>CM055118.1:715399226-715999226 GCA_029206835.1 Rana muscosa
TCTGAAGTCAACGTCCCTCAGGCAGGACCCCCTTGCTCCTGTGTAGATGTACCCCCTTGTGGTGGTCAGATGGTGCGAAAGAGAGGGCATATCGGAAAGTTTCAAGAGGACAAGTTTCCCTTTAAGAGACCAGTCAGCACTCCAGATAGTACACCCGAGAGTTCCTGCAGGAGAACAGCCCACACCTTCCCAAACAGAATCAATCACTCCCACATCACCCTTGAACATGATTGGACCCAAGCTCCTGAATGCCCTAGGAGACTTTGTTTCAAAGTGCCAAAAGTCCAACACAGTATGTGTGGAAGCTGGGTACAGAAAGTTGAGGATCTTCTCAGGAAGGAAACCAGTGCCAGTTGTTGAGAAGGAGTTTGATGTCTGGATAGAGCAAGCCATGCAGGCTCTAGAAGGATGGGAACTACCTGAGGCCCAGAAAAAGCAATGCATTGGTGAGAGTTTAAGGGGAGCTGCTGCAGAGGCGGTCAAGAATTCGAAGTTCAGTAATGCCACCTGCACAGCCTATGATTGCTTGGTCATGCTGCAAGAAGAGTTTCGGCCATTAGAGAAGGCAGCTGAGCTGATATATCAATTTGAACACACCCTCCAACAGCCAGGGGAACGCCTTTCTGAGTACATCCAGAGGTTGAACAAGATGTTATGTCAGATTGTGCTTAAGAAGGGAATGGAACCCTCTGCCATAGATCAAGCCAGGATGCAACAAATGTTAAGAGGAGCCCTGTGCTCTGATCCAGTCTGGCTCCATTTGAAGACCTCTGGGGGTGTCATGTCACTGAGCTACCCTGATCTCATCCGGGTGGTAAGAGATGAAGAAGCACTGCTGAATGATCAACAGTCAACTACTCCACCAAACTCTATCCCAGAGGCTGAAGTTAGGTCGGCAATGACTCATGAACAAGACTCTGAGGTAGCTACTCTAAAGTCCCAAATGGCACAAGTTATGGAGATGTTAACTTCACTTATGGCCAAGTCTCAGAGACCGGGAAGGGAGAAGGCACTGAAACCAAGGTGACTCAAAATGTATCTACTCCCCCACCTAGGAGCAATAGGGATGAAGATGTCTGCTTCAATTGTGAAGGAACCGGACACTATCGACAGATGTGTACCAGCTCAAGGAAAGCTGCCACACCATCCCGCAAGCCGGCGGAAAAACTTCAGAGGGCCCCGGTGAAGGAGTCAACCGGGTGCCCATCAGTGACAGCCAACTCCAAAAGCAACAAGAAGAAGAGACAGCAACGGGGGCCTAAACCTCTACTAAACACCCCTGCTGCCGCCTCTGGACAGCTTGGTACTTCCCGCTCCAAATTCCAAAATACTCAAAGGTGGGAGATCAATGCACACCAGGCTCCACAAGGGTCGAAGCCCCGGAAAAGCCAGAGAAAGAAAGAGGTAAAGATACAAATTACAGAACCTGCCAAGAGGACCCCTCCACGGAAACTTCCAGACAAACTAGTAGGGCCCTATCCAATGATCTCCATCTAGGTCGAAGGAATCTACACAAACGCCCTTCTCCATACAGGAGCCCAGGTGACCCTCCTGTATCGTGATTTCTACAATAGGCACCTCCGCCATTTACCACTACAGAAGCTGGAAGACCTGGAGATATGGGGCATTGGAACGCAGAGCTTCCCCTATGATGGATACATCCCGATCAGACTCACCTTTGATCCCTCAGTGGCAGGAGGAACAGAGACGTTTGACACTCTGGCTGTGGTCTGTCCTCGGCCACCTGGGACCAACAAGAGCTCCCTGATTATAGGGACCAACACTGACTTAGTAAGGAGACTGTTGACCCCTCTGGTTGAAGAGCAGGATACCTTGACAACAAGGGTCCACCCCTTGTTGCAGCAAGTTTACCAGCATTTAGTGATGGAGAAGAAGGCCCCAGGAGAGGGGGTTGGAAAAGTATGGAAGCTGGATAAAACAGAGAAGGTATTGCAGCCAGGAGAAGTGACCTGTTTAAGAGCGCCTGTAAAGCTCACCTGGAAGCAACCAGGCCCCTTCATCATCCTTGAACCTGGTCCTCGAGAGAAGAAAAGGGGAATAGAGGTAATTCCCGAAGTGGTCCCACTGAAGGCCCTAGAGAGGAGTCACGGGAAGGTTTCAGTGAGTGTCATAAACACTTCCGCCACCCCAGTAAGGATACCAACCAGAATGCTGTTGGGTCAAGTGAACCAACCCACCCTAGTGGGCCCATCTGACTTGAAGAAGCCACAGGGAGAAGAGGACATCATAGGGAGGCTCTGTTCTGAGGACACAAACCTTCCCCCAGCCTGGAAAAAGAGGGCCAGGGCCCAACTTGCTCGATGGCAGAAGATCTTCTCAAGGGATGAATTCGATGTGGGGTGTGCGAAGAGTGCCACCCACAAGATTCGCTTGCAAGAGGATAAGCCGTTCAGGGAGAGAGTCCGACGGGTTCCTCTAGGGGATCTGGAAGATCTGCGCGAGCAACTGTCCAAATTAAAGAGGACAGGCATAATCCAGGAGTCTAGAAGCCCTTATGCCTCTCCAATAGTGGTGGTCTGAAAGAAGAATGGCTCTCTGAGGCTATGTATAGACTACCGGACACTGAACGGAAGGACTATACCGGATCAGTACACCACTCCCCGGATAAAGGATGTGCTACAAAGCCTGTCTGGAGCCAAGTGGTTCAGTGTGATGGATCTGAAGAGTGGCTACTACCAGATCCCCATGCATCCTGAAGATCAGGAAAAGACAGCCTTCATCCCCCCTGTGGGGTACTTCGAGTTCAACCGGATGCCTCAAGGGTTGTCAGGAGCCCCTGCCACTTTCCAGAGGCTGATGGAGAGAACAGTGGGAGACATGAATTTAATAGAGGTACTGGTGTACTTGGACGACGTCATCGTGTTCGGGAAAACCCTAGAGGAACATGAAGAGAGGCTGGAGAAAGTTCTGAAGAGGCTCCATGAAGAAGGCCTGAAACTTTCTCCAGAGAAGTGCCAATTTTACCAGTCCTCAGTTCATTACTTGGGCCACATTGTATCTGCAGAAGGGGTGGCCACAGACCCGGAGAAGCTGGATGCTGTCACTTCCTGGCCGAGGCCTACAAATGTGACCGAGCTCCGGTTGTTCCTGGGATTCTGCTCTTATTACAGGAGGTTTGTGGAGGGCTTTGCCAAGATAGCCAGACCCCTCAATGAGTTGTTAAAGAATGAAGGAGAAGATGACGGAGTAGAGTTAGATCAGCCAGTGAAGTCTCCCATGGGGCCCAGGAAATCTAAAGAGTCCATCCAGGACCAGTGGACCCCAAGTGTGAAGAGGCCTTCGATCAGCTGAAAGAGAGTCTGACTATGGCCCCTGTGTTAGCCTATGCAGATACCTCAAAACCCTATGAGCTGCATGTTGACGCCAGCCGAGATGGGCTTGTTGGTTTGCTATATCAGGAACACGATGGTCACCTGAGACCGATTGCTTATGTGAGTAGAAGCTTGACGCCTTCAGAGAAGAATTACCCCACCCACAAGCTGGAGTTCTTGGCCCTAAAATGGGCTGTGGTTGACAAATTGAGAGATTATCTGTATGGGTCTGAATTTGTAGTCAAGACGGATAATAATCCACTTACCTACATTCTGACCACCGCCAAACTGGATGCAACAGGGCATAGGTGGCTGGCTGCCCTTTCAAGCTTCACTTTCAGCCTTAAGTACAGACGAGGGGTTGTAAATAGAGATGCGGATGCCCTATCTAAAAGATCCCACACTCCCATTGACTCCACCGAAGAGTGGGCCCAATTGACCCCAGAAGGAGTACAGGCCCTATACAAGGGGACAGAACTCCAAGTTAAAGGGGGATCGAGGGCCGAAGAAATTGGGGTCTCCTCTGCCGGAGTGCCCAGATGTTATTGCAATGTGACACAAGTGGAAGAAGATGGGTTGCCAAAGTTGTCCAAGCAAGACTTGAAGCAGGACCAACTGGGAGACCCACTGGGGAGATTACTATGGAAAGCATTGGAGAACCAACACCCTGAGTTGCTCCTTACGAGTCCCTCTAGAGAGGCCCGCTTGTTACACAAGGAATAGGACCAGCTGCAGATACGTCAGGGAGTGGTCTACCGAAGGGGCCCCTCTGATGATCTGGAAGAGAAGTGGCAGCTGTTCCTACCCACCAAACATAGGGAAGTGGTTCTAACGGCTCTTCATGATAACCATGGCCACCTAGGACCGGAAAGGACTTTCCGCCTTGTGAGGGACAGATTCTACGGGCCCTGCATGCAGGCTGAAGTGGAGGCACATTGCCATTCTTGTGTTAGATGCATACAGAGGAAGACTTTGCCCCGCCAGGCAGCCCCAATGGGCCATCTACAGAGTCAAGGGCCCATGGAACTGGAGTGCATTGACTTCTTGTGTCTAGAGCCTGATCTGAATGGAAAAGGGAATATCCTAGTAGTGACCGATCACTTCACTAGATATGCGCAAGCATTCCCTACCAAGGACCAGAAGGCCTCCACAGTAGCCAAAGTGTTGGTGGAAAAATTATTTGTCCATTATGGTCTACCCCAACGTCTACATTCAGACCAAGGAAGAGACTTCAAAAGTAGACTGATAAAAAAGTTGTTGGATCTGTTGGGTATCAAGAAGACCAGGACCACCCCATACCACCCACAAGGAGATGCTCAGCCTGAACGGTTCAACCGGACCCTTTTGGATATGCTGGGAACGTTGAACTCAGAGAAGAAACAGCATTGGAGTAAGCATGTGGCTGCCATAGTACATGCCTGCAATACTACCGGATACTCCCCATATCGGCTTATGTTTGGGAGAGAGGCCTGGCTGCCGGTGGACCTGGCCTTTGGCACATCCTTGGATCATACCTCGGCAACTTCCCACAAGGGGTATGTGGATAGACTAAGGAAAAGTCTGAAGATGGCATATGAGCAGGCCCAAGCCTCATCCGACCAAAGGGGATTGAGGAATAAAAGGAACTTTGACCTCAAGGTCAGGATACAAGACTTACAGCCAGGGGATAGGGTCCTACTAAGGAACTTAGGTATTTCCGGGAAGCACAAATTAGCTGATCGGTGGAAATACCAGCCATATGTCGTCTGCAAACAGTTACCTGGTCTACCGGTATATCAGATAAAACCAGAGGGGAGTGTGGGCCCACTGAAGACTTGGCATAGGAACCACCTGTTGCCCCTTTCTGAAGCAGTCCATCTACCTTCCACATAAGATTCACAAGAATCCTCTTCCACCTTCCAAGCATCCATGCCAGTTACCAGGTCCCAGTCAACTCTTACTGATGTAGAGGACAAAGACTCGGAGGGAGAGGACTCTGAGGAGGAAGAGATGGAATCTGACTGGTTATGGCCCTCACAAGTGCCGGAGCCCACGATCACTTCGCTGTCCCCTCCTGAAGTAACCAATAGTGGAACTTTCCGCCCAGAGGCTCCTGAATTTGTACCCTCTCACAGACTCCCTGAGGAAATTGAGGATAACCTAGACTCCTTATCAATGGAGGATACTGAGGAGGCCCCACCCCATCCTATAGGAGAGTCGGACCGTTCTTGAATTACAGAGCCTAACATGCCTGGGAGAGAACCAGAAGTCGATGAAGAGTCCACAGAGTCAGTAGGTTCTAATGCTCCGGAGACTGTAACACCTAAGGAACAGAGAACCAGGAGAGTCATTCACCCTCCAAAGAGACTAACATATAAACAGATGGGTGATTGCTCAGAAGAAGCAGTTCTTACTTCAAGGAGAACCGTTGAGATGCCTGGTCCTTCCACTGTAAATTTACAACCCTAGCTCACCCCCTGGCAAAGCTGGTGAGGCCATACCCATTGAGGTGGCCTGTAGACAGGATCATTTCTCTTCCAAACGTTGGTGGGAGGTTCCCCTGTCAGTACTGTGTAGTCGCTTAGAGGCAAAAATGCAAAAGAGAGAAAGAACCCTTGATATCTTTGGGGACCAAAGACTTTAAGTGGGGGGAGTGTGTAGCGGGGTCTTACAGTTGTGGACTATTGCTGTGGGTACATACCCCAAAACCCTTCCTTTGGAGTTCTAGTTGTTATATTTTGGATTGTTATTGTGGGCCTACCACCTCGCGGAGGATAAACAGCCAGAGAGGAACCTCATCCAGCGTGACCAGACCGTGTCATCTTTGGGTTAGAAGTTGTCCTGCCCACCGGCATCTACAGTTGCTGTGAGAGGAATCAGAGACGGTGAACTGCAGAGAGGTCGGTGATCGAGGTACCGATCGCGAAGTGTGTCAGGCGGACTAGGCCTGATCGGGTGAGTGGGCACCTGCCCAGAATCTACCACATTCTGATAGGCATGTGACTCTAGAAGGCCCACCGCCACCCTCAGTAGTGACATTACACATACATTCGGGACACAGTGCAGCGGATACTAACTACGCAGTTACATTTACTTTGGATTCTGCCCCGTGACATTGCGGGAGTCAGTTTATGTGTTCATCCATGTTGGATTACAGTTAACAAAGTGCACCAACGTTGCTAGCGAAGATTTTCACCTTGGACGAACTTTTGGTGTAACCTGTGTCAGGCCTGACAGGAATTACTTTAAAAGGACACAGGGTGGTATTGTCTGCTAGGGGGAGGTCGCTAGCTGAGACTTATTTACTTATACATGTAGGAGATAGATTTTGTCAGTCTTGGTACTTAAACTTCATTACTGTCTCTTGCAGGGCCCTGCAGAGTCATTAGGAAACAATAGCGTTGTGTATTTGATTTCATATGCTTTAATCACTTTTAATGACAGTAAATGATAATTGTTTAAGTGTATACCTGTTGCAGTATTCTTTATTACCCTGAAGGATCCATTAGCAGGTAAAGGTAATACTTCCAGTATATGTGTGTTTATTGTGGTATATCTGCATGCAGAATTGTGTTCCCGCATAGCCATTGGGTCCCACAATTCTTTTCACCACCAGCTGTGTGACAGGGCGGGGTCGAGCCAGTTAAGGGGTTGAACATCAGAGGGCATGCCCAATCAATACCGGCAGCTCCTTCGGGGGTAGTGCTACATATATATATAATATATATATATATATATATATATATATATATATATATATATATATATATAATAGATCCACAATAATGCATGACAAAAGATTCCCAGTGCACTATAGGATATGTAGACTGGTAGCAACGGAGAAATATTCTCAATTTCATATAGACTGACTCTCAGATGACTGAGCCACCTTATAAGGTACGTGTTGCTGGGATGAGACATTCAATTCTGTGTGCACTGCATTATTGTACTCTCTAAACAACAGACTTTTTTAGTCCCCATTCACATGTAGCCTTTTACAAATGCTCCTTCTTTGCATGTTTTTCACACAAAAGACAGCCTATTGAAATTATTGCGGCAATGTAGCTCATGGTGCTTTTTCGCCGCATTCAGGTTTGCACATTTTTATCACACATTTTCCACATTTGTTGTGCACTTCAAAACATTAAAGTGTTTGTTAAGGCATATATCTAAGTCTATGCCAGCCCCTCTATTAGAGGCTGGCATAGCACACTGTTATACAGTATTTACACTACTCGTTTTTAAATAAAACTATCAGCTGTCTTCAGGCTGGTCTCATCACTCGTGGCCGCTTTCCAGCTCTGATATGTCTTCTGTGGGAGGGGCCGCGATCTCCCTATGATGTCGGAGGGAGATCACATGGCGGCTCGTCTCCTCCGCAGAAGACACCCATCAGAGCTGGAAAGTGGTCACAAGTCATGTGACTGACCGATGAAGACAGCTGATATACAGTATTTACATGTTTTTAAATAAAACATACACAGTGTGCTATTCCAGCTTCTAATAGAGAGGCTGGCAGTGCCAAAATTTAGATTTTAATATTAAAATAGGCTTTTGTCCTCTCTCCCCCCTCACCCCCTCCTTCCTCCTATCACAGAGGGAGGCACTTTGACCACAGTGATCAGGACAGAGTTGCCCTGGTTATTGTGGTCTGATTAGAGAGGCCATACAGGAAGTGGTAGGTTTAGTATTTTTTTTTTTTTTTTACAGTTTAGAGGGGAGCAGATTACAAACCTCAAGCGCTGTGCTGTGTAATCTGCTTTAAGGGACCAGAATCAATTTATTTTTTATTTTTGGGTTAACAAACGCTTTAAGAATAAATGGCACTGCAAACATGGCACACATTTTAATGGATTTTGTAAATGTGTACAAAAACATGCAATTTTGCATGCATTTACAAAATGCGCAGGAGTGAATAAGGTCTAAAGTGACAAACAGATAGAGAAGAGAGAATCATCTTAAAAAGAACCTAGATCTGAAATTTTTGGCTTAGAAAAAGAATACGAAGGTCTCTTGCACAATGGCCACATTGTACATTAGGGCTTATGGCTATACATGCTGTGGTGCCTGGGAGCCAAAGCTGCAGTGTAATTTTGACATGCATCACAGAACATGACATGCATTACAGAATATAACATGCATTACAGAATATGCAAAATTTTCTATTGGGAAAAATATGCCCATATACTGTGCCTCATATTACATGCATATAGACTGTATTCTAAAAAGCATGTCTATGGGCAAAAATATGCTGCAGTTGTGGATCCCAGATGCCACAACAATGTATTTTTGCAAGCCATAGGTGTGCGCAGCCTTTTGCATTAGGGTGTGCACCTCAAATCTCCAACACATACATGCGTGTGATATATTTACTGGCCTCTTCACCGCTATCTATTCTGAAACAATAGGGGGGGGGTTGGGACCAGGGGAGCTCACAGGGGGACCTGGGCAGCAGAAAGAAGAGGAACAGGGACAGGAGGGGTGGCGAGGTGGCATATATTGGTTAGCGATGCCCTGTTTTTTCCTCCTGTGGCAACTGAATGTCAGCCAGAGGGAAAGGAGGAGAAGCCTACTTTAAGCTGCTGCAGGAGGAAAATGTAGACCGGTTTTACTAAATTACACCCCTGCAGTCTCTCATGCCCAGGTTCTGGGGGTCAGCAAGGAAGGGCCGCAGTTTACTTGTCACCTGCCTGCGATCGACGGGTAGATCACGATTAATGGGTTGCCATGTCCAGGATTAGGGTGTGCCCAGGCACACCTGGCACACCCCTTGCGCACGCCTATGTTGCAAGCATATGCCTTAATATACAGCCATGTGCAAGAGCCCTTAATATTAATTTACAATGTCCGCTGCATTACAACAGGTATGTGGTGCAGTCCATCATGATCACTGCAGTGCCAATGCACCGATCTCGGCGGATCACACTGTTCACTTTTTTATTTTCTTAAACAAACTTTATTGAAATGTCACCTGGTGTCATTTTATTAAAGTTAATTGACACAGTGGTGTGAACTGGGCACACAGGAAAAAAAAGACATTTTGCTTGCCTTGTGGTGGGACTGCATTGATATAGCCACCCAATGCATTCCTACTTCACCTGGTGTGAATGGACCCTAAAGCGCAGTCCTTTTTGACTATTCTTTTAGAATCATGTATATGGACAGATTTCTATCAGTAGTTGCATCAGTAGTTGTATGGAAAATGAATGTGTGGGTAAATAGTGTTTTTTTTTTTTTCCCAAATATAATTTTTATTAAGTTTTCAAGATATTGGGCGGGGCCATACAGCATACAAGAGTAATTTATATCAATGAAGGTCGCAGCCTCCTATCAACCTGACGTAAGAATAGCATGTACTACTCTGTTAACAGCATGTGTCTTGAAAGTCTCCCTGCAATTCTCCCTTAGCTACACAGTCCAGCGGTTATCCAGGCGCGTATAATAATGTTGAATTGGTGGGTACCCCGCCACTCTATATTCTAAGACACATTTTAATAGAAAAGAAGAGAAAAATAAATAGGAGAGGAAAAACTATTAGTATCTATTAAGATAAGGGAAAAGAGATAGAGAAACGTCAAGGAGACAAGACGGGGGAAAAGGGGGGGGGGATAGGGGGGAGGGAGGGACGGCGTTGGGATGGGAGCGTGTACCTGGTCTAAGGTCTGGCTAACTCCCAGCCACCAGCAGTGCGTTAGAGATTCAAGTCTCAAAGAGAGCCTTTCCCTCTTCCGAATATATAAACATATTCCAGATGGTCCAAGTCTCCTTGTAGGTTTCGTGTCTATCCTGTGCCGTAAGTATCAGGTCTTCCATCTTATTTATGTCCTCTACCCTCCGCAACCACATCGCTACAGTCGGTGGGTTCTGTTGCTTCCACATCGTGGGAATGCAGGCTTTAGCTGCATTCATCAGGTGCCTCAACAGAGATTTTTTATATACCTGGGGAGCAAGGGTCGACAAGTGGAGTAAAAAGAACGCCGGGTCATTTGGAATCTGGAAGGCAGTGAACTGTTGTGATATGTTGCGAACTTCCGTCCAAAAATTTGTCAATTTAGGGCAGGACCAGAACATGTGCAGCATCGTGCCCCTGTCCTCACTGCAACGCCAACAGTGTTCAGACGTATCAGGAAAAATAATATTCAGGCGACTAGGTGTCAAGTACCACCTTGTCAAAATGTTATAGTTGGTCTCCTGGATTTTAGTGTAGATCGAGGACTTGAGGGAGAAGCCGATCATATTCTGTTTTTGGGTTGGGGAGAGCGTGCGGTCTAGGTCAGTTTCCCATTTCGCAATGCAGGGCAAGTCAGGTTGTCGTTGGGGCGTATTTAGAAGGGCATACATCTTGGACAGAGTTTGTGGTAGCGGGTCTGCGCTTGAGCAATATTCCTCAAACGTAGTCAGGGGTCTAGTATAGCCCCGGAGGTTTGGGATGGTCTGGAGAAAATGTTGCAACTGTGCCGCATTCCAGAATGGGAGTCCGAAGGGGCCCGTGGTATCCATCAATTCCGATATGGATGGCCACCTATCTCCTATTACAAACTGGGAGGCAGTCACTTGGTTAGAGGTCCTAAGCTGCTGAAATTGCTTTGGTGACAGCCCCGAGGGGAATCTAGGATTCCCCAAAATCGGGGTTAATGGCGATGTCGTCGCTGATGGGGAGGCTTTGAGGACAGTGCGAGAGCATTGTCGCAGGGTAATGCCTATCAGGGGATGTGATTTCAGTTCTGAGGGTAATGAGTCTACGCACCATATTGCCGTCTTTAGAGGAATGTCAGTTTGATGTTGTTCTATTTGTGTCCACAATTTGGACTCGTAGTGTCGTCACCAGTCAACTACTCTGCCCAGGTGAACTGCCTGACAATATCTCTTGATGTCAGGAAGTGCGAGGCCCCCACAGTGTTTGGGCATAGAGAGTTGAGTTCGCGGGATGCGTGTTTTTTTGTGTGCCCAGACAAAGCGGGTGAAGAGGGCCTGGACTTGTTTGAAATATGCTGGGGGTATCTTAATCGGGAGGGCCTGAAATAGGTACAAATACTTGGGTAAGATACTCATCTTCAACAAGTTGCTCCTCCCGAACCATGAATATAGCCCCTTGTTCCAAGTCTCCAACAACACCCTGGTTTTGGCTAGTAAAGGGGGGAAATTACTCATATATATGTGAGAAGTCTAGCGGGATATTGGTCCCCAGGTAGTTTAATGAGGACGACGTCCATTTAAACTGGAAATTTGAGCATATAATTGGGAGAGTATGTGGCGGTAGTACCACTCCCATCGCTTCCGACTTTGAAAAGTTTATCTTTAAATTAGATAGCGCCCCGTATATCTCAAATTCCCTGAGGAGGTTCGGTAAAGAAACTACCGGGTTAGTCAACGAGAACAGTAGGTTGTCAGCGTACGCTGAGATCTTGTGTTGTGTCCGTCCTACTCTTATCCCCTGTATATCTGGGTTTAATCTAATCTTAGCTAGAAAGGGTTCCAGGGAAAGGGCAAACAGGAGGGGGGACAGCGGACATCCCTGTCTCGTGCCATTTCGTATTGGAAAAGGGTCAGAGAGGACTCCGTTTGCCTTCACTTGGGCTGTCGGGTTCGAATAAATCTGCGCTATTCGGCTGAGCATCACCTCCCCCAGCCCAATGTGTCTGAGTACCGCAAACATGAATGACCAATTGACCCGATCAAAAGCCTTTTCAGCGTCTGTGCTTAGGAATATACATGGGGTGTTTGTGGATCGTGCGACATGTAGTAGATTCAACACCTTAGTGGTGCTATCCCTCGCCTCTCTAGATGGAATGAAGCCCACTTGGTCAAAGTGGATAAGTTGCTGGAGGTGCTGCGCCAGCCGGGCAGCCAGGACTTTTGTGTACAGTTTGAGGTCCACATTCAGCAGCGATATGGGTCTATAACTGCCACATGCCGCCGGGTCCTTTCCCTCTTTATGAATCACCGAAATGTGGGCTCCCAGGGTATCTCTAGCAAACGTCCCACTAGCGCCTACCTCATTGTATAGTGTAAGCAAACGTGGGCCCAGTATTGGTAGCATCGTCTTGTAATATTGTAACGTGTACCCGTCAGGGCCAGGGGCCTTACCCGGTTTCGTATTTCGAATGGCGAGCTCAAGTTCCGTCAAGATTATGGGAGAGTTCAGTTCGGATCTCCTGTGGCAGGGATGGCATTTGGGAGGATGCAATGTAATCCTCTAGCTCTGATTGGCGCGGCGTCTCTACTATCAAATTGTATAAACGGGAGTAGAAGTCCTTAAACTCTTGAGTGATTTGCGCAGGTAGGACCACCTTTTTACCACTCGGCGTGGATACGTGGGGAATGTACGTGGAAAGTTTGTGTTCTCTGACCTTTTTTGCCAACAGTTTCCCACATTTGTCTCCCGACTCATAGCTGACTTTGCGACAGAATTGCAGGGCCGCCTTGGCTCTGTATCTGAGTAAGTCCGTAATCTGTGTTCTCAGTAATGTCAAGTCGACTTCTGAGGATTGTGAGGGGGCGTGTTTGTGTCTACCCTCAGTCACTGTCAGTTTCAGTAACAGTTGGGAAAGTTGTGCATTCCTTTCTCGTATAATCCGGGCTCCATGTTTAATCAGTATTCCCCTGATAACTGGTTTATGGGCTTCCCATAGGATGCCTGGGTCACAGTCTGGCAGGTCATTCTCCTGGAAATACAAATTCAGTGTTCTGGTCACCTTAGCCAGCACCTCCGGGGTCTGTAGGAGACTTTCATTAAGACGCCAGAAGCGGTGCCGAGGCGAGGCGACATCAGTAAGTCTATAAGTCATAAATATCGGCGCATGGTCTGACCACGTTCTGTTTCCAATCGATGTCTCTCTCACTGCATGTAGCTGGGTGTGGGGTATCAGAAAGTAGTCTATCCGGGTGTAAACCCGGTGCACAGGAGAGTAAAACGTATAGTCTCACTCTCCCGAGTGCTGTATTCGCCATACATCAATTAATTGGGCTCTATGTAGTGTCTTCGCTATCCGTTTAAGTTGACTAGGTGGGATGGAAGATTTACTAGGACGGAAAGAGGGGAGTGGGGAAGTAGTGGGGAGAAGAGATGAGTAGGAAAAAGCTATAGAGTGAGAAAGACACTGAGATTTAACTTGTGCCAGAGATAGCAAGGCTTAATGTCCTGCGTTCAGAACAAACAATAATTTTTTTGGCCTAATGCCCTAAATCCGTGTGTATCACGGTATTTGCATACAACTCCCTTAAGGGGTCTGAAATTAACCCCCGGGGAAATGCTAACCTAATTGGGAGAGAGGAAGGACAAGGCTGGAAAGGTGCACCTCCGGTCCTCCCGTCAACCCCGACATAACATGTACATATCAAAAAATGCAACAACAATAGTCTCATATGAGGACGGTAAACATAAGAATACAAACATAGCAGTAATGCAGAAGCATGTAATAAGCTAGCCTTAACCCCCCTCTGCGCCCGTCTCCCCCCCTCTTGATCACTTGCAGAATCGGTGTGTTACCTTCACGCCCTGCGACCCTATGGTCGTCCGCCCGCCCGCCACTCTACTTCAAATAAATCACATACATCACAGAAATGACTCTCTCCCCTACCGGCACCCCTCGTACTCCACAGCATCTATCGACAATATAGGGTCAACAGAAGCCGTGAAGTTAAAGTCCGCCCCTTGCAGGCATACTTTTAAAAAACATATCAGTATTACTGTCAGTTCAACATAGTCAGGTCCCCAGGTAGCAGTGTAACACATATTTTCCCTCAAAGGGCTCGATGGAACACAACAATCCCCCCGCCCACCTCCCATAGAGACAATCCCAGTCCAAGATGGTTAAGGTATTTCAACTCCATATACAATGCCAGCCTCCTCTGGTAGCAAATGTGAGTGGATGGGGAAAGGGAGGGGTCAGCACCCCAGGTCTCCCGTACAGTACCGGAGAATGTAGTCTAAGGGGGATTGGATCTTCAGCCCATATCTCCTTGTCTGATCCATAGATGTGGAAATATCTTCCAATAAAGAGGTCACTGAACGTCTAGGTGTCTCTCCGGGAAAGTACACGAGGGGGAAACCATCCAGGTCCCCCAGCAAACAAGGGGGGATGCTAGGTTAGGTGAGGCGGGATCTGCACATTTAAACTAGGGATATCGACAAACTTCTGAGCAGACGGTCTTATGGGCACATGCCGACACGGAGGAAAGTGTTGTTGGGAGTGGGGGCAATACCTGGCGGGTGTTATCCTCAGCATAACGGCGTCCACCGGGGGATCGCCGCCTGGTCAAGGTAGTGTAACATTAGTGTGTGTAGAAGGACGGCAAGGTCCATCATCTGTCAATAAGGGGCAGTGGATCGGAGGTAGGGGTTACTGGAGGGGGATTACTCACGGCTCCTAGGATCACGGATCCCTTGCTCCCTCCGGGGAAGGCGCTCTGGGGCGGCGTCAGCTTCTCTGCGGTCTGGGCGGAAGGTCTCTTCTCTCCAGGCGTGGGAATGATTGACGGCTGGGGAAACTAGGGAGCAGGGTCAGCCAGTTAGGGACATCAATCGGCTCTGTGTCCAGGAAGGTAAAAAGAGCTGGCATCCGGAGGATGAATGTTCTCTGCTCCCTCCGGAAGGTCACTGAAACGGGTATCCCCAGCGATAGGTGGCTTCCCGTCTCTTAGCCAGATCCAGGAGCGGTTTAAGCATGGCTCTCCTGTGCAGTGTCGCTCGGGAGAGATCTGGGAGTATCTTGATGGAGGCTCCATCAAACTCCGGTTATCCTGCTTCCCAGGCCTTGCGGATAATCTGCTCCCTGTGGACATAGTGGTGCAGTCTGCAGATGACATCTCTAGGTCGCGTTGGATCTGTCGGCTTGGGGCCTAGTGCTCGATGTATGCGGTCCAGAACGACTCTATCTGGCAGCTCCACTCCCTCGATGCTGCAGAATATAGCCAGGGCAGTGTCAGCTAAGTCCTCTGCACCCGCAGCTTCTGGGAGGCCTCTAAGGCGCAAGTTATTCCTTCGGCTCCGGTCCTCCATGTCTTCTAAATGTAGCTGCTGGTCAACCAGGGCCTCCATGTGTGATTCATGCTGCTCTTCCAAGGGCAGGATCCTGCGATCTAGGGCACATAGGGACTTCTCCCCTTTCCCTATGCAGGACAATAGGCCTTTCAGCTCCGTTCTGACCTCCCCAAGCTCCTTTCTATGGGCCACCTCCATGGAACTAATCAGGGCCGCAATGTCAGCCTTCGTAGGCAGCGCTTGAAACAGAGCGCGCAGTTCCGAGTCCGCCCGGAGCAGTTGAACAGGAGCCTGTGATGGGCCCGGTGGATCAGGGCAGGGGACCCGCGGAGTGTCTATCATCGGGTCTGATGCCGTGGGCACTGTCAGCGTTGTCGACAAATCTCCAGATGCTGAGGCTCCCTCTAGGCTCCCACGTGCAGTCGCCATTTTGGGGTCCGGGGAGCCCAGTTGAGAGAGCTTGAATAAGCGCCCTATTTCACCAGCTGAAGGTACCTGGGGTGAGGGCTTTGCAGTTTTAGCGTTCTTCTTTGCTGTCCTCTTCTTTGCGGAGTACATGCTTTGGTAAATCTAATAGAAATGTCAGGGTGTTCAGGAGACGGTCAGGAGCTCTGATGAAACACGTCTCTATCCAGCCATGTCCAGGCCACGCCCCCGGTCTTAAGCACAAAACACCCTGTATAGTCAACTGATTTTCATGTATACTTCATCCAACAAGTATGCTATCTGTACTGTCTGATATGATAGGTACCAAAGGTAAAATCCACAATTCTGAATGTGTGGTATAATCATAAAAATATGTACATTTAGCTAATATAGTAAGTATGTTATTTCCTATTTGTTTTTCTTACTAGACTGGTATTACACTAACTACTCTTTGAGCAATTACTACCCCATAGCATTGCTATCCCAAGGCAGACATTGGTGGCCACATTTTTCTATCTGTTTTGGTTGTGACAGTGGGGATCTATGGCCATGATATTGAGGGGCAGACATAGGATATATGACAGTGTGTAGGAATCACAGCCATAGATGAGTTTTTTTCAATCTGTGTTGCTGTGTTCTGCCACTTTTGCCCTTGTCTGCCTGGGAGACAGCAGAGCCTACACCAGATTCCTGTGCCATATTAAAAACCTAGAACCTTTCAACCCACTATTAGATCACTGTCCTGTCCTGAGAAAGTGGATTCTCTCCATGTGAAATGCATTGGCATCAAGGGGACTCTTAACTCCAAGCCTTAGCAAATACTACATAACATATAATAGTTATTTAAATTGTTTTATTATTTTTAGGATCTTATATGATCCAAATAGTTTTAACAACAAAATTATAAGATTTAAATTTTGTAGCCGTTGTTTCTGAATGTACCTGTATGGGCCGAATTCTTGGTTTATTTTTCTGTATTGACACTGCGTCTTTAAATACCTCTGATGGGATTTTGTCGGCAACCACAAGAAAAAAACATATAGAGATGATATCTTAAAAAATGACAAAATTCATTTTTATCGATAAATAATTAAAATCTTTCTACACGATTTGTGGTGAATTAAGACAATATATCATACATGTATTTAGTGGCACAAGATTTGGTTTACAGAAACACGATTAGCATATAATGGTACAACCAGTTGTTGATAGAGATGTCACTTCCACAATACACTTCAACTGGAAGTATCCAAATTACCCAAAAGCTGTGGACTGCACCTATTTTTTCATTTGTATGCATTGTAGACCAATTATTTTAATTGGATTGTCTAATACATGCATGTGTTGCATCACTCTGTGTTGTGGTATGGCTGGGCCCTTCCTGTCTACAGAAAGGATTACTAATCTTCTAAAAGTGCATTGGGGGTAGATACTTGGGTCAGTTTTGGATCAATGCTGGTAATAGGGGTGAAAGGCGATTTGCCATGATTTTAGCAAATAATTTCAAATCTATGTTCAAAAGGGATATAGGTCTGTAATTGGAACTTAAAGAAGGGTCTTTGCCCGGTTTAGGGATGACTACAATCTGGGCTTAAAGTAGGGTGGAGGAGGGGGAGTGGGTCTCATCTATGGCATTAAAAGCTTTCGCCAGTAGTGGGACTGAGGCTGGGTTCACACCTATGCTTTGCGTTTTTGAGCTTGGAGTCTTTACCTGGGAAGTCTCGCCGCTGTTATCATGAGGGGGAAATCCATGCCAAATTTTAAATAAAAAACCGGCATGGGTTCCCCTCCAGGAGCATACCAGGCCCTTAGGTCTGGTATGGACTTTAACGGGAACCCCTTCGCCAAAAAAAACGGCGTGGGGGTCCCCCCAAAATCCATAGCAGACCCTTATCCGAGCACACAGCCCGGCCGGTCAGGAAAGGGGGTGGGGACGAGCGCCCGCGCACCCCCCTCCTGAACCGTACCAGGCCGCATGCCCTCAACATGGGGGGGTGGGTGCTTTGGGGCAGGGGGGCGCCCTGCGGGCCCCCCCACCCCAAAGCACCCTGCCCCCATTTTGATGAGGACAGGGTCTCTTCCCGACAACCCTGGCCGTTGGTTGTCGGGGTATGCGGGCGGGGGGCTTATCGGAATCCAGGAGCCCCCTTTAATAAGGGGGCCCCCAGATCCCGGGCCCCCACCCTATGTGAATGAGTATGGGGTACATCGTACCCCTACCCATTCACCTGGTGGAAAAAAAATGTCAATAAAAACACTACACAGGTTTTTAAAGTAATTTATTAGGCAGCTCCGGCGGTCTTCTTCCGACTTCGGGGGTCTCTTCCGACTTCGGGGGTCTTCTTACAACTTCGGGGGTCTTCTTCCAACTTCGGGGGTCTCCGGTGTCGTCTCCGCGCTCTCTGGTTCTTCTCTCGCTCTCCGGTTCTTTCTTCCTTCTGCCGGGCCTCCACTATATTCTTCCAGCTCTTTTGGGGGCCCGGTCTTCTTCATCGCCTTCTTCCCTCTTCTCTCCTGGAGATGTTGACTCATCGCTGTCTCCGGCTGTAATGCCGTGTGCGCGGAGTGCATTCACTTATATAGGCATGGGCGTGGTCACCGGGTGATGTCACCCAGTGACCACGCCCCCATATGACGTCACAGTCCCATCATTCCCCAGGACTAGGGTCTGCTATGGATTTTGGGGGAACCCCACGCCATTTTTTTTCGGCGTAGGGGTTACCGTTAAAGCCCATACCAGACCTAAGGGCCTGGTATGCTCCTGGAGGGGAACCCAGGCCCTTTTTTTATTTAAAATTTGGCGTAGAGTTCCCCCACAAGATCCCTGTTCAGAACGCAACACATGGGCGAATCAGATGCGTGCCCATAGAACATACTGGGCCTGAATTCGCACCTGAGCCTCACCGCAATGTCTAGAGAACACACACGTTTTTTCGGCAATGCGCAGTGCGCATGCATCGCACATATGTGAACCAGCCTCATTGAAATCAATGTATTTTATAATGTTATGCGAATTGGATGCGGTGTAAGCCGCAACCAATTCGCATAGGTGTGAACCCGGCCTAATAGTGGGGCAAACATTTTATAGAAGCATGAAGAAAACCCATCTGGGCCAGGACTCTTGCCATTTTTGAGGCCTTTAATGGCTTGTAGGATGTCAGTTTCCGATAGTGAAGACTCTAAGTCCTCAGTATCCGATGCTGGAATGGTCGGAATTGCCGTTTCTTGGATATAGGATAGTAAGTCTTGTGTCGGTTCACCAACCTGGGGGGAGGAAGGTACTGCCTGAGGAGTAAGATTATATAAGGTGGAATAGTATTTCCGGAATTCTTCGGCTATTGCTGAGTTAGTAAATAATTTACCCTTGGATGGAGAGTGGATGAAGGCATGGACTTACGCGTGTGTCTGGGGTTTAGGACATGTGCCAGGTGTCTATCACATTTATTGTCTTGAGAATAGTAGGTGAAGCTTCCCTTATCTCTCGCCACGAAGGAGCGTTCCATGAGGATTCGTAGTAAGTCCCTCCTGGAATTGTTTAAGTCAAGCTGAGTCATGACTTCAGGAGAGAATTTATGAGATCCTTCTATGAGTGCTATTTTAGGTATGAGGTGTGATATGCCGGCCATGTGTGCTCGCTTAAATCGGGAACCATGTTGAATTAATTTTCCCCTGAGGACACATTTAAGTGCTTCCCACTTCGTTAGCGGTTTGGTGTCGTCATGGGCATGGTCCGTTAACAAAGTCCCTAATGGTATGTATGATATCTTGGGAACAAACTGAATCAGACAATAAGTTGTCGTTCAGCCTCCATGAGAATCTTTTCCTGTGTGTGTGTTTGCCCAAGACTCATGTTGATTGGGGCGTGGTCAGACCAAAGTGTCAGGCCTATTGATGTTACTGGGGAATAGTCCAGCAGCGACTGTGAGATTAGAATGTAGTCTATACGGCTATATGAGGAGTGTGCAGGGGAGTAGTATGTGTAGTCCCTGTTTGAGGGGTTTAGCACTCTCCATACATCTACCAGCGATAGCTCAGAAAATAGTGAACGAATTTTGGTCAGGGAAGCTGGGGATAGTGAGGACTTACCAGTTGATGAGTCTAAGCATGGTATCAAGGCAGTAAGGATGGGCCGAACACCCCCCCCCCCGGTTCGGTTCACACCAGAACTTGCCAAACAGGTAATAAATTTGTTCGAACACGCGAACACCGTTAAAGTCTATGGGACACGAACATGGAACGGTTGGCCCCGCCCTCAACTATATAAGAGCTGTCAGACCGGTAGTAGCGTCATTCAACGGGAGTCTCCTATGGAGGCATCAGTAGCGGCTTTTATTTAATTTATTTATTTATTTTGGTATCGGGTTGAGAATGGATTACATCGCTGGACTTTTTTATTTTTTTATTTTTTAATAAAGGACTTGTCCCAAGCTGGCTCTTGTTTTTTTATTTTTTTTCCCCTTTTTTTTGTGAAATAGTAGGGGTACAATGTACCCCGTTACCAATTCACATAAGGGGGGCGGGATCTGGGGGTCCCCTTGTTAAAGGGGGCTTCCAGATTCCGATAAGCCCCCTGCCCACAGACCCCCACAACCACCGGGCAAGGGTTGTGGGGATGAGGCCCTTGTCCCCATCAACATGGGGACATGGTGCTTTGGGGTCCAGACCCCAAAGCATCCTCCCCATGTTGAGGGCATGTGGCCTGGTATAATTCAGGAGGGGGGGCGCTTTCTTGTCCCCCCTCTTTTCCTGCGGCCTGCCAGGTTACATGCTCGGATAAGGGTCTGGTATGGATTTTGGGGGGACCCCTACGCCATTTTTTTTTACTTTGGCGTGGGGTTCCCCTTAAAATCCATACCAGACCTGAAGGTTTTTTTTGAGGGGGACCCCTACGCCAGTTAAAAAAAAAATTGGGGCAGGGTTTCCCTTAATATTCGTACCAGACCCAAAGGGCCCGGTAATGGACTGGGGGGGGGACCCATGCCGTTTTTTTTCAATGAATTTTATCTGTATTTCCAGGACCTGACAACTCATTACAGCTGTAATCAGTTTTAAATGACTTTTTTTTCCTTTAGAAATGTTGCTGCAGGGACTGTTCTAAAGACGGAAAAAAATGCGCCACTTTACAGGCATACTATAGACACCCCCCAGGTATACAATTTAAAGGAATATTTCACTTTTATTGTTTCACTTTAAGCATTATTAAAATCACTGCTCCTGAAAAAACTGCGGTTTTTAAAACTTTTTTTTGCATTGATACATGGGCCAGGACCCAGGTCCCCAAATACTTTTTATGACAATATCATGCATATAAGTCTTTAAAATTAGCACTTTTGATTTTTCATGTTAGTGTCCCATAGACTTTAACCACTTGACCACTGGGCACTTAAACCCCCTTAATAACCAGACCAATTTTCAGCTTTCGGTGCTCTCACATTTTGAATGACAATTACTCAGTCATACAACACTGTACCCATATGATTTTTTTGTCCTTTTTTTCACACAAATAGAGCTTTCTTTTGGTGGTATTTAATCACTGTTGGGTTTTTTATTTTTTGCACTATAATGCCCCATACACACGATCATTTTTCATGCCGTTAAAAATGCCATTAAAAAAAATGGCCATTAAAAATGATCGTGTGTATGCTCCAGAGCATTTTTAACGACGTGAAAAACGGGCATTAAAAATTTCGGACATGCTCTCTTTTTTCACGTCGTTTTTTTTAACGACGTGAAAAACGATAGTGTGTATGCTTTAACGACGTGAAAAAAAATGCGCATGCTCAGAATCAAGTATGAGACGGGAGCGCTCGTTCTGGTAAAACTAGCGTTCGTAATGGAGATAGCACATTCGTCATGCTGTAACGGACTGAAAAGCACTACACTGAAAAGAGCGAATCGTCTCTCAACAAACTTTACTAACATGAAGGGTGGCGCCATTCGAACGGAACTTCCCCTTTATAGTGCCGTCGTACGTGGTGTACGTCACTGCGCTTTTCTTGAACATTTTTTAAAATGATGGTGTGTACGCAAGACAGGCTTGAGAGGAAACAAGAAAAAAAATGACGAGAAAAACGTCAGTTTTAAAAATGACATTAAAAATGATCGTTTGTATGGGGCATAAGAGAAAAAAGACTGAAAATTTTGTAAAAAAATGATTTTTTTTTTCGTTTCTGTTATAAAATTTTGCAAATTACTATTTTTTCTTCATAAATTTTGGCCAAAATTTATACTGCTACATATCTTTGGTAAAAACAAGTACAAATTGGTGGATATTATTTGGTCTTTGTGAAAGTTATAGAGTCCACAAGCTATGGTGCCAATATCTGAAAATTGATCACACCTGAAGTACTGACGGCCGATCTCATTTCTTGAGACCCTAACATGCCAGAAAAGTACAAATACCCCCCAAATGACCCCTTTTTGGAAAGAAGACATTCCAAGGTATTCAGAAAGAGGCATTGTGAGTTTTTTGAAGTTGTCATTTTTTCCCACAATTCTTTGCAAAATCAAGATTTTTTTTTTCTCTTTTTTTTTTTTCACAAAATTGTCATATTAGCAGGTTATTTCTCACACACAGCATATGCATTCCACAAATTACACCCCAAAACACATTCTGCTATTCCTCCCGAGTATGGCGATACCACATGTGTGAGACTTTTACACAGCGTGGCCACATAGAGAGGCCCAACATGCAGGGAGCACCTTCAGGCGTTCTGGAGCACCCAGGCCAATTCTGACATTTCTCTCCTACATGTAAAAATCATCATTTATTTGCTAGAAAATTACATAGAACCCCAAAACATTATATATGTTTTTTTAGCAAAGACCTTAGAGAATATAATGGTGGTTGTTGCAACTTTTTATCTCGCACGATATTTGCGCAGCAATTTTTTTTACGCATTTTTTACGGAAAAAAAAAGTTTTGTGCTTAAAAAAAAAAAAAACAGTAAAGTTAGCCCAATGTTTTTGCATAATGTGAAAGATGAAGTTATGCCGAGTAAATAGATACCTAACATGTCACCCTTAAAAATTGCACACACTCGTGGAATGGCGCCAAACTTCGCTACTTAAAAAAATCCCTATAGGCGACGCTTTAAATATTTTTACTGGTTACATGATTTTAGTTACAGAGGAGGTCTAGGGCCAAAATGATTGCTCTCGCTCTAACGTTCGCAGAGATACCTCACATGTGTGGTTTGAAAACCGTTTTCATATGTGGGCGGGACTTACGTATGCGTTCGCTTCTGTATGCGAGCTCACGGGGACAGGGGCGCTTTAAAAAATATATATATTTTTTTATTGTTCATTTTACTTTATTTATTTTAGTTTGACATGTTTTTCCGCCCCAAAAATTTTTTTGATCACTTTTATACCTATTACAAGGAACGTAAACATCCCTTGTAATAGGAATATGGCATGACAGGTCCTCTTTACAGTGAGATATGGGGTCAATAAGACCCCACATCTCACCTCTAGGCTGGGAAGCCTGAAAAAAAACAAAAAAAAAACAATCCTGGCTTTGATCGTAGCGGTGAGTTGGTAGAAGCACCGGAGGGCAGCGGGAGGGGGGGACATCCCCTCTCGCCTCCCGTAAGAATGATCAAGCAGCGGAACAGCCGCTATGATTGTTCTTATGGTGTAGGGAATCGCCGGCTGAAAAAGCTGATATCTGAATGATGCCTGTAGCTGCACCCATCATTCAGATATCCCCGCACAAAGTCAAGGACGTCATATGACGGCCGGCGGGCGGGAAGTGGGCATTGCGGAGTATTTCCGGGCATTGCAGGGCATTGCGGAGTATTGCGGACTATGGCAGGGTATTGCGGAGTATGGCAGGGTATTGCACGGGGTATTGCACAGGGTATTGCAGAGTATTGTGCAGGGTATTGCAGAGTATTGTGCAGGGTATTGCAGAGTATTGCACAGGGTATTGCAGAGTATTGCGCAGGGTATTGCAGAGTATTGCGCAGGGTATTGCAGAGTATTGTGCAGGGTATTGCAGAGTATTTTGCAGAGTATTGCGCAGGGTATTGCAGAGTATTGCGCAGGGTATTGCAGAGTATTGCGCAGGGTATTGCAGAGTATTTTGCAGGGTATTGCAGAGTATTGCGCAGGGTATTGCAGAGTATTTTGCAGGGTATTGCAGAGTATTGCGCAGGGTATTGCAGAGTATTGCGCAGGGTATTGCAGAGTATTTTGCAGGGTATTGCGCAGGGTATTGCAGAGTATTTTGCAGGGTATTGCAGAGTATTGCGCAGGGTATTGCAGAGTATTGCGCAGGGTATTGCAGAGTATTGCGCCAGGGTATTGCAGAGTATTGCACCAGGGTATTGCAGAGTATTTTGCAGAGTATTGGCAGGGTATTTTGCAGAGTATTGGCAGGGTGTATTGCAGAGTATTGGCAGGGTATTGCACCAGGGATGGCTGAGCAGGGATGGATGGATGGCTGGATCTGTGACTGCAATTGTCACAGATCCAGCCCACAGAGCTGCTGCTGCCATCCGCTCCCTCCCCTCTCCTCTCACACTGTACCGATCGGTACAGAGAGGGGAGGGAGGAACCGGCGTCATCAAATGACGCCGGTCTGTTTACAAGTGATTGCTCCGTCATTTGACGGAGCGATCACGTGGTAAACGGCCGCTATCGGCGGCGATTTACCGCGATTCGTGATCCGCCGGGTCCTCTGGACCCGGCGGTCACGGAGTTTCCCGTGTGCGCGCCCCAGGGGGCGCGCGGGAGCGCGATTCTGGGAGGACGTTATATAACGTCCTCCCAGAGTTAAGCAACCACCTTGTCGACGTTATTTGTCGGCAGGTGGTTGTTAAGTGGTTAACGGGGTTCCGCGGCTTTCTAATTTTCCCCAAACTCAGCATATTGTTTGGTGTTTGCCAGAACACCCGAACAACCAAAGTTCGGCCCGAACCGTTCGCCCATCCCTACAAGGCAGCATTGAGGTTGCCCCCCATGATCACGTTGACTGCGCCAAACCGTTTCAGACAGGACGCCACCGAGTAAAGGAATCGTAGTTGATCCTGGTTTGGAGAATACACGTTAGCTATGGTAAAAATCAAGTTCATTTATGACAGTTTAAGAAAGATATACCGTCCTAGCGGATCAATGTCTATGTCAAGAACATCTGGGGCGAAGGAAGTGTGAAAGGCAATAGAGACCCCCTTAGACTTCGCAGAAGGGTTGGTGCTGTGAAACCATGTAGGATAGTGCTTGTGGAGGAGGCATGGAACAGCATCGGATCTAAAGTGGGTTTCTTGGAGAAGGAGGATTTGTGTGAGGAGTTTGTGAAAATGGTACAATATTTGCTTCCTCTTCTCAGGGGTGTTAAAACCTCTGCAATTTAGAGAGGAAACCTTCAGGGAGATTTGTGGAGCCATTTGGGAGGTAACATGGGGATGAGAGAGATATTGATGGGATTGAAACTTGCTGTCTCAGTGAGAGGGATGGGAAGAAAATACAGGTGGGTAGAGCGGCATCTAGTGGTGGAAGAATAGAAGGTGGAGATGAAAAGTAGAGAAAGAAGACAGAAAGAAAGGAAAGTAGATAACCAAGGCCTCAACGGCCAAACTAAGAGTGTTGTAAACAACATGTCAGCTAAGACCGCTATGGGCGCTGAAAACCCTAAAGTGGGGGTCATGGTCAGTGGTCAGAGGGGCCCGCACACACCAGGTAACATTAAAGAACTTTGCATGAATAAATTGCAGATCAGAGCCCTGAGGATTGCTAAAAAAAAGGGGAACAAAATCTGGTAACATACAGTAAAAATATTTTGTTATTCAGGGCCCGTCACCGACGCTACATATATCTATGTATTGTGGTGGGGGGAGGGGGGAATGGAGCTAGGAATGTAATAGCAGCGTCTAACAAAGGGAGAGTCTTATCGTGATAACACAACCTGTTTGAGGGAGATGAAAGAAGGTTAGCAGTGTCCCTACATAACTAAAAACAGGGGGACTTTACAGGACTGGAACCCGAAAAAAGAGAAATTATTGGTTAGGGAGCACAATGTGTTCTCTCATCCAGCAGATGATTTAGAGGCTTCAGATCTGGAGCGTTTATTTTTCTTGGACGACTGTTGCCAGACCGTGGCGATAGGAAGGCCCGGGTTGGCAGCTTGTAATGGCCAGTCAGGTATGGGGATTTGCGGAAGTTCAAAAGTACCAAGGAAGTCCGGAAGGTCTCCCAGGGTGCGGAGTGTTGCCGATTTTCCATCATGCGATGCAAAGAGATGAAACTGGAATCCCCAGCGGTATTTAATTTGCTTAGCTTGTAGTGCGCCAGTAAGCGGATTCAGAGCCTGGCGCATGTCCAGGGTCAGCTTGGAGAGGTCTGGGAGTAAGGAGACCTGCGTGCCGTTAAAACAAACGGCTTCTTGCTTGCAAGCTGCTTGCATGACGTCAGCTTTAACAGCAGAAACGTGCACTCTGCATATAAAAATCTCTGGGGTTTTACGGGTTCGAGTTCTTAGGGCCCAAGGCCCTGTGTATGCAGTCAAGTTCCAGGGGAGAGTCTTTAGCTTTTTGGAGGAGTTTGTTAAACATGGCGGAAACTGCGGGGGCTAGATCTTTGGTTTCCACGGATTCAGGGAGGCTGCGTATGCGTATGTTATTGTGTCTAGCCCTATTTTCCTGGTCATCCTGGTGGTACATCAGTTGTTGAATCTGCAAGGTATGTTCGTGCCGGATAGCCTCATGTGAGTTTTTTTTTTGTAAAATCATTTTTATTTAGTTTTCAACACACAAAAATAGCCCGCATATGGGCCAGACAGTTGCCCACACAGGGGCTATAGTCCCGCTACAGGAACAGGTCGTAGCAGGGGACAACAGTAAACATAAACAACCTACTAAACCTACAACCCCAATACGGGGAGGGGGATCAGTTCAGGGTGAACATTGCTCAAAGTGGTATCAGGAGGAAATAGCATCCTGGGGGGGGGAATCGATCAACACCCCAACAGGCCAGCTGGCGACCGTTAGCCTAGGCACTCGTCACTGCAGCATTTGCCGTGGTAGCATCATCCAACCAACATGTCCATATCTTCTCGAACTTTTGTGGGCAGCCCCTACCGGAGTAGGTGTCCTTATAGAGGGGTAAACTAGCATTAACTAGGTTTTTCCAAAACCTGACAGAGGGGGGAGATGACTTTTTCCAATGCGTCGTGATAGCTTTACGAGCATAGTACAGTAGCAGGGAGATGAGTATCTTTTTTGGTCGGAGCACCGGCAGTTGTTCCACCAGTCCCAGCAGACAGTATCTAGGGTCATAAGAGACATGAGTTTTTGAGACCTTAGCAATTACCCAGAGAACTTTCGCCCAATAGTGGGCTACCGCCGAGCAATCCCAGAAGATGTGGAAAAAATTCCCCACCTGATGTGAGCAGCGCCAGCACTCCGAGGAATGTGACGGTGACATCTGGTGCAGTCTATGAGGCGTATAATGAGCTCTGTGTACAATTTTGTATTGTACTAGTTTATTCCGTGCTGAGACTAGATGGGAGAAGGGAAAGTACCAAATCCCCCTCCAGTCGTCCTCGTCCAGCCCCGGTATGTCCGCCACCCATTTCCTGCGGAGGGAGGACAACTCGGGGGCGGCGGCAGCCAACAGGGACCCATAGAGTTGGGACGTGGGTTTCTCCAGGTCCTTCACTCGAAGGGTGGATTTGAGCTCAGAATATTCCAAGACAACCGGTTTGCCCAAGAACTGACATCTGAAGGCATGGGCAATTTGCAGGTACCTGAAATGGAGCTGTGGAGGAACCTGAAAATTGGCGCGTAAAACATGGAAGGGGGAAAGATCCCCGTTAGTGATCACATGCTTAAGAGTAAGAACTTTGTATTTGGCCCAGGCCTGCGGATCGGGGATGGTGTTGAACTGTAGGAGGTTGAGATTCAGCCACAGGGGGGTGTGGGGAGACCAGGAGTTAGGCTGGGGTGTCCTCAGCTCCTCTCCCACCCTCCATGCCCGCAAGGTGGTTCGCATAGAAGGTGTGAGATGGTGGGGCGTCCTAGGACCCCTAAACAGCAGCCCCTGCAGGGCCTCCAGAGACCCCACTATAGCCGCCTCCAGCACCACCGCAGAATTAGTCAAGTCCGGCTGCAGCCACCAATGGGCGGTCACGAGCTGGGTGGCCAAGAAGTACTTGTGGCAGTCAGGGAGAGCCAAGCCTCCATTGTCCACAGGCCTGGTCAAAGTAGCGTATTTAAATCTAGGTGGCTTGGGCCCCCAAATGAAGGTGAGGAAGAGCCGCCTTAGAGAATTAAAGAAAGCTTTGGTCAACCATTGCGGGGAATTCCAAAAAATATAAGTAAATTTAGGGAGGACTTTCATTTTAAGAAGGCTAATACGGCCAATGAGGGAAAGGGGGAGATTGCTCCATGCCTTCAGTTTGGTCCTGACTGCCACCAGGACAGGGTCAAGATTGAGCCGCACAAAGTCTGTATTCTCTTTTGAGATAACAATGCCTAGGTAAGTAAACTGATCGACCCACTGAAGCGGAAGGGAGGGGGGTGAGGAAGACCTGGCCCCCTCATCCACCGGGAACAGCTGAGACTTGTGCCAGTTCACTCTCAGCCCAGTGAAGGCGGAAAAGGCTTCCATGATCCCAAGAGCACCCCGCAGAGAATCACCAGCATCGTTCAAAAAAAGCAGGAGGTCATCTGCGTAGAGAGCCACTCTCTCCTCCAACCGGCCCACCCTAAGACCACGGACCTCAGCCGAGCTCCTAAGGGATTCTGCAATAGGTTCCATGGCCAGGGCAAAGAGGGCCGGGGAGAGAGGGCATCCCTGTCTGGTGCCCCTCTGGAGGGAGAACGGGGGCGACAAGGTGCCATTGAGTTTGATACGTGCCAACGGATCAGTATAGAGCGTACGCGTCCAATCAATGAACTTAAGAGAGAATCCCATTCTCCTAAGCACCTCCCACAGATAAACCCACTCCACTGTATCGAACGCTTTCTCCATATCAAGTGTGGCAATAGTCCTAGTACCATGGTTGTCATGTGGAGCATGGATGTTAGAAAACAGCCTACGAATGTTTACATCTGTGGATCTACCGGGCATGAAGCCAGTTTGGTCAGAGTCAATCAGGGATTTGATAACCTTGCTAAGTCTAGTGGCCAGTAGTTTGGTAAGAATTTTTAAATCACAGTTAAGGAGGGCGATCGGCCTGTAGGAGGCACACAGCCTAGGGACTTTATTAGGCTTTGGGATGAGAACAACATGCGCTTCTCTCATGGAGGGCGGTAGGGAGCCCTGTTGCAAGCAGGCTTGAAACAACTGTGCCAGCTTAGGGGCAATAAGTTCAGCATGGGTGCTATAATAGTCTATGGGAAGTCCATCTGGGCCCGGGGCTTTGCCTGTCGGGAATGATTTAATGGCCCTAGCAACTTCCTCTGGAGTGATATCTGAGACGAGGAGTTGCCTTTCCGCATCAGAGAGCCACCCCAGAGCCAACGTATCCAGTATAGACATCATGGGTGCAGGGTCAAAGTCTGCGGGGAGCGAAGAGACATACAGGGAGGTATAGAAAGCTGTAAATGCAGAGAGAATATCCTCCTGAGAGTGGACCAAAATGCCATCATTTGTAAGGATCTCTGGTATGACTGTCGAGGGCCTATCCTGCTGCGCTAGTAGTGCAAGTAGTTTGCTATTCTTGTCCCCAAACTCAAAATATTCCTGTCTACTACGTTGTATACCCAACCTGGTAATTTCGGACACTTGGAGATGAAGTTCCCGCCGAAGCGAGGACAAGCGATCAAAATTAGAGGCCGTAGCCGAGTCAGTGTATTTAGTCATGGCCTCATCAACCCTGTACTGCAGGTTAGAGACAGCGTCTCCAAGCTCCGCCTTCACCGCAGCCACAGCAGAGATATATTGTCCCCTGCCGTGAGCCTTGGAGGCATCCCACGTCACCTCCAGGGAAGCCGACCCCTGATTGTGTGCCCAGAATTCCTGCAGGAGAGGAGAGACTCTATGATGGACCGCCTCATTGTTAATCCAATGGGGCTGCAGCCGCCACATGGCTTTGTCCCGGGACCTGTCAATCTTAATGGTCAATTTAAGTGGATGGTGGTCGGAGAGGCCAGAGGGGAGGTAGCTCGCCCCACAGACACGAGCTAATAGGGGAGAGTTGGCAAAAGCCAAATCAATTCGAGATGAGGTTTTAAATGTGGCTGAGAAGCAAGAATACATTCTGTCATGAGGGTGAAGCCACCTCCAAACCTCCTGAAACTCTGTCGCCTGGGCCCATGTACCAAGATCAGAATTAAAGGTCGGTTGGGGAGTAGGTCTATCCAGGTCTCGGGACAGAGTGGCTTTAAAGTCTCCCATGAACAGGACATGTGCAGGGCAATGCGGGGCAAGCCTCTCGTATAACGTGTAAAGAATCTGTATCTGGCTCGGCGGAGGCAGATAGACATTCACAATGACATATTTCTGTGCGTACAATCTCAATACAACCATAACAAATTTACCCTGGGGATCTAAATGGACATCATGAATTACACACTGAATTTGTTTGCTAATTAGAATAGAGACCCCGCGGGAGTATGAAGAATAAGTTGCATGAATAGCCCTCTGCACCCAGGGTTTTTTCAAAGCAAGGACCCTACTGCCAGTCAAGTGGGTTTCCTGCAGCAGCACTATGTGTGGATTGTGCATTTTCAAATATTGGAACAAGATCGATCTCTTATACTTGGAGTTAAGCCCCCTGACGTTCCATGATAGAATGGTCCGCAGCTCAGTATCTGGGGGAGCCATCATGAAACACCAGGGGGAAATAGGCACAGGATGGACCCAGGAGGCCCAGATCCATTGGGGAGAGAAACAACAGCAAGCAAAGTCATTGGGATCTGAGTCCAGTAAAACATTTGAGCAGCATAGTGTACATTGAGAGCAGCAAAATATAGAAACCCCTCACCCCAGAACAAGTAACTCCCTACCCAGACATCATACAAACCTGGTTCAAAGGCCAAAACAAACAGGGGCCAGAGAACCGTAAAAACTGATGCAGGGTTTCATCCCAAAACAAAAACGAACATAGAATCTTCAGGCCACAAGGGCCCCTAGAAGACGGCCCACCGGGCCAGGGGGGATGTAGAAGCACTTCCCGGGGTATCCTTCTCTGGACTGTGGGAGCAGTCCAAAGTGTGGGAAGGTGAGGGATATCAGAGGTCACTTGTATACCGTGGTGTGGCCGAGCTGCACCGCTTCTGATGCAAAATAGGAAAGGGTGAAAAACAGGATACCAACATGAAGAGGGCAAGGTAGAGCAGTAGGACAACTTGAAGAACTCTTGGATCAGCGGGAATCCAGCCAGGCAGCAGCTGCAGCAGGGGTCTCGAAGAAACGGGTAGAGTTGCCATCAATCACCCGGAGCTTGCTGGGGAACAGAAGGCTGTACTTTAGGCCCTTCTCCCTGAGGCGCTTGCGTACCTCAGTGAAGGTGCGGCGTCTTTGCTGTATTTCAGGAGAGTAGTCAGGATACAAGGAGATTCTGGAGTTTTCATATTTAAGCTCCCCAGCGTTTCTGGCAGCAGCAAGCAGTCTGTCTCTGTCTCGATAGTTCAAGAGCCTGAGCAGGAAGGGTCTAGGTGGCACCCCCTGGATAGGTGGGGTAGTGGGGACTCTGTGGGCCCGCTCCACTACAAACGTGGGGGGGAGATCATTGAGGCCTAGCAGGGTGATAAGAAATTTCTCAGTGAACTCAGCAGGATTGGCACCCTCAGCCCTCTCGGGAAGACCCACCACCCGCAGATTATTCCTCCTGAGTCTGTTCTCAATGTCAATTGATTTCTCCTGCAGAGCCTGTACCTGTCTCTGGAGGATTCTGAGGTCTCTCGAGTCTTCCCTCACCGTGTCCTCCACCTGGGAGATGCGGGACTCTGCCTCCGACATCCGGGTCCGGAACCGGTCCATATCCCGGCGCAGGAGGCCCACCTCCATGGACACCGCGTCTATCTTGGTGGTTAGCGTGTCTTTGAGTGAGGTAATCGCCGCCAACAGGTCCGAGTTGGATGGCGCCGCGTCTCCCATGCCTGCAGCCGCCGTCTGTGTGCCCGCCGTGACAGAGGATGGAGAGGGAGGGGGAGAGCGTGTGGGCAAGATGGCCGCCGATGGGAGAGAGCGGGCTGCAGGCGGCTGACGTTTGCTGTACTTGCGGCATCCAGGAGCCATTCAGGAGGACCCGGGTGGGAGCGGAGAAGTGTGGGATCTCCCAGATGTCCTTCGGGCTGAAAATAGGGAATAATCCCGGCGCTAGGATAAAGGTAAGGATTAGGCAGAAGCGGAGCTGAGCCACCACACGTCTACTCGGCTTCACATCCGGACACGCCTCCCCAGCCTCATGTGAGTTTAGTATGAAGATGGTCTCTTCCACTGTGTGCTCGACTTCTTCCAGTCTGTTGGTGACATCCCTGCGCAGTTCGGACATTTCTTGCTTATATGAGTGCTCAAGCTTTTTGACACAGTCTTCAAAATCGTGTCTAGTTGGTAAGGCCTTAATGTAAGCCTCCATGTCCCAGCTACTGTAGGAGCATTGTGAGTCAGGAGAGTGGCAGCCTGAATGGACTGAGCCGTGTTCTGACTCTGGAGGGGCTCTGTTGTGCTGCCTGGTGCTCATGTGGGGAGATAAGTGCTGTGTGGCAGTGCGCTGTGAGGCCACATTGGGAGCCTGTGGACCGGGACGGCGCCGTCTTGGATGAGGGGGGCCGTTCTGACTCTGCCCCAAACGGGTGAAATAACAGCCGGTTTCTTCCTCCTTGTGCTGATCAGGGGTCTGGTGTCCCTCTCCCCCACCTTCCTTCCCAGTGATGGACTGGCCATCAGGACTATCGGGAGATTCCCGGTGGGCCGATGGCTCAGTGGGATGGTCGGAGGTCCGCGGTGATCTACCCATCAATCGCCGACAGCTGGCGCCTGATGGGTAGATCGAGATTTAGATAGCATGCAGAGTAGCGCAGGAAGCGTGTGTAATAAGTTCTCTCTCATGTCACGGCACTGACAGTCACGCTGCTCCCCGCGGCCCCTCCTCTCTCCTCGTCCATCCCCATTTGCTTGTGACATCATCTGGGATGGATGAGAAGAGTGGAGGGGCCACCGGGGAGCAGCGTGACTGCCGTCAGTGCCGTGACATGAGAGAGAACTTATTACACACGCTTCCTGCGCTACTCTGCATGTTGGCTGGTAAAAAATGTGCCCTGCCCTGATGTGCTATGTGCCCCTCCCTAATGTGCTATGTGCCACATGTCCTGATGTGCCCTCATGTGCTATGTGCTTCATGACCTGATGTGCTATGTGCCCTGCCCTGATGTGCTATGTGCCCCATGTCCTGATGTACCCTCATGTGCTATGTGCCCTGTGCCCCATGCCCTGATGTGCTATGTGCCCCATGCCCTGATGTGCTTTGTGCCCTGATGTGCTATGTGCCCTGATGTGCTATGTGCCCCATGCCCTGATGTGCTATGTGCCCCATGCCCTGATGTGCTATGTGCCCCATGCCCTGATGTGCTATGTGTCCTGATGTGCTATGTGCCCTTATGTGCTATGTGCCCTTATGTGCTGTGTGCCCTGATGTGCTGTGTGCCCTGATGTGCTGTGTGCCCTGATGTTCTGTGTGCCCTGATGTGCTATGTGCCCCATGCCCTGATGTGCTATGTGCTATGTGCCCTGATGTGCTATGTGCCCTGATGTGCTATTTTCCCCATGCCCTGATGTGCTATGTGCCCCATGCCCTGATGTGTGATGTGCTATGTGCCCTGATGTGTGAAGTGCTATGTGCCCTGATATGCTATGTGCCCCATGCCCTGATGTGCTATGTGCCCCATGTCCTGATGTGCCCTCATGTGCTATGTGCCCTGTGCCCCATGCCCTGATGTGCCCTGATATGCTATGTGCCTTATGTGCTATGTGCCCTGATGTGCTATGTGCCCCATGCCCTGATGTGCTATGTGCCCTCATGTGCTATGTGCCCTCATGTGCTATAAGCCCTGTGGTGCTATGTGCCCCGATGTGCCCCGTGCCCTGATGTGCTATGTGCCCCGTGCCCTGATGTGCTATGTGCCCTGTGCCCTGATGTGCCCTGTGTCCTGATGTGCCCTGTGCCCGATGTGCTGTGCCTCAATGTGGTGTGCCCTGATGTGCTGTGATGGGCTCAGATGTGCTGTGCCCTGTACCCTGATGTGACGTACGTGTTGTGCCCTGATGTGCTGGGCCCTGTACCCTGATGTGCTGTACCCTGATGTGCTGTACCCTGATGTGCTGAGCTCTGTACCGTGCCCTGATGTGCACTGTACCCTTATGTGTTGTGCCCTGGGGCGGTCTGGATGAAGTCCAGGGCCACATTTTTGTCACAATCCAGCCCTGTTTCTTCCCCATTACAGACCTGCTGAAGAAGCGCCGGGAGCCGTGGATAGCCTGGTGTGTGCGGGAGCCAAAGGAACAGATACTATACCTTTATCGGCAATGATCAATGACTTATATTCAATATCCTATATTCAAGTGCATGTATTCTGCTTTTATGCACAGAGAATCAGGCTGGACCTTGTTGCTTTCAGTTCTGAATGGTAGCTGATAGCAGAAAGAAATCCAGCCAGAACCTGTGTGTTGTAATTGGCTGTAACCTGCTGATAAACTCCTGCTGTGTCCATGTCCAGTCACAGCACAGATCAGAACCAAGGAAGTTCACTGTGATGTATAGGTACGTCACAGTGCCTGGGGGAGCCACCCGTCAGCAGTAAATGGATTTTATATTTATTATATTTCTATTTGTAGTATTTAAATTGTATACACCACATACAGAAGAACTAAGACACCCTAATTATTTCAAATTTAATTAAATATGAGTTTTGACATTTTATGAAATTTGCCAAATAAATCTTTCTCTAAATTGTGCCATTTGCCTGTTGACAATCTAAGGTGAGACCACAGAGCTGTGTGCCACTTACTGTATGCCAAAGGAATTATTTTCATCAATGCCATCATGATGTTGCCCATCAAATGCCACTGAATAATGTATATGCACAAATTTTAAATGCATTAAATTAATTTAACATGGATGTTTGAGTGATTTTAGACAAAATGTGAAATTAATGAATGAACTTTTAATGCTGCAAATGTGTTGTGTTGTGTAACTACCCTTGCTTTGCTTCCTGCATCACCAATCACATTAAAATTTCTAAGACAGGCTAGAACCAATTTGGTGGTGAAAAGTACAATACCAGCATTTTTATTTTTTAAAGCCACTTTCACACTGGGGCGTTTTTCAGGCGTTTTTGGACTGAAAATAGCACCTGTAAAGCGCCTGAAAAATGCCTCTCCTGCAGCCCCAGTGTGGGAGCCCGAATGCTTTCACACTGTGGTGGTGCGCTTGCAGGACATTAGAAAAAGTCCTGCAAGCAGCATCTTTCAGGTGGTGTGGGACCAGTGTATACACCGTTCCTCCACCGTCCCTGCTATTGGAATCAATGGGCACCGCTGCCTAAGCGCCTGCAAATCGCTTCGGCAGCAGCGCTTTGCGGGCGCTTTTAACCCTTTATTCAGCCGCTAGCAGGGGTTAAAAGCATCCTGCTAGTGGCCAAAATGTGTCGCTATTACAGCAGTAAAGCGCCGCTAGAATTAGCAACACAAGCAGGTGGGATGGATTGTTGCAGTGCAGCAATGTACTCAGCTGCTCAGGCTGTATTCCTGGCAGGGTTTCTTTTTTTTTTTACCAACAAAATTTTTTTTATTGATTCAAAGGTGGTACACAGCCATATACATCAAAACAATGACCAACATATCCATATACATAACCAATTGACACCTGACACAATAAGTTTAGCATTATCACAATATGACCCATCCTACTACATTTCAGCTATATGCAGATTCACTACCCCATATTCAATCCAAACAGCCTGTCCGCGACCAGATCCACCGGGGCAAGCCCATGACCATGATCACCACCTCGTTCCAATACAAATGTAATTTGGGGCAACGCCATAGGAGGTGAACAAGGTCCCCATAGTCACGCCTAAATCTGGTACATGTATCCTCAGACTGTAACCCCATCAACTGTAATCTATGTGGCGTATAGTACACCCTCAGGATTATGTATAGTTGAGTGAGCCGTTGGGCCACATTCAGTGAACACACACTCACTCCCTGAAATATCTCTTCCCACTGTTCCCCATCCATTTGGCCCACGTCCCTCTCCCATCTCTCCCTCACCTTTTTTTTTTCCCTCCCTATCCCTCCTCCTACCCTCCCACCCCTCCCTTCCCGCCCCCCCTTCCTGCCCTACTGGGCCTACCCCTGGGGTTTTGCTTATGGCCTCTTCTCTACACTCATCCCCTCTCATCACGCCTCTTTCATACATCTCTCTATGCCCCTACTCTACTACTCTCACACCCCCCCCCCTCAAACTTTTTTTGTCCTTCTCCCTTTTCTTTTAATATCTCTGTTATATTTTTCCCAGTGTTTTAGTGTTTGTGCCCTTTGTTGTGTTAAGTTTAACCGAACTACCCCGTTTCATCCTAATAAATATTCTCCCTTCTCTTTCCCTTCCCCTCTCCTCCCCCTCCCATTGACTGGTGCTTTTACTAGTGCCTTCTCTCTCCCCTCTCATATTCCCTATCTAGGTACCAAAAAAAAAAAAAAAACACAACAGAAAAACAATGAAATAATAAAAAAAAAAAAAAAAGAGGGGAGGGTGAGAGGGATAAAAAAAACCCCTCAGCGTCCCCTTAGTCTCTTATTTCTTGTCCTGCCGTCTTCTGTGGGGGTTTCCCTTTATATTCCAGCCACTTCTCAACGCTCATTGGAGAATCAAAGAAATGTATGCCATTCTGCTCCGATACCCGCAAGCGGGCAGGGTATAGAAGTGCATAGTCCAAATTGTTTTCCCGCAATGTACGCTTAATCGGCATAAATGCCGCCCGCTTCCTTTCAAGTTCTGGGGAGAAGTCTTGATAGAATGAGATTCTTGTCCCCATGTATTGGACTTCCCCTATTTCTCTGGCCTTCCGAAGTATGATCTCTTTATCCCTGTAGTTGATCATTTTTAGAATTAGTGGTCTAGGTCTTGGACGCTCACTTCCCTGGTGGGGTTTAAAGGGGACTCGATGGGCGCGTTCGATGCCAAAAAAAGATGAAAAAGAAGTCGCCCCAAATGTCTCTCTAAACCACCCCTCCAGGAATGCTACGGGGTCAGCTCCCTCACTTCGTTCGGGCATGCCTAGTATTCTGATGTTACTTCTCCGATTCCTGTTTTCTAATTCATCAATTTTGATGGCCTGCATGTCCATTTGTTTTTTCATCCCCACGAGGTCTTGCCTAAGCGGGGATAGTACGTCTTCGACTGCACTTAGCCTTTCTTCTAATTCCGTGGTTCTTTTAATTGTTTCTTTTAACTTACTCCCCATTGCGACCAGCTCCTCTTTCATTCCTTTCATTTGTACCTCCAGACCAGTTACTGACTCCCTACAGGCATTAATGGCATGCAGAAGGTCTCTCATTGTGGGCTCTGCCTCACTCCCTCCAGTGCCTTCCACCATATTCAGCTCTACTGTATTAGTATTGCTTACTGCCATCGCTGCTACAGTTGTCACATTTACCTTTCCTGTCCCCTGCCCTTTGTTACTAGTTGTTTTTGTATTTAATGTTGCTGCCTGATTCGCTGGTATCGGTGCCTGGCCGCTGCCTAGACTTTTCCTGGCCGCCGAGGTTCCTGCTAGGGCTGGCTGTTGGCGCTTTGCTGGTGAGACAGTATTTCGCGCAAATCGCTCCAGTTTTGCTGCTGCTGCTGCCGCCGCTGCAGCCTTTGCTTGATTCGCTTGGCTCTTTGCAGAGCGTGTGACCTGAGCTCCTTCCTGCGATATCTGCTGTTGGTTTGTCTGCTCCTCTACTCCCCGTTTTCCGGACATAGTAGAATGTCCCAACTTTCGGATTGCTGGGTGAGAGATTGACCCTTAAACCTGTTGGGCCCGCAGCCCTACTCAAAGGCCACCTCCGGGGTTACGCTCAAAGAAAAATTTACCTTTGCTCGTGCCCCCAGGAAGGGGAGAGGAGAGAAAAAAAAATTCCTTACAGGATTTATCCCCACCCCAAGGTGGTAACTGATCACTGATGACTAGAAAACCACCCTGAATTTGCAATTTGCAATTTGCAATTTGTCAGTTTGGATGTTGCCCACTCTTTACTTCTTACGTTTTTCTATTTTGCCACCCCCCGGCACCACCAGCTGTATTAACCCAATTATGTTAGGTTATGCTGTCTCCAGTTAAATAAAACAGTAAGGCTATTTCAGGCTATTTCAGGCATTCAAATATGTGAGCAAAAAATACAAGGAGTTGTTTAGCAGATTTTATCAGGCTTCCAGCTTGTTAATATTGCTAATATTGTCCCGACATATTTCAGCTATCACAGCTCTGCATACCAAACAAGACAAATCAAGTCTAATCAGGGTAACCTAGGCAGCGCATATGGAGCCCCCTTTTCCTTTGATAAGAGGAGAAAGAAAAAAAACAAACAAAAAAAAAAAAAAACAAGGAAGTTCATAGGAGCACATTTTCCAATGCCTCGGCTGTTCAATTCCTATAAAGCATTCTTGTGATACAGGGTAAACTCCCGTTCCACTACTACTGCTTGCCCGATTGCGCCATTCAGCTCTCGCCTGTTTACACCCCCCAGTTCATTAGCTAAGCATTTTAGGCTGCACAGTGCACATACCCTTAAACAGTCCCCGCTTGTTGTTTCGGGGGTGTCTTCCAGGTAATCTAGGCAATCCCGGTTTCCTTGTGGGACCCTCCGATACTGCAACTTCAGGCTTCAGGCTTCAGGCTTGTATTCCCGGCACGCTCCTTTCCTCTCCACTCTCCCCTCCTTCTCGGTTCGCTCCTCTCACTGTGCTGTTCCTCTTTCACTCCCGCACACAGTCTCGCGAGACTTCGCGGCTCTGGGGATCCCGGCTGCTGATCTCCCCCTCACAACGCGTCAGCAACACAACGAGTGCCAGTGAAGGTAAGGAAGATGAGGGGGGTCGGAGCAGGGTCACACAGGGCTATACAAATACGGAGGCACCACAAAGGCACCACAAAGTAGCGGGGATAGCAGGGCTCCCTATGGTTAAATCAACCGGGCATGCTTTCAGTCTGAGGGGGGGTATGGAGCGGAGCTTTACACGCTCACAAGCTCAAACGCTCTCACACCCTCCTGCATCAGGCCACGCCCCCCACCCGACCTTTAAGGGATGCTGCCCCAGAAATATTGTAAAAGTACCGTGTAGCTTTGAGAGATAAATCCCTTCGAGGACACAGCATCCCTAATGAGGCCAAACACCGGGGTTGGTGACAAATGCCACTCCGAGGACCTACTTTGAGCCCTAACCGCATGCTGAAGCTGTAAGTACTGGAAGAGCATTGAGGGCGGCAGGCCAAACTCTGCCTGTAGATCTGCGAACGACCCAAGAATGCCATTTTTAAAGACATGTTTGATATGTGTAATCCCGTATGGTATCCATCATGCCCCTCCCTGCAGTTTGGTCAATTCCGTATAAGTGTCATTATGCCAAAGGGGACTATACTCAGTGTACCCCTCAGCCTGTTGTATGTACTTACATTTGTTCCAAACTTTCTGAATAAGGTTGTACGTAGGGTATTTCTTATTTGGCCTGGCAAAGGCCAAATCCTCCAGTGCCATGGGAATGGGACCTGCATTCACCGTACGAAGCATGAGTGCCTGGGAAGAGCCAGCCAGCTCGGTCCCAAAGCACCCCACCAGGTGCTGTAGCTGGGCTGCCAAGTAATACAACCACGGGTTGGGTAGTGCCAACCCTCCATCGTCCTTGGGTCGTTGCAGATGCTCTAGTTTTATCCTTGGGGGTTTATTCTTCCAAATTAGAGTACGAAAGATGGAGTTTACTATTCTAAAGATTTTCAAGGGGATGACCACCAGGGCATTGTGAAGGCAGTACAGAAGTTGTGGCATAAGAATCATCTTCACCAGGTTTACTTTGCCTGCTACCGACATGTGAAGGCCGTTCCACGCCCTGACTCTCTCTCTCTCTAAACCTCTGAAGCAGGTGAGAAATGTTCAGCCCTAGGATTAGAAGTAACCTGAATCCCCAGGTATTTAAAGGAAGTCGTGACTCGGATGGGACACGACGAGGTCACTGTCTGCGTGGCATCACCGTCTAGCAGCAGTAGAGTGGACTTTGACCAGTTAATCTGCAGCCCCGAGTACCCCCCAAATTTTGTAATGGTTGCCATGGCCTCCCGCAGGGACTCGTCAGTATCTCCCAAGATAAGCAGGGTGTCGTCCGCGTAAAGCATTATTTTCTCCTGCAGGGGGCCATAACAAAATCCCACAATATGCACATTCACCCTTATCTCGATGGCCAGGGGTTCAATAGCCAATGTGAAGAGCAGAGGGGACAATGGGCAGCCTTGCCTCGTCCCCCTCCTTAACGCAAAATCATGAGACAGAAAGCCGAAGGCCCGAATAGCAGTCTCAGGTCCACTGTACAGTAGGCGCACCCACGCTATGTATGTGTTAACAAATCCAAAGCGCTCCAATACCGCCCATAAGTACTCCCAGTCAATAATGTCAAACGCCTTTGTGGCGTCCAAGGACAGCAGAGCCCTGCTGCCCGCATTATCTATGTCTGACTGCATATTCAAGAACAACCGCCGCAAGTTAATGGCAGTGGATTTATTTGGCATAAACCCTGCCTGATCGCCGTGTATGAGGGAGGCTATAACCTTATTAAGTCGCAGTGCTAGCACTTTTGCCAGAATTTTAATATCACATTGTAACAGCGAAATTGGCCTGTAAGATCCAGGTTCCACGGGATCCTTACCTGGTTTGAGGAGTAAGACTATGTTTGCTTTTGCAATAGAGGGTGGGAGTTCTCCTGCCTCCAAAGCTGCGTTAAACACCCGAAGCAAACGTGGCAGCAAAACATCCGCGTACTGCTTGTATACTTCCATGGGGATCCCATCCTCCCCCCGCTGCCTTACAGTTAGGGAACACACCCCTATGACGGAGGACCTCAACAGGCATAAAATGAATCCCAGTTGGTTTAGCCAAACAGACCATGTGTCATCAGTTGGATGTCAGCACTTTCAACACTCAATTTGGAGCACAGGCTTGCCTATTCTCTGTCTCTCAGGCAGCTAGGAAAGGTTCCAACTCCATCTGGTAAGCAGGACTATTTACTTGTGGTGGTGGAACTCACGTTTGGTCACTAGCCTCAAATGAAGATTGGAGAGCCCCTCTTTTTTTTTTTTTGGATATCTTCACGGGTGTTTTCTTGGATTTTATTACATGGACTTTGTTTCATTTTGTTTCTATAAACAAGTGGACTATTTACACATATTGTTTAGTATTCACGTTACTTTTTGTTTATTGCTTATAATCAATAAGCATCCACCCAATATTTATCACTGATGCACTTTTATATTAGTTCATGCCACTCAGTGTTTATTTTCTTTGATCCCTGGTCACATTTCCAGGTTTAGCGCAACTATTTATATTTTTTCTACACTATGGGGCCTATATTCCATTGTGAAAACATATTGGAGCATGTGTGCGTTTCCCACCCCCAAGTCTATTCTAGATAGGCTGCCATGCGATTTAGAGAAACAGGAATACTGTCATACCCCCGGGTGACGATATCGCCAGATTTCCACCCAGCCCACCTCTTGCAACAACCGCGCCAGGGGGGTACCCCTGGAGAGGGCAGAGGCTCCTGTGGCAGGGTGTCTATCCAGCGAAAGGTCCAAACACCAATTAAAGTCCCCAATCACCAACAGCGGCACCTCTGGCCTACCATCCAAATAGGATATCAAGGCCCTCAGCACCACCGCCGTGATGACATGTTAAGGCACCCAACCTGCAATGGAGAAACACAAATCGACCCTCAGTCCATCTCCTGGTAGTCCAAGGAGCTGTGAATCAAGACACTCACTCCCCTAAAATAAGAGGTATGAGTGGAGTGGTAAGCTTTATGCACCCAATTATACTGTATACAGCTCACAGTCTCCCCAGTCAGATGTGTTTCCTGGAAGCAAAATATCCATGGTTGAAATTTTTTAAGGCACATGCGTATCATAGTTCTCTTAAGGGGTGAGTGAAGTCCCCTCACATTCCACAACACTATAGGAATCCCTGCCATTCAGCAAAGTTAAACAGATGAGCAAGCAAGATGAACCCCCCCCCCAAGCCTGGGAGTCTGGCGGTTATTAGACAAGTGCAAAAGTCCTTGAAAGGTGTACATGGGCTGGTCAAACTACCCACATTCGAGGCAGTGCTGATAAACCACCACCAAGAAAATGAAAAAGAAAAAATCAGAGGACGCAACTAGCAGTCCCCGCCAACCTCGTAGAACAATTCCCTGCTAACAGGGCAGGACAACCACGTTCCCCTGGAAACACACCTGGGGGGTCTCTCAATTTCAAAAATTGTAAATCCACATTGACGATGTCTGAAGCTCTCGTCTTGATCTGTTGCAATATAATGTCCCTCAGCCAGGGTTTAACTGGATAGATTCAGTACAAAGTCTCCGCAGCAGATCAGGGCACCGTAGGCACCATGATTAGTTCAGGCACCCTCCGCGGGCCAGCCCATCCACATCATTCCTCCTCACAATTCTGATCACGCCGCCTCAGGGCTTGCTCATTGCGGTCCAGCCAGTTAGATGCATCTTTGGCCGACTCAAAAAATTGCGCCTGACCACTCACAATCACTCACAGCTTAGCCGGGTACAGCATGGCATATGATAACTGCAGCTGCCGAAATCTGCGTTTCACATCAAAGAACTTCGCCCTACGTCTTTGCACCTCAGCCGAGAAATCAGGATAGAAAGACACTCGGGCTCCATTATGTTGTATATTGGCCCGCTCCCGAGCCAGTCGGAGCACAGTTTCTCTATCCCTATAGTGTAGCAACCTAGCCAGTATTGACCTGGGAGGCCCCCCAGGTTGAGAGGGGCGAGACGGCACCCTATGAGCGCGTTCCACCGCAAATAAAGGGGAAAAGGCATTTTTCCCAAATACGTCCAGCAGCCATCCCTCCACATATGTTGTGGGGTCCCTGCCCTCCACCTTCTCAGGAAGCCCCACAATACAAATGTTATTTCTCCTGAGGCGGTTCTCAAAATCCTCAGCTCTGTCAATAGCCTCCCTTGCAAGTTGATAAGCAGCTTTGGTATCCCTTTCAATGGGGGGTAAAAGATCCTCTATTTCACTCACCCTGCTCTCCACCGCAGTAGTGCACTCTCGCATTTTTTGCATATCTTGTCGCAGCAGCGACAGTTCCTCTCTCATGGTGGCTACCGAGGCATTATCAATGTTAACTGCCCTGAGAATATTTGCCAGTGTGGGCTGAACATTCCCAGAAGTATTCTGCTCAGTAGCATCAGGGGCCCCAGAGTCAGTGTGGTCAGCCTCATCACTCTCACTGCTTGCAGCAAAGATGGCCGCCCCTGCTTGTGTCTCATGCAAAGCAGGCTCTGTGTGCTGTGAATGTCCAGCCGATTCAGTCCCCATGAGCCCGTTCATTTTCTGGGTGTAATATACCATATCCTTGAGTGTCTCCTTACCCTGTGCCTTAGTTTGCCTCTGCCCTTTGGGTCCCTGCTCCTTCAGTCTGTCAGCACCTCGAGGAGTCCCCTTCACTGCGGGCGCGGCGGCGCCATCTTGGAAATTGGGACCCATATCAGAATGAGTTTTCCGGGTCATTCCTCTGGTACATAGGGCTGGCGGAGGTTCCCCTGTGATCCCGGGATCAGCAGCTTTCAGCATGTATCGGCAGAATGTCGGTAATGTGGCTGAGGGAGGATCAATCACGGATCAAGCTCAGGAGCTGTGAGAGCTGTGTCCTCTCACATGCCGGTCCAGGCCACGCCCCCAGGGTTTCAGTTTTAATTTCAAGTGTTTCTTGATGCAACTGCGTGGACCAATTTAAATGTATACAAATAAGCAAATACAACACCCTCCTATCACTTGATACTGACAAAATACCACTTCCGTTAACATTAAAGTAGTTCTAAAAGCAAAAGTTTTTTTATCTTAATGCATTCTATACATTAAGATAAACCTTCTGTGTGCAGCAGCCCCCCTAATACGTACCTGAGCCCCATCTCGATCCAGCGATGTTGCACGGGAGACTCGGCTGTTTGGGAGTCTCTCTCCTGACTGGCTGAGACACACAGTGGGTGCCATTGGCTCACACTGCTGTCAATCAAAATCAGTGAGCCAATGAGGAGAGAGAGGGGGCAGGACCCAGAGCAGGTAAGTATAACTTGTTTGTTATTTTTAAACAACAAAATACAAGACTTAGATATCACTTTAAATCTCAATTTTTGGAATGCAATATATACTGTATGTGGTAAAAGTTTTCTTCTCTTAAATACACTACAATCAATGTATGTTATATTTACCTTAATATTACCACTGATGATTAATATCTCTAAACTAATGGAACCCATGAAATCTACACTGCTCTCCTTTACATTAAAAACTGTTTAGTAACCCAAATGTACACATACAAACATTAATAAAAGTGTTTTAAAAGAAGGTGCATGCAAAACCCTTTTTATATTTTATTTCTAAACACAACTACTATATATGCAGGATCTGCTTAAGTGACATAGTTCATCCAGCTAGGTGAATTAACAGAATCTTTTGTAATCTCAGTCCATAACTTAAATGCTTCCTTAATAAGTCACAGTTCAGAGACCCGTTTCTAAATTTGTGTTCATTTATCTAGCTAGCTATGTATTTTGCCTGGTGCTGCTAATTAGGTCTTACTGGCAATTACAGGTGATGTCCAATTAACATATGTTCCTATTGTAATTTGATTTGCCTGTTCATTTACTGTAACTATAAAACAATGACAGTGTATAGCAATTAATAATTCTGCTCTGTTGTGATGGAAAAAAATTACCTAATTAACCTCCTAAATATCTTAGAAGTTACAGTTAATTACATTACTCATTCTAGGTAATTCCTCGTATTATTCATTTAGTTATGTATTATGTGAAAAAAATCCAAATATTAATAGGATAAAAGGATAATAGTGCATTAATAACAGGATAATTTACAGAACTGCTCATAGACTGGAGATAATAGATGTGTGGCCTAACTGAATTTGGTTAGACTAGGCAATAATCCTCTATAGATAGCGCCAGACTGCATTAGAATGCACTGGCAGCTGATCTAATCAACTAAACTGTGATTTGCTATGCTGGATTGTTTTGGAGAACAGTTGATAAGCTGGCACCAGAAGCGACTCACTGTGCTCCTGCCTATATAAACATGTCTGTTCAAATTATCTAAATGTGCATGTTAAATAAAGATCTTTTGAAACAAATAACTTTGAAAGTAAAGATCTTTTTTTTTTGTAGCAGGCCAATTCTAGAAATACTATATATACCGTATAATCAATTTTTTCTGGAATTCTCTAGAAAGATCCTTAAAATATTGTCTTCATTTGATGTCAATGTATTAAAATGTATTGGTGGGATGACACAAGCTGGGGTTGGCAATGACAGATATCATCTTGTCAAAATATTAACTTGAAAAAGTAGCATGAGCAAATTAGCATGGCATCATCTAATCATCTCTTCTCTATTCTTCTGTTTTCACAAGTAATTTCGCTGCTCCTAAAATCCACCTTTACCTAAAACTAACTTCTTGCTATGAATTTATTTTTTATGGAAATCATTGCCACTCTTAACATCCACATTTAATGGAAACTAACTTCTTGCTATCAATTTTGCTTTATGGTAATCATTGGTGCTCATAATATGCACCTTTAACTGAAACTGAAAACTTTCTTACCCTTAACTTCTCCTCTTCTTTATTTACCTGTTCCTCGCACTCTAATATACAATTTAATGGAGCGAGAATATCCTTTATTACAATTTTTTCAACAGATGTCCAATGTAAACTGGCTACGTTTTCAGATGTTAACCACTTCAATTCAAAGCACTTTTATCCCCTTCCTGCCCAGATCAATTTTCAGCTTTCGGTGCTCTCACATTTGGAATGATAATTACTCAGTAACGCTACACTGTACCCAAACAAAATTGTTATAAGTTTTGTTACACAAATAGAGCTTTCTTTTGGTCTTTTGGTGGTATTTAATCACCACAGGGTTTTTTATTTTTTGAGATCTAAGCAAAAAAAGAGCGAAAACTTTGAAAAAAAGTTTCTATTATAAAATTTAGCAAATACGTAATTTTTCTTTATAAATTTAGGCCAAAATTTATACTGCTACATATGTTTGGTAAAAATAACCCAAATTAGTGAATATTATTTAGTCTGTTTGAAAGTTATAGAGTCTACAACCTATGCTATGTAGCATTAAAAATGGATCAATCCTGATGTACTGACATCTCTCGAGGCCCTAAAATGTTAGGACAGCACAAATTCCCCCCAAATTACCACTTTTTGGAAAGTAGATAGTCAAATATATTTAGTAAGAGGCATGGTGAGTTTTTTGAAGTTGTAATTTTTTCCCACAATTCTTGGGAAAATTTTACAACTTTTTTACACAAAATTGTCATATTAACGATTTATTTCTCACACACAGCATAGGTATACTTGCAAATACACCCCAAAACACATTTTGCTACTGGTCCTGAGTATGGCGATACAACATGTGTGAGATTTTTTCACAGCCTGGCCACATAAAGAAGCCCAACATCCAAGCAGCACCTCCAGGCGTTCTAGGGACATAAATTAAACATCTAATTTCCTGATTATCTATCACATTTTTGAAGGCCCTGGAACACCAGGATAGTGGAATTACCCACAAAATGACCCCATTTTGGAAAACAACCACCCTAATGTATATTCTATGAGGCATTGTGAGTCTTTTGAACATGTCTTTTTTCCACAAGTTTTTGAAAATATGAAAAGAAAATGGAATATTGTTTTTTTTATACAAAGTTGTCAAGTTATAAGATATTTCTAACACATAACATGTACATACCAAGAATTACACCCCAAAATACATTTTGCTTCTCCTCCTGAGAATGGCGATCCCCACATGTGTGAGACTTTTTCACAGCCTAACCACATCGAGAGGCTCAACATCCACCATTAGGTGTTCTAGGGACAAAAATTACACATATAAATTGCTAAAAAACTATTGCATTTTGAATGTCCTTTTTATTTCTAATACATAACATGTACATACCAATTACACTGCAAAATACATTCTGCTGAGCACAGGGTAAAAAAAAGATTACCTGTGGTTTTAGTAGTCTGTGGTTTTAGTAGTGCATTGGTCCACAGAAGACAGCATTGGTCCAGGCAGCCGGCAGGGACGTGGTCAGCGACAGCGAAAGGCATCATCCAGGCAGCAGACAGGAATACTGTCTATAGTCAGTGCAAGCAGAGATATTGTCGGCACAGTCAAATAATTGGTCCGGGTAGCAGGCAGGGACATGGTCAGCAGCAGCAGTGAAAGGAATTGTCCAGGCAGCAGGCAAGAGTACTGTCCATAGTCAGTACAGGCAGCAGGCAGAGATATGGTCAGTACAGCCAAAGTATTGGTCCAGGCAACAGGCACATGGTCCATAAAAATCCTGGGTCAGTGCAGGCAGAAGTATGGTCAGCACAGCAAAAGTATTGGTCCAGGTAGCAGGCAGGAACATCAAGCTTAGGGCCTTGGTCAGGAAAGAATGTGGACGGGGTAGAGACTCCTTCCCACCCAAATTCTCTGATGCATAGGCCAGGTTGGGAGGGACATTGGGGACAATGAAAGCTGGTGTCTCTCCTTACCCGCACACCCGCCATTTTTTGGGGCGTCTTCTTCCAGTTTCTGTTTTCAGGGAAATGGTGATTATGAATGCTGCTGATACAATCGGAGCAAATACTTTCTGGGGGGGATGCTTGCTGGTAGATCAGGGCAGTGACAATTTCTTCTATAAATTTGAGGAAGATGCTGGGTCTTTCCATTGATTTTTGACAGGTGACATATGCATTAAAATGGCTAAATGGAAAAGTAAATTGCAACTTTTTTATACCAGAAGGGGGACTTTGGTGTTGATAGGGCTGTAGCATTTGATTATTTAAATGCACCCACCCTCATGAACTGAATATAATCGTGGATACACCTGGCTTTTGAAAGGGACCACGTCTTCCATGAAGTTCCACCGAGGTGTCATTGTTGATGGTGGACAGGACGTACACATCTATTCCCCCACTTCACGTCCAACACTTCCTCATTCCTCAGACTTGCTTATTCCCACATAGTTCCCACATAGTTACTCTGTGATGCACAAATCTCATAAATTAAGCAAACGTTTTTTTTTACCTTTCCTGACTGAGTCAAATACCCCACATTAGTGTTTTATATGACCCTTTCCTGACCCTGCAGCCTACAGTGGCAGGGTTTCTAGCTGGATGTTGATTGACAAGCTACATGCTGGTAGGCAGCCTACATGAGAATGTCAATGCTGATCTGAGTTTAGTAGCAATGCAGCATCATTGCCACCTATCACAGGAAGATGCATTAGGCGGACCTTATTGGCAGGCTCAATAGGCAATTGTGGGTCTTTTTTGTTTAATGGGAGGCCATAGTAGTGCTGTAATAGATATCACCACTGAAAATGATAAAGTATGGGCAGTATAATCTATTGATTTGCTCTGTGTATTTCTTAGAAATTACACATTTGGTTCCTTAGCATCTTGATTTAACATGTGAACAATTTTTTTTTTTTATAGCCCGGTCAGCTGTAACCAATATTTTGAGAGTACAAATTGCTATTCTTACCACACTTCAGTCATTTAAAATGTAAATTCCATCTTGAGAGAATTATAAAACTAAGAATAGAAACGTAATTCCTCATTGAATGAGGATGAATATGGTAAAAATGAAATTAAAAACCGTGTTCTAAGGTTATATCAGTTGAGCCAAGACTCAAACCCTAATACAATGAGATGTCATGAAGTGTTACATGGGAGGTTTTTTAATTAAATATGGGTCCCTTAAGGAAAAAAAGAAAGATTGAAAAGTTTGATGAGCTATTTAATCAGATAAAAAGATCTGGAGAAAGTACATAAGCAAAATCAATCTTCTGTGGTATTATGCTTACTTAATGAAGATAAGGCCAAATTAAATTTGCTGCTTAATGCAAAATACAAATCTGACCTTAGTAAATGTAAACTGCAGCATAAGAATGAGCCTAACAAACAAGGCAGTTTTCAAACCACATATTTAGGAAAAATATAGTATAACATAGATATCACCAAGAAATTCTTGCTGACAGAGATAGCAAACAAATTCTATAAACTGTTATTCTATATTATAAGTACCATAAGTGTTTGAGAAAATAAGACATGTTTTATTTTTGTGCCCTGCAGCATGTTTGGACGTAGTGTAACACAGCACATAGAATTAATATACATTAGAAGAAAACAATGGATGTACTGCAATGCATTGTAGGGATGCTCTACAGTGACTTTCTAATCATAAATATACCCACTTATAATAATAAACCCTGTGACTTAAATCTATCTGAATTACTTATAAATACCTTATTTCAAGTATAGAACCCTGTGTCCTGGGATTCATTATGAACACCTTAACATCTAAAAATTGTCTCTGACCATGAATAAAAAGGTGGATAGGTTCCCACCCAGGGTCTCCTCCAGCGGCACGCCTGGCAGCCCCTCCTCCATTTTTGTGGAGAGACGGGGCTGGTGGACGGGTGGAGGGAGAGACACCAGGATGAAAAGCAGTTTTCTTGTCACTCGAAGACCTTGTCCAGGATAGATCTGGTGCTTTGTAGTGAGGATGCTCTGAGCGAGGTAGGAGAGGTGAAATATGAACCGAGAAGCATATTGGATCATGCACCAGTAATTTTTGAAATAAATACAAGCAGGTATTTTAGCAAGGGGGACTGGAAGATAAGCCCATTTTGGTTGGAAGTAATTAAAGATGTGGGGGGAATTTGTGCCAGTTTGGAGGAATTTATAATATTAAACGAAGGATCAGCACCGAAAGGAGTTGTCTGGGATACCCTGAAAGCCTTCCTCCGGGGAGCCCTAATACAAAAAATGTCATATGTTAAAAAGCAAACACAAGCTAGGTTATAGCAAGGGAAAATGTGAGAGGGGCTGAAGTAAAATATGTAGAAAGTCCAACTATAGAGAAACATAAAGAATGGATGGAAAGCCAGGAAGAATATAAAGTTCTACTACTTAAAAAAGCAGAAAATAACATGTTACAGTATTTCAAAAACAGACCTTCTTTGGGGAGGGAGAGAGAGTGGGGAGAATGCTGTCCCTAATTGCTAGAGCTAACGCCCCCTCCTCTGTCATTTCGGCTATATGTGATAAGGAAGGGGTGATTAGGAGGGGTACCATGGAAATAATAGAGGTCTTTAAAAACTATTACCAAAATTTATATAGCAGTATACCATCAGAAAATGTAGAAGGAGAGATGGGAATTTTTTTTGAAGGGCTACAGATCCCCCAATTATCAGTGGAGGATAGGGAGGGATTGGAGGCGCCACTGACACTGGAAGAACTACAAAATGCAACAGCAGACATGGCGAACCAGAAGGTCCCTGGACCTGATGGTCTGCCAATAGAAATATACAAGATCTACAGTAAGGTGCTGCTTCCAAAACTCCTGGAAGTATTTAACTGGGCAGCTGAAGAAGGGAAGCTGCCAATGTCTATGACAGAGGCAACTATTATAGTACTCCCAAAGGAGGGGAAAAATCAGGTTGATGCAGCATCATAAAAGCCGATATCTCTTTTGTGTTCGGATGTGAAGATATTGGCCAAAGTATTGGCAACACGACTTAACAGAATAGTTGCGAAACTGGTGCACCTGGACCAGACTGGATTTATCCCAGATAGATCCACAAGTACTAATATAACCACTTCTCTACTGTGCACGAAAACCCCCTTCCTGCCCAAGCCATTTTTCAGCTTTCAGCGCTGTCACACTTTGAATGACAATTGCGCGGTCGTGCGACGTGGCTCCCAAACGAAATTTGTGTCCTTTTTTTCCCACAAATAGAGCTTTCTTTTGGTGGTATTTGATCACCTCTGCGGTTTTAATTTTTTGCGCTATAAACAAAAGAAGAGCGTCCAGTTTGAAAAAAAACCACTATTTTTTACTTTTTGCTATAATAAATACCCATTTTTTTTTTTTAAATAAAATTTTCCTCAGTTTAGGCCGATACGTATTCTTCTACATATTTTTGGTAAAAAAAAAATCGCAATAAGCGCGTATTGATTGGTTTGCGCAAAAGTTATAGCGTGTACAAAATAGGGGATAGATTTATAGCATTTTTATTTTTTTATTTTTTCATTAGTAATGGCGGCGATCTGCGATTTTTTTATTGTGACTGCGATATTGCGGCGGACACATCGGACACTTTTGACACATTTTTGGGACCATTCACGTTTATACAGCGATCCCTGCTATAAAAATGCATTGATTACTGCATAAATGTGACTGGCAGGGAAGGGGTTAACCACTAGGGGGCGGGAAGGGGTTAAATATGTTCCCTCAATGTGTTCTTACTGTGGGGGGAGGGGACTGACTGGGGGAGGTGACCGATGGTTGTCCCTATGTACAAGGGACACACCATCGGTCCCCTCTCCCTCACAGGACGTGGATCTCTGTGTTTACACACAGAGATCCACTTTCCTGCTCGTTTCCCGGGCAATCGCGGGTGCCCGGCGGCAATCGCGGCCGCCGGGCATGCGCACCGGGGCCTTGTGAACGCGGCGGGCGCGCGCGCCGCTGGCGGCAAGCGCGCGCCTCCTAGCTCGTTTTAAAGGGAGGACGTCATATGACGTCCTCCCAGAACGAGAGTATCCTCCGCCCGCCGTCAATTGACAGTGGGCTGGGGACAAGTGGATAAGGAGAACATACTTAAATATTCAATTGCCAATAGAAAAAGGAGAGACAAGAGCAATCTTGTCTTTAGACGCAGCCAAGGCGTTTGATAGCCTTGAGTGGCACTTTTTGTGGAGGGTATTGGCAGAGTTCCAGTTCGGCCCGAAGTTCACCAAATGGGTTAAGATACTGTATGAGGGTCCAAGGGCAAAAGTAAGAATAAATGGGGAGTGCTCAGAGTGGTTCCAGTTGGCGAGGGGGACAAGGCAGGGGTGCCCATTGTCGCCCCTGCTTTTCGCCCTCGCAATGGAGCCCTTGGCCATCTCAATAAGGACATCCCCAGAAGTACAGGGATTTAAGAGGAAATGTGGGGAAAAAAGGTCGCCATGTATGCAGATGATGTTTTGCTTTTTTTTGGGGGATACGCAGTCCTCGCTGGACGCAGCAATAAGGATAATCAGAGATTATGGCAAATTTTCAGGGCTGAGGATTAATTGGGAAAAATCTGCACTCTTACCGATAGACCCAATATCACAGCAGATAACCCAAGTTAAAGTTGTAAGCCAAGAAAGAAGTTACCGCTCAGACGTGGCTGTTGATCTGCTCACTGGATCCGAAGCTATGATTAAGCACTGATTTGCAGTGTGAAACATGTCAGCTCCTCTTGCTGTTTTTTGCTGTCATATGTGTTGATGTGACCTTTTTTTAAATAAAGAACCAACAAATTTTTTGGAGTGCGGCTGTCCAAGCTTTTCTTCAGTTTCTAAAGTTGTAAGCCAGATGAGGTATCTGGGAATAAATGTAACAAGAGATCCAGGACAATATATAGCCGGTAATTTAGTGCCATTGATGATAAAACTAAAACAGAAGTGCCGCGTTTAGAAGAGGATCCCACTCTCAGTGGCTGGATGGTGTAACCTGGTCAAAATGGTGTGGATGCCTCAGACCCTGTATGTTCTACATAACTCCCCAGTGTGGATCCCAAAGTACTGGTTTAAAAAATAGACAGCGTATTCAGGGAATTATATAACAAGGGGGCGCTAGTGAATGTATAAATTACAACTGATATATAAACAATCACATATGGAATGTTAAATCAAATATTAAATAAAAATACGTAAATTAACATTGATAAAAACGTCAACTATTGATGTGACTTGAAAAAGTGAAACAAATCAGATGTGATCTCAGCAAATGAAACCAATATAATATAAAAACATCCAGTGAGTGAATCGTGACTAATCCATAATAAAGTCCATAAAAAGTGTTCCAGTATGTTCTTTGAAGTGAACCTTCACCAATACAAATACAACACCCAAAGTGCTATGGATGGATGGCCGCTTACCCCAAGATGTTGACCCTTTTAACTAAAAAAGGGTCAGATATCGCTTATCGCAAGATGCCACTTGCTAGTAAAAGGATTAAGATCCCAAGCACTTCCTGATGACGATTTAACGAAACGTACGTCGAGGCGGTACTTGGTCACGTTTTTTACCTTACTTCCGGTCCTCGTTGGTTAGCCGCTGTAGCAGGTGGAACGCACGCCAGCTCTCCACACGGACGGACGGAACGAATTGGCTTCTACATGCCTTTCAGCCTCAGTGCCGGGTTAAGGCACCACGTAATGTAAGCAGCCATTTGGCCTTTTCTATTATTGATTTTATATTTTAATAAATGGGATTACACTATTTTTGGTATTATTCGTTTCATCTGCATATTCCAATCAAATTTACCCTGGGGAGTCGAACGGACTTGGGATCTTAATCCTTTTACTAGCAAGTGGCATCTTGCGATAAGCGATATCTGACCCTTTTTTAGTTAAAAGGGTCAACATCTTGGGGTAAGCGGCCATCCATCCATAGCACTTTGGGTGTTGTATTTGTATTGGTGAAGGTTCACTTCAAAGAACATACTGGAACACTTTTTATGGACTTTATTATGGATTAGTCACGATTCACTCACTGGATGTTTTTATATTATATTGGTTTCATTTGCTGAGATCACATCTGATTTGTTTCACTTTTTCAAGTCACATCAATAGTTGACGTTTTTATCATTGTTAATTTATGTATTTTTATTTAATATTTGATTTAACATTCCATATGTGATTGTTTATATATCAGTTGTAATTTATACATTCACTAGCGCCCCCTTGTTATATAATTCCACATTGCACTTTATGGGTATCCATTAAGTTTTTTAGGGGTGCAGCTTAATTAGCACATATATTTTTTTAATTGGTGCGAGGTTTTTTCCTTATTAGCGTATTCAGGGAGCTGATATGGAAAAATGGAGCAGCAAGAATCCGCCTCCGAACCTTACAGCAACCCAGAGAGAAGGGGGGTTTGGCATTACCCAACCCGAGACACTACTTCTTAGCTGCACAAATGCAACATATGAGTGGATGTAATCTATCGGTGGGCAGGGAGTCTGGGAAAAATCTACTATTGAATGACACAAGTCGTGATACAGAAGTAGAGGCAGTGGAGGCAGGTTTTTTTTGCTCCAGGAGTCCCACTGGAAAACTGATGGTTAAAAGCTGGGAAACGGTTAAGGGGATACTGGGGTATAGCGGATTCTCTGTATCTTCCCCTATCTGGGATAATAGTAACTTAAAAGTGCTCAAAATTATGGGGAAAATTGAGGAATGGGATATGTGTGGTGTACATCTTTTGATACAGCTCTTTAAGGAGGGGAGAATAAAAACATTCCAGGAGATAAGGGAGGAGTACTCAGTCCCCAATAAATCATTCTATAGATACTTGCAGGTCAGGCACGCTTTAAAATCTCAATTTGGGCAGGAGATACCAGTATGGAATGAAATGCCCCAGCTCCGTAGATTAGTAAATGCGGATACATCTAAAGGGATAATCTCGGAGATGTATAAGTGCATAAATGAGGCGGACCAGGAAGAGAGAGAAAGAAAATAAAAGTGTAGCGCTACCTGGATAAACGGTGTATCATAATGAATAAATACACAATTATAATGAAATAAACACGTGAAAACACCCAAAATAACGTGCTAAGTGATACATGTGTAATGGTGACTAAACAATAATGGTAAAACCCATGATGGTAAACACAACATGAAATAAATATTTTTTCTAGTCACACAAAGTCCATGGAAAGAAAAAATATATCTAAAAAATAAGGTTCAATCCTGGAGAACATGTTCAGTCAAAATGTGAACTTGCATTCCAAAAAGTTTTTTCTGTGTAGAAAAGAGATGTGAAAACCGCCACCAAGGGTGAGTTGAAGGAGGCTTACCAGAAGTCTCGGACTTGGAGAGGCATACGCCACCCAAATCAGAGAAGGCTTTGAGGGTTGGTTAAACCCAATATGGAAGGTCTGGAAGTGAAGGGTATTCTGGAATCGAAGGAGTTTAGCCACTTCAATCACACGGGGTATCCAACACGCCAGTCACCAATATATATAAGGGCTCGGTATCCAGAATGCATGCGTGTGAAAATGTAAAAAAACTCACATAGCATGATACCGTTTGGAAAGGATTTAATAAAAAAGCGTAACAAAGTAACACTCACATTTAGGATGGTCTTAAAAGCATGATATCAGGTACAAGAGCGATGTGTACGAACAGGTCCACCCGACTAGTTTTGATTAAATAATCATCATCTGGGGTAAGGACCTTGTCCCACACACATCGCAAATAAATGAACAAATTGACCTCCACAATCCCGGATGTGAACCACCATTACTTCACTTCCGGTTTCGTGTTCAATTGTGGATGGTCAAAATAGCAAAGGTATCATATATTTATATTTATATTTATAGCATCCCAGCATCACTTCCGCTGCAGACTGTATAGGATGCGATGTGAGTATCGCCGGATCCAGCCCTCGCTATGAAAACGAGGCCTGGACACGGCGCCAAAACGTCACATCCGCCGTGGAGCAAGGCTGGAGGAAACTGGAAGTGGCGTAAACCAGGCCTCGCTCTGAAGAGCGAGACGTCGGTCCGCCGCACTCCGCAGCCACGCCTCTACATTTAATCACACGGACGGCGCTGGCAAGCACACACTACACACACCAGTTGGTCCGCCCCTCCACAGCACGCAACGCACATCCTCCCCAATCCAAAGGGAAGCGCGTCTCAAGCTGGAGGGCAGACTACAAACAAGTTGTATATTACTCAGAAATAGTACTTCTAAAAACTAACTGTGCATAGAAGTGACACTATCAGAGTTGTAATAGTGTATGTTTTAAGTAGAATGTCTCACACAATGTGTCATATCTAATATGTTATATTAAGTGTACAGTTCTGTGCGATCTGTGTGTGGTTAATACACACAACCGCACTAAATAAGTACAATAACAACATTTGTGTACAATAAGTACTGGTCAACAAAATGAAAACCAATATTAATAGAATCAATACTGACAGTCAATATCAATAAAATGACATGGGCATTAATATCAATATCGAAACTACCATTATTAAAATGCATGTGAATTAACAGATGCGCATATTAAAAAATGAAATGAAATTAAGATGAATAAAAAAGTCGTATTGTAATGAATAATGATCAGGACATGTTCATGTTGATAAAGGAATTAATATCCCACTCGACATTCATTCCCTGTGGCTGGTAGGTCTGAAGCTCATATATCCAGAATGTCTCCAGTCTGGATACTCCTCTAGTAGTGGCTCCACCCCTCCATGGAGCAACAAAATGGTCTATGACCAGGAATTGAGTGCCATCAGGGTTTCAGGCATGGTGTTGCCGATAATGTCTGGGGACAGTATGTTTGATACTCCCAAATTTTATTTTACTCACATGTTCAGATACCCTGGCAGTAAAAGATCTAATAGTTCTACCCACGTACTGTTTACCGCATGGGCAGGTCAACAGATATACCACATGGGTTGTGGCACACGTACAAAAATGTTTTATGGGGTAGACTTTGTTGGTCACTGAGGATCTGAATTCCTTAGTAGGCCTTCTTCCACATGTATTATGTTTACAAACAATGCATTTTTTGCAGGGATAATAACCCGTCCAATTATGGAAGAAAGTGGGTTTTATGGGCGGATTTATGATGTTGGGTGCAATTTTGTTTTGAAGAGAGGGTAATCCTTTGTATATTACCTTAGGTCTTTCTGGTATGAGTGTACCCAGCACCCTATCATTCCTTAGTATCCCCCAATGTTTTTCAAAAATGGCTTTTATATGTTTATATTGAGTGGAAAAGGTAGTAAGGAAAGACCATTTGAAGGTATCATTTCCTTCTTTGGGTAATCTATCTTTGAATAATGAAGATCTTTCTGTATCCAACACTCTCTTCAAATCACTTTCTATTTCCACCTGATTATACCCTTTTTCCAAAAATCTGTTTTTTAGCACGTTTGCTTGTGCCACAAAGGTTTCTGTTTCTGTACAGTTCCTGCGAAGGCGCAGGAACTGACTCTTGGGGACCGACTTCAACCACGACCCATGATGGCAACTGTTCATGGGTATAAACCCATTTCTGTCGGTAGGCTTGAAGTAGGTGCTAAATTTTAATTGTTGTTCAGATCTTTCAATCTGTAGGTCTAAAAAGTGTATCATGGACTGACTGGATTCATGTGTAAGAGTAATGCCTCTATCGTTGTTGTTTAACGTAGAGAAAAAATTCTCTAACGTCAATGAAGTTCCAGCCCATAGGAGGAGGACGTCGTCTATGTACCTGGCCCAAAGCAGAAGCCGAGGCTCCTGCAGGGCATAGTCGACGTCCTCCTCCCACTTGGCCATGAATAGATTGGCCAAACTAGGTGCAAATTTTGCCCCCATTGCCACACCTTTCTGTTGGAGATAATAATGCCCATCAAACCAGAAATAATTGTGTTGTGTCGCAAATTCTAATAGTTCCATGATGAAACTAACCTGTGGGGCATTGAATAATTTAGGATGAAAAGATGGACTTTATGGGCACGACAAATTGATATAAAATTAGGTTGATGAATAGTTCTGTATACTATTCATTTTTATTTGTATGATTTGTTATTTTCTTTTGTCATTTTTTAATAAAACTTGAGTAATTTTATATCAATTTGTCGTGCCCATAAAGTCCATCTTTTCATCCTAAATTATTCAATTTACAATCTCGGGACGTGGCAATTTTCTATTACATCGTATCCCCAGTACCACTCTGGGTGGATATGATTTCCATTTTTCCATAACCTGTGGGGCAGCCAACGTGAGGTCCCTATTCAAAAATTCTTGAGCAGCCTCCATACCCCTATGATGTGAGATGCAGGTGTATAGGGACGCCACATCCGCCGTGGCCATGATAAACTCGCCCTCAAAAGTTACCGACATAAGGCGTTGAATGACATCTTTAGTGTCTTTTAAATAGGATGGTGTGGTCTTGACAGAAGGTTGCAAGAAAAAATCTATATATCTACCTATCTTTGATGTAACGGAATCTATCCCACTAATGATGGGACGTCCGGGAGGGTGAAGAGGATCTTTATGAATTTTAGGTAGATAGTATATAATTGGAATTCTAGGGGCCAAGGGAACAAGAAACGACTTCTCTTTGTAATTTAAAATTTTAGAATCGAAACCTCTAGTGATTAAACTAGTCAATTTTTTCTTATATTTAGGGGTGGGATTACTGTATATTTCTTTATAGGTATCTTTTTTTAATTCAATAATTTTTATTGAAAATTTTAAATTTTAACAACATATGTATTATAAGATAATATACACAGTGTTCGATATACACGTTCATATTTCGTAAATATTCTAGGTATCTTGATCGCTCAAGATGTTATACATTTCTTCCATATAGCTTGTTTTATCTAGCAAAACAATGCCTCCGCCTTTGTCAGCGGGGCGTATGACTAGATCTTTGTTGTCGCATAGGGTTTTAAGGCCCTTGCTAGGTAAAGGATTATTAGAAATTTTCTTTAAAGGTAATTTGGCCAAATCCTGAAGGACCAAATCTCTGAACATGTTAAGGGCTGGAGCAAGCTTATTAGGAGGATTAAAAAGCGAGGGGTTAGCCAACCCTGAATGGACAGTACCTGACGTGGCTGCCCTTGCTATATTTCTAGTGGGATTTGTAGTGATATAGCGTTGAATATTGATTTTTCTAACATACTTGTGTATATCTACAAAAGTGTTAAATTTATTAAGTTTTCGTGGAGGGGCAAATTTGAGACCCTTATCTAAAACCATCTTTTCTTCTGAAGACAATGTGACGCTACTTAAGTTGAACACACCTTGACGCGCTTCCCTTTGGATTGGGGAGGATGTGCGTTGCGTGCTGTGGAGGGGCGGACCAACTGGTGTGTGTAGTGTGTGCTTGCCAGCACCGTCCGTGTGATCAAATGTAGAGGCGTGGCTGCGGAGTGCGGCGGACCGATGTCTCGCTCTTCAGAGCGAGGCCTGGTTTATGCCACTTCCGGTTTCCTCCAGCTTTGCTCCACGGCGGATGTGACGTGTTGGTGCCGTGTCCAGGCCTCGTTTTCATAGCGAGGGCTGGATCCGGCGATACTCACATCGCATCCTATACTGTCTGCAGCGGAAGTGATGCTGGGATGCTATAGATTGACAGCGAGGCTTGGTTAAACGCTGTCACTTAAGGCAATCTGGAGTTTTCCTGTCCTTCTTTTAACTTAATATATTTTGACATTTTAACAATTTTTGTTCATGGGATTATATAAAGATAAAAAATATATGATACCTTTGCTATTTTGACTATCCACAATTGAACACGAAACCGGAAGTGAAGTAATGGTGGTTCACTTCCGGGATTGTGGAGGTCAATTTGTTCATTTATTTGCGATGTGTGTGGGACAAGGTCCTTACCCCAGATGATGATTATTTAATCGAAACTAGTCGGGTGGACCTGTTCGTACACATCGCTCTTGTACCTGATATCATGCTTTTAAGACCATCCTAAATGTGAGTGTTACTTTGTTACGCTTTTTTATTAAATCCTTTCCAAACGGTATCATGCTATGTGAGTTTTTTTATATTTTCACACGCATTCATTCTGGATACCGAGCCCTTATATATATTGGTGACTGGCGTGTTGGATACCCCGTGTGATTGAAGTGGCTAAACTCCTTCGATTCCAGAATACCCTTCACTTCCAGACCTTCCATATTGGGTTTAACCAACCCTCAAAGCCTTCTCTGATTTGGGTGGCGTATGCCTCTCCAAGTCCGAGACTTCTGGTAAGCCTCCTTCAACTCACCCTTGGTGGCGGTTTTCACATCTCTTTTCTACACAGAAAAAACTTTTTGGAATGCAAGTTCACATTTTGACTGAACACGTTCTCCAGGATTGAACCTTATTTTTTAGATATATTTTTTCTTTCCATGGACTTTGTGTGACTAGAAAAAATATTTATTTCATGTTGTGTTTACCATCATGGGTTTTACCATTATTGTTTAGTCACCATTACACATGTATCACTTAGCACGTTATTTTGGGTGTTTTCACGTGTTTATTTCATTATAATTGTGTATTTATTCATTATGATACACCGTTTATCCAGGTAGCGCTACACTTTTATTTTCTATCACTTTTACCTTTTTCTATTGGTAGTGTTGGCGGCTCCCTTGGTGCACATATATATATATTTGTCCAGCGCAGTATTACCCCCTTTTTTTGGACCAGGAAGAGAGACCTGATATCAAGAATAAAGGGAAATGGGAAAGAGATGTGGGTCTAATAACACAGGAACAGTGGAAGAAGATATTAGAAGCAGGCCCAAGAGTCACACTCTCCCCCTCTCAAATGGTCTCCCAATTATATTTAATACATAGAGCATACTATACACCCCAAAGAATGTTACAGTTCGGCAGGAGACAAGATGCGAAGTGCCAGAGATGTGGAAATGAGGAGGGAGATTTGATACATATGATTTGGAGGTGCCCAAAGCTGTATTGGTATTTGAAAGAAATAATAGATGGAATAAATTTTGTATTTGGGACATCCTTAGAACCAGAGGCCAGGCTATGTGTGCTAGGCCTGATGGAAGAAAGGGGAATACCAGGAGATACGCAAACGGCAATATTAAGATGCTTGTTCCAAGGTAGGAAACTTATAGCACAAAGGTGGCAAGCAAAAGACCCCCCAACAGGAACAGAATGGAGGAAAGTAATAGACAACACTATTAGGAAAGAAGAATTTATATATATAATAAGAGGGGAAATAGAAAGAAATTCATGAATATATGGAAACAATAGATAGAGGTGGAGGTATGGTAGAGAGTGGGGGGTGGGAATATGAGGATGAGAGGGAGGAATGGAAGGGAGGGAAGAGGAGGTGACATGTGTAGGGAGGAGGGGAGGTGGGGTGGGGAATGAGAGAATGGGTTTACTCCTTCATTGCTTATGGTAAATGATATTTACATTGATGTACATGGAAGGAAAGTACTATATATATATATATATATATATATAAGAATGTTTATATAAAAGAAATAAAGAATATTTGAATAAAAAAAAAAAAATTGTCTCTTGGGGAGGGAAGCAATATCTAAAATAAGTGTACAAATGTAGCTGTGAATTTTGCACCACATACACCAAACATAGCTGCATTCCAAGGAAACTGCAGCACTGGGTACTGTAGTTGCAGGGCTTACAATAGTGCAAGTTGAACACCTCAAGAAGCATGCCAAAATTCCAGCTCTTCCATTAGGAGGATGCAATGACTCTCTTATTAGAATAAATCAGAACAGGTTCAGAAATGAAATCTAAAAAACCCATGTGAAAGGAGAATTCACCAAGTGCATGAACAAAAAAGTAGCACTCTCCTAAAGATAGTCGGCCTAATCTAGTTCTACTTAAGATACAGAGCTTGGTAGGTGCTAATTTTTTCGATTTGCTGCCATAGGTACACAAACAAAAATAGTCTTAAGCTGCATTTTGTCTTGGCTTTTTGTAACATACAACATAAAATAAATTAGAGTAGCTGTGGTAAATTGACTCTTCGTTCAATGAATACTTTAGTTTATATAAAATTTTTGGCAATTTTGCTGATTAGATAAGGGCTGCACCTTGATATGCCCATTTAGCTTCTACATATATTTTCAAATGTATGTGACTTAAATCTCTGTAGTAGGGATGAGCTTCGAGTTGGAGTTGAACTCACGTTCGACTCGAACATCGGCTGTTCGACCGTTTGCCGAATTTCGAACATTATGGGCCATTCGCGCCAAATTCGAGTGGCGCATCACGGCCCATAATTCACTGTGGCATCGCAGTGCATTGCTGGCTGATGATTGGCCAAGCATGCACTATGACCCGCATGCTTTGGCCAATCACAGCACGGTAAGAACGGAGAGCTATAATTGGCCAAAGCCAGGGTGGCTTTGGCCAATTATGTCTCAGGGGGATTAGTACATGCCCCACACTATATAAGGCCGCCTGCATGACGGCCTTGTGTAGTGTGTTGCGGCGGCGGTGAAGGAAAGACAGAGAGAGAGATAGTGTCATCTCATTTGAGTTAGATAGAGCAGGCAGGCGAGTCAGTTAGCTGCAGTTACAGTGTGTAGAGGACATATATGCATCCTAGGTGTTGTGTATATAGATATATATATCTATATACACTGTATTCTGTTTAGCTAGATCCGTTCCTGTTATTCTCTTCATAATATACTGACAAGCAGGCAGGTGATTGTGCTAGCTGCAGTATTTTCATTTAGTGTACTGTGTCCTTTGCACAGTGTGCACCTAAAGCTACCTGATTACAATTGCTGGTGTTCTCATACTAATAGACGCAGGGAGCTGCAGTATTTTCATTTAGTGCACTGTGTCCTTTGCACAGTGTGCACCTAAAGCTACCTGAATACAATTGCTGGTGTTTTCATACAAATACAGGCAGGGAGCTGCAGTATTTTCATTTAGTGTACTGTGTCATTTGCACAGTGTGAATACAATTGCTGATGTTCTCTTACTAATAATACTACAGGCAGGCAGTTGATTCTGCTAACTGCAGTGTAATCAGTATATATATACATCCCAGATTTGTGCAGCTACATCTCCCTGCAGGCCATTAGTATGTCTGTAAGGACAACAAGGAGAGGCAGACAGACACGAGCCAATAAAAGAGGGAAAGCAGGCTCTGTGTCTAGAGGCAACAGTGCTGGTCGTGGACACGGTGCATCCTCATCAGCACGTGGCCGTGGGACACGCTTGTCCTTTTTTTCGGCAGCTGGCTTTGTTGAGCCGCAACATGCCGAAGACTTGGTAGAGTGGATGATCAAGCCGTCCTCATCCTCCACATCCTCTCTCACCCAGGCTCAGGGTACTTTGTCTGGCAAAGCAGCTGCCAAAGCAGCCTTTTCCCTCGGCTCAATGGCATCAGTCACTCCTTGACTAGCCCCACCATGTCCTCCTGAGGAGTCCCCCGAACTGTTTGACCACAGTGTTGGGTACATGCTGCAGGAGGATGCACAGCGTTTTGAAGGCTTTGAGGATGGTACCCAGCTAGAGGAAGGCAGTAACGTGAGCCCAGAGAGAGGGGGTGCCCAAGAAGGACAACAATCTGGCAGTCATGTTCCCCCAGCTGCAGCATACTGCCAGATTTGCAACAGTGATGAGGAAGGAGGGGATGATGAGGTCACCGACTCTACGTGGGTGCCTGATAGGAGAGAGGAGGAGGAGGAGGAGGAGAAGCAGGAGGCACATCTCCAACGAGGCAGGATGCCCTCCAGGGGCCAGCTTAAGAGCAGCACACCGTCTGCATCACACCGCAGAGCTCCGCATGTGCAGGGCGCTGCTGACTCTGTGCGTTATTCCAGAAGTTCTTTGGTGTGGGCCTTTTTTGAGACGAGTGCATCAGATCGCACCGTAACATATGTCTCAAGCGTATCTCGCGTGGCCAAAACATCACCCGCTTGGGCACCACATGCTTGACTAGACATATGTCGACCTGCCATGCAGTTCGTTGGCAAGTATACCTAAAAGACCCACACCAAAGAACAAAGCGGACCTCTCCTTGCTCCTCATCAGCTGGGATCTCCAACCCCACTATACATTCAGTCCTCTCTGAAACCTGCACTGAGAGGAATGAAGGTGTAAAATTAGGTGTGTCACAGCCAAGTACTTGCGGGCAATCTGCTATCGGTACACCAATGCCAGATTGTACCAGGCAAATTTCCCTGCCCCAGCTGCTGCACCGCTGAAAGAAGTTCGCTCCCAGCCATCCACATACCCAGCGGTTGAATGCTAGCTTGGCAAAATTGCTAGCACTTCAACTGCTGCCTTTTCAGTTGGTAGACTCTGCCCCCTTCCGTGAGTTTGTGGAATATGCTGTTCCTCAGTGGCAGGTTCCCAAACGCCACTTTTTCTCACGGAAGGTGATTCCAGCTCTCTACCGGCATGTGGAAGGCAATGTCTTGGCCTCGCTGGACAGGGCGGTCAGCGGTAAGGTGCATATTACCGCTGATGTTACCTATCTTTCACGGCGCATTGGGTGACTCTGCTGGCAGCTGGGAAGGATGCAGGACAAAGTGCAATAGTGTTGGAGGTTGTTCCATCACCACTCCTCCAAAATGCTACTACTGGTGATTCTGACACACCTCTCTCCTCCACCCCCTCCTCTTCTTCTTCCTCCATGGCCTCTTCCTGTGCTATGTCCTCGAAACCAGCAGTGCTCCATAGGCGTTCAAGGGGCTGTGCAAGTACGCAGGCAAAAAGATGCCATGCGGTGCTTGAGCTGGTGTGCTTGGGGGACAGGAGCCACACTGGGGCAGAGATTCTGTCAGCTCTGCAGGAGCAGGCTCAGAGGTGGCTGACGCCACACCAGCTTAAGCCAGGAATGGTGGTTTGCAACAATGGCACCAACCTCCTCTCTGCCCTCCGACAGGGACAACTGACCCATGTGCCCTGTTTGGCTCATGTCCTTAACTTGGTGGTGCAGCAGTTCTTGGGCAGGTATCCGGGCTTACAGGAGGTCCTGAGGCAGGCCAGGAAACTCTGTGTGCATTTCCGCCGGTCATATAATGCCAGTGCTCGGCTGGCTGACCTCCAAAAGGAATACAACCTGCCCAAGAACCACCTAATCTGTGACATGCCCACCAGGTGGAACTCAACGTTGGCCATGCTGCAGCGGCTGGTCCATCAATGAGTATCTGTGCCAATATGGCACCAGGACAGGGTCAGGGGAGCTTGTTTTTTTTTTGCCACGCCAGTGGGTCATGATCCAGGATGCATGCACTGTCCTGTCACCATTTGAGGAGGCCATGAGGATGGCGAGCAGTGACAGTGCATGCATCAGTGACACTGTCCCTCTTGTCCACCTGTTGGAGCACACGCTGCATGGAATAATGGACAGGGAACTTGAGGCAGAACAGAGGGAGGAAGAGGAGGACTTCCTTACCTCTCAAGGCCCCTTTATCCAGACAGTGTTCCTGCTGGCCTGCCTATCACACAGGAAGAGGAGGAGGAGGAGGAGGATAGTGTCAGTATGGAGGTGGAGCCTAGCACTCAGCATCAGCAGCAGTCTTCAAGGGATCAATTACAGTCCCAAGAAACCCATGGACTTGTACGTGGCTGGGAGGAGGTGGCTGCGGATCATGTCGTCCTGAGTGACCCAGAGGACTTCGGACCGAATGTCTCAGCAAACCTACGCTGCATGGTCTCCCTGATCCTGCAAAGCCTGCAGAAGGATCCTCGTATTCATGTGATCAAGGAGAGGGATCATTACTGGCTGGCAACCCTCCTTGATCCACGTTACAAGGGTAAGGTTGCGGACCTTATCTTGCCTTCGCAGAGGGAGCAGAGGATGAAACATCTTTGGGAGGCCTTGCAGAAAGGTCTGTACAATGCGTTCCCAGAGACTGGGAGGTTACAAAATCCTGGTCCTGGACAACGTGTTGCTGAGGCTTTGGTTAGTCAAAGAAGGAGCGGTGGAGAAGGTGGCCGTCTGACCGATGCGTTCAGACAATTTTTTAGTCCGCAGCCCCAAGGTATGATCGGTTCCAGCAACCATCGCCAGCGTCTGTTTTACAAGGTGCAGGAATACCTAGGGGCAAGATCAGACTTGGACACCTTTCCCACCGAAAATCCTCTGGGTTACTGGGCCTTGAGGATGGATCACTGGTCAGAGCTTGCACAGTATGCAAATGAGCTACTGGCCTGTCCTGCATCCAGCGTTCTTTCAGAACGCACATTCAGTGCTGCTGAAGGCTTTGTAACCGATCACAGGGTGTGCCTGTTCCCCGAATCGGTCGATCGGCTGACCTTCATAAAAATGAATCAGTCTTGGATCACCAGCTACCAAGCACTTGATGCTGATGTAACCACATTTTTTTTTTATGGGAGATCCCTTCAAGACTGCCTATGCTGAGTGACTATCCTGTTATGCTGAGTGACTATCCTCTTCCTCCTCAATGTTCATGCTGATAGCTTGTAAGAACATTTTTGGTTCTGGACACCGCCACCAGTGGCAAAGGCCCAATTTTTCAGCCCCTGTTTAACAGGGGCATGTAATTAAAATTTTTGATGCAATACTTTGCAGCAGGGCTAATTTCTGCGCTCCAACTATAGTATCTGTGAGGGATTGCAGTGTTGTGGCAACAGTGCCTAAGGCCCAATTTTTCTCCCCCTGTTTAACAGGGGCGTGTAATTAAAATTTTTGATGCAATAATTTGCAGCAGGGCTCATTCTTGCGTTCCAACTAAAGTTTATGTGAGGGGTTGCAGTGTTGTGGCACCAGCACCAGTGCCTAAGGCCCTATTTTTCTGCCCCTGTTTAACAGTGACGTGTAATTACAATTTTTGCAATAATTTGCAGCAGGGCTCATTCTTGCGCTCCAACGAAAGTTTCTGTGAGGGGTTGCAGGGTTGTGGCACCAGTACCTGTCAGGATCAACGTCTAAGGTGACCAGACACATAGGCTACACAGAGGAACTGAGACCAAACAAAGGATATATATATTAAAGTGACATTTATTTACAGTGCGAAATACTAAACAATGAACACAGCAAACATGAACTACCCCAAACAGAACCAAAAACCACGCTAACAAGAACTGTTGAACCTGAATATATATACATACAGACCAAACTAGGGACAAGGGTACAAGGATTGTAAGGAAGGGGGATCGCGGTTGGGAGCAGAACAGAGGGAGGCAGGAGCAAGGCAAAGACTAGATCAGGACAAGGCTAAGCAGCAAGGCAGGGACCAAAATCGTGAAACGCCAGGGGAAGAGAGGAGAAGCCTTAAGTAGCCACCAGGCAGCTGAACACTAATTAGCCTGATTACAATAGCCTACTGGGTCCTGGGAGACACCTGCTGCTGGACACTGGAACTGCAGCAAACAGCCCAGAGCAGTATAGTGCCACCAGCAGGTGAACTTAATCCTAACAGTACCAGTGCCTAAGGCCCAAATTTTCTGCCCCTGTTTAACAGGGGCGTGTTATTACTATTTTTGATGCAATAATTTGCAGCAGGGCTCATTCATGCGCTCCAACTAGAGTTTCTGTGAGGGGTTGCAGGTTTGTGGCACCAGCACCTATGCCTAAGGCCCAATTTTTCTGCCCCTGTTCAACAGGGGCATGTAATTATAATTCTTGATCTAATATTTCACAGCAGGGCGTTCCAGCGCCCACCAAGAGTAACTGTGAGGGCTTACAGTGTTGTGGCAACACCAACACCTAAGGCCCAAATTTCTGCAGAGTATAGAGGCCGGCCCCTACTTTCAAACATCCAACTTACAAACGACTCCTACTTGCTAACGGAGGGAGACAACAGGAAGTGAGAGGAAATCTACCCCTTGGAAGGGAAATTCTCTCCTGTAAGAGTTAATATGGGAAAAACATGTCTCCTCTCCATATGCTTTATCACCAATCCTTGTTTCACTAAAAACCCCAAATTTTCAAAAACCAATTGTCATTGGGACAGAAAGTGAGGTGAAATCTTCTGAAGAGGTGCACAGACAGCAAAACAAATGTTACAGGGGTCATAACCCTTCCCTATGTTTTCCATAAAGCTTAAAAATAGATTTTTTGGCTGGAGCTACACTTTTAAAAATGTACCAGTTCTAAATTACAAACAGATTCTACTTAAAAACAAACCTACAGTCCCTGTCTTGTTTGCACCGCCTGTATACTGCTGTACAGAGTATATAGGGCCTGAGGGCCCCACGCCTTTCCTTTTTTTAATTTGGGTGCGGGGTTCCCCTTAATATCCATTCAAGACCCAAATGGGCTGGGAGGGGGGTACCTATGACGATTTTCTCAATGATTTTCATCCACATTGCCGGGACCACACATTACATTAAAGCCGCAAGCAATTTTAAATGACTTTTTTTCCTTTAGAAATGTAATTTTGTGCAGGGACAGTTCTAAGCACGGGAAACACGTGCCACTTCACAGGCATACTATAGATACCCCCCAGGTATGATATTTAAATGATTTTTTCACTTTTTTTTCACTTTAATCATCATTAAAATCACTGCTCCCCAAAAAACTGCAGTTTTTAAAACTGCAGTTTTTAAAACTTTTTTTGCATTGATACATGTCCCCTGGGGCAGGACCCGGGTCCCCAAACCCTTTTTAGGACAATAACTTGCATATTAGCCTTTAACTACTTGAGGCCCTCGCTATAGCCAAATGATGGCTTCAGCGCGGACCTGAAAATCCAGGAGGCCGTCAATGGATGGCCTCCCCTTCGCGCGCTGTGATCACCCGAGTCACTGACAGCGTGAGGAGGAAAAAAAGCCGATCACCGGCTCTTTCACAAGGGAAGGAAGGAGACAGATGTGCCTCATCAGTGCCAGCTGCCAGTGCCTGCCAGTATAATAATAAATGCTACCTTCCAGTGCCCACAGTGCCACCTATCAATGCCCACAGTGCCACCTATCAATGCCCACAAGTGCCACCTATCAATGCCCACAAATGCCACCAATCAGTGCCTCATCTGTGCCACCTAGCAATGCTGCCTATCAGTGTAACCTACCAGTGCCCATTATTGCCACCCATCAGTGCCTATCACTGCCACCTATCACTGCCACCTATCAATGCCACCTATTAGTGCCACTTCTCAGTGCCCACCTGTGCCACCTATCAATGCCCTATAGTGCCACCTCTCAGTGCCGCCTATCAGTGCCCACCAGTGCCGCCTTATAGGTGCCCACCAGTGCCGCCTTATAGGTGCCCATAAGTGCAGCCAATCGGTGCCCATCAGTGCAGCCCATTGTTGCCCATCAGTGCAGCCTCATTAGCGTACATCAATGAAGGAGAAAAATTACCCGTTTACAACATTTTCTAACAAAATATAAAAAAAAATATATATATATATATATATATATATTTTAAATATCATTTTTTTTTTAACAAAAAATAAAAACCACAGAGGTTATCAAATACCACCAAAAGATAGCTCTATTTGTGGGGAAAAATTGATAAAAATTTAATTTGGATACAGCGTTGTATGACCGCGCAATTGTCTTTCAAAGTGCATCAGCGCTGAAAGCTGAAATCTGGTCTGGGCAGGAGGGGGGTTTAAGTGCCCAGTAAGCAAGCAAGTGGTTAAAATTAGCACTTTTGATTTTGAACGTTCGAGTCCCATAGACTTTAGCGGGGTTCGATAGTTCGTGCAAACTTTCGGTCTGTACGCAGGTTCTGGTGCAAACCGAACCGGGGGGTGTTCGGCTCATCCCTAACCAGCATATACATTCCAAAGTCACCATGTCATGTTACCTCTCTGAAGCCTCGTACACACAGCCGAGTTTCTCGTCGTTAAAAACACATCGTTTTTTTCGACGAGATTCTTGTTAACCTTGATGAGTTTCTCGTCAAGCTTTCCATGCGTACACACTGACAATTCCAAATTTCCTCGTTGTTCAGCGCGGTCACGTCCAGCACGTACGACGGCAGTATAAAGGGGAAGATCGATTTCCCTGGCGCCACCCCTTGGGCTGCTTTTGCTGATCTCGTGTTACCGCGTGTGAAGTAAAAGTTTGGGAAGAGACGATTCGCGCTTTTCAGTCTTCGTGCTTTCAGTTCGTTTTCTGCGGTTCAGTTTGTGTTTGTGGGTTTGTATCTTGTCTTTCAGGGCGTGTAGGCAGGTCGTATCTGTTTTACAGTGCGTTCTTGCCCGTTCGTTTCTGAATTTCAGTTCGTTCTTCATAGGCCTTGCTGTTCTAAAGAGCGTTCTGTTCTGTACGTTCTGATAAGACGACCGTTTCCTAGCCATGTCGCGGGTACGTTCTCGTCGTCGAGTTCGTGCTGTGCGGGCGCTTGGTGTTGGTCTGCTTGTTTTGGACCAAGACCAGTCCATGAACGGGGTGAGGAGGAGTTCATGGACCAAGAATTGGTTGCTCCAGCGGGACCAATTCTGCCATATGCCTCTGCTGCGGGAGATCGTCGAGAATAATCCTGAGGACTACAGGAATCTTTTGCGGATGTCTGACCCCGTTTTTCAGCAACTGTTGGCTTTGGTGTCCCCCTATATTACCAGGAAGGACACCGTTATGCGGGAAGCCATCAGTGCTGAGCAGAGGCTCATCGCCACCTTACGTTACCTGGCGACAGGGAGAAGTCTTCAGGACTTGAAGTTCACAACAGGCATCTCCCCCCAGGCTCTGGGCCTCATAATCCCAGACACCTGTTCTGCCATTATACAAGTCCTGCAGGAGGACTATATTAGGGTAAGTTTTCTCCATTAACATCACATTTTATGTATTTCATGTATGATAATGTATTGTATTTCTTTCATCCTTCCCTATTTACCATGATTGTAATATGCTGAGAATGTTCCCTTTGTCCTCATGCATGCTGGAAGCTTTTAAATGCCCCTTTTTTCTCCTCCATGCATATTTCCCTTCACTAACCTCTCCATCAGTGGCGACTGCTGCTCCAAATGTTTGGGGGTCCACCCCCAAATTTTTGAACTAAACTTCCTCCTTTTTTGCGACTGTGCCTATTAAACGCCACCAGTTGCCCCCTCCAATGCAGCCATTTTGCCCCCTCCAATGCAGCCATTTTGCCCCCTCCAATGCAGCCAGTTTGCCACCTCCAATGCAGCCAGTTTGCCCCCTCCAATGCAGCCAGTTCCCCCCCAGCCCTGCACTTACCTTCTTCTGGTCAGCGCCATCCTTCTTCTGTTCTTGATGTCTTCTCCTGCCCTCAATGTTGCATCAGCCAATCATGTTACCGTTAAACAGACTTGGTGAACATGATTGGCAGAGGAGCCTGTCAGTGTTTACCCAAGGAATGCCCCCCCCTGCGTCCCCTTTTTAACTTTTATGAAGCCAATTACATCCCTCAGGCTGTAATCGCGAAGCCTATTTGCCCCCTGTCTCTGATAGTCAATTTTCACCCCAAAAATGCCGCAGTTATTCATATGGCCGTCGCTCAACAGGGGGCCATCCACCTGAATAGTGGGCGGCATTGACAATACATAGGTTAATGCAAGGCATGAACCTATGTATTGTTCTGAGTGACGGGCGCAGGAGAGAGGGGGCAGTGCTCCAGCGCCCACTCTGGACGCACCGCCACTGCAATGCTATCCTGTGGCCAAACACATCTCCCCCCCCCCCCAAATTTGGTTATAATGGACCATCAGAGGGGGTGATGAATATGATACTTGAGCCTTCCATTATACTTAGTAAAAATGCATTAAACTGAGATTTTTATTGATGTTGGCCTCGAATGTATTTTATTATAATCTGCTTGCAATGTTATGTGCAAAAGTACTAATATTTTTTTATCTTGTTTGACTCCACAGCTTCCTTCCACGCCACAGGAATGGCAGACTGTGGCATCGGAGTTTACCACGCGGTGGGACTTCCCCAACTGCGGTGGTGCCATTGACGGGAAGCACGTCCGCATCGTGCCGCCACCCCGTTCTGGGTCCTACTTCTTCAATTACAAGGGGTTTCATAGCATTGTGCTGATGGCGGTGGTGTCAGCATGGTATGAATTCCTCTATGTGGATGTGGGGAAGAATGGCAGGATGTCCGATGGGGGATCCTTCATCCAGACGGAGTTTGCCCTCCGTCTCCAGAGTGACGACCTTGCATTGCCACCGGATGCAGGGAATGTTGAAGGACTTCCCTTTGTTTTTTTGGCTGATGAAGCCTTCGGACTCGGACCGCACCTCATGAGGCCATTTCCCCAGAGGACCCTGACCCCAGAGAAGAGGGTGTTCAATTACCGGCTGGCCAGGGCCCGAAGAGTCGTTGAAAATGCCTTCGGGATAATGGCCAGCCGGTTCCGCTTTTTTATGACTTCAATTCACTTGGCGGAGTACAAGATAAACTATGTCGTTTTATGCTGCTGTGTGCTCCATAATTTTCTGAGCCGAAAATCCAGTCCTTATATGGCCTCAATATTGCCTGAGGCAGGACTTACCTATGGCAATACCCTGCCGGGCCTCGAATCTTCCCGTCCTGGCTTGCCCCCCCAAAATGCCCGTGAGGTTCGGGAGAAATATATGCAATATTTCACAGGTAGGGGGGCAATTCCTATGCCAGGCCATGAGTAAAGATTCGTGCATAAAGAAATCAATAAAAATCTGATTTAATCTTGTAACTTTTTTGTTTCCTGTCTCCTAGTTTGTCTTAGTGCATTTGTAGTGCCAAGTGTTTTTTCCTTTAGTAAATACCAACCATTTCACTCTGAACCTCAAAAATATACACAAATAAGGTTAGAGCGTATTTGAAAAAGAAGCTACACTTTGTTTGTGTTCAAACATTTTACTCTGCGCACATTCACACTCATGGTAAATAGAATTTTTTTTTTTTTGGCTAGCCACAAACCGGCTTTTTTTTTATAAGAAAATACAAAACCATCAGTTGCATTCAACAAACTACAACATTGGATACCTCTGGGCAATATGAGACATTCAATTACCCAAAATATGTCTCTATCTGGCCGTCCTAATATGGGGTTTTGGCACCCCTGGCCAAGCCAAAATTTGAATACGCACACAATTTGAAGTCATTTCCAATAGGGATTTGTGACTCCTGATCCCTATTGTCAACATGTGCTATCTGCCATCAGGGGTGATCAATGGACGTGTTTTGGGGGTGCAACCCCTTCTTCAGTTCACCTACTTGAGATACGAGGAAGGGGTTGCACCCCCATAAGACGTACATGGATATCCCCTGATGGCAGATGGCACATGTTGACACACTGTATGCATATTCAAATTTTGGCTGGATTGATTGTTTAAACGAGAAAAAAAGGGGGAAGAACAATCTCAAACAAAAAATGGGGGTTTGGTTGTCTTATTCAATTCTCCCCAAAACATCTAGGATGTCTTTAAAGGTTTGATCCATCACATGAATTCTTTGCTTAATTCTGTCCAGTTCTGTGCTACATTCCATCACTTGCTGTATGATTCGTAGGGCATTGTCAGCAGAGAAATGTGTACTTTCTTTCACCAAAACATTTTCATCCCCTATAAAAAAATACAAAAGGTATTATAACTCTGCAGGCCTACATCTCTTACCTGAAGCTGTGGTGACAGATACTGACCTGTTGTGGTGACCAGTTCCACCACGTCATCCACTTCTCCTTCCTGCACTTCTCCTTCCTCCACCTCCTCAACTTACTCAACATCCTTAGGTTGTGGGTCTTTGTGAGGTTGGGGTTGTTTAGAAGCTGTGGGGTTCCTGTGCTCCCTGGAGTGTTCTCCTCCCAGTCTTCTCTCCCCTATGAGAATCAAACAAAAGGTCTAGTTATCACACAGAAATTCTCACTGAAAAAAAAAAAACAGGCTAAATTGCTTGGAAGTGGGGGACAAGTGTCTGTTTGGGCGGATTTTCCACATGAAGACATTATTTTTTCCCAAAAATGTGTTTATTATTCACCTTTGGCTGACAATTTTTATACATGGAGGCACCACAAAAATTCACTGATGCACCTGTGTGTGGAACCCAAAAAAGGCGGTTCTGGTGGCCCACACTATAGTACTCAAAAGTACAGATGTGGAACCAGCTGCTGAGTGTCCTCTCCTTTACATTGATTAAAGCTTGCATTTCATTCTCTTTACAAACACATCATCTAGCCAACAATGTAAGAACAACAATTGAATAAAAACAGGCAGATGTGTAATTTAGTTTAACCCTGTAAAATCTTTAAAAATCGAGGATAGTGGCCGAACGATGTGTCTGTAACGAACGATTACTGTGCCAAACCAAGTTCAAACTATGACATTTTGTAAGGTAGTACAATAGAAAAAAGCAATAACATGGAGCAACATGCAAGTTGTGAAATACAATAATATGAAAAATGTGGAAAAAGTACTTACTTTTTTCTAGCATTCTCTTAATGCTCCTTAACTGCTCCGGCTCCCTCAGTTTGAGGTCAGACCACCTCTTTCTGAGTTGCTCATTTGATCTTTTCACCCCAAAATTCTTCTTCAGACTCTTCACGACTTTCTTCATGATTTTGGCCTTCCTTCGATTAGGTTTGCTATACGGCCAATGCTTTGCGTCATAATCCGACTTTAGCAATATGTCCACCATCTCCGCCATCTCCGCGTAAGACATATTAGATGCCTTGAATCTCCTCCTTGATCGTGACGTTTCCTCAGTCTCCGGGCTTGTCTCCTCCTCGTTATTTGAGGAATTAGCAGACACCTGCTGTGAATCCGCCATATCTGTCTGCGCGCCGAAAGAGAAGGGGCGGGGAAAAGATGTTACTTCGAACGTCATGGGCAGGCGACGTGTGCGGAGCGACGTGTGCGTAGTTTTACGCATGCGTGGTGTATATATAGCAAAGACACATGTGACTATACTACGTTTGGTGTGCGGAGAGAGGAGTACAAGTGACGGACGTGCGAACGAAGGTATGTGATTTGGAGACTTTGAGAAATTGGTGGCCTATACTGTCTTGAGAATGTTGGAGGATATATATGGTGACTAAGATTTTCAGGAGGTTAGACTGTGTGGCTCACATTATTTTTTATTATTTTTGTTTGGCTTGCAGACCCAAAATGAATGTCTTCATAAGTGACAAGGAATTCCTTGCGGAATTTATAGACCGGGTAAGGGAGCTGCCCGCTCTGTGGGAAACAAAAAACCCCATACATAGAAAAAAAGGGGTAAGAAAAGCAGCGCTGGAGACCCTGCTCCCATTTGTGCATACCAAGGTGCCCACAGCAACAGCAAAACAGGTGGACACTAGTGATGAGCCGAACACCCCCGGGTTCGGTTCGCACCAGAACCCGCGAACGGACCGAAAGTTCGCACGAACATTAGAACCCTATTAAATACAATGGATGCAAACGTTCGGATTCTAAAGTGCTAATTATAACGACTATTATCCATGTTATTGTCCTAAACAGAGTTTGGGAACCCGGGTTCTGCACCAGGGGACATGTATCAATGCAAAAATAAGTTTTAAAAACGGACGTTTTCCGGGAGCAGTCATTTTAATGATGCATAAAGTGAAAAAAAAAGTCAAATATTCCTTTAAATATTGTACCTGGGGGGTGTCTAAAGTATGCCTGTGAAGTCCCACGTGTTTCCCGTGTTTAGAACTGTCCCTGCACAAAATAACATTTCTAAAGGAAAAAAAAGCCATTTAAAACTGCTTGCGGCTTTAATGTAATGTCTGGTCCCGGTAATATGGATGAAAATCTTTAAGAAAAATGGCATAGCTACCCCATCAACCCCCCCCCCCCCCACCCAGCCCATTACCAGCCCCTTTGGGTCTTGTATGGATATTAAGGGGAACCCCGCACACAAAATAAAAAAGGCCCTATATACTCTGAACAGCCGTATACAGGCGGTGCATACAAGACAGGGACTGTAGGTTTGTTCTTATGCAGAATCTGTTTGTAATTTTGAACAGCTACATTGTTTAAGTGTAGCTCCAGCCCAAATTTATTTATTTATTTATTATTTTACCCCCTATTTTTTAAGCTTTTTGGAAAACATAGGGAAGGGTTATCACCCCTGTAACATTTGTTTTGCTGTCTGTGCCCCTGTTCAGAACATTTCACCTCACTTTGCGTCCCAATGACAACTGTTTTTGAAATGTGGTGTTTTTATTGAAACAAGGATTGGTGATAAAGCATCAGTAGAAAGGAGACACCTTTCTCCCATATTAATTCTTACAGGAGAGAATTTTCCTTCCAAGGGGTAGATTTCCTCTCACTTCCTGTTGTCTTCTTCCGTTTGCAAGTAGTAGTCGTTTGTAAGTTGGATGTTTGAAAGTAGGGACCTGCCGTATATACTCTGCAGAAATTGGCCCCTTAGGTGTTGGTGTTGGCACAACACTGTAAGCACTCACAGTTACTCTTGGTGGGTGCTGGAACGCCCTGCTGTCAACTATTATATCAGGAATTGTAATAACATATAATTGTTGAACAGTGGTAGTAAAAATTGGGCCTTTGATGGTGGTGCTGGTGCCACAACACTGTAAGGCCTGACAGTTACTCTTGGTGGGCGCAGCAATGGGCCCTGCTGTGAATTATTAGATCAATAATTATAATTGCATGCCCCTGTTGAACAGGGGCTGAAAAATTGGGCCTTTGGTGGTGGTGGTGGTGGTGGTGGTGTTGACACAACACTGTAAGGCCTGACAGTTACTCTTGGTGGGCGCAGCAATGGGCCCTGCTGTGAATTATTAGATCAATAATTATAATTGCATGCCCCTGTTGAACAGGGGCTGAAAAATTGGGCCTTAGGCACTGGTGGCTCAACACTACAACCCCTCACAGATACTGTACTTGGAGCACAGCAATGAGGCCTGTTGCAAAGTATTGCATAAAAAATTGTAATTACACGCCCCTGTTAAACAGGGGCTGAAAAATTGGGCCTTAGCCACTGGTGGCGGCACCCATAAACCAAAATGATCTTCCAAGCTATCATCATTAATCGGATCATTGAGGAGGAGGAGGAGGATAGCCAGTCAACATAACAGCACAGGCACTCAGCATCAGCATCAGTCTTGAAGGGATGTGACATTTTAAAATCAATTAGTCTGTTATATCAGCATCAGGTGTGTGGTAGCTGGTGGTGATCCAAGACTGGTTCATCTTGATGAAAGTCAGTCGATCAACCGAGTCGGTGGACAGGCGCACCCTGTGATCCGTGACAAATCCTCCAGCAGCACTGAATGTGCGTTCTGAAAGAACGCTGGATGCAGGACAGGCCAGTAGCTCAATTGCATACTGTGCAAGCTCTGGCCAGTGATCCATCCTCAAGACCCAGTAAGCCAGAGGATTTTCGGTGGGGAAGGTGTCCAAGTCTGACCTTGCCCCTAGGTATTCCTGCACCATGTATATCAGACGCTGGCGATGGTTGCTGGAACCGATCATACTTTGGGGCTGCGGACTAAAGAATTGTCTGAACGCATCGGTCAGACGGCCACCTTCCCCACCGCTCCTTCTTTGACTGCCCGAAGCCTCAGCAACTCGTTGTCCAGGACCAGGAGTTTGTAACCTCCCAGTCTCTGGGAACGCGTTGCACAGACCTTTTTGCAAGGCCTCCCGGAGTTGTCTCATCCTCTGCTCCCTCTGCGACGGTAAGATAAGGTCCGCAACCTTACCCTTGTACCGTGGATCAAGGAGAGTGGCCAGCCAGTAATGGTCCCTCTCCTTGATCCGAAGAATACGAGGATCCTTCCGCAGACTTTGCAGGATCAGGGAGGCCATGCAGCGTAGGTTAGCTGAGGCATTCAGTCCGGAGTCCTCTGGGTCACTAAGGACGACATGATCCGCAGCCACCTCCTCCCAGCCACGTACAAGTCCACTGGTTTCTTGGGACTGTAAATCATCCCTAAAAGACTGCTGCTGATGATGCTGAGTGCCAGCCTCCACCTCCATGCTGACACAATCCTCCTCCTCCTCCTCCTCCTCCTCCTCCTCCTCTTCCTGTGCGATGGGTGGGACAGAAGGAACACTGTCTGGGTAAAGGGGGCCTTGAGAGGCAAGGAAGTCCTTCTCTTCCTGCCTCTGTTCTGCCTCAAGTGCCCTGTCCATTATTCCACGCAGCGTGTGCTCCAACAGGTGGACAAGAGGTACAGTGTCACTGATGCTTTGCACTGTCACTGCTCACCATCCTCGTGGCCTCCTCAAATGGTGCCAGGACAGTGCATGCATCCCTGATCATGCCCCACTGGCGTGGTGAAAAAAACCCAAGCTCCCCTGACCCTGTCCTGGTGCCGTAGTCGCACAGGTACTCATTGATGGCCCTCTGCTGCGTGTGCAGCCGCTGCAGCATGGCCAACGTTGAGTTCCACCTGGTGGGCATGTCACATATAAGGCGGTTCTTGGGCAGGTTCAACTCCTTTTGCAGCTCAGCCAGGCGAGCACTGGCATTATAAGATCTGCGGAAATGCACACAGACTTTCCTGGCCTGCCTCAGGACATCCTGTAAGCCCGGGTACCTGCCCAAGAACCGCTGCACCACCAGGTTAAGGATGTGAGCCACACAGGGCACATGGGTCAGTTGTCCCTGTCAGAGGGCGGAGAGGAGGTTGGTGCCATTGTCGCAAACCACCATTCCTGGCTTAAGCTGGCGTGGCATCAACCACCTCTCGGCCTGCCCCTGCAGAGCAGACAGGACCTCTGCCCCAGTGTGGCTCCTGTCCCCCAAACACACCAGCGCAAGCACGGCTTGGCATCTTTTTGCCTGCGTACTTGCGTAGCCCCTTGAACGCCTACGGAGCACCGCTGGTTCCGAGGACAAAGCACAGGAAGAGGCCATGGAGGAAGAAGAAGAGGAGGGGGTGGAGGAGAGAGGTGTGTCACAACCAGTAGTAGCATTTTGGAGGTGTGGAGGTGGAACAACCTCCAACACTACTGCACCTTGTCCTGCATCCTTCCCAGCTGCCAAAAGAGTGACCCAATGGGCCGTGAAAGAAAGGTAACGTCCCTGTCCATGCCTGCTGGACCATGAGTCAGCGGTAATATGCACCTTACCGCTGACCGCCCTGTCCAGCGAGGCCAAGACATTGCCTTCCACATGCCTGTAGAGAGCCGGAATCGCCTTCCGTGAGAAAAAGTGGCGTTTGGGAACCTGCCACTGAGGAACCGCACATTGCACAAACTCACGGAAGGGGGCCGAGTCTACCAACTGAAAAGGCAGCAGTTGAAGCGCTAGCAATTTAGCCAAGCTAGCATTCAACCGCTGGGCATGTGGATGGCTGGGAGTGAACTTCTTTTGACGGTCCAGCAGCTGGGGCATGGAAATTTGCCTGCTAGAATCGGACGTCCGTGTACTGCTAGCAGAGTGGCCGCAAGTACTTGGCTGTGACACACCTAATTCTACACCTTCATTCCTCTCAGTGCAGGTTTCAGAGAGGACTGAAGGTATAGTGGGGTTGGAGATCCCAGCTGATGCGGTGCAAGGAGAGGTCCGCTTTGTTCTTTGGTGTGGGTCTTTAAGGTAGGCTTGCCAACGAGCTGCATGGCAGGTCAACATATGTCTGATCAAGCATGTGGTGCCCAAGCGGCTGATGTTTTGGCCACGCGATATACGCTTGAGACATATGTTGCAAACAGCAGCTGTGCGATCTGATGCACTCGCCTCAAAAAAGGCCCACACCAAAGAACTTTTTGAATGACGGGCAAAGGCAGCGCCCTGCACAGGCGGAGCTCTGCGGTGTGATTCCGTCGGTGTGCTGCCCATACGCTGGCCACCCAAGGGCATCCTGCCTCGTTGGAGATGTGCCTCCTCCTCATCCTCCTCCTCCTCCTCTCTCCTATTAGGCACCCACGTGGAGTCAGTGACCTCATCATCCCCTCCCTCCTCATCACTGGAGCCAATCTGGCAGTATGCTGCAGCTGCTGGAGCATGACTGCCAGATTGGTGTCCTTCTTGAGCATCCCCTCTCTCTGCTCTCACGCTACTGCCTTCCTCTATCTGGGTATCATCATCAGATCCTTCGAAACGCTGGGCATCCTCCTGGAGCATGTACCCAACACTGTGCTCAAACAGTTCGGGGGACTCCTCAGGAGGAGGACATGGTGGGTCTAGGGAAGGATTGACTAATGAAGATAATGATACCAGAGAAGAGGACGCTTTGGCAGCTGCTTTGCCAGTACCCTGAGCCTGGGTGATAGAGGATGAGGAGGATGAGGTGGGCTTGGTCATCCACTCTACCAAGTCTTCGGCATGATGTGGCTCAACATGTCCAGCTGCTGAAAAGAAGGACAAGCGTGTCCCATGGCCATGTGCTGATGACAATGTACCGCGTCCACGACCAGCAATGTTGCCCCCAGACACAGAGCTTGCTTGCCCTCTTTTTTTGCCTCCTGACTGTCTGCCTCTCCTTGTTTGCCTTCCAGACATTTTAATGGATGGCCTGCAGGGAGATGGGAAAAACAGCAATAAGGGCTACCTTCAGGTGTATACTGTGCAGGAGGCTTAGCAACAATGACACTGACACTGTCCCCTGCCTATCCTTCTCTGTCCCTAAACACAAGGATTTCAAATATGGTTCAGCAAGATTGGTTTAGCACAGAATAGCACACTGATAGTTTCCCTCACTGTCCTTCTCTGTCCCTACAAACAAGATTTAGCACAGAATAGCACACTGATAGTTTCCACAAGTGTCCTTCTCTGTCCCTAAACTCAAGGATTTCAAATATGGTTCAGCAAGATTGGTTTAGAACAGAATAGCACACCGACAGTTTCCCTCACTGTCCTTCTCTGTCCCTACAAACAAGATTTAGCACAGAATAGCACACTGATAGTTTCCACGAGTGTCCTTCTCTGTCCCTAAACTCAAGGATTTCAAATATGGTTCAGCAAGATTGGTTTAGAACAGAATAGCACACTGACAGTTTCCCTCACTGTCCTTCTCTGTCCCTACAAACAAGATTTAGCACAGAATAGCACACTGATAGTTTCCACGAGTGTCCTTCTCTGTCCCTAAACTCAAGGATTTCAAATATGGTTCAGCAAGATTGGTTTAGAACAGAATAGCACACTTACACTTTCCTTCACTGTCCTTCTCTGTCCCTACAAACAAGGATTAGCACAGAATAGCACACTGATAGTTTCCACGAGTGTCCTTCTCTGTCCCTAAACTCAAGGATTTCAAATATGGTTCAGCAAGATTGGTTTAGAACAGAATAGCACACTGACAGTTTCCCTCACTGTCCTTCTCTGTCCCTACAAACAAGATTTAGCACAGAATAGCACACTGATAGTTTCCACGAGTGTCCTTCTCTGTCCCTAAACTCAAGGATTTCAAATATGGTTCAGCAAGATTGGTTTAGAACAGAATAGCACACTGACACTTTCCTTCACTGTCCTTCTCTGTCCCTACAAACAAGTGTAGCGGGGTTCTCAATTTAGTGGGATACACCTGGGGGTAGTGTGACCCAAGTGTGTAATTGTGTTAGGGTTCAGACCCCTTTTTGTTATTCGTGGAGGATTGGGTGGTGTAATATTCTCCTTGACCAGTGGGTGTCAGTGTACCTCCTGGCTCAGGGTAGAATCACTACCGGAGTGCTACACTTCTTTGTCCCTTCCTGGAGATGGTACGGCCGGGGCGGGGAACCCGCTGTGGTATCGAAGGGAGGAGATAAAAGGGGGAGACGCCCTCGCCACGAGGTCTGTCTGTCTTTGGGGATCATCTCTTCATGCACCCAGGCACCTTCAGCCTGGGTGCGGGCGATCCAAGGTTCCCGGCCTAGGCGCCCTAGGCCTGGCCGGGATGAAGTTGGGGTTCCATCCCAGGCACCTTCAGCCTGGGGTGAGGTACTATTCAGGAGGCCTGGGACCTGGTGGCTCCGACTGGGTTCCGCGAGGGTGAAGTTGCTCCAGGGCGCCCCTTGCGAGGGGACCCGCATCTGAGGTGAGGAGGCTGGGGAGGTCACTCGTTCGAAGACCCGGTGTAGTGTCAACCCGGTGACGGATGGGCCTTCGGTAACTCCCTTGGAGGACATCTTCCTCTGATAGGGGCCGCAATGCAACGGAGGTATTCATGTCAAGACTCCTACAACCCTTGGTCATAGCACAGGGGGTGTGGGGACCCAGATCAGTATAGTGCCTCGACCTGCTCATCCCACCGTATCATGCCATCGCATTGCCTGTATGTGGAGATACGAAATAAACCAACAGTTGGACTGTGATCGGTGTATGGACTCTGTTAATGGGAGCAAAGGGTGGTTCGGTGGTTTCTGCACGACAGACTCGGTACATGTTCAGGACACACCGGCCCGAGGAAACATCAGGTATTGGCCTTCACCTCGCCTGCCGTTATGGGGAGGACATGGGCCGTAGCGCACCTAACTCTGTCGTGTGACATACCCCTAGCTAAAGAGGACGGGGTGAGGGGGTGGCTACACGTGGGGGCTCGTCCAGGATTTGTGTGTGTCTTGGCGATGGAACTGAGAACGTCTGTGTTTGAACTTTGCTGCCCGGAGGAGTCCCGAACAGGTCGGCCATGTGATTGGCCAAAGTGCATCCCTGCTCGGAGTTGTGGACATGACCCTAAGTCGGGAAAGGCCCACGCAGAGGAGCGTAAAAAGGGAGAGGTCCAGCCGTGTGAAGTACTACATGTGGGGACTGTTAATGCACTGCGCCACGAGGCACCCCATGACTGTACAATTCGTGGGCGGAGGCTGGCGGAAGCCCGCAAAAACGTACAAGTTGTGGGAGGAGTCTGGTCACGTGTGGAGATACACGTGGAGACTCTGGCGCGTGGTCAGCGCGTGATGGAACAGCAAGTGGTCGGAATGAATTCAAGTTCTCCGTGGATGCCGGTATCTTGCCCTATGAAGATGACTGCATTTGCTGCTCCCCTGACAGACACGGGGATAAGATTTAGGCCCCGAGGACAGTTGGCTCTGTATTCATGCAGAGACACGGAGGCCCTCGTGTGATCTGTCCCGGATGCTCGGGACTGGTGGTCCAACTAAAGCCATTCGGGCGATGTGAGGCATGCAAGGAGTTCCTTTTTGAGGTTGAACCATACACGGAAAGGCCCCGGGCCCTACGCCTCAACTGCATCACAGGAACCGCCACTCCGGAGGGAGAGATCCAGGCCTCTGCGGAGGTCCCCGTACGCGCTGACCAGGGCGAAGTGACTGCCCAACCAGAGACTGAGAGAGAAAAATCCGAAGACACTGCTTCGGTCACCACAGACTCCCTGCTGCCACCCCCGAAGAGGAAGATAGGCCTGGTGCAGGCATCCTATGGTCGTGGTCGAGCTTCACCCCGCCGCTTGCCTGGCCTGGATGGCGCCGGTAGAGAAGAGAGTCCCGGATATCCCAGTTCTTCAGTAGGTCCAGGTGAGCTAGGGGCTGGGACTGTGGTGTTGGTTGGAGGTGTCGGGAGTTCACAGCCGGTGGAGCCCGAAAGGGAGGGTAGCCTTCCGTCTACTAGAGACTACCTTCCCGCCGAGATGTATGACACCTCCGACCTAGAGTCGTTGTCAGACTGTGGTGATGACGGAGAAATAGACGAGCTGTTTCACCGGAAGGGCTGGGACAGACGCCCGCTACCTGTGCTGAGTAAACCACAGGATTCCCCCATGTCCATAGAAGACAGTACGCTCCGGGCGCAGGCCCCGGAGTTCCCGAGGAAATCTAACCCTCCGACCAACTTTCCTCATTCAACTACATCACCCGCTCTGATGGAGGGGACGCAGCGTGCTTCGTTGCGGGCACCAAAGACAAAGCTACCCGAGATGGTGAAGGTACCTCGGCACCCGGAGGCCATAGTGCAGCCAGGAGAGGGTGAGCGAGATGTGATGCTGCCTCTAGCCAGATTGCAGAGACTTTTCTCCCAGAGAGTCGCCCGTGAATATGGGTGGGAGTACCCCTACTTGCCTCGGGACTTATTGTATGAAGTTGAGGTACTGCGACCACGGTGGTATGACGAGTTTGTGTGGGAAAAGCTTAAAGTACCCCATGCCAGGCGATACCTGTCATGTTCGCCACCTGTGTCTAAAAAGTTCAAAGACTGCAGAGCTGATTGAAGACTGGGGCGCCATATTCATGCCGATAAGGTGCTCATCTGTAGAAAAGAAGGAGAGGATGTTGAGTATTCGGTGGAAGTGTTTGATGGGCACCTGAAGCCTCTGTTTCTGCCGGATCCAAGGTTCTACTTATAGGAGAAGTAAGCTCCTATCTTGTTGCTTTTGAAACTTTCTGGAAGAGACATTCCCAGACGCCTAGAACTGTGCCCTACTTTTGTTTTGATTTGGGCTTTTCCTTTACTCACTGGAGATTTGGGGGCTGTTGTTTTTTTGTTCTCCCTTTTCTTCATGTGCCAAAGGCAGAGACTTTTGGGGTAGAGTCAGAGTAGGAAAGCAGGAAGAATGAAGATCTCACCAAGTGTCATTACCGCAGCTCTGTCACCAGGTGGCAGTGTTGTGCAACGGTTGTTTGAAATGCTACACATGCATTACTTACTTATTGGAGTGAGTGGGTCTCTCGGCTGACGGACCCACTCATGCCAAGTTAACCCAGAGTGTTAGGATGTGTTTTCTTTTTGTTGTTTCCCCTCTGCAGGAGATTCATCGGTCAAGACTGCTGAGAGTGGGGTGGTTCTTAGACAGTGATGGGAGGGATTGTACATGTGTACAGAATAGATGTCTTATATAAATGTTTATCGTTTTATATTTCCCCTTTCCCTTTTTGAGCAGGTCTTGGCACACTTAAATTTTTTTTTTGAGGGATAGCCTCTGGGGCCCACTTCATGTCGCCACTCCTTGGGAGACATGGGTGTGCACCTGACGCTGGGGACCAGCGTCAAATCACAGGGGGGAGTGTGTAGCGGGGTTCTCAATTTAGTGGGATACACCTGGGGGTAGTGTGACCCAAGTGTGTAATTGTGTTAGGGTTCAGACCCCTTTTTGTTATTCGTGGAGGATTGGGTGGTGTAATATTCTCCTTGACCAGTGGGTGTCAGTGTACCTACTGGCTCAGGGTAGAATCACTACCGGAGTGCTACCCTTCTTTGTCCCTTCCTGGAGATGGTACGGCCGGGGCGGGGAACCCGCTGTGGTATCGAAGGGAGGAGATAAAAGGGGGAGACGCCCTCGCCACGAGGTCTGTCTGTCTTCGGGGATCATTTCTTCACGCACCCAGGCACCTTCAGCCTGGGTGCGGGCGATCCAAGGTTCCCGGCGTAGGCGCCTTAGGCCTGGCCGGGATGAAGTTGGGGTTCCATCCCAGGCACCTTCAGCCTGGGGTGAGGTACTATTCAGGAGGCCTGGGACCTGGTGGCTCCGACTGGGTTCCGCGAGGGTGAAGTTGCTCCAGGGCGCCCCTTGCGAGGGGACCCGCATCTGAGGTGAGGAGGCTGGGGAGGTCACTCGTTCGAAGACCCGGTGTAGTGTCAACCCGGTGACGGATGGGCCTTCGGTAACTCCCTTGGAGGACATCTTCCTCTGATAGGGGCCGCAATGCAACGGAGGTATTCATGTCAAGACTCCTACAACCCTTGGTCATAGCACAGGGGGTGTGGGGACCCAGATCAGTATAGTGCCTCGACCTGCTCATCCCACCGTATCATGCCATCGCATTGCCTGTATGTGGAGATACGAAATAAACCAACAGTTGGACTGTGATCGGTGTATGGACTCTGTTAATGGGAGCAAAGGGTGGTTCGGTGGTTTCTGCACGACAGACTCGGTACATGTTCAGGACACACCGGCCCGAGGAAACATCAGGTATTGGCCTTCACCTCGCCTGCCGTTATGGGGAGGACATGGGCCGTAGCGCACCTCACTCTGTCGCGTGACATACCCCTAGCTAAAGAGGACGGGGTGAGGGGGTGGCTACACAAGGATTAGCACAGAATAGCACACTGATAGTTTCCACGAGTGTCCTTCTCTGTCCCTAAACTCAAGGATTTCAAATATGGTTCAGCAAGATTGGTTTAGAACAGAATAGCACACTGACAGTTTCCCTCACTGTCCTTCTCTGTCCCTACAAACAAGATTTAGCACAGAATAGCACACTGATAGTTTCCACGAGTGTCCTTCTCTGTCCCTAAACTCAAGGATTTCAAATATGGTTCAGCAAGATTGGTTTAGAACAGAATAGCACACTGACACTTTCCCTCACTGTACCTCTCTGTCCCTAAACTCAAGGATTTAAAATATGGTTCAGCAAGATTGGTTTAGAACAGAATAGCACACTGACAGTTTCCCTCACTGTCCTTCTCTGTCCCTACAAACAAGATTTAGCACAGAATAGCACACTGATAGTTTCCACGAGTGTCCTTCTCTGTCCCTAAACTCAAGGATTTCAAATATGGTTCAGCAAGATTGGTTTAGAACAGAATAGCACACTGACAGTTTCCCTCACTGTCCTTCTCTGTCCCTACAAACAAGGATTAGCACAGAATAGCACACTGATAGTTTCCACGAGTGTCCTTCTCTGTCCCTAAACTCAAGGATTTCAAATATGGTTCAGCAAGATTGGTTTAGAACAGAATAGCACACTGACAGTTTCCCTCACTGTCCTTCTCTGTCCCTACAAACAAGATTTAGCACAGAATAGCACACTGATAGTTTCCACGAGTGTCCTTCTCTGTCCCTAAACTCAAGGATTTCAAATATGGTTCAGCAAGATTGGTTTAGAACAGAATAGCACACTGACACTTTCCCTCACTGTACCTCTCTGTCCCTAAACTCAAGGATTTCAAATATGGTTCAGCAAGATTGGTTTAGAACAGAATAGCACACTGAGGCCTCGTACACACGGCCGAGATTCTCGTTGAAAAAAACATGTCGTTTTTTTCGACGAGATTCTTGGACAAGAAACTTGTCCCGGCCGAGTGTACACACGCTCGTTTCAAAGAACCCGCGGTTCTTTGAAAGGAGTGTACGCGGTGACGTCATCGACTACGTCGAGCATGCGCTCGTCACATTCGATGCCGTCGCCGCCATCTTGGTATACCCTACGTATGCCTAGGAAGCTACCGCGCATGCGTCAAATTAATTTCGAACATGCGCGGGCTTCCGGGCGGATAGGTAAGTGTACACACACTCACTTTTCTCGTCGAGAAACATGCCGAGGAGAATCTCGACGAGAAAATAGAGAGCAGGTTCTCTATTTTCTCGTCGAGGTTTCTTGTCGGTTTTCTCGACACGAAACCCGATAGCAGCGTACACACGACCGATTTACTCGGCAAGACCTCTATGCCAGCAAGTTTCTTGCTGGTTCTTGCCGAGAAAATCGGTCGTGTGTACGAGGCCTGACAGTTTCCCTCACTGTCCTTCTCTTTCCCTACAAACAAGATTTAGCACAGAATAGCACACTGATAGTTTCCACGAGTGTCCTTCTCTGTCCCTAAACTCAAGGATTTCAAATATGGTTCAGCAAGATTGGTTTAGCACAGAATAGCACACTGATAGTTTCCCTCACTGTCCTTCTCTGTCCCTACAAACAAGATTTAGCACAGAATAGCACACTGATAGTTTCCACGAGTGTCCTTCTCTGTCCCTAAACTCAAGGATTTCAAATATGGTTCAGCAAGATTAGTTTAGAACAGAATAGCACACTGACACTTTCCCTCACTGTACCTCTCTGTCCCTAAACTCAAGGATTTCAAATATGGTTCAGCAAGATTGGTTTAGAACAGAATAGCACACTGACAGTTTCCCTCACTGTCCTTCTCTGTCCCTACAAACAAGATTTAGCACAGAATAGCACACTGATAGTTTCCACGAGTGTCCTTCTCTGTCCCTAAACTCAAGGATTTCAAATATGGTTCAGCAAGATTGGTTTAGAACAGAATAGCACACTGACACTTTCCCTCACTGTACCTCTCTGTCCCTAAACTCAAGGATTTCAAATATGGTTCAGCAAGATTGGTTTAGAACAGAATAGCACACTGACAGTTTCCCTCACTGTCCTTCTCTGTCCCTACAAACAAGATTTAGCACAGAATAGCACACTGATAGTTTCCACGAGTGTCCTTCTCTGTCCCTAAACTCAAGGATTTCAAATATGGTTCAGCAAGATTGGTTTAGAACAGAATAGCACACTGACACTTTCCCTCACTGTACCTCTCTGTCCCTATACTCAAGGATTTCAAATATGGTTCAGCAAGATTGGTTTAGAACAGAATAGCACACTGACAGTTTCCCTCACTGTCCTTCTCTGTCCCTACAAACAAGGTTTAGCACAGAATAACACACTGACACTCTCCCTACCTATCCTTATTTGTCCCTAAACACAAGGAATCCAGGATTAGTAAAGGAAAAAAAATGACACTGTCCCTGCCTATGCTTCTCTTTCCCTGCTCTGGAACACACTACACAAGGCCGCCGCGCTGGCGGCCTTTTATAGTGTGGGGCGTGTACTAAACCCCCTCAGCAATAATTGGCCACAGGCATCCTGCCTGTGGCCAATCATTGCTCTCCTCGCTGCTGGCGCTGTGATTGGCCAAGCATGCGGGGTCACAGTGCATGCTTGGCCAATCACAGCGCCTGGATGACACTGCGATGGCGTAGTGCATTGTGGGCCGTTCGCGTCACTCGAATTTGGCGCGAACGGCCCAAATCGTTCGTTCTTCGTCGAACGATCGAACAGCCGATGTTCGAGTCGAACGTATGTTCGACTCGAACACAAAGCTCATCCCTAGTGGACACTAAAATTGGGAGCTTGAGAGGCACATACAGGACTGAACGCTCTAAGGTCCTGGTTTCTCAGAGGTCAGGAGCAGCAGCAGATGATGTGTATGTCCCCAATTTGTGGTACTATAGCAGGATGTCCTTTCTGGATGACCACATTGAGGCAAGGCCATCACTCTCCACTCTTCCCCCCAGACTTCCCTGCAGCCAACCTGAGCCTTCTCTGGAGCAAGAGGAGGCAGCCATCCTGGATGAACCTGATTTGGCCATCTGGAGCCAGGTATAGTATTTAATGAAAATGTATTGGGCTAAACTTAATGCTGGAAAAAAGTCAAGATGAAAATCCAAAACTATTTTGGGTTCCAAAAGTGAAATCAAGATCTAGAGACATTAGTCTGCCCTAAATTGGGTGCTAAATAGTCAATCTGATGTAGTCCTAGAAAAATTGGTATTTTTTCTTGATTTACATTCAAATTGCTACATTCATGATCTCAAATTTGTGTGAAAATAATAAACCAAAATATTAAACTATGTCCCTTTTTCATACACAGGATGAAATCAGCCAGGAGGAGGGTCTGGAAACTGTCAGGCAGGATGAGGCAGGGCCCAGTGGCAGCCAGGAGGTGGCAAGGCCCAGTGGCAGCCAGGTGGTGGCAGGGCCCAGTGGCAGCCAGGAGGTGGCAGGGCCCAGTGGCAGCCAGAAGGTGGCAGGGCCCAGTGGCAGCCAGGAGGTGGCCGGCACGAGGAGAAACACTAGATCACAGGTGCCTCCCATCCGCCTTCCAAAAAGAAGCAGGAGGGACAGGACCACTAGTGAGGCAGCAATGGCCCTTATTAGAGAGGCACATGCCACCCTCCAGGAGCCCACATCCCCTGAAGAGGCCATTGCCGGCCTAGTTGAGGCCAAGTTCAAGGTGATGAGCATGGAGCAACGCCTCCTATGGGAGCCCCTGCTCTTCACCTTGCTGAACAAGGGGGTGATGGAGAGAATTACCCCCAATACGGCCATATGTGAGGTCGCACAACTGTCCCAACCTCAACCTCCTCCTCCACCTCCACCTTCTTCTTCTGCCCCACCCCCTTCTCCTCAACCTCCATATATATCACCTGCTGCTGTTCCTGACCTCTGGGAGGCCAGCATCAGATTGTGCTCACAACTGTTGTGCTTCTCAAGCTCCCAATTTTAGTGTCCACACAGGGTTGATGTGTGCTCTGGGGTCCCATGGATGCACAAATGGCAGCAGGTTCTCCAGCGCTGCCTTCTATTTATTTTGTTCAAAACATGAATAAATGTTTTTTTTTGTTTGAGTTCATACTTGACTATGTGTTTTTCTACAAATTATTTATTTACCTTTGGAGTAAGCAGATACATTTGACCCCAAAAAAAAGAGACAGAAAACACCAAAAAAATCATTAAAGGTGTTCTTTAAAAAATATAGGCTGTAAACTTGACACAACTAAAGTTAAAATATACAATGGGAGATCACTATCAAAACATTGACAAATTACAATTAACATCTGTTTAAAAAATATAAAACATTAAAATATTCTGAAGATCTTGCACGATATAATACAGCTAAATCTTCTTAAGAGCAGCATGAAAAAGGTTTAAAATAGATAGTCATAACTCTGTGTGAATATCAGCAGCAAAACAAGTTCATTAGTTTTCATTATTGTAACATTCTAAAGAAGATTTAAATGCACAACATTTAAACGATGCAATAATTTACAGCGTGACGAATGTGTTATCTCCATTACGAAGGCTTGTTTTACCAGAAGATGCGCTCCCGTCTCATACTTGATTCTGAGCATGCGCGCTTTTTGAAGAGTCGTAAAAGCATACACACAAACCATTTTCACAAAACAGGCCGACGAGAAACACGACGAGAAAATCGAGAATCCGGACGAGAAAATATAGAGCAGGTTCTCTATTTTTCTCGTTGAGATTCACTGCAGTTTTCTCGTCGTAAAACCATACACACGAACGGTTTTCTTGACAATAAAGCTCACGCGGCACTTTTCTTGTCGGTTTTGGATGAGAAACTCGGCCGTGTGTACGAGGCTTAAGACTGAAACCGGCCACTCATCCCTCCAAGTCAACAGCAGATATTACCCCCTCCTCTACCTAAATTCATGATAACCTCACTATTCTCACTGAACAGGTAATCCACCATCATCAAGCACATTTGACACACTACTCACTAGACTCACAGGCATGTTTCCACCTACCCTCTGGACTAGGCCATATTCTAAACTCAGTCCCCGAATCAAAAGCAAGGTTTGACATACCACTTTAATTCTCCTGCTCCTGAAACACATTCATTTGATTTGGCTTGTGTTTCAGACTTATTCCTGTCTAAACATTTAGCTGTCAGCTGACAGATGAATGTAAACAAAGGGACTGTGTATAAACAAAAAAAAATGGTGTGAGGTCCCCCCAAATTCTATACCAGGCTCTTATTCAAGCATTGCAGCCTGGCAGTCCAGAAAGGGGGGGACGTACTCCCCCCAAACCATACCAGGCCAAATGCCCTCAACAAAGGTACCTTGCCAGGGGGTTGTATGTGAACATGGGCATCCTAATAACCAGTGACCCATCCCTGCCAGAACATTAAGCCGTCAGCTGTCAGATGAATGTAAACAAAGAGAAGAGAAAAGTGTTTAAACAAAAAAAAATGGTGTGAGATCCCCTAAAATTCCACACCAGGCCCTTATTTAACCACTTGCTTACTGGGTACTAACCCCCCTCCTACCCAGACCAATTTTCAGCTTTTAGTGCTCTCACTCTTTGAATGACAATTGCACGGTCATACATCATTGTACCCAAATGACATTTTTATCATTTTTTTCCCCCAAAAAATGAGATTTCTTTTGGTGGTATTTGATCTCCTCTGCGGTTTTTATTTTTTGTTAAAATAATTAAAAAAGACCAATTAAAAAAAATATATATACAAAACCGTTTTATATTTTGTTATAAAATTTTGCAAACAGGTAATTTTTCTCTTTCATTGATGTACGCTGATGAGGCTGCACTGATGGCCCCCCGATAGGCGGCACTGATGGGCTGCACTGATGGGCACCGATAAGGCGGCACTGATGGGCACCGATGGGCACTGATAGGCGGCACTGGTGGACACTGAGAGGTGGCACTGGGGGGAACTGAGAGGTGACACTGAGGGGTGGCACTGAAGGGTGGCACTGAAGGGCATTGATAGGTGGCACTGGTGGGCACTGAGAATTGTCACTAATAGGTGGCACTGATAGGTGGCACTGATAGCTGGCAGTGATGGGCACTGCTAGGTAGCAGTGATGGGCACTATGGGTGGCAGTGATGGGCACTGATGGGTGGCAATGATGGGCACTGATCAGCACTGGTAGGTGACACTGATAGGCAGCACTGCTAGGTGGCACTGATGAGGCACTGATTGGCACCGATAGTGGACTTTGATAGGTGGCACTTTTTTGCACTGGTTGGGCACTGTGAGTACTGGCAGGTGGCACTGGCAGGCTGTACTGGTGGGCACAGATGAGGCAGATGTGCCTCTTCCTCTTCGGGACCGATGTCCCTTGCACAAAAGTCGGTGAACGGCTTTTTTTTCTCCTCACGCTATCAGCGTGAGGAGACAAAAAAAGATTACAGAGCTTTTGTTTGCATCACGTGATCAGCTGTCATTGGCTGACAGCTGATCACGTGGTAAGGGGCCGGGACCGGACCCTTACTCGGATCTGTGATCACCCGAGTCTCAGTGACTCGGTGATCACTGCGTGATTGACGGCCTCCCGGCAAAGCAGGTCCGCACTGTAGCCATCATTCGGTTATAGCACGGATGCGAAGTGGTTGAAGAGTAACTCTGCTTTTGTTGAGAAAAAAATATTCCCATCTGTGTGATCAATGTACATCGCAAGAACTTTGCTTCAGATTCCTACCTTTTATTATTCTGGAAAAATAGCCGTTTGATTGTCTGTGTTCATGTGCGAAGTGAGTCTGTATGGGAGTGGTTTTATAATTATCAGTCAGCTGCTGCACCTGCAGGGCACTAATGAGGAAGATTGCAGGGTCTGCATCCCTTTAGACGTGATTTCATTTGGAAGTATCTCACCAAAAATGGCAATTTTGTTGCAGGGGATGCTCAAAATCTTAGTGCAGACTTCTGGGAAAATCAGTAAGCCCATCACACAAGCAGGAAATTACATACCTGGGGGACATTCTGTACACCATCTGTATAAGGAATGCCTCCAGATAGCCATATTGTATTACATTTTCCAGATAATTACAGTGCTGCCGTTTGAAAAGAGGGGGTAATTTTTAATAACATATAGTTACAATATGACTTGTGTCACAATTGTATTCAGTGGACGGGATACACTCTCATTCTGGGATGACATCATATGACAGTGCCCCAGAACCGCTGCGCCCAGGGGGGCGCAGAGCAGTGATCGCGGCCGCATCATGTTCCTATTACACGGCGCATCTTCGATCTCGGTAAGGAGATGATGACGCGGCTCTTTACCCATGTGATCGGCTGTGTCAAATCACAGCCGGTCACATGTAAACAATAAAGTGTTGTTTATCTGCTCTCCTCGCCTCACACTGACAGAGTGTGTGGCGAGGAGAGCCAATCAGTGGCATCTCCTCGCAGGGGAGATCATCAGTGCCCTGATTACAGTACAGCCCCAGCAGTGCCCATCAGTGACACCAATCAGTGCTCATCAGCAACACCAATCAGTGCCCATCAGTGACACCAATCAGTACCCATCAGCGACACCAATCAGTGCCCATCAGCGACACCAATCAGTACGCATCAGCGACACCAATCAGTGCCCATCAGCGACACTAATCAGTACCCATCAGCGACACCAATCAGTGGCCATCAGCGACACCAATTAGTGCCCATTAGTGATGCCAGTCAGTGCTGACTTTCAGTGCCCATCAGTGCTGCCCAGCAGTGCCCCTCAGTGTCGCCCATCAGTGCCCATTAGTGCTTCCCATCAGTGTTGCCCATCAGTGCCCATCAATGCCGCCCATTTTATTTTCAGTATTTTTTCATTTTTTTGCAGAAAATAAAAAACCCAGCAGTGATTAAATACCAAAAGAAAGCTCTATTTGTGAAAAAAAATATATAAAATTTTTATTTGGGTACAGTGTTGCCTGACTTGTCATTTAAAGTGTGACAGCGCTGAAAGCTAAAAATTGGCCTGGGCAGGAAGGGGGTAAAAGTGCCCTGTAGGCAAGTGGTAAACATGCATCGTGGCAAAAGAGGAAAGGGGGGGATGTACTCCTTCCATGAACTATACTAGGCCACAAGACCCTAACATGGATGGGTACTTTGCGAGGGGGTAGTCTAACACTAAGGGCAAAAAAAAACGAAACAAAATTTTTGAAAAGTCTAGAAAAAAAGTCCATGATTTACATCCACTGCTAATCATGTCATTCAATGATGTAGGTTCAGTTTTATTATTTCCCTTGTGCCTAATAACATATCTGGGACCCCGTCGCTAAAAACTATATTTGGTCAGTGATGTCACCCGAGTGACCATGCCCCTTTGTTTACTTTAGCGGTAGGGACACAGAGATGTCATTTAGCATAAGGGAAGCAATGGGACACGATGTGTCACAGAGGCTGTCAGGATTTTCATTTTATAAGTAGCGGGCATTGTTCATTGTAATTGACAAGGACCTGCATCGATGCAGGATGTGATTGACCATGGTTTCAAATCATGGGATATTTTTGTTTTGTTTAAATGAAAAAATAAAGGTCAAAAACGGTGTTTGTGGTTTTTATTTTTATTGTGTACATTTTTTTGGTGAATGAATAGCTATTGTGACAGTGTGAGGCCCTGCCATGGTGAGAGTTTAGCAAATTGGTATAAAAAGGTCACAGAGATTCTCAACGATGCAGTTTGAGAAGCTCAGGCATGTTTAGTGTGAATGGAGAAAGCTGTGCTCTATGTTTTCTCCAGATTTGGTAGTTCCAGATCGGAGCCTGGAGTTTGAAGGTTCCAAAGTGCCTTGGGTGAGAAAGAAACCTTCAATCCTGTGTTCAGGCCTTGCTAGTATCTAGCAGACTGTGTGAGCGCACAGGTGGTCAGAATCGTTAAAAGCCAAGCTTGAGGGGGCGTGGTTTGGCCGCTCGCGCTAATGGCTGCTTAACACAGGAGCTCCGACGGGGAGAAGCTTTAGCCAGCTACCACACAGCGCCGCAAGCCCAGAAAACTTTCCAGCGTCTGCCGCCGACCTCCAGGATGTCATGGGGAACATCCGACCGCCGCAATCCCGGAGCGGGTCAACCCAGAAAGCTCACGGACTTCTTCCCGGGCACAGGCTGTGAGGAAATCCAAGATGGCAACGGAGGAAGCATGGACCTCACCCTCCACAGCGCCGAGCACGCATCCCGGTGATGTAAAAAATGTCTCGACCCATGCAGGATCTCGACCGCGTCACTTCCTGTGCACCTACGTCACAAACACAGCTGATTCCGGGCTCCACTGCGCATGCGCGGCGTCACCGCACCTATACCGCGCATGCGCAGAAGCCCATTTCGGTCCGTGAAAATTCTAGACTCGAGCGGGCAGGCGGAGGCATTGCGAATTGCTCAACATCGTCGCCAGCACCGCCTCCAGCCCTGCCCCCAACACGCCCCTAGCCTGCTCTGGAGAAGGGGGGCGGACAAGCTAGCCACTTAACACTGTGGACCGAGGTCGACATAAAATATAGTGCTGCACCGCCTCCAGCCCCTGTCATGCCCCTAGCCTGCTCTGCTGAAGTGGGGCGGGCCCCGTGTATAGCACTGTATATATGAATGGCAGGTCCATCAAAAATATAGAGCTTTGCCTGCGGGAGGGGCCAAGCCTTTGCATCAAATAACTCATCAAATAAACTGAACCCCCCCCCCATTCAATTGCAGCCTCACTGTGCCCGTCAAACGCAAACGCTGTGCCCGTCAAACGCAACCGCTGTGCCCATCAAATGCAGCCACTGCACCCAGCAAACGCAACCGCTGTGCCCGTCAAACGCAAACGCTGTGCCCGTCAAACACAACCGCTGTGCCCATCAAACGCAACCGCTGTGCCCATCAAACGCAACCGCTGTGCCCGTCAAACACAAATGCTGTGCCCATCAAATGCAACCGCTGTGCCCGTCAAATGCAACTGCTGTGCCCGTCAAATGCAGCCACTGCGCCCAGCAAACGCAACCGCTGTGCCCGTCAAATGCAAACGCTGTGCCCGTCAAACACAACCGCTGTGCCCGTTAAATGCAACCGCTGTGCCCGTCAAACGCAACCGCTGTGCCCGTCAAATGCAGCCACTGCACCCAGCAAACGTAAACGCTGTGCCCGTCAAAAGCAGCCACTGTGCCCATCAAATGCAGCCACTGTGCCCATCAAATGCAGCCACTGCGCCCAGCAAACGCAGCCACTGCGCCCGTCAAACGCAGCCACTGCGCCCGTCAAACGCAGCCACTGCGCCCGTCAAATGCAGTCACTGTGCCCGTCAAACGCAGCCACTGTGCTTCAAACACAGCCACTGTACCCATCAATTGCTGCCAGATTGTCAAGCCGTAGCTGTGCTCCCTGGGGATAAGCTGATCGCCCATCTGTGCTGCTGGAGGGAGGCCAGACGACCATAAATGAGGGACCTGCAGACTTGGTCATGGTAAGTGAGGCCATCCCATATCCCACTCCATCTTCCCTGAGGACAGGGACCCCCTCCCCCTAAGACAGAGACCCCCTTCTCCCCCCTAAAACGGAGAGGGAAATCTTCTCCCCCCTGAGGACAGGGACCCCTTCTCTCCTGGGAACAGGGACTCCCTTCTCTCCTGGGGACAGGGACTCCCTTCTCTCCTGGGGACAGGGACTCCCTTCTCTCCTGGGGACAGGGACCCCCTCCCCCCCAAGACAGAGACCCCCTTCTCCCCCTGAGGACAGGGACCCCTTCTCTCCTGGGGACAGGGACTCCCTTCTCTCCTGGGGACAGTCTCCTGGGGACAGGGACTCCCGTCTCTCCTTGGGACAGGGACTCCCTTCTCTCCTTACATCAGAGTTCCTCCTTAGATTATGCTCTGCAGGGGGGCACTGATATAAAGGTTTCCCCTTATCTCAGTAACACCCCCCCCCTCTTACCTTAGTGTATTCACTCTGCGGAAGGTGGTCTCCGGTCACCAGAGTCTCCCCCCCTACCCCACATCACATTTCCCCGCATTCATCTTTACATCAGAGTCGGCAGGATTCCCCCTTACAGTGCAAGGGAACTCAGATGTAAAGGAAAATGCTGCAGAGCATAATCTAAGGAGGAACTCTGATGTAAGGAGAGAAGGGAGTCCCTGTCCCAAGGAGAGAAAGGAGTCCCTGTCCCAAGGAGAGAAGGGAGTCCCTGTCCCCAGGAGACTGTCCCCAGGAGAGAAGGGAGTCCCTGTCCCCAGGAGAGAAGGGGTCCCTGTCCTCAGGGGGGAGAAGGGGGTCTCTGTCTTGGGGGGGAGGGGGTCCCTGTCCCCAGGAGAGAAGGGAGTCCCTGTCCCCAGGAGAGAAGGGAGTCCCTGTCCCCAGGAGAAAAGGGAGTCCCTGTCCCCAGGAGAGAAGGGGTCCCTGTCCTCAGGGGGGAGAAGATTTCCCTCTCCGTTTTAGGGGGGAGAAGGGGGTCTCTGTCTTGGGGGGAGGGGGTCCCTGTCCTCGGGGGAGATGGAGTGGGATATGGGATGGTCTCACTTACCATGACCAAGTCTGCAGGTCCCTCATTTATGGTCGTCTGGCCTCCCTCCAGCAGCACGGATGGGCGATCAGCTTATCCCCAGGGAGCACAGCTACGGCTTGACAATCTGGCAGCAATTGATGGGTACAGTGGCTGCGTTTGATGCACAGTGGCTGCGTTTGACAGGCACAGTGACTGCGTTTGACGGGCGCAGTGGCTGCGTTTGACGAGCGCAGTGGCTGCGTTTGCTGGGCGCAGTGGCTGCTTTTGACGGGCACAGTGGCTGCATTTGATGGGCACAGTGGCTGCTTTTGACGGGCACAGCGTTTGCGTTTGACGGGCACAGCGGTTGCGTTTGCTGGGTGCAGTGGCTGCATTTGACAGGCACACCGGTTGCGTTTGACGGGCACAGCGGTTGCGTTTGACGGGCACAGCGGTTGTGTTTGATGGGCACAGCGGTTGTGTTTGACGGGCACAGCGTTTGCATTTGACGGGCACAGCGGTTGCGTTTGCTGGGTGCAGTGGCTGCATTTGACGGGCACAGCGGTTGCATTTGACGGGCACAGCGTTTGCGTTTGACGGGCACAGTGAGGCTGCAATTGAATGGGGGGGGTTCAGTTTATTTGATGAGTTATTTGATGCCAAGGCTTGGCCCCTCCCACAGGCAAAGCTCTATATTTTTGATGGACCTGCCATTCATATATACAGTGCTATACACGGGGCCCGCCCCACTTCAGCAGAGCAGGCTAGGGGCGTGACAGGGCCTGGAGGCGGTGCAGCACTATATTTTATGTCGACCTCGGTCCACAGTGTTAAGTGGCTAGCTTGTCCGCCCCCCTTCTCCAGAGCAGGCTAGGGACGTGTTGGGGGCGGGGCTGGAGGCGGTGCTGGCGACGATGTTGAGCAATTCGCAACGCCTCCGCCCACCCGCTCGAATCTAGAATTTTCACGGACCGAAATGGGCTTCTGCGCATGCGCGGTATAGGTGCGGTGAAGACACGCATGCGCAGTGGAGCCCGGAATCAGCTGTGTTTGTGACGTAGGTGCACAGGAAGTGACGCGGTCGAGATCCTGCATGGGTCGAGACATTTTTTACATCACCGGCAGCCGGGAGCCTCACATACAGGACCAGAGACTGGATGACAAGCAGCCTAATAAATTCCCAGCAGACTCTCCAACTGCCTCACCAGCATCCAAGGGTCCAGTAAGTAAACTGCAGTTTTCTGCACTAGTGAGCAGTGACCAGACACAGGCCCCACAGGATTCACTCACAGCATTCCCCACCTCTGTCCACCCTGCCTCAGAGCACACTATAAAAGAGATGCTTTTATCATTAAAAAAATATCTGCAGGCTGAGTTATGTAAATCAGTGTCAGAACTACAAGTGCAGATGGAACAATTAGAGGACAGAATGGATGTAACTGAACATGAAGTGAGAGAATGCATTTCTGCACATAATGTCCTAGTGGACAGTTATCAAGAACACAATGCTGACATACAATGGCTGAAAAAAAAGGTCACAGACCTCGAGGATAGGTCCAGGAGGAACAACCTGAAATTTAGAGGTATTCCTGAAACAATTACTCCTCCTGAATTTCCACAATACCTACTCCAATTACTAAAAACACTCCTTCCTATGGAAAATGTCAGAGAGCTGGTCATTGACAGAGCTCATCGTATAGCTAAACCAAATTCCCTTCCGGACACGGTCCCAAGGGACGCATTGGCCAGAATTCACTTTTTCCATATCAAAGATAGAGCCATGGCTGCAGCACGTAAAGCAGGTAAACTTCCTGACCCATTCTCCCACATCAGCATCTACGCCAACCTCTCGGCTACCACCCTGACTTGCCGCAGACAGTTTGCACTAGGGTTGTCCCGATACCACTTTTTTAAGACCGAGTACAAGTACCGATACTTTTTACAGTACTTGCCGATACCGATTACCGATAATTTTTTATAATGTCAGGTGACAGTTTTAAAGCACAATACAGATTAGGTGTCACTGATATGCAGCACTGATAGGCGGCACTGATTAAGCAGCACTGATGAGCACTGATATGATTAGGTGGCACGGATATGCAGCAGTGATGAGTACTGACAGGTGGCGGGCACTTATGACTGGCACCGACATATGGCTGGCACTGACAGGGGGCTGGCACTGATAGATGGCACTGGCACTGGCACTAATAGATGGCAGGTGGCTGGCACTGATAGATGGCAGTGATAGATGGTACTGAGTCAGCATATGCTCCTTACATTGGTGATCAGTAGGAAGAATGTTCCTTACAATGGTGGTCAGTGGGAAGAATGCCCCTAACATTGGTGGTCAGTGGGAAGAATGCCCCTTACATTGGTGGTCAGTGGGAAGAATGTCCCTTACATTGGTGGTCAGTGGGAATAATGCCTCTTACATTGGTGATCAGTGGGAAGAATGTCCCTTACATTGGTGGTCAGTGGGAATAATGCTTCTTACATTGGTGGTCAGTGGGAAGAATGCCTCTTACATTGGCAAAGGCACCCCCCCACCCCCACCCCCAGCTCTTCCCTCCCCCTGGGCCATTCTCAGTGGTTAATGTCTTTTTAAAAAACTCCCTCCCCTCCAGCATCGAAAAACAAACAGGCAGGAGAGTCAGGGGGAGCACATCGAGCAAAATAGCAGGGTGACCAGCAGAAAGACAGGCAAGGCAGGCAACCATTTGATCACAAGGGCGGAAGGAAAACAAATCTGTGTGCATGTCACAATGAAATTTTACTTACCCGCCTGAAGACACGCTCTGCTCTCCGCTCTGGTTACGCCCCCTCTCCACTCTGGTCTCCGCCCCCCGCCTCACTCTCCGCCCCGTCTGCGATCTGGTCTCCGCTCTGGTCTCCGCCCTCTGCTTCGCTCTCCGCCCGTCTCCGCTCTGGTCTCCGCCCCCACCTCGCTCTCCGCCCCGTCTGCGATCTGGTCTCCGCTCTGGTCTCCGCCCCCTGCTTCGCTCTCCGCCCCATCTCCACTCTGGTCTCCGCCCCCCTGCCCCGCTCTCCGCCCCCTCTGCGCTCTGTTCTCTGGTCTCCGCCCCCCGCCTCGCTCTCCGCCCCCTCTGTGCTTTGGTCTCCGCCCCCCGCCCCGCTCTCCGCCCCCTCTTCGCCCTCTCGGCGAAGTATCGGACAAGGCATCGGGAGAATTTGCGCGAGTACAAGTACTCGCGCAAATGCTTGGTATCGGTCCCGATACCGATACTAGTATCGGTATCGGGACAACCCTAGTTTGCACCCATTACAACAGATCTCAGAGAGAAAAAGATCATGTACAACTGGTTCTTCCCCGCCACCTTACAAGTTACACATCAGGGGCAAAAATATATCTTACAAGCACCAGCAGACGCAAGGAAACTGCCCCGGCAATGGGGCATCTCCACACCACCTGCAAAGGATGGGGAACCATCCCTTATCCCTCGCCCACAAGCTCAAAACCGGATCACTCCTGGCCCAGGTTAACATAGTAATATCACATCTGGGCTGCGCATTATACCAAATAATGGCATGACAATGCTTAAATGCAGCATCTCACCTCCCCTTAGTTTGGAAACCTGTACCTCGCACCCCTACGCATCAGTTGTTAAAAGTTTAGTTTTTGACCCCAGGTCTTGGTGTCCCTCTTTACTGATTGTTTGCATTTCATATTCTGTTGCGTACTATTTAGTGGACTTAGTATACTATTTTGTTATACATAGAGCAACCTTATAAGTGCTTATAGTTGTATTAGCATTACCTTATATCTGTTCAAGCTGTGGTAAATCCCTTTGACTGTGTGCACTTCTCCAAAGCACCACACAACACGAGAGTGGGACATTCCCAACTCTTCGCATCACTTTCCTACTCTAGTGCCCCACCACTCTGGAGATGTCTATAAAAATTGTCTCCCTAAACATAAAGGGCCTGAACAGCCCCTACAAACAATCTTGCTCTCTCCTAGAAATGCGACATAATGTGCGCTCAACCCAATGCATCACGAGTCTCCCACCATAAATTTCCACACTGCTTCTTCGGGGGTGTAATCATAGCTATTAGGGACACAATCACCTTCTCGCAGAAATTCGTAGAATGTGACCCCAATGGCAGATACGTGATCTTGGGAGCAGAGCTCAACCACCAACCATTCACTCTAGTGTCGGTATATTAACTAGAAAAAAATTCTCTGTCAATTACTAAAACATGTCAATTTGATCCAAGTAGGCGAGCTTATAATCTGTGGAGACTTCAATGCTGTATCAGACACCTCATTGGACTCCACGAGCTCAGGCGGGAAACACTCACAGAACCTCTCTTCTCCCACACGAGACAAAGTTCTATTTGATGTTTGGAGAAGCATACACAGCTCTGAGAAAGACTTCACTTTCTTCTCTTCCGCATTCCATGTATATTCCAGGATCGACAGGTTCCTAGTAGACAGGGCCACCCTTTTCCAATTCACTAAGGCACAGATTGGCACTATCTTATGGTCCGATCACGCACCAATCTCCCTATCCTTGACTCTTCACCAACATACACAACCCACAAAACTATGGAGACTCAATACCAACCTCCTGAATAACCCTGGCTACGAGAGACATGTCGAATCAGAATTAAATTATTTTTTACACACAATGCTAACTCAGTGACTGACATACACTCCCTATGGGCGGCTCATAAAGCCTGCATGCGTGGAGTGTTCTTGAAATTGGGCGCCCGGGAGAAACACAGGAGAACACAAAAGATTACTGATCTCACACAGACTATAACTGACCTTGAGACCCAAAATAAAAACAAACCCTCCATCGACATAGCAAATAAAATTCAAGAGGCTCGACACAAACTCTCCAAATGTTTTGTGTCACAGTATGACCTACTACTTAAAAGACTCAAATTGAACTATTACGTAGCTGGCAATAAAATAGGCCCCTTACTGGCGAGGCAAATAAAACACAAAACAAACAAGAGTAAAATAGACCACCTATTAGATACCCATAACCAAAGGCTAACCAATCCACTGCATATAGCCAATCGCTTCGCCGAATATTACACCAAACTTTATAACTTAGAATCCACCCAAATGATCCCAACTCCTGACCAGGCTCAAATTAGAGAGTTTTTACGATCTCTCTCGCTTCTGAAGATATCCTCTACGGACCTTACTAAACTATCCTCTCAATTCTCCACCCAGGAAATCCAAAAAGCAATTAATACGCTTCCTTTGCACAAATCCCCAGGCCCAGACGGTTTCGGTAATTAGGGATGAGCCGAACACCCCCGGGTTCGGTTCGCACCAGAACCTTCGAACGGACCGAAAGTTCGCGCAAATTTTCGAACCCTATTCGTTATAATGGACGCGAACGTTCGAAATCAAAATTGCTAATTACAACGGCCAATATGCATGTTAATGTCATAAAACAGGTTTGGGGACCCGGGTCCTGCCCCAGGGGACATATATCAATGCAAAAAGAAATTTTAAAAACTAACGTTTTTTCGGGAGCAGTCATTTTAATGATGCATAAAGTGAAAAAAAAAAGTGAAATTTTCCTTTAAATATGGTACCTGGGGGGTGTCTAAAGTATGCCTGTGAAGTGGCATGTGTTTCCCGTGTTTAGAACTGTCCTTGCACAAAATGACATTTGTAAAGGAAAAAAATAAGCCCTTTAAAACCACTTGCGGCTTTAATGTCATGTCTTGTCCTGGCCGCCATATGGCTGAAAATCCTTGAGAAAAATGGCATGGCTACCCCATCACCCCCCCCCCCACCCCAGCCCCTTTGGGTCTTGTATGGATATTAAGGGGGACCCCGCACCCAAAATAAAACCCTATACCTACAACCCTATATACTCTGAACAGCAGTATATAGGTGGTGCAAACAAGACACGGACTGTAGGTTTGTTCTTAAGTAGAATCTGAACAGGTACATTATGAAGTGTAGCTCCATCCCAAAAAAATCTATTTTTAAGCTTTTTGGAGAACATAGGGAGGGGTTATCACCCCTGTAACATTTGCTGTCTTTGCACATCTGTTCAGAACTAGGGATGAGCTTCGTGTTCGAGTCGAACATACGTTCGACTCGAACATCGGCTGTTCGATCGTTCGACGAAGATCGAACGATTTGGGCCGTTCGCGCCAAATTCGAGTGACGCAAACGGCCCACAATGCACTACGCCATCGCAGTGTCATCCAGGCGCTGTGATTGGCCAAGCATGCACTGTGACCCCGCATGCTTGGCCAATCACAGCACCGGCTGCGAGGAGAGCAATGATTGGCAACAGGCAGGATGCCTGTGGCCAATTATTGCTGATGGGGTTTAGTACACGCCCCACACTATAAAAGGCCGCCAGCGCGGCGGCCTTGTGTAGTGTGTTCCGGAGCAGGGAAAGAGAAGCATAGGCAGGGACAGTATCATTTTTTTTCCTTTACTAATCCTGGATTCCTTGTGTTTAGGGACAAATAAGGATAGGTAGGGAGAGTGTCAGTGACAGTGTGCTATTCTGTGCTAATCCTTGTTTGTAGGGACAGAGAGGTACAGTGAGGGAAACTGACAGTGTGCTATTCTGTTCTAAAACTATTTTGCTGAACCATATTTTCAATCCTTGAGTTGAGGGACAGAGAGGTACAGTGAGGGAAAGTGTCAGTGTGCTATTGTGTTCTAAAACTATTTTGCTGAACCATATTTTCAATCCTTGAGTTGAGGGACAGAGAGGTACAGTGAAGGAAAGTGTCAGTGTGCTATTGTGTTCTAAAACTATTTTGCTGAACCATATTTTCAATCCTTGAGTTGAGGGACAGAGAGGTACAGTGAGGGAAAGTGTCAGTGTGCTATTGTGTTCTAAAACTATTTTGCTGAACCATATTTTCAATCCTTGAGTTGAGGGACAGAGAGGTACAGTGAGGGAAACTGACAGTGTGCTATTCTGTTCTAAAACTATTTTGCTGAACCATATTTTCAATCCTTGAGTTGAGGGACAGAGAGGTACAGTGAGGGAAAGTGTCAGTGTGCTATTGTGTTCTAAAACTATTTTGCTGAACCATATTTTCAATCCTTGAGTTGAGGGACAGAGAGGTACAGTGAGTGAAACTGACAGTGTGCTATTCTGTTCTAAACCAATTTTGCTGTGCCATATTTTCAATCCTTGAGTTGAGGGACAGAGAGGTACAGTGAGGGAAAGTGTCAGTGTGCTATTGTGTTCTAAAACTATTTTGCTGAACCATATTTTCAATCCTTGAGTTGAGGGACAGAGAGGTACAGTGAGGGAAAGTGTCAGTGTGCTATTGTGTTCTAAAACTATTTTGCTGAACCATATTTTCAATCCTTGAGTTGAGGGACAGAGAGGTACAGTGAGTGAAACTGACAGTGTGCTATTCTGTTCTAAACCAATTTTGCTGTTCCATATTTTCAATCCTTGAGTTGAGGGACAGAGAGGTACAGTGAGGGAAAGTGTCAGTGTGCTATTGTGTTCTAAAACTATTTTGCTGAACCATATTTTCAATCCTTGAGTTGAGGGACAAAGAGGTACAGTGAAGGAAAATGTCAGTGTGCTATTGTGTTCTAAAACTATTTTGCTGAACCATATTTTCAATCCTTGAGTTGAGGGACAGAGAGGTACAGTGAGTGAAACTGACAGTGTGCTATTCTGTTCTAAACCAATTTTGCTGTTCCATATTTTCAATCCTTGAGTTGAGGGTTAGAGAGGTACAGTGAGGGAAACTGACAGTGTGCTATTCTGTTCTAAAACTATTTTGCTGAACCATATTTTCAATCCTTGAGTTGAGGGACAGAGAGGTACAGTGAGGGAAAGTGTCAGTGTGCTATTGTGTTCTAAAACTATTTTGCTGAACCATATTTTCAATCCTTGAGTTGAGGGACAGAGAGGTACAGTGAGTGAAACTGACAGTGTGCTATTCTGTTCTAAATCAATTTTGCTGTTCCATATTTGCAATCCTTGAGTTGAGGGACAGAGAGGTACAGTGAGGGAAACTGACAGTGTGCTATTCTGTTCTAAAACTATTTTGCTGAACCATATTTTCAATCCTTGAGTTGAGGGACAGAGAGGTACAGTGAGTGAAACTGACAGTGTGCTATTGTGTTCTAAACCAATTTTGCTGTTCCATATTTTCAATCCTTGAGTTGAGGGACAGAGAGGTACAGTGAGGGAAACTGACAGTGTGCTATTCTGTTCTAAAACTATTTTGCTGAACCATATTTTCAGTCCTTGAGTTGAGGGACAGAGAGGTACAGTGAGTGAAACTGACAGTGTGCTATTCTGTTCTAAACCAATTTTGCTGTTCCATATTTTCAATCCTTGAGTTGAGGGACAGAGAGGTACAGTGAGGGAAACTGACAGCGTGCTATTCTGTTCTAAAACTATTTTGCTGAACCATATTTTCAATCCTTGAGTTGAGGGACAGAGAGGTACAGTGAGGGAAAGTGTCAGTGTGCTATTGTGTTCTAAAACTATTTTGCTGAACCATATTTTCAATCCTTGAGTTGAGGGACGGAGAGGTACAGTGAGTGAAACTGACAGTGTGCTATTCTGTTCTAAACCAATTTTGCTGTTCCATATTTTCAATCCTTGAGTTGAGGGACAGAGAGGTACAGTGAGGGAAAGTGTCAGTGTGCTATTGTGTTCTAAAACTATTTTGCTGAACCACATTTGCAATCCTTAAGTTGAGGGACAGAGAGGTACACTGAGGGAAAGTGTCAGTGTGCTATTGTGTTCTAAAACTATTTTGCTGAACCATATTTTCAATCCTTGAGTTGAGGGACAGAGAGGTACAGTGAGGGAAAGTGTCAGTGTGCTATTGTGTTCTAAAACTATTTTGCTGAACCATATTTTCAATCCTTGAGTTGAGGGACAGAGAGGTACAGTGAGTGAAACTGACAGTGTGCTATTCTGTTCTAAACCAATTTTGCTGTTCCATATTTTCAATCCTTGAGTTGAGGGACAGAGAGGTACAGTGAGGGAAAGTGTCAGTGTGCTATTGTGTTCTAAAACTATTTTGCTGAACCATATTTTCAATCCTTGAGTTGAGGGACAGAGAGGTACAGTGAGTGAAACTGACAGTGTGCTATTCTGTTCTAAACCAATTTTGCTGTTCCATATTTTCAATCCTTGAGTTGAGGGACAGAGAGGTACAGTGAGGGAAACTGACAGTGTGCTATTCTGTTCTAAAACTATTTTGCTGAACCATATTTTCAATCCTTGAGTTGAGGGACAGAGAGGTACAGTGAGGGAAAGTGTAAGTGTGCTATTGTGTTCTAAAACTATTTTGCTGAACCATATTTTCAATCCTTGAGTTGAGGGACAGAGAGGTACAGTGAGTGAAACTGACAGTGTGCTATTCTGTTCTAAACCAATTTTGCTGTTCCATATTTTCAATCCTTGAGTTGAGGGACAGAGAGGTACAGTGAGGGAAAGTGTCAGTGTGCTATTCTGTTCTAAAACTATTTTGCTGAACCATATTTTCAATCCTTGAGTTGAGGGACAGAGAGGTACAGTGAGGGAAAGTGTCAGTGTGCTATTCTGTTCTAAAACTATTTTGCTGAACCATATTTTCAATCCTTGAGTTGAGGGACAGAGAGGTACAGTGAGTGAAACTGACAGTGTGCTATTCTGTTCTAAACCAATTTTGCTGTTCCATATTTTCAATCCTTGAGTTGAGGGACAGAGAGGTACAGTGAGGGAAAGTGTCAGTGTGCTATTGTGTTCTAAAACTATTTTGCTGAACCATATTTTCAATCCTTGAGTTGAGGGACAGAGAGGTACAGTGAGTGAAACTGACAGTGTGCTATTCTGTTCTAAACCAATTTTGCTGTTCCATATTTTCAATCCTTGAGTTGAGGGACAGAGAGGTACAGTGAGGGAAAGTGTCAGTGTGCTATTGTGTTCTAAAACTATTTTGCTGAACAATATTTTCAATCCTTGAGTTGAGGGACAGAGAGGTACAGTGAGGGAAAGTGTCAGTGTGCTATTGTGTTCTAAAACTATTTTGCTGAACCATATTTTCAATCCTTGAGTTGAGGGACAGAGAGGTACAGTGAGTGAAACTGACAGTGTGCTATTCTGTTCTAAACCAATTTTGCTGTTCCATATTTTCAAACCTTGAGTTGAGGGACAGAGAGGTACAGTGAGGGAAACTGACAGTGTGCTATTCTGTTCTAAAACTATTTTGCTGAACCATATTTTCAATCCTTGAGTTGAGGGACAGAGAGGTACAGTGAGGGAAAGTGTCAGTGTGCTATTGTGTTCTAAAACTATTTTGCTGAACCATATTTTCAATCCTTGAGTTGAGGGACAGAGAGGTACAGTGAGTGAAACTGACAGTGTGCTATTCTGTTCTAAATCAATTTTGCTGTTCCATATTTTCAATCCTTGAGTTGAGGGACAGAGAGGTACAGTGAGGGAAACTGACAGTGTGCTATTCTGTTCTAAAACTATTTTGCTGAACCATATTTTCAATCCTTGAGTTGAGGGACAGAGAGGTACAGTGAGTGAAACTGACAGTGTGCTATTCTGTTCTAAACCAATTTTGCTGTTCCATATTTTCAATCCTTGAGTTGAGGGACAGAGAGGTACAGTGAGGGAAACTGACAGTGTGCTATTCTGTTCTAAACCAATTTTGCTGTTCCATATTTTCAATCCTTGAGTTGAGGGACAGAGAAGGACACTCGTAGAAATTATCAGTGTGCTATTCTGTGCTAAATCTTGTTTGTAGGGAGGGACAGAGTAGGACAGTGAGGGAAAGTGTCAGTGTGCTATTCTGTTCTAAAACTTTTTTGCTGAACCATATTTTCAATTCTTGTGTTTAGGGACAGAGAAGGATAGGCAGGGGACAGTGTCAGTGTCATTGTTGCTAAGCCTCCTGCACAATATACACCTGAAGGTAGCCCTTATTGCTGTTTTTCCCATCTCCCTGCAGGCCATCCATTAAAATGTCTGGAAGGCAACCAAGGAGAGGCAGACAGTCAGGAGGCAAAAAAAGAGGGCAAGCAGGCTCTGTGTCTGGGGGCAACAGTGCTGGTCGTGTACGCGGTGCATTGTCATCAGCACATGGCCATGGGACACGCTTGTCCTTGTTTTCGGCAGCTGGACATGTTGAGCCACATCATGCCGAAGACTTGGTAGAGTGGATGACCAAGCCCACCTCATCCTCCTCATCCTCTCTCACCCAGGCTCAGGGTACTGGCAAAGCAGCTGCCAAAGCGTCCTCTTCTCTGGTATCATTATCTTCATTAGTCAATCCTTCCCTAGACCCACCATGCCCTCCTCCTGAGGAGTCCCCCGAACTGTTTGAGCACAGTGTTGGGTACATGCTCCAGGAGGATGCCCAGCGTTTGGAAGGATCTGATGATGATACCCAGCTAGAGGAAGGCAGCAGCGTGAGAGCAGAGAGAGGGGATGCTCAAGAAGGACACCAATCTGGCAGTCATGTTCCAGCAGCTGCAGCATACTGCCAGATTGGCTCCAGTGATGAGGAGGGAGGGGATGATGAGGTCACTGACTCCACGTGGGTGCCTAATAGGAGAGAGGAGGAGGAGGGGGATGAGGAGGAAGCACATCTCCAACGAGGCAGGATGCCCTTGAGTGGCCAGCGTATGGGCAGCACACCGACGGAATCACACCGCAGAGCTCCGCCTGTGCAGGGCGCTGCCTCTGCCCGTCATTCAAAAAGTTCTTTGGTGTGGGCCTTTTTTGAGGCGAGTGCATCAGATCGCACAGCTGCTGTTTGCAACATATGTCTGAAGCGTATATCGCGTGGCCAAAACATCAGCCGCTTGGGCACCACATGCTTGATCAGACATATGTTGACCTGCCATGCAGCTCGTTGGCAAGCCTACCTTAAAGACCCACACCAAAGAACAAAGCTGACCTCTTCTTGCACCGCATCAGCTGGGATCTCCAACCCCACTATACCTTCACTCCTCTCTGAAACCTGCTCTGAGAGGAATGAAGGTGTAGAATTAGGTGTGTCACAGGCAAGTACTTGCGGGCACTCTGCTAGCAGTACACCAACGTCCGATTCTAGCAGGCAAATTTCCCTGCCCCAGCTGCTGGACCGTCGAAAGAAGTTCACTCCCAGCCATCCACATGCCCAGCGGTTGAATGCTAGCTTGGCTAAATTGCTAGCGCTTCAACTGCTGCCTTTTCAGTTGGTAGACTCGGCCCCCTTCCGTGAGTTTGTGCAATGTGCGGTTCCTCAGTGGCAGGTTCCCAAACGACACTTTTTTCGCACGGAAGGCTATTCCGGCTCTCTACAGGCATGTGGAAGGCAATGTCTTGGCCTCGCTGGACAGGGCGGTCAGCGGTAAGGTGCATATTACCGCTGACTCATGGTCCAGCAGGCATGGACAGGGACGTTACCTTTCTTTCACGGCCCATTGGGTCACTCTTTTGGCAGCTGGGAAGGATGCAGGACAAGGTGCAGTAGTGTTGGAGGTTGTTCCACCGCCACGCCTCCAAAATGCTACTACTGGTTGTGACACACCTCTCTCCTCCACCCCCTCCTCTTCTTCTTCCTCCATGGCCTCTTCCTGTGGTTTGTCCTCGGAACCAGCGGTGCTCCGTAGGCGTTCAAGGGGCTACGCAAGTACGCAGGCAAAAAGATGCCATGCCGTGCTTGCGCTGGTGTGTTTGGGGGACAGGAGCCACACTGGGGCAGAGGTCCTGTCTGCTCTGCAGGGGCAGGCCGAGAGGTGGTTGACGCCACACCAGCTTAAGCCAGGAATGGTGGTTTGCGACAATGGCACCAACCTCCTCTCCGCCCTCCGACAGGGACAACTGACCCATGTGCCCTGTATGGCTCACGTCCTTAACCTGGTGGTGCAGCGGTTCTTGGGCAGGTACCCGGGCTTACAGGATGTCCTGAGGCAGGCCAGGAAAGTCTGTGTGCATTTCCGCAGATCTTATAATGCCAGTGCTCGCCTGGCTGAGCTTCAAAAGGAGTTGAACCTGCCCAAGAACCGCCTTATATGTGACATGCCCACCAGGTGGAACTCAACGTTGGCCATGCTGCAGCGGCTGCACACGCAGCAGAGGGCCATCAATGAGTACCTGTGCGACTATGGCACCAGGACAGGGTCAGGGGAGCTCGGTTTTTTTTCACCACGCCAGTGGGGCATGATCAGGGATGCATGCACTGTCCTGGCACCATTTGAGGAGGCCACGAGGATGGTGAGCAGTGACAGTGCATGCATCAGTGACACTGTACCTCTTGTCCACCTGTTGGAGCACACGCTGCGTGGAATAATGGACAGGGCACTTGAGGCAGAACAGAGGCAGGAAGAGGAGGACTTCCTTGCCTCTCAAGGCCCCCTTTACCCAGACAGTGTTCCTTCTGTCCCACCCATCGCACAGGAAGAGGAGGAGGAGGAGGAGGAGGAGGATTGTGTCAGCATGGAGGTGGAGGCTGGCACTCAGCATCATCAGCAGCAGTCTTTTAGGGATGATTTACAGTCCCAAGAAACTAGTGGACTTGTACGTGGCTGAGAGGAGGTGGCTGCGGATCATGTCGTCCTTAGTGACCCAGAGGACTCCGGACTGAATGCCTCAGCTATCCTACGCTGCATGGCCTCCCTGATCCTGCAAAGTCTGCGGAAGGATCCTCGTATTCTTTGGATCAAGGAGAGGGACCATTACTGGCTGGCCACTCTCCTTGATCCACGGTACAAGGGTAAGGTTGCGGACCTTATCGTACCGTCGCAGAGGGAGCAGAGGATGAGACAACTCCGGGAGGCCTTGCAGAAAGATCTGTGCAACGCATTCCCAGAGACTGGGAGGTTACAAACTCCTGGTCCTGGACAACGAGTTGCTGAGGCTTCGGGCAGTCAAAGAAGGAGCGGTCGGGAAGGTGGCCGTCTGACCGATGCGTTCAGACAATTCTTTAGTCCGCAGCCCCAAAGTATGATCGGTTCCAGCAACCATCGCCAGCGTCTGATATACATGGTGCAGGAATACCTAGGGGCAAGGTCAGACTTGGACACCTTCCCCACCGAAAATCCTCTGGCTTACTGGGTCTTGAGGATGGATCACTGGCCAGAGCTTGCAAAGTATGCAATTGAGCTACTGGCCTGTCCTGCATCCAGCGTTCTTTCAGAACGCACATTCAGTGCTGCTGGAGGATTTGTCACGGATCACAGGGTGCGCCTGTCCACCGACTCGGTTGATCGACTGACTTTCATCAAGATGAACCAGTCTTGGATCACCACCAGCTACCACACACCAGATGCTGATATAACAGACTAATTGATTTTAAAATGTCACATCCCTTCAAGACTGATGCTGATGCTGAGTGCCTGTGCTGTTATGTTGACTGGCTATCCTCCTCCTCCTCCTCAATGATACGATTAACGATGATAGCTTGGAAGATCATTTTGGTTTATGGGTGACGCCACCAGTGGCTAAGACCCCATTTTTCAGCCCTTGTTTAACAGGGGCGTGTAATTAAAATTTTTGATGCAATACTTTGCAACAGGCCTCATTGCTGTGCTCCAAGTACAGTATCTGTGAGGGGTTGCAGTGTTGTGCCACCACCACCAAAGGCCCAATTTTTCAGCCCCTGTTCAACAGGGGCATGCAATTATAATTATTGATCTAATAATTCACAGCAGGGAGCATTGCTGCGCCCACCAAGAGTAACTGTCAGGCCTTACAGTGTTGTGGCACCAGCACCACCATCACCACCACCACCACCACCAAAGGCCCACTTTTTCAGCCCCTGTTCAACAGGGGCATGCAATTATAATTATTGATCTAATAATTCACAGCAGGGAGCATTGCTGCGCCCACCAAGAGTAACTGTCAGGCCTTACAGTGTTGTGGCACCAGCACCACCATCACCACCACCACCACCACCAAAGGCCCAATTTTTCAGCCCCTGTTCAACAGGGGCATGCAATTATAATTATTGATCTAATAATTCACAGCAGGGACCATTGCTGCGCCCACCAAGAGTAACTGTCAGGCCTTACAGTGTTGGGGCACCAGCACCACCATCAAAGGCCCAATTTTTACTACCACTGATCAGCAATTATATGTTATTACAATTCCTGATATTATACTTGACAGAAGGGCGTTCCAGCACCCACCAAGAATAACTGTGAGTGCTTTCAGTGTTGTGCCAACACCAACACCTAAGGGGCCAATTTCTGCAGAGTATATACGGAAGGTCCCTACTTTCAAACATCCAACTTACAAACTACTACTACTTGCAAACGGAAGAAGACAACAGGAAGTGAGAGGAAATCTACCCCTTGGAAGGAAAATTCTCTCCTGTAAGAATTAATATGGGAGAAAGGTGTCTCCTCTCTACTGATGCTTTATCACCAATCCTTGTTTCAATAAAAACACCACATTTCAAAAACATTTGTCATTGGGACGCAAAGTGAGGTGAAATGTTCTGAACAGGGGCACAGACAGCAAAAAAAATGTGACAGGGGTGATAACCATTCCCTATGTTTTACAAAAAACTAAAAAAAAGGAATTTGCCATGGAGCTCCACTTAAACAATGCAGCTGTTCAAAATTATAAACAGATTCTACATAAGAACAAACCTACAGTCCCTGTCTTGTATGCACCGCCTGTATACGGCTGTTCAGAGTATATAGGTCCTTTTTTATTTTGTGTGCAGGGTTCCCCTTAATATCCATACAAGACCCAAAGGGGCTGGTAATGGGCTGGGGTAGGGGGGGGTGATGGGGTAGCTATGCCATTTTTCCTAAAGATTTTCATCCATATTACCGGGACCAGACATTGCATTAAAGCCGCAAGCAGTTTTAAATGACTTTTTTCCCTTTAGAAATGTTATTTTGTGCAGGGACAGTTCTAAACACGGGAAACACGTGGCACTTCACAGGCATACTTTAGACACCCCCCAGGTACAATATTTAAAGGAATATTTGAATTTTTTTTCACTTTATGCATCATTAACCACTTAAGCCCCGGACCATTTGGTAGCTAAAGGACCAGAGGTGAATTCAGAATTTTGCACTGCGTTACTTTAACTGTAAGTTGTGCGGACATGCAATGTTGTACCCAAACGAAATTTGCGTCCTTTTCTTCCCACAAATAGAGCTTTCTTTTAATGGTATTTGATTGCCTCTGCGATTTTTATTTTTTGCGATATAAACGGAAAAAGACCGAAAATTTTGAAAAAAAATGATATTTTCTACTTTTTGTTATAAGAAAAATCGAATAAACTCAATTTTAGTCATACATTTAGGCCAAAATGTATTCAGCCACATGTCTTTAGTAAAAAAAATGTCAATAAGCGTATATTTATCGGTTTGCGCAAAAGTTATAGCGTTTACAAACTAGGGTACATTTTCTGGAATTTACACAGCTTTTAATTTATGACTGCCTATCTCATTTCTTGAGGTGCTAAAATGACAGGGCAGTACAAAACCCCCCCAAATGACCCCATTTTAGAAAGTAGACACCCCAAGGAAATTGCTGAGAGGCCTGTTGAGCCCATTGAATATTTTTTTTTTGTCCCAAGTGATTGAATAATGACAAAAAAAAAAAATTACAAAAAGTTGTCACTAAATGATATATTGCTCACACATGCCATGGTTATATGTGGAATTGCACCCCAAAATACATTCTGCTGCTTCTCCTGAGTACGGGGATACCACATGTGTGGGACTTTTTAGGAGCCTAGGCACGTACGGGACCCCGGAAACCAAGCACCGCCTCCAGGATTTCTAAGGGCGCAAATTTTTGATTTCACTCCTCACTACCTATCACAGTTTTGAAGGCCATAAAATGCCAAAATAGCACAAAACCCCCCCAAATGACCCCATTTTGGAAAGTAGACACCCCAAGCTGTTTGCTGAGAGGCATGGTGAGTATTTTACAGCTCTCATTTGTTTTTGAAAATGAAGAAAGAACATTTTTTTTTTCTTTTTTTTTTCAATTTTCAAAACTTTGTGACAAAAAGCGAGATCTGCAAAATACTCACAATACCTCTCAGCAAATAGCTTGGGGTGTCTACTTTCCAAAATGGGGTCATTTGGGGGGGTTTTGTGCCATCTGGGCATTCCATGGCCTCCGAAACTGTGATAGGCAGTGAGAAGTGAAATCAAAAATTGACACCCTTAGAAAGCCTGAAGGCGGTGCTTGGTTTTTGGGGTCCCGTACGCGGCTAGGCTCCCAAAAAGTCTCACACATGTGGTATCCCCGTACTCAGGAGAAGCAACAGAATGTATTTTGGGGTGTAATTCCACATATGCCCATGGCATGTTTGAGCAATATATCATTTAGTGACAACTTTGTGCAAAAAAAAAAAAAAATTATTTTTTCCGCAACTTGTGTCAACATATAAAATATTCCATGGACTCGACATGCCTCTCAGTATATAGCTTGGGGTGTCTACTTTCCAAAATGGGGTCATTTGGGCGGGTTTTGAACTGTTCTGGCATTTTATACACAACATTAGGAAGCTTACATCCACTCTTCTAACCACTTGAAGACAAAGCCCTTTTTGACACTTTTTGTTTACATGAAAACATATTTTTTTTTGCAAGAAAATTATGTTGAACCCCCAAACATTATATATATTTTTAAAGCAAAGGCCCTACAGAATAAAATGGTGGGTGTTGCATTTTTTTTTCTACACAGTATTTGCGCAGCGATTTTTCAAACGCATTTTTTTGGGAAAAAATACACTTTTTTTAATTTTAATGCACTAAAACACACTATATTGCCCAAATGTTTGATGAAATAAAAAAGATGATCTTAGGCCGAGTACATAGATACCAAACACGACATGCTTTAAAATTTCGCACAAACGCGCATTGGCGACAAACTACATACATTTTTAAAAGCCTTTAAAAGCATTTACAGGTTACCCCGTTAGATTTACAGAGGAGGTCTACTGCTAAAATTACTGCCCTCGATCTGACCTTCGCGGTGATACCTCACATGCATGGTGCAATTGCTGTTTACATATGACGCCAGACCGACGCTTGCGTTCGCCATTGGGCAAGAGCAGGGCAGGACAGGGGTGCTTTTTTTTTTTTTTTTTTTATTATTAATTTTGCTTTTTTATTTTATTTTTAAACTGTTGCTTCCATATTTATTTATTTTTATCACTTTTATTGTTATCTCAGGGAATGTAAATATCCCCTATGATAGCAATAGGTAATGACAGGTACTCTTTTTTTTAAAAACTGGGGTCTATTGGACCCTAGATCTTTCCTCTGCCCTCAAAGCATCTGACCACACCAAGATCGGTGTGATAAAATGCTTTCCCAATTTCCCAATGGCGCTTTTTATATCCGGGGGGGACATTCCCTCCCACTGCTTGTAAAAGCAGTCCAGAGGCTAATTAGCCACTAGGATTGCTTTTACATGAAAGCCGGCCGCTGGCTGAAAAGAATGATACCAAGATGATACCTAAACCCGCAGGCATCATTCTGGTATAAACATTCAAAGTCCAGCAACATACCAGTACGTTGCTGGTCCTTGTTGGACATGTATTGTAATCTTTTTTTTCATGCAGCCTGTTGGCTGAACGAAAAAAACAGATTGATCGGTGGGTATGCCCACCATTAGAATACCGCCCTTCATCCACCCACTTCTAATGATGGGCATACATGCACCATTTATATATGCCGAAGCATGGGGGCATCTTCTCGCAAAAGTTATGCCGCGTACATATGGTCAGACTTTTCCACGGAATTTCGACCGTATATACGCAGCATTAGGAGAAAAATCGCTCCTCCGCTCCTGCTGCCCCAATGCTTCGGCATATATGCTTTTTTTTTTTAACTGTGGTGGTGAAATTACCTCCTACAGCACTGGAGTCGCAGGGATCAGGCCTGTCTCTGCGAACGCTGCAGTTATGTGTGTTGTGTTTTGCAAGTGACAGTGATCGATCGATACTGCACTTCGGTGGCCTGGGCTGGACGGAGGGGCAAAACGCAGGTGCTAGCAGGTATCTGGGCTGATCCCGCTAACACTGCGTTTTTGGGAACCCTAAACTGCTGGGGACGCTAGTATAGATCTGATCAGATCAGATATTGAGCTGATCAGATACTATACCACTAAGGGGGGTGTATGCTTTACGTGTGGGTGTTAGCGCTACTGGCACTAACCTGACGCTGCCTGGGGTGTGACGCAGACCCTCTCTGATGCTAAAACCTAACTGATATCACCCGCCGGGCGATCAGGGGGTTAAACCTTTATTGGGTTATATACGGCGGGTGCCCTGACACTATAAAAAGCAAACTAACTAACCAGCGTCACCCGTAACACTTATATGATGATCACTGGTGAAAGGGTTAACTAGGGGCAATTAGGGGGTTAAAACCTTTATTAGGTAATATATGGGGGTACCTGACGCTATATAAAAACCTGACGGCGAACCTAAAAAAAAATTACTGGCTACCTATCGGCATCACCGACACTAAGACAACGATCATAAAAACGATTGCTTAGCGACAGTGGTGATAGGGGGTGAAAGGGTTACCTGGGGGGCGATCAGGGGTTAAACCTTTATTAGATAATATATGGGGGTACCCGACGCTATAAAAACCTGCGGCGAACCTAAAAAAAATTACTGGCTACCGATCAGCATCACCGACGCTAAGACATCGATCAGAAAAATGATCGCATAGTGACGGCGGTGCTAGGGGGTGAAAGGGTTACCTGGGGGGTGATCAAGGGGGTTACACCTTTATTAGGTAATATATGGGGGTACCCGACGCTATAAAAACCTGCGGCGAACCTAAAAAAAATTACTGGCTACCGATCAGCATCGCCGACGCTAAGACATCGATCAGAAAAATTATCACTTAGTGACAGTGGTGATAGGGGGTTAAAGGGTTACCTGGGGGGGCGATCAAGGGGGTTAAACCTTTATTAGGTAATATATGGGGGTACCCGACGCTATAAAAACCTGCGGCGAACCTAAAAAAAATTACTGGCTACCGATCAGCATCACCGACGCTAAGACATCGATCAGAAAAATGATCGCATAGCCACGGCGGTGCTAGGGGGTGAAAGGGTTACCTGGGGGGTGATCAAGGGGGTTAAACCTTTATTAGGTAATATATGGGGGTACCCGACGCTATAAAAACCTGCGGCGAACCTAAAAAAAATTACTGGCTACCGATCAGCATCGCCGACGCTAAGACATCGATCAGAAAAATTATAACTTAGTGACAGTGGTGATAGGGGGTGAAAGGGTTACCTGGGGGGCGATCAAGGGGGTTAAACCTTCATTAGGTAATATATGGGGGTACCCGACGCTATAAAAACCTGCGGCGAACCTAAAAAAAATTACTGGCTACCGATCAGCATCACCGACGCTAAGACATCGATCAGAAAAATGATTGCTTAGTGACAGTGGTGATAGGGGGTGAAAGGGTTATCTGAGGGGTGATCAGGGGGTTAAACCTTTATTAGGGGGGGTTAGGGGGCTACACTGGACCTAAAACTAAATGTAGTGACACTTTTACAGTCACAAATGTCACTGATTGCAGTGATCACTAAATAAATGGTCACTGCAATCAGTGACACTGTGACTGGGGGCTGGGGGGGGCTGGGGGGTGATCTGGGGGTGTCTGGGGGGCCTGGGGGGGCGATTTATGTGCCTATGTGTCCTGGTGTCAGTGTGCTGTTTAGTGTACTAACCTGGCATCTTCTCCTGTACGGCGCTCGGTATATGTGAGCGCCCCAGGAGAGATGACATCACTTCCTCCTTCCTGGCAGGCAGGGGAAGCTCTCTCATTCGCCGGGAGCGATCGAGAGGGGGTGGCCGGAATCGAACGGCCGTCCCCTCATGCCGGATCGCTCCCGAAGGTAAAACGACCGCTCACTGTAAAGAAGGGGGGTCCGATCGGACCCCCCAACTATACAAAGGCAATCACGTACATATACGTGATTCTGCCTGTCGGTGCCATTCTGCTGACGTATATTTACAGTGGGCGGTCGTTAAGTGGTTAAAATGACTGCTCCCGGAAAACGTGCGTTTTTAAAACTTATTTTTGCATTGATACATGTCCCCTGGTGCAGAAGCCGGGTTCCCAAACTCTGTTTCGGACAATAACATGGATAATAGTCGTTATAATTAGCACTTTAGAATCCGAACGTTCGCATCCATTGTATTTAATAGGGTTCTAATGTTCGCGCGAACTTTCGGTCCGTTCGCGGGTTCTGGTGCGAACCGAACCCGGGGGTGTTCGGCTCATCACTATTCAGAACATGTCACCTCACTTTCCGTCCCAATGACAAATGTTTTTGGAAAAGTGGGGTTTTAATTGAAACAAGGATTGGTGATAAAGCATCAGTAGAGAGGAGATACCTTTTTCCCAAATTAAATCTAACAGGATAGAATTTCCCTTCCTAGGGCTAGATTTCCTCTCACTTCCTGTTTTCTCTTGCCGTTTGCAAGTAGGAGTCGTTTGTAAGTTGGATGTTTGAAAGTAGGGGCCTGCCGTATATACTCTGCAGAAATTTGCCTTATTAGATGTTGGTGTAGCCACAAGACTGGTGGGCACAGGAATGGGCCCTGCTGTGAGTTAATAGATCAAGATTTGTACTTGCATGCACCTGTTGAACCGGGCAGAAAAATTGGGCCTTTGGTGGTGGTGGTGGTGGTGGTGGACGGTGTTGCCACAAGACTGTAAGCCCTCACAGTTACTCTTGGTGGGTGCAGGAATGGGCCCTGCTGTGAGTTATTAGATCAAGATTTGTAATTGCATGCACCTGTTGAACAGGGCAGAAAAATTGGGCCTTTGGTGGTGGTGGTGGTGGTGGTGGTGGACGGTGTTGCACAACACTGTAAGCCCTCACAGTTACTCTTGGTGGGTGCAGGAATGGGCCCTGCTGTGAGTTATTAGATCAAGATTTGTAATTGCATGCACCTGTTGAACAGGGCAGAAAAATTGGGCCTTTGGTGGTGGTGGTGGTGGTGGACGGTGTTGCCACAAGACTGTAGGCCCTCATAGTTACTCTTGGTGGGTGCAGGAATGGGCCCTGCTGTGAACTATTAGATCAAGATTTGTAATTACACGCCCCTGTTAAACAGGGGCTGAAAAATTGTGCCTTAGGCATTGGTGCTGGTGCCACAACACTGCAACCCCTCACAGATACTGTACTTGGAGCACAGCAGTCACACCTGTTGCGAAGCATCTTTTTAAAAAATTGTAATTACAAGCCCCTGTTATACAGGGGCTGAAAAATTGTGCCTTAGGCACTGGTGCTGGTGCCACAACACTGCAACCCCTCACAGATACTGTACTCTGAGCACAGCATTGAGACCTGTTGCAAAGCATTGCCTAAAAATTTTAATTACACGCCCCAACAGGGGCTGAAAAATTGTGCCTTAGGCACTGGTGCTGGTGCCACAACACTGCAACCCCTCACAGATACTGTACTTGGAGCACAGCAGTCACACCTGTTGCGAAGCATCTTTTTAAAAAATTGTAATTACACGCCCCTGTTATACAGGGGCTGAAAAATTGTGCCTTAGGCACTGGTGTGGTGGCATGGATCATTGAGGAGGAGGAAGAGGATAGTCAGTGAACATAACAGGACAGTCACTCAGCATCAGCATAGGCAGTCTTGAAGGGATGTGACATTATAAATTATTCCGTTATATCCGCTTCAGGTGTCTGGTAGCTGGTGGTGATCCAAGACTGATTCATTTTTATGAAGGTCAGTCAATCAACCGAGTCGGTTGATAAGCGCACCGTATGATCGGTGACAAATCCTCCAGCAGCACTGAATGTGCGTTCGGAAAGAACGCTGGATGCAGGACAGGCCAGTAGCTCAATTGCATACTGTGCAAGCTCTGGCCAGTGATCCATCCTCAGGACCCAGTAAGCCAGAGGATTTTCGGTGGGAAAGGTGTCCAAGTCTGACCTTGCCCCTAGGTATTCCTGCACCATGTATATCAGACGCTGGCGATGGTTGCTGGAACCGATCATACCTTGGGGCTGCGGACTAAAAAATTGTCTGAACGCATCGGTCAGACGTCCACCTTCCCCACCGCTCCTTCTGCTACTGACCGAAGCCTCAGCAACTCGTCGTCCAGGACCAGGAGTTTGTAACCTCCCAGTTTCTGGGAACGCGTTGCACAGACCTTTCTGCAAGGCCTCCCTGAGATGTCTCATCCTCTGCTCCCTCTGCGACGGCAAGATAAGGTCCGCAACCTTACCCTTGTACCGTGGATCAAGGAGAGTGGCCAGCCAGTAATGGTCCCTCTCCTTGATCCGAAGAACACGAGGATCCTTCCGCAGGCTTTGCAGGATCAGGGAGGCCATGCAGCGTAGGTTAGCTGAGGCATTCGGTCCAGCCACCTCCTCCCAGCCACGTACAAGTCCACTGGTTTGTTGGGACTGTACATCATCCCTAAAAGACTGCTGCTGCTGATGCTGAGTGCCAGGCTCCACCTCCATGCTCACACAATCCTCCTCCTCCTCCTCCTCCTCCTCATCCTCTTCCTGTGTGATGGGTGGGACAGAAGGAACACTGTCTGGATAAAGGGGGCCTTGAGAGGCAAGGAAGTCCTCCTCTTCCTGCCTCTGTTCTGCCTCAAGTGCCCTGTCCATTACCCCACGCAGCGTATGCTCCAACAGGTGGACAAGAGGTACAGTGTCACTGATGCATGCACTGTCACTGCTCACCATCCTCGTGGCCTCCTCAAATGGTGAGAGGACAGTGCATGCATCCCTGATCATGCTCCACTGGCGTGGGGAAAAAAAAGCCAAGCTCCCCTGACCCTGTCCTGGTGCCGTAGTCGCAAAGGTACTCATTGATGGCCCTCTGCTGCGTGTGCAGTCGCTGCAGCATGGCCAACGTTGAGTTCCACCTGGTGGGCATGTCACATATTAGGCGGTTCTTGGGCAGGTTCAGCTCCTTTTGCAGCTCAGTCAGCCGAGCACTGGCATTATAAGATCGGCGGAAATGCACACAGACTTTCCTGGCCTGCCTCAGGACATCCTGTAAGCCTGGGAACCTGCCCAAGAACCGCTGCACCACCAGGTTGAGGACGTGAGCCATACAGGGCACATGGGTGAGCTGCCCCTGTCGCAGGGCGGAGAGGAGGTTGGTGCCATTGTCAGAAACGACCATTCCTGGCTTAAGCTGGCGTGGCGTCAACCACCTCTCGGCCTGCCCCTGCAGAGCTGCCAGAACCTCTGGCCCAGTGTGGCTCCTGTCCCCCAAACACACCAGCGCAAGCACGGCATGGCATCTTTTTGCCTGCGTACTCGCGTAGCCCCTTGTATGCCTACGGAGCACCGCTGGTTCCAAGGACAGAGCACCCAAAGAGGACATGGAGAAAGAAGAAGAGGAGGGGGTGGAGGAGAGAGGTGTGTCACAACCAGTAGTAGCATTTTGGAGGCGTGGTGGCGGAACAACCTCCAACACTACTGCACCTTGTCCTGCATCCCTCCCAGCTGCCAATAGAGTGACCCAATGGGCCGTGAAAGAAAGATAACGTCCCTGTCCATGCCTGCTGGACCATGAGTCAGCGGTAATATGCACCTTACCGCTGACCGCCCTGTCCAGCGAGGCATGGACATTGCCTTCCACATGCCGGTAGAGAGACGGAATCGCCTTCCGTGAGAAAAAGTGGCGTTTGGGAACCTGCCACTGAGGAACCGCACATTGAACAAACTCACGGAAGGGGGCCGAGTCTACCAACTGAAAAGGCAGCAGTTGAAGTGCTAGCAATTTAGCCAAGCTAGCATTCAACCGCTGGCAATGTGGATGGCTGGGAGTATACTTCTTTCGACGGTCCAGCAGCTGGGGCAGGGAAATTTGCCTGCTACAATCGGACGTCGGTGTACTGCAAGTACTTGGTTGTGACACACCTAATTCTACACCTTCAGTCCTCTCAGAGCAGCTTTCAGAGAGGACTGAAGATATAGTGGGGATGGAGATCCCAGCTGATGAGGAGCAAGGAGAGGTCCGCTTTGTTCTTTGGTGTGGGTCTTTTATGTGTGCTTGCCAACGAGCTGCATGGCAGGTCGACATATGTCTGCTCATGCTTGTGGTGCCCAAGCGGCTGATGTTTTGGCCACGCGAGATACGCTTGAGACAAATATTGCAAATAGCAGTGGTGCGATCTGATGCACTCGTCTCAAAAAAGGCCCACACCAAAGAACTTTTGTGATAACGTGCAGAGGCAGCGCCCTGCACAGGCGGAGCTCTGCGGTGTGGTACAGTTGCTGTGCTGGCCTCTAGCTGGCCTCCAGGGGGCATCCTGCCTCGTTGGACATGTGACGCCGCATCCTCCTCCTCCTCCTCCTCCTCTCTCCCTTCAGGCACCCACGTGGAGTCAGTGACCTCATCATCCCCTCCCTCTTCACCACTAGAGCAAACCTGGCAGTAAGCTGCAGCTGCTGGAACAGTACTGCCAGATTGCTGTCCTTCAGCATCCCCTCTCTCTGCGCGCACACTACTGACTTCCTCAAGCTGGGTATCATCATCCGAGCCTTCGAATCATTGGGCATCCTCCTGGAGCATGTACCCAACACTGTGCTCAAACAGTTCGGGGGACTCCTCAGGAGGACATGGTGGGTCTAGGGAAGGGGTGGCTGATGATGCCATTGAGTACGCGTTGGCAGCTGCTCTGCCAGTACCCTGAGCCTGGGTGAGAGAGGATGAGGAGGATGAGGAGGGCTTGGTCATCCATTCTACCAAGCCTTCGGCATGATGCGGCTCCACATGTCCAGCTGCCGAAAACAAAGACAAGCATGTCCCATGGCCACGTGCTGATGACGATGCACGACCACGTCCACGGCCAGCACTGTTGTCTCTAGAAACAGAGCCTGCCTGCCCTGTGTTCTTGCCTCGGCACGCTCTGCCTCTCCTTGGCGGTCTTCCAGCCATTGTAGTCGGTAGTGTATATAGTATAAAAAATAGAGCTCCTATGTGTGCTCACAACACACTGTAGGTCCTATGGGTGCTGACACTAACACACTATAGGTACTATGTGTGCTGCTGACAAGAAAATATAGGAGCTCTGTTTGCTGCCACTAACACACTAGAAGTCCTATGGGTGCTGCTGAGAAGAACATATAGGAGCTCTGTGTGATGCCACTAACACACTAGAAGTCCTATGGGTGCTTCTGAGATGAAAATATAGGAGCTCTGTTTGCTGCCACTAACACACTAGAAGTCCTATGGGTGCTGCTGAGAAGAAAATATAGGAGCTCTGTGTGATGCCGCTAACACACTAGAAGTCCTATGGGTGCTTCTAAGAAGAAAATATAGGAGCTCTGTGTGATGCCACTAACACACTAGAAGTCCTATGGGTGCTGCTGAGAAGAAAATATAGGAGCTCTGTGTGATGTCACTAACACACTAGAAGTCCTATGGGTGCTTCTGAGATGAAAATATAGGAGCTCTGTGTGATGCCACTAACACACTAGAAGTCCTATGGGTGCTTCTGAGATGAAAATATAGGAGCTCTGTTTGCTGCCACTAACACACTAGAAGTCCTATGGGTGCTGCTGAGAAGAAAATATAGGAGCTCTGTGTGATGCCACTAACACACTAGAAGTCCTATGGGTGCTTCTGAGAAGAAAATATAGGAGCTCTGTGTGATGCCACTAACACACTAGAAGTCCTATGGGTGCTGCTGAGAAGAAAATATAGGAGCTCTGTGTGATGCCACTAACACACTAGAAGTCCTATGGGTGCTGCTGAGAAGAAAATATAGGAGCTCTGTGTGATGCCACTAACACACTAGAAGTCCTATGGGTGCTTCTGAGATGAAAATATAGGAACTCTGTGTGATGCCACTATCACACTAGAAGTCCTATGGGTGCTGCTGAGAAGAAAATATAGGAGCTCTGTGTGATGCCACTAACACACTAGAAGTCCTATGGGTGCTTCTGAGAAGAAAATATAGGAGCTCTGTGTGATGCCACTAACACACTAGAAGTCCTATGGGTGCTGCTGAGAAGAAAATATAGGAGCTCTGTGTGATGCCACTAACACACTAGAAGTCCTATGGGTGCTTCTGAGATGAAAATATAGGAGCTCTGTGTGATGCCACTAACACACTAGAAGTCCTATGGGTGCTGCTGAGAAGAAAATATAGGAGCTCTGTTTGCTGCCACTAACACACTAGAAGTCCTATGGGTGCTGCTGAGAAGAAAATATAGGAGCTCTGTGTGATGCCACTAACACACTAGAAGTCCTATGGGTGCTTCTGAGATGAAAATATAGGAGCTCTGTGTGATGCCACTAACACACTAGAAGTCCTATGGGTGCTTCTGAGATGAAAATATAGGAGCTCTGTTTGCTGCCACTAACACACTAGAAGTCCTATGGGTGCTGCTGAGAAGAAAATATAGGAGCTCTGTGTGATGCCACTAACACACTAGAAGTCCTATGGGTGCTTCTGAGAAGAAAATATAGGAGCTCTGTGTGATGCCACTAACACACTAGAAGTCCTATGGGTGCTTCTGAGATGAAAATATAGGAGCTCTGTTTGCTGCCACTAACACACTAGAAGTCCTATGGGTGCTGCTGAGAAGAAAATATAGGAGCTCTGTTTGCTGCCACTAACACACTAGAAGTCCTATGGGTGCTGCTGAGAAGAAAATATAGGAGCTCTGTGTGATGCCACTAACACACTAGAAGTCCTATGGGTGCTTCTGAGAAGAAAATATAGGAGCTCTGTGTGATGCCACTAACACACTAGAAGTCCTATGGGTGCTTCTGAGATGAAAATATAGGAACTCTGTGTGATGCCACTAACACACTAGAAGTCCTATGGGTGCTGCTGAGAAGAAAATATAGGAACTCTGTTTGCTGCCACTAACACACTAGAAGTCCTATGGGTGCTGCTGAGAAGAAAATATAGGAGCTCTGTGTGATGCCACTAACACACTAGAAGTCCTATGGGTGCTTCTGAGATGAAAATATAGGAACTCTGTGTGATGCCACTAACACACTAGAAGTCCTATGGGTGCTGCTGAGAAGAAAATATAGGAGCTCTGTTTGCTGCCACTAACACACTAGAAGTCCTATGGGTGCTGCTGAGAAGAAAATATAGGAGCTCTGTGTGATGCCACTAACACACTAGAAGTCCTATGGGTGCTGCTGAGAAGAAAATATAGGAGCTCTGTGTGATGCCACTAACACACTGGAAGTCCTATGGGTGCTGCTGAGAAGAAAATATAGGAGCTCTGTGTGATGCCACTAACACACTAGAAGTCCTATGGGTGCTTCTGAGATGAAAATATAGGAACTTTGTGTGATGCCACTAACACACTAGAAGTCCTATGGGTGCTGCTGAGAAGAAAATATAGGAGCTCTGTGTGATGCCACTAACACACTAGAAGTCCTATGGGTGCTTCTGAGAAGAAAATATAGGAGCTCTGTGTGATGCCACTAACACACTAGAAGTCCTATGGGTGCTGCTGAGAAGAAAATATAGGAGCTCTGTGTGATGCCACTAACACACTAGAAGTCCTATGGGTGCTTCTGAGATGAAAATATAGGAGCTCTGTGTGATGCCACTAACACACTAGAAGTCCTATGGGTGCTGCTGAGAAGAAAATATAGGAGCTCTGTTTGCTGCCACTAACACACTAGAAGTCCTATGGGTGCTGCTGAGAAGAAAATATAGGAGCTCTGTGTGATGCCACTAACACACTAGAAGTCCTATGGGTGCTTCTGAGATGAAAATATAGGAGCTCTGTGTGATGCCACTAACACACTAGAAGTCCTATGGGTGCTTCTGAGGTGAAAATATAGGAGCTCTGTTTGCTGCCACTAACACACTAGAAGTCCTATGGGTGCTGCTGAGAAGAAAATATAGGAGCTCTGTGTGATGCCACTAACACACTAGAAGTCCTATGGGTGCTTTTGAGAAGAAAATATAGGAGCTCTGTGTGATGCCACTAACACACTAGAAGTCCTATGGGTGCTTCTGAGATGAAAATATAGGAGCTCTGTTTGCTGCCACTAACACACTAGAAGTCCTATGGGTGCTGCTGAGAAGAAAATATAGGAGCTCTGTTTGCTGCCACTAACACACTAGAAGTCCTATGGGTGCTGCTGAGATGAAAATATAGGAGCTCTGTGTGATGCCACTAACACACTAGAAGTCCTATGGGTGCTTCTGAGGTGAAAATATAGGAGCTCTGTTTGCTGCCACTAACACACTAGAAGTCCTATGGGTGCTGCTGAGAAGAAAATATAGGAGCTCTGTGTGATGCCACTAACACACTAGAAGTCCTATGGGTGCTTTTGAGAAGAAAATATAGGAGCTCTGTGTGATGCCACTAACACACTAGAAGTCCTATGGGTGCTTCTGAGATGAAAATATAGGAGCTCTGTTTGCTGCCACTAACACACTAGAAGTCCTATGGGTGCTGCTGAGAAGAAAATATAGGAGCTCTGTGTGATGCCACTAACACACTAGAAGTCCTATGGGTGCTTCTGAGATGAAAATATAGGAGCTCTGTGTGATGCCACTAACACACTAGAAGTCCTATGGGTGCTGCTGAGAAGAAAATATAGGAGCTCTGTTTGCTGCCACTAACACACTAGAAGTCCTATGGGTGCTGCTGAGAAGAAAATATAGGAGCTCTGTGTGATGCCACTAACACACTAGAAGTCCTATGGGTGCTTTTGAGAAGAAAATATAGGAGCTCTGTGTGATGCCACTAACACACTAGAAGTCCTATGGGTGCTTCTGAGATGAAAATATAGGAGCTCTGTGTGAAGCCACTAACACACTAGAAGTCCTATGGGTGCTGCTGAGAAGAAAATATAGGAGCTCTGTTTGCTGCCACTAACACACTAGAAGTCCTATGGGTGCTGTTGGGGTGCAATGCTGTGCTAACAGCACTGCGGTTGGTACTACTGCAATACTGTACTAACAGTAAGCACGCACCAGACTAATCCCCAGCAGCAGCTAATAACACACTAACTGTGCAATCAGCAGCAATGAACGATCAATGACTTAGGTAGCAATGGTTTAGCAAAGAAATAGCCAATGGTTTAGCAAAGAAGAGCAAATCTTTCAGTATCAAGCAAAGACAGAATCAGCAGACTGATCTCTCCTAAAGCCGGAACTCATGTGACCGGGGCCGACGGCGTGGCGGCCTTTTAAATGGTGGGGCGTGTACTAAAGCCCCTGAGCTGTAATTGGCTACAGGCGTCCTGCCTGTAGCCAATTATTGCTCTCCGAGTTTCGGGCGCTGTGATTGGTCAAGCATGCGGGGTCACAGTGCATGCTTGGCCAATCATCAGCCAGCAATGCACTGCGCCGGCAGCGCCGGCCGCAATGCATTGCGGGGCCGCTCGCATCACACGAATGTGATGCGAACGGCCCAAATAGTTCTGGGCTCGCCGAGCGAGCGAACGCCCGGTGCTCGATTCGAACGTGGGTTCGAATCGAGCACCGGGCCCATCCCTATCAGTAATGAGTATTGCAAAAAATGTAGCAATTTCCTAACTCCACACCTAAAAGCAGTATATAATGCAGCAGCGACTTCGGCAGGCTTTCCCAAGGAAGCACTCAAAGCATTAATGGTAACATTGCCCAAACTAGGGAAATCCCCAGACCAACCGGCTAATTATTGTCCCATCTCTCTCCTCAATACTGATTTTAAGATTTAAGCTAAAGTCATCGCCTCCAGATTAGAGAACATCATACCCAAATGAATCCACCCTGATCAAGTAGGATTTGTGAAAGGTCGCCAAGCCTCTGATGGCACCAGGCGCATCCTCAACATTCTTCAGTGGGCCGAGTTACATCGCACGCCTTCTCTGCTCCTATTTTTGGATGCAGAGAAGGCGTTTGATCGGGTTCACTGGACATACCTGAAGGAAGTTCATCACGTCTTTGGTCTCACAGGATTTGTGGATTCAGCTATCAGAGCTTTTTATTCGAATCCATGCACAAATGTATACACCTCTAGCACCCTATCACGCCCATTTAACATCTCAAATGGTACCAGGCAAGGATGCCCATTATCGCCCATAATATTTGCCTTGGTTATGGAATCCCTTGCACAAACTATCAGGAACCACCCTAAAATCACAGTAATCAAAATCGGCCAGGAATATACAAAATCAAACACTGGAACTCTCCAAACTGCATATTTCTTGGCCGGGTAGAGCAGCAGTCACCAAAATGTCCATACTTCCAACAATTCTACACCACTTCCATACACTACCGATCCCCCTAACTAACTCATACTTGCAGAACTTACAAGCCTCCATTAACGGTTTCATATGGGGGAAAAAAAGAGCTCGCTTCAGCAACAACATAATGTACAGACCTAAACGCACTACAGGCATGGGAGTCCCCAATCTGAAACTCTACTACCATGCTGTTATTATGGATCAACCCACTGTATGGTGGTCGCCCTCAGAAGATAAACAATAGGCCTCTATGGAACAATCAATGATAGGTCACCAACTCAAAGGCCTCATATTCGCGCTTCTTTTTGGTTTCCCTCCCAAACTGCTATGGCTTCATGGCAATACTCTCAAAGCCGTCTACACAATAAAACCTCTATGGATTCACAATCTATACCTCTAAGTACCTTGGAATATTTCACAGAAGATCTATCACTTGACAGCTGGTCAAAGGCGGGTGTTATTTCTATCGGACATCTATTCGACAAGTCCAACCTCTTAACTTATGAAGAACTGCGGAAATGCTTCTGTCTACCACAAAGCGACTTTTATAAATATCTCTGTATTCTAGGACACATCCTCAAACCGGAGATAATGGCTCCACGAGAAGCTCTTGGTTTCTGTGCATCTCCAGCAACCAATAAGAAAGGCATTACATACTTCTACCAGCTTTTTCTATTCTCCCCACCACAAGAAAAAACCCTGTCCATGAAGAAGTGGGAAAATTACCTCTCTTGTTCTTTCAATCACTTGCAATGGAACACGGCAACTAACAACCTACTCAAGAACTCCCATTGCACAACACACTGGGAATCACACCTAAAGCTAACACACCGCTGGTACTATACCCCAATTCAATTCTCCAAATTTTCCAAAAGTATCTCACCACTCTGCTGGAGGAAATGTGAAGAATCAGGATCCCTAATACACATCTGGTGGCATTGCCCCAAGATTCTTCCATTCTGGGAGAAGATTTTCCACTTTATATCTTCCATCACTGGCATTGACTGCCCTCCAGACCCAGCTATAGCTCTCCTGATACTGAATTGTGACCGTTGGCCCAAGAAGCATCTTCCCTTAGTGCTTCATTGCCTGGTGGCTGCTAGGAAATCGATAGCTTGCTGTTGGAAACAACAGGACCCTCCAAAGTTCTCCTCCTTCTTAATAAATCTCAATACTCAGACCCAATTTGAACTCATGTTCTCCTTGAAAAAGGGCAACAGTCAACTCTTCTGCACACGGTGGTCAGAATGGCTCCAGCATCAATTATGTACTGTGCACCAGTAACAGTGACATGACACCCCCACTGGTTCCCCTTGGGAAGTCACCCTTGTAGCCTTACCATCTTCCTTTATTATGTTCTTCTATGCCTTGTTTTCTGCTTTTAAGAGATGTACCCAGCCAATGTTCTCTTGTTAATTTTACTTGATATTTTTCATGCCTTAACTATGTTGAACAACTTTGATTTACAATTTCTACTGTGATATATAACTCTTCAGTTATATCATTGATTGAGATACACTTTGTAAGCTCTTCTTCAAAAAATTTATAAACAATATTGAAAAAACAAACAAAGCCAAGCTTGAGCATAGCTCAGAGATACGTTGCCATTTGGAGACACAGTCCTGTGAGGGTAACTGGTTATCCCTTTCAGATACTGCATTCCTTGTGTGTGGGACTTCTTCTCAAAGAACATAGAAAGTCAGGACATCTATGCAGGCCTGGGAGAACAAGAGAGGGTCTGGGAGGCAGAGAAATCTGAGGCAGATAGCTGGTCCAGGGGGGCTGGATGAAGTCTGGAAGTCTCTGGAAGAGCGAGAAAACTCAGAGAGTGCCAGAGAACCCAATTTGGAGGCCAGGAGTGGGCCCGTGCAGCGAGGTACTGCAGTCCAGGCTGAGAAAGTCTGAATAGCCTGTGATCTGGGAGACCAAACAGATCAGAGGTATTGCTGACCTGAGGCCAGATGGACCGGTATGTTATGTTAACATTGTTGCTGACTCCGAGTGAAACTGAAAACCCTGCATAGAAATCTTGGAGGGACCTTTCATTTTTGTTTAATTAAAGTGGGATAACAGGCCCTTAAATACAGTTCTGTCTATCATAAACTCACTGACATGCATTCACCACAAGAGCTAAACATACCCTATATTACACTATGTACTATGTAATAGTACTATGTACCTCTTACTTGTTCACATATGAGGAGGGCCAGTATCTGAGGTCACACTTATTGTTAAAGGGGAAAGATCCTCATAAGCCCCCCACAGACCTCCACAACCACCAGGCCAGGGCTGTGGGGAAGAGGCCCTTATCCTCATCAACCTGGGGACAAGGTGCTTTGCCAGGGGGGCCCTCTGGTAAGGTACCCCCTATGTGATTTGATATAGTTCAGGAGTGGGGTCCACACACTCTTCTCCCCCTTTATTGTCTATCAGGCTGAATTCTCAGAAAAGGGTTTAGTATGGAATTTGGGGGGACCTTGTGTCTTTTTGTTGGCATTGGCTCCCCTTTAAAATTTTCAGCAGACCTGAAGGGCCTGGAATGGATTGTAGGGGAACCCCCATCCTTTTATTAAACACTGTCCCTGCCCCTTTCATTACATTTATCTGTCAACTGGGAATGACATGTAAATGTGTGGGCAGGAATGAGCCTTTAACCACTTGCCGACCGGCTCACGCCGATATAGGTTGGCAAAGTGGCACGGGCGCCAGAGGGCACGTGCGGGACCTGATGCGCTTGGCCGGCAGGTGCGATTGCATGTTTGAGAGCCAGCACAGGGATTTGTGTGTGTAAATGCACAAATCCCTATGCTGTCAGAGGAGTAAAAGTAAAAAATATTGCATTTTTTTCAAAATTTTCGCTCTTTTTTTGTTTATAGCACAAAAAAAACTGCAGAGGTGATAAAATACCACAAAAAGAAAGCTCTATTTGTGTGAAAAAAGGACGTCAATTTTGTTTGGGTACAGTGTCGCACTACCGCGCAATTGTCAGTTAAAGCGACGCAGTGCCGAATCGCAAAAAAGGGCTTGGTCAGGAAGGGGGTAAATCCTTCCAGGGCTGAAGTGGTTAAATTATGGAATTGGTAATCAGGTAATTGGGGCAAAAGATCTCTGTGCCAGTTGTGGGGGAGAAAACTGTTCTGCCCAAAAGCAAGGGCAGCTATATTTTACCCAAGGCCCCTCAGCAGCCTTAACCTTGATTAGTAAAGGCTGTGAATAGGAGCCCAATGCCTCACATTGATGTCTTTCTGTAGGGGGTAATATGCAGTTTGTCTCTTTTTCTTTTTATCTCCAGTACTTCATAAAACCATGATTTGAATATTTTCTTGCAAAAAATCTAGCAAGATTGCCAGCTGTAAAATATTTCTAGCGGATTGCTTTTATGGAAATGAGAAAATAGTTCCATTAATTTTTATGTTAATTAGCATTGAAATTCTGCTGAAATGTAGTAAAATATAAAACAAAAAACTAGGTGAGTTCAGGATGAAGTGTTGACACTTCATCAACTATAAATGTATTTATTGATTAGATGTACAAGAGTAAACTAGTATGAAGATCATACATCTTTTAGGAATGAGTAATGTAGAAACACAAGCAATATCATATGCACCAGAGTACTGCCAGGGTAGGCAATAATGTATTTCATATTATATATTATGTTTGGGGAAGCATACACAAATGTTTATAACGGAATTTTATTTTATGTGGCAGTAAGTAAAAACATACAATTATAAACTATACACTTTCCACCAATGGTGGAATTTTACAGTTATCAAATTTGAAAACCTCTCTTCTTTATTTCACATACGAGGCTAAATTCCTTAAACTATATTTTCCTTTTACTTGGAAAGTGGAAACCGATTGCCTTAAAATATTTAGAGACTCAAACCGATTTTAAACAAATTACTTCCTTGTAATGATTCCTTTCTCAGATGTTTAAAGGCTGTAAAAGAAATCTGTGCTAAGATAAATATGTTCACTGTCTTTGCTGATGCTGCCTTCAAAAAATGAAAGTTGAAATGAAAGTTACCTATCATCATTTATTTGTCTCAATTCTTTTGCCGCGTACACACGACCGTTTTTAATGTCATTGAAAAAACAATGTTTTTCTCTATGTGATTCTTCTCAAGCCTGCCTTGCCTAAACACTATCATGAAAAAAAATGCTTGAGCAAAGGGCGAAATGTACGACGGCACTATAAAGGGGAAGTTCCATTCGGATGGCGCCACCCTTTGTGCTGCTTTTGCTGATCCATGTGTTAGTAAAGTTTGATGAGAGATGATTTGCGCTTTTCAGCCTCGTGCTCTTCAGTCCGTTACAGCGTGACGAATGTGCTATCTCCATTATGAACGCTAGTTTTACCAGAACGAGTGCTCCCGTCTCATCACTTGCTTCTGAGCATGCGTGTTTTTTTCACGTCGTTAAAGCCTACACACGGCCGTTTTTCATGACGAGAAAAACGACGACGTGAAAAACGACGAGAAAAATTAGAGCATGTTCCAAATTTTTAATGGCCATTTTTCACGTCGTGAAAAATGCTCTGGAGCCCACACACGATCATTTTTAATGAATAGTCCCTAACCTGGAACTATTATGCAACTCAGTATTTAAAGTGTATGTAAATGCATATTTTATGTATTGGATATAAAAGGGAAGGGATAGAACACCTCAATTTTTTTTACTGCTGGCTGTGTCCCTTTTAGGATTCAGTCCCTCTGTTTGTCCCAGTAACCACTGGTATTGGGACTAAAATCGTGAAATATCCAAATGTTTAGGTTGTCAAAAGAGCAGGAATAGAGGGGAATTTCAATTAGGACACTTGTTGTGATGACAACTGTCTGAGAGGGCATTTCTCTTATTTTGGAGAAAGTTGCTTTTACTTTCTGTTGGGTATACAGGAAATGGGGAGAAGGACAATCTCCCAATGGGACACAGATGCCAAAATAAAACCTGACAATGTGTTAACCATTCCCCGCTCCATCCAATATTGAAAAAAGTTCTGACTTCAGATAGACTTTAAGTCTTTGTTCTACACTTAATGCATTTTTTCAGAGGATTTTGTGATGCATTTTGCGTTTTTAAACCCACGTTGATGATGCGGTTTTCATGCATTTTGTGATTTTTTTTCCTCTTTAACACACTGGGGCTGATTTACTAATAACAGTGCGCTGCGCTGGTTCTAACCTTAATTGGTGCGCCGGATAACTCCTTCACTGGGCGCAGGAAGCAGCGGCGCACTGTTATAGTAAATAGAAATGTCAGCGGCGCTCTATTGAAAATGAATGGTTCCCTATGGGAGCCCATTGATTTGAATAGAGGTCGCCCGGGAAGTCGGATGCGACTTGCGGGCGACTCGTGTGCCGGCTGACACAGGGACAGCGCGACTTTGCGAGGCGATCTGGACACGACCTGAGCGTGCAGCAGCCGCTCAAGTCGTGTCCTAGAGGCGACTAGCCGGCCGAGAATGTGTCCAGCGCAATGTCATCGCGCTGGTCCTCGGCAGCCTCGCTGTCCCATGTTTTGGTATGAATCATGAAGGGGAAATCCAGGCCAAATTTTTATGAAAAAACCGGCATGGGTTCCCCTTCAGGAGCATACCAGGCCCTTAGGTCTGGTCTGGATTCTAAGGTGAACCCCCTAAGCCGAAAAACGGCGTGGGGGTCCCCCCAAAATCCAAACCAGACCCTTAGGTCTGGTCTGGATTTTAAGGTGAACCCCTCAAGCCGAAAAACGGCGTGGGGGTCCCCCCAAAAACCAAACCAGACCCTTATCTGAGCACGCAACCTGGCAGGCCGCAGGGGAAAAGGGGGGGACGAGAGCGGCCCCCCCTCCCTCCTGAACCGTACCAGGCCGCATGCCCTCAACATGGGGGGTTTGGTGCTTTGGGGCAGGGGGGCGACCTGCGGCCCCCCCACCCCAAAGCACCCTGCCCCCATGTTGATGGGGACAAGGGCCTCTTCCCGACAACCCTGGCCGTTGGTTGTTGGGGTATGCGGGCTGGGGGCTTTTCGGAATCAGGGCGCCCCCTTTAAAAAGGGGGCCCCCAGATGCCGGCCCCCCACCCTATGTGAATGAGTATGGGGTACATCGTACCCCTACTCATTCACCTGGTGGAAAGAAATTGCAATAAAAAAAACACACAGCTTTTTAAAGTATTTTATTGCACAGCTCCGGGGGTCTTCTTCCGACTTCGGGGGTCTCCGGTGTTGTCGCCGCCGCTCACCGGTTTTCTTCTGCCGGGCCACCGCTAACTTCTTTAGCTCTTTTGCTAGCGGAGGCCCGGTCTTCTCCGTCGCCTTCTCCCCTCTTCTCCTCTCCGGTTCTTCCTTTCTTCTGCCGGGCCTCCGCTAACTTCTTTTAGCTCTTTTGCTAGTGGAGGGCCGGTCTTCTCCGTCGCCTTCTTCTTCTCCCGCTATCCGGTTCTTCTCATGGTTATTCTCCCGCTTCTTTCTTCTGCCGGCCCCTCCACTAACTTCTTTAGCTCTTTTGCTAGTGGAGGGGCCGGTCTTCTCCGTCGTCTTCTTCTCTCTTCTCCTCCTCGATGTTGACTCGTCGCTTCCTCTCGCAGTAATGCTAAATTTTCGGTCCGCAGAGATTAATATAGGCTTCTCATGACGTCACAGTCACATGTTCCGGGGCACATGGCCCCGGAGCATGTGAGTGTGACGTCATGGGAACATGTGACTGTGACGTCATGAGAAGCCTATATTAATCTCTGCGGACCGAAAATTTAGCATTACTGCGAGAGGAAGCGACGAGTCAACATCGAGGAGGAGAAGAGAGAAGAAGACGCCGACGGCGACGATGGAGAAGACCGGCCCCTCCACTAGCAAAAGAGCTAAAGAAGTTAGTGGAGGGGCCGGCAGAAGAAAGAAGCGGGAGAATAACCGGGAGAAGAACCGGATAGCGGGAGAAGTAGAAGGCGACGGAGAAGACCGGGCCTCCGCTAGCAAAAGAGCTAAAAGAAGTTAGCGGAGGCCCGGCAGAAGAAAGGAAGAACCGGAGAGAAGAAGAGGGGAGAAGGCGACGGAGAAGACGGGGCCTCCGCTAGCAAAAGAGCTAAAGAAGTTAGCGGTGGCCCGGCAGAAGAAAACCGGAGAGCGCGGCGACGACACCGGAGACCCCCAAAGTCGGAAGAAGACCCCCGAGCTGTGCAATAAAATACTTTAAAAAGCTGCGTGTTTTTTTTGTTGCAATTTTTTTCCACCAGGTGAATGGGTAGGGGTACGATGTACCCCATACTCATTCACATAGGGTGGGGGCCGGGATTCGGGGGCCCCTTTATTAAAGGGGGCTCCCGGATTCCGATAAGCCCCCCGCCCGCAGACCCCGACAACCAACGGCCAGGGTTGTCGGGAAGAGGCCCTTGTCCTCATCAACATGGGGGCAGGGTGCTCTGGGGTGGGGGGGCTGCAGGTCGCCCCCCTGCCCCAGAGCACCAAACCCCGCATGTTGAGGGCATGCGGCCTGGTACGGTTCAGGAGGTAGGGGGGCCGCTCTCTCATCCCCCCTCTTCCCCTGCGGCCTGCCAGGTTGTGTGCTCGGATAAGGGTCTGGTTTGGATTTTTGGGGGGACCCCTACGCCGTTTTTTCGGCGTAGGGGTTCCTCTTCAAATCCAGACCAGACCCAAGGGCCTGGTATGCTCCTGGAGGGGGAACCCATGCCGGTTTTTTATTTAAAATTTGGCCTGGAGTTCCCCCTCAAGATTCATACCAAACACAGTGCCTGCTATTGGCGGGGATCCAAGTCGGATCCCTGTTCATTGAAAGTCGGACATATGTCGGCTTCATGTCGCAGGGCAAAGTCGGATCCAAAGTAGGACAGATGTCGTGTCGCACTAGTGTGAACCCAGCCTAAATACAACTACACTGCTGCTCTCAGCTGCTCATATCACTCTGGTCTAAATAGCTAAAATCGTAAATAATACTGTTTTTGGAGCTTAGGGCGGCTCCTTATCATATACATGCAAATCTGGTAAAACACGGCATGCAAACGCCACAAAGCGCGCCTTTCTAAACGCCACTTTCAACCTTAGTTCAGAACACTTTGCACCAGCGTCCCGTCTACATGGGGCCTAAAAACACCTATGCCATTTACAGCTCCAAAACGCCATGGTGGCCATGAGGCCATAGGCTAACATGGAGAGATGTTTTTAAGCTGCAAAAAACGCTCAAACAAGCGGTTGGAAAAACGTCCGTGTGCATGTAGCCTTATATTAACCACTTGCGCACTGCCCAGACCAAGTTTCACATTTCAGCGCTGATGCACTTTTAATGACAATTGCGCGCTCATACAACACTGTAACCCAATGAAAATGTTTTATTTGTTGGCACACAAATAGAGCTTGCTTTTGGTGCTATTTGATCACCTTTGTGTTTTATTTTAATTTTTTTTCTATAAATACAAAAGACCGAGTTTAAAAAAAAAAAAATGGATATTTTACCCACTTCAGCACTGGGCCTATTCTGGCACTTCTCTCCTTCATGTGAAAATCATAAATTTATGGCTATAAAATTACTTCAAAACACCAAACATTATATATTTTTTTGGAGCAGACACCCTAGGGAATAAGATGGCGGTCATTGCTAATTTTTATCTCGCTCGGTATTTGCGCAATAAATTTTCAAACGCCTTTTGTTTGCTAAAAATATTACAAAACAGTAAAGTTACGGACAATTTTTTGGTATAATGTGAACGATGTTGTTAAGCTGAGTAAATAGATACCTAACACGTCACGCATTAAAATTGCGCACACACATGGCATGACACCAAACTTCAGTAATTAAAAATCTCCCTAGGCGATGCTTAATTTTTTTTTACACGTTACCATTTTGGCATTACAGAGGGGGTCTAGTGCTAGAATTGCTGCACTCGTTCTAACGCACGCAGCAATAACTCACATGTGTGGTTTGAACGGCGTTTACATATGTGGGCGGGACTTACGTGTGTGTTCGCTTCTGAGCGCGAGCTACCGGGGACATGGGCGTTTTTTCGTATTTTTTTTTGTTTTTGTTTTTTGACTTTTTTGTATTTCTTACTCTTTTTTTATTTTTTTTATTTTTTTGGGATCTCTTCTATTCCTATTACAAGGAATGAAAAAACATCCCTTGTAATAGGAATGTGTGTGACAGGTCCTCTTTATGGAGAGATGCAGGGTCAATAAGACCCCGCATCTCTCCTCCAGGCTGGAAAGCATGATATTGTTCCAAAAAAATCACCAATCTCATGCTGACAGCCAAGATCACGGCTTGGTTAACATACGGGAACACGGCATGATGTCATAACGTCGTGCCCGCGCCTCCGACGGTCATAGAGATGACTGATGACCATCTGGTCACCAGTCATCTTCAAATCGTTCTCCGAGCCCCAGATGGCACGGGAGAGCCCGGAGAAGCACCGGATGGCGGCAAGAGAGGGGGGGGACGTCCCCTCCCCCCGCCTATAAGAACGATCAAGCGGCAGAACTGCCACTATGATCATTTTTATTGTGCACAGATTCGCCGGCTGAAAAGAATGATATCTGAATGATGCTTGCAACTGCAGGCATCATTCAGATGTCACCGCCCAAAGCCAAGGATGTCATTTGACGGTGGGCGGTAGGAAACTGGTTAATATTTTAAAAAAAGGTAATTTTTCTTCTTCATTGATGTACACTTATGAAACTGCACTGATGGGCACCGATAAGGTGGCAAGGGTGGGCACTGAGAGGTGGCATTGCTATTTAGCACTGGTGGGCAGTGAGAAGTGGCACTGCTAGGTGGCAATGATAGTTGGCAGTGATGGGCACTGATAGGCACTGGTAACACTGCTAGGTGCCACTGATTGGCACCAGTGGTGGGCATTGATAGGTGGCACTGGCAGGGGCTACTAATTGTCACAGATGATGCAGAATTGCCTCTTCCTCTTCGGGCCCCATGTCCCTTGCACATAAGCCGGTGATTGCCTTTTTTTTATGCTCACGCTGTCAGCACAAGGAGAAAACAAAAACCATTACCCAGCTTTTGTTTACATCACGTGATCAGCTGTCATTTGCTGACAGCTGATCACATGGTAAAGGGCAGGGATCGGCCCCTTACTCGGATCTGTCATCACAGCGCGCGCAAAGGGGAGGACGTTTATTGACGGACTCCCGGCAATTGAGGACCATGCTGTGGCCGTCGATCAGTCATAGCACTGATCTCAAGTGATTAAAGAGGGTCAAAATGGGCCATTGACATGCATCACAATTCAACTTAGGAATGAGTCTTTGAAAAGTTAAACTAAATAATTTGGCCACTTTATCCTTCCAAATAATTCACTTCCTGTCACATAGCCACACAGGAAGTGAGGGGAAAATCCCTAACAATGTCTTTCCTTGGGGACACACAGGTCAGTCTAAATACTTTCCCCATTATGCACATTGCACTCGAGCATTTTGCGGGGTACACCACAAATTATTATTAGGTAGTTTGGACTGTGGGGTTTATTTACTAAAGGCAAATCTACTTTGCACTACAAGTGCACTTGCTGTATATCTGAGGGGGACATGCAAGCCAAAAAAAAAAAAACATCTTTGCTTTTACATGATTGTAACATCCAATCACCAGTACTTTCCCTTAGATTTTCAGCAGCTACACTTTTACTGCAGAGTGGATTTGTCTTTACTAAACCCCAAACTACCCAATGATTTGGGGTGTACACAACAAAGTGCTAGAGTGCAATTTGCTTAATGGGGACACTAGTTATATTGATCTGTGTGTCCCCAAGAAAAGCCATTGGTAGGGTTTTACCTTCACTTCCTGTTTAGCTGTGTGACGCCAATGTTAAGAAAAGGAGACAAAGGCCAAACTACAAAAAAAATAAATAAAAATAATTAAAAAAACACACACGCAGGGGTTCTAACACTTACTTAGTTTCCCTCAAAATGCCCACAATTAGAATTGTATGGCCTTGAGCTATTTTTAAGTGCAGTGCTCTAAATCAGTGCTTCTCAAGTACCCCCAACAGGCCATGTTTGCAGGTTTTCTTTCATCTTGCACATGTGCTTTAAATCACAGTCAATGGTTTTGATTTTTGGACAGCAATTCTCGATAAGATAAATTCACAAAACATGTCCTGTTGGGGGGACTGAGGCTGAGAACCACTGCAGTAAAAAAAGGAAAATTGAATACTTACCGCTCTGTATTTCATTTCCTGGTGATGCTCCATGGCAGCACACAATCCATGCATATACTACCATGAAGGCACCAGGGTAGACAAATCACACCTGTTTTGTTTTGACATGCCAATCAGCTGTCACATTTGTTGCAAAGAAAACACAAAACAAACATCAAAACTTTCCATCTAATTTTATTGTTCAACAAAACAAAAGGGAAGGCAAAATAAAAAACATGGTCAATTTGAAACAGTTACAGACTCAACATCTTGAGCAATTTTTGGCCAAAAAAATGCAGCAGACAATTAAATCAAAGTGAACAAACAACACACATTAACAACATCAGAATTATTTCAGGGGAACATATCTCCCCCACACCAAAAATATACAATCCACATAAGTTAACCAATCACTTGTTTTGCAAAGACATAACAAATAAAATACATGTGTTACAAACGCGATAAGGACACCAACATGTACATTTTGCCCCCCCCCACACACACACACTTGCCTCTTCTTAAGGCAATCAACCGAATGCTCTGTGAGCTTTATATAACATATGTTTGTGTGCTAATGAGGCAATTGAAAACACATGCACAGTCCATGAAACACCCAGAATGCAAGTTCTCCCAATGTAGAGACTGAAATTCAAAGTGGGCACACCTGTTAAGATGTCCTTCAATTTCTAACCCATAAAAACACTCTCTGAGTGAGCATGCCCAGAAATATCCAGGCGCTGTTCACACACAAAAAGCATGCCAAAAAAAAATAACTGGCTGGGCATGTGCAGAACAACACCAATGCAGCTAGCAAAAAAAAAAAAATCCTACCCCCGTCCAAAATTAAGCACATCATCCAGCATGCTACAAAATTAGAGATGGGACAATCACCCCTCCCCCCCACCAACAAATACTATTGCAGTCTATGGGAACTGACTTGTTAATTTTGCTAGTCCCCACTTGGCTGGCTTATCTTCTAGTTCAGTGTTTCTCAACTCCAGTCCTCAAGGCGCACCAACAGGTCATGTTTTTGGGATTCCCATTGATTTTCACAGGTGATTTGAGCAGTTTCACTGCCTTAGAAATTATCACAGCTGTTTTATCTGCAGGAAATCCCAAAAACATGACCTGTTGGTGCGCCTTGAGGACTGGAGTTGAGAAACACTGTTCTAGTTATTGGCCTTAAAATGGGGGCCCAGGTCCCACCCTAAGGGACATATATCAATGTCACCAATTTGGAAAACACCAAAAACAAAACAAGGAGAAGTGCCTTTAAATATGCCAAATTGCTTAAGGGCCATTTCACACCACATGCAGTGCATTGTGTTTTTTATGCATCCAAAATGCATGGAAAGTTGGTTATATGGTTCTAAATGGCAGTGTTTGTTCCAGTGCGTTCCAGTTCCACCAAAAAAGTAGAACATGCTGCATTTTACCTGCACTGGACTGTACTGGAACGCATCAAAACGCATCATAAACACACTGGAACGCACAGGAACACACCTAAATGCACCAAAAACGCACTGGAACACACTTGTCCTTATCTATGGTTAATAAAAAAGAGGAGTGAAAACAAAGCACTGGACTGCATCAAAAACTTACCAAAAATGCACCGGAACGCATGAAAAAAGTGCATGCAGAAAAGCACCTGGAACGCATCCGGATTGTGTTTCTATGGTGTGAACTGGCCCTAGTTCACACTATAGAAACGCAGTCTGGGTGCGTTCCAGGTGCTTTTCTGCATGCGCGTTTTTGACACATTCCAGTGCATTTTTGAGGCGTTTTTGATGCAGTCCAGTGTTTTTTTCCGCCTCTTTTCACTTAGGACAAGTGTGTTGCAGTGCGTCTTTGGTGCATTTAGGTGCGTTGCGGTGCATTCCAGTGCATTTTTGGTACGTTCCGTTGTGTTTTTGATGTGTTTTACTGGGGTCCAGCACAGTTTTGTACCTAAAAAATGCAGCATGACCAATTATTTTTGGCTTTCTGAAATGCACTGGAACGGACTGCAGTGGTGTGAACTATGCCATTGGCATTAATGTGATCAACTTTCTTTGCGTTTTTCAGGCATCAAAAAAACGCACTGCACTGCATCTGGTGTGAACTGGCCCTAAATATCATCCTCGGGGGGTGTCTATAGTATGCCTGTAAAGTAGCACATGTTTTCCATGTTTATAACAGCTGGAGAGCAAAATGACATTTCTAAAGTAAAATAATAGTCATTTAAAAGTCCTTGCGGCTGTAATGAATTGCTGGTTCCTGTCAATACAGATAAGTCATTGAAAGTCTTTGCTAACCAAAAAAAAATGCGTGGGGGTTCCCCCAAATTCCATAACCAGGCCCTTCAGGTCTGGAATGGATATTAAGGGGAACCCCGCTGCAAATTTAAAAAAAAATGACGTGGGGTTCCCCCCAAATATCCATACCAGGCCCTTCAGATCTGGCATGGATTTTAAGGGGAACTCCACCCCAAATTACAAAAAAAATGGCGTGGAGTCCCCCTAAAAATCCACACCAGACCCTTTATCCGAGCACATAACCTGGCCGGCCGCAGGGGAAGAGGGGGGATGAGAGAGCGGCCCCCCTCCCTCCTGAACCGTACCAGGCCACATGCCCTCAACATGGGGAGGATGTCCCCATGTTGATGGGGACAAGGGCCTCATCCCCACAACCCTTGCCCGGTGGTTGTGGGGGTCTGCGGGCGGGGGGCTTATCGGAATCTGGAAGACCCCTTTAACAAAGGGGACCCCCAGATCCTGCCCCCCCCCTGTGTGAAATGGTAATGGGGTACAAATGTACCCCTACCATTTCACAAGGAAAGTGTCAAAAATGTAAAAAATTACAAGAGCCGGTTTTTGACAATTCCTTTATTAATGTCTTTTCTTTTCTTCCATCTTCTTCCTTCTTCTTCTTCCATCTTCTTCTTTTCTCCATTCGGGTTTCTTCCTCCATCTTCATCTTCCTCTTCATCTTCCTCTTTATCTTCATCTTCCTTCTTCCTTCGGTGTTCTCGTCCAGCATCTTGCTCCGGCGTCTTCCCTTCTTCTTTCTTCTCCGGCCGCTCCGTTTGAATTGGAGGTTCCAGCTGTGCGACGCTTCAGTTCGCCTCTGGGTCCGCTTACACCCGTGACCCCGCCCCCCTCTGACGCACATGGATTTCACGGGGACTTTCCCCGTGGTGACAGAGGGGGGCGGAGCCACCGGGTGTAAGCGGACCAAGTGGAGAACTGAAGCGTCGCACAGCGGGAACCTCCAATTCAAACGGAGCGGCCGGAGAAGAAAGAAGAAGGGAAGACGCCGGGGCAAGATGCAGACGAGAACACCGAAGGAAGAAGGAAGATGAAGATAAAGATGAAGAGGAAGATGAAGATGGAGGAAGAAATCCGAATGGAGAAAAGAAGAAGATGGAAGAAGAAGATGGAAGAAGATGGAAGAAAAGAAAAGACATTAATAAAGGAATTGTCAAAAACCGGCTCTTGCAATTTTTTAAATTTTTGACACTTTCCTTGTGAAATGGTAGGGGTACATTTGTACCCCATTACCATTTCACACAGGGGGGGCTGGGATCTGGGGGTCCCCTTTGTTAAAGGGGTCTTCCAGATTCCGATAAGCCCCCCGCCCGCAGACCCCCACAACCACCGGGCAAGGGTTGTGGGGATGAGGCCCTTGTCCCCATCAACATGGGGACATCCTCCCCATGTTGAGGGCATGTGGCCTGGTACGGTTCAGGAGGGAGGGGGGCCGCTCTCGTCCCCCCCTCTTCCCGGCCAGGTTACGTGCTCGGATAAGGGTCTTGTGTGGATTTTTGGGGGAACTCCACGCCATTTTTTAAAAATTTTTGGGGTGGAGTTCCCCCTAAAATCCATGCCAGATCTGAAGGGCCTGGTTTGGATATTTGGGGGGAACCCGCACGTCATTTTTTTTTTTAATTTGCAGCGGGCTTCCCCTTAATATCCATTCCAGACCTGAAGGGCCTGGTTATGGAATTTGGGGGGACCCCCACACATTTTTTTTGGTTAGCAAAGACTTTCAATGACTTTTCTCTATATTGCCGGGAGCCGACAATTCATTATAGCCGCGGGTGCTTTTAAATGGGCTTTTTTTTCCTTTAGAAATGTCATTTTGCAGGCGCACTGGCAAGTTCAGAGCTGCGCCTGTTCAACTTATGCAAATTGACTTAGGTGACTTGACATTTACTAAGATTTTGCCGGCGCAGTGAACCGGCGCATTTAAACCATTGAAATTCCCGCGCTGAGCTAAAAAAAACTCCCGCAGCTTGAATCGGAATTGCCGGCGCAGCGGGCTGGTTTTGAAAAAGTTACTTTATCACTCAATTTTGCCCATGTTTGTTATTTGGGCAGGTGTCCCTACACTTCCTCACATCACCCCACATCACCCCCATTATATTCTCACTTTCAACTGCGCCAGGTCCATAGTAGCGCAATAAGCGCCTCCTCCCGGGCGCAGAGAACACTATAGTAAATGGGAAATAGGGCTGCGCTACAGGCGCTAATGTTTTGTAAATACCAAAACAGCTATTGCGCACGCAGATGCGCCAATACTCATGGCGCAAACATTTGGTAAATCAGCCCCACTGTGTATAACTGGTTGCTAAGGAGTGGTTCCCTGCTGACAGCTGAATGTAAAAAAAAAGAATTGCTGGCAAAAAAGCAAAAATAAAAAAACGTGGGGAAAAAAAACGAGGGGAACCATATGGCAAAAAAAAAAAAAAGGTGTGATGTCCCCTCCAAAATCCATACCAGATCCATATCTGAGCATGCAGCCTGGCAGGTGATGAAAGGAAGGGGATGAGCGAGCGCCCCCCCCCCCCCCGAACCATACCAGGTCAACATGGGGGGTGCTTTTGGGCAGGGGGGCTTTGCTCATGACGAACATATAAATGGTCTGCCTGCTCCTGCGTCGATGATGGCCCGCTCCTTACCAACCAGACCAAATCTTTATTTTTTTTAAAATGCGTTTTTCTTAGTTTCTGTTATAAAATTTTGAAAATAAATAATTTTTCTTAAATTTTTTTTACCAAAATGTATACTGCTTCGCAAGTGTCTATCCCTTTCTTCCAATCATGCGACTTCTTGGCTCAAGACTTCTTCCCACCTGGCTCTTCCTATTCTGTTACAACTTCCAGTAAGGATGTTACAAGTGTCTGCCATTATTGACTCCGGGGCCTGCAGTTGCTTTATGGACTCATCATTTGTAACCCAACACCAGGTTACTTTATTATATAAGGCCCAAGGACTTTCCATTCACCTGGCCGATGGCTCTGTGATTAAATCTGGACCAGTTACACAGGAGACTTCCCCCCCTTCCAGTCACGATCGGCAATCTACACCGAGAGCTGCTTTGCATGGACATTATTTCTTCACCATTATTCCCTGTTATTCTTGGTATGCCGTGGCTACAAGCCCATAACCCCTACATCAACTTGGTCATGGGAGAAGTCACGTTCCCCTCTACTTATTGTCAACAGTTCTGTACTCCCAAGGGCCCGGTAAACCACCTGCCTTGTTGTGTTTGGACACGACTCTGAGTTACGCCAGTCTGTCCCCGAGGCCTACTACGACTTTCTGGACGTTTTCAGTAAGAAAGGGGCTGAAACGCTTCCACCCCTGCCTAAGACTGCCCCATCGAGCTCCTTCCAGGAGCTGAAATTCCCTTTGGCAGAATCTTTCTGTTGACTGAGCTGGAGCAAGGAGCGCTTAAAATATACATCGACGAGAATTTGGAAAAAGGGTTTATCCGGCCATCCACGTCTCCAGCAGGAGCAGGTATCTTTTTCGTAGAGAAAAAAGATCATACCCTACGGCCCTGCATAGACTACCGTGAGCTTAACAAAATCACCGTTAAAAATCGCTACCCTCTCCCCTTGGTACCCAAATTATTCCAGAGGCTGGGAGCTGCTACCATTTTCACTAAATTAAATCTCCGAGGGGCCTACAACCTGGTTCGCATCAGGGAAGGGGATGAGTGGAAAAGAGCCTTTCGCACTCGTTTCGGGCACTTCGAGTACCTGGTGATGCCCTTCGGGCTATGCAACGCCCCTGCAACCAATGATGTTTTCCGGGACTACTTGGATCTGTTCGTTATTGTCTATTTAGACGACATCCTTATCTTCTCTTCTTCCCTGGATTCCCATGGCAAGCACGTCAGATGTGTGTTAGCTCGGCTTCAACAGCATGGCCTGCACGCCAAGGCTGAAAAGTGTGAGTTCGAGCAGAAGAGTATTCCCTTTCTGGGTCTTTTTATTTATATATTTATTTTTATTTTTTCCTTTTTCTTTTTATTCAATTTTGCCATTGACAAACACATGAAGAAATTATTTTACAACATTCTTTTCTATGCAATAGGAAAATAATTTGACAAAAAGTTTATTTCCATCCTTCTTTCTACCTAAACCCAACTTAACCCTTCCCTATAATAATCAGTTTCCCTCAACCCCAGTCCCCTCCCTCCTCTCCCCATAACATCCCCCCATAACAATGGGGGTCAGAGAGAGAAGGAGAGCGAGAGAAGGGGGGGAGAGGGAAAAAGAAAAAGAAAAAAAAGGGGGGGAGAAAAGGAGAGAGTTATTGAAATGTAAGTTATTGAAATATAAATTTCCCTTTTAAGTTAAACTATATAATTATATAGCTCCCGTTATAGATGTCTTTATTTAACTACTCCTCACGCTGTCAGTAGTCTCTTCCCAGTTTCAGAATTCTTAAATCTGTTCCAACTCAGCCAAGTCTGTTTATATTGATTTTCCCTATTCTTAGCTGAGAGGACAAGGTCCTCCATAGCTTCTATTTCGAGAATCCTATTTAACCAGTCCAAAATTGAGGGGGGTTGAGATTCCCTCCAGTGCAATGGGATCCCTGCTTTAGCTGCATTAATCATGTGACTTATTACTGATCTTCTATAAGTTTGAGCGGGGATTTGTGAGCAATGAAGGAGGAGAAATGCAGGGTCATCTGGTATTGGTATGTCCATTATGTCTTGTATAATTTTTTGAATATCAAGCCAATATTGCCTTATTTTCCTACAAGACCAAAATATATGTACTAGCGATCCGCTTTCTTCTCCACATCTCCAACACTTATCTAAATTCTCATTTGAAAATTTATTCAATCGTGCAGGGGTGTAGTACCACCGTGTCAAAAGTTTATAATTAGACTCCTGAGTCTTGCTACTTACTGAAGAATAAAAAGTCAGATAAATAATTTGTTTACGTTGCATCGGGGAGAAGGTTCTCTTTAGATCTCTCTCCCACTTACTAAAGCACGGCATCGAATAGTCCTCGGAGGGGTTGTTTAACAATTTATACATCTTAGAGATCCCATGTGATAATGGTTCTTTCTCATTACAATATACTTCGAAAGTTGTTAGTTGACGTCGAAAATTTATAGAGGGACCTAAGGTTCTCATGAAGTGGCTAATTTGGAGGGCTTGCCAAAAGTTGATTTCAAATAAACCACCTATTTGAGTCAGTGTTTTTACTGTTGGCCACGATTCAGATTTAAGAAAGTGTGAGACTTGGTATATACCCTTATTTTTAAGATTTTGAAATGCTCCAGCTTCCATACCTGGGGAAAAACTTGGGTTTCCCAAGATAGGGTATAACGGGGTTTTTCTTGATGAAAACTTAGTTACTTGACAAATCTTTGCTGTAATCCGTAAAGTCGTTCCAATTAGGGGGTGTTTTTTGAGGGAGATTGGCAGATGCATAAAGCACCATGGGGCTCTACTTAGAGGGATAGGACTCATCTGCTGTTCCAGGTCTACCCATCTCTTAAGGTCAGTATGTCTGCACCAATCTACTAATCTCAGTAAGTGAACAGCACGATAGTATTTTGTTACATCAGGTATGGAAATCCCCCCAAGACCCCTAGGCAAGGTCAAAAGGTCACGCTTAATCCTAGGCCGTTTCCCTGCCCAAATGAATTTCATAAAAAAGTGCACGTACCTGGTGTAAAAAAACCTTAGGAATCGTGATTGGCAGTGCCTGAAGTAGATATAACATTTTGGGGAGAATAGACATTTTTATAATATTGATACGGCCAAACCATGAGTGTAGACCATGCTGCCATTTCTCCAAAAGTGATTGAATCAAATTATATACTGGAGGAAAGTTTGCCTTAAAAATATCTTCTTCTTTTGCAGGTATATTTATACCCAGATACTTAAGTGACTTACCCCATTTGAAACCAAAATTTAACTGAATAGTATTTCGTAACTGAGGCAGCATAGCCACATTCATAGCTTCTGATTTTACTATGGTTTATTTTTAAGTTGGATAATAAGCCATATTTCTCAATTTCTTGTACTAAGATAGGTAAAGAGGTATGTGGATATGACATAGAGAACAATAAGTCATCCGCATAAGCAGAGATCTTGTACTGGCCCTTTCCTATCTGTAGTCCCTGTATATCTGGATTTTGACGGATTTTATTTAATAGGGGTTCTAAAGACAAAGCAAAGAGTAAGGGAGATAGGGGGCATCCCTGACGGGTGCCATTTGTAACTCTGAAAGGCCTTGAAAAGATCCCATTGACCCTTACCGTGGCTTGGGGGATCGTATAGACACTTGTGATCCAGCTGATCATACGCTCCCCCAAACCTACTTGTTTTAATACCTCAAAAAGGAACCGCCAACTAACCCTATCTAATGCTTTCTCAGCATCAGTGTTTAAAAACACACAAGGTGTATTTGTCTTATTGGCATAATGGACCAAATTAAGTACCTTTGTTGTATTGTCCCTCCCCTCCCTTGTAGGGACAAAACCTACTTGATCCAAGTCTATTATATAGGAGAGCCATGGTTGAAGTCTGGTTGCCAATTTTTTTGTAAAAAGTTTTAAGTCCACATTGAGTAATGAGATGGGTCTGTAACTCCCACATTCCGCCGGGTCTTTCCCCTCTTTGGGGACTACAGTTATATGGGCACTAAGAGTATCTCGGGGGAAAGCGGAAGTGAGACCTACCGCGTTAAAGACCTTTATCATCTGATTACTTAGTATCTCAGAGAATTCTTTATAATAGTTTATGCTGAAGCCATCGGGACCAGGGGATTTTCCATGTTTAACTCTTTTTAATGTCTCGTTCAGTTCTTCCACAGAGATAGGTTTTTCTAGATTTCGACGAGTTGGGGAAGGTAACCTGGTAAGATCGGTTGATGAGAGATATTCTTCTATTAAAGGAATTGGGGTAGGGGTTTGAGCCAGATTATAAAGAGTAGAATAATATTCTCCAAAGGTCTGGGCAATATCTTCTGGAGTTTGTATTAATTGTCCCTCTCTTCCTTTTATTTGTGGTATATATGTTGAGTTATTTTTTTTTTGAGTTTCCCTGCTAGCAGCCTGCCGCATTTATCTCCCAGTTCATAATTTATTTTCTTACCTCTTTTAATTAAGGCTTTAGCTTTAAATCGTAAGATATCAGTTAAACGTCTTCTCAGGTGACCTAATTCCATTCCCACTAAGAGGGTTTGATTGTTTTTATGTTGCATTTCCAATACTTGGATTTGCTCAAGTAAGGTCCTGATCTGATTCTCTTGTTTCTTTTTCAAAATTGATCAAGATCCCCCTGATCACGGTCTTATGTGCCTCCCATACCATACACGGGTCACTCTCCGGGATATAATTTATTTGAAAGTATGATATAATTTATTTTATTACGTCTTCTCTTACTTCCGAATTCTGAAGTAGACTTTCATTTAATCGCCAATTTCTTTCTCGGGGGTTAGCCGTATTGGAGAGGGAGAGACACAAGGAGATCGGGGCATGATCAGACCAAGTTATATTTCCGATAGTAGTTTCTAAAATAGATGGTAATAAATAGTGTGGCATCCAAAACATATCTATATGGGAATATACTTGGTGAGGGTTAGAGAAAAAAGTATAGTCTTTCTTCTGAATGGAAAATTCTCCAAGCATCTAATTGTAATTCATGCATTTTTCGTAGGATATTTCTTCTGGTACCTCCTGGGGTTGACGAAATCCCCAAGGAGGTGTCTATTCTAGAGTCTAGAGCAATATTAAAATCACCTCCAAGAATCAGTTTACCCTCTACAAATTTCTCTAATTCCGAAAGAGTTTTCTTAACAAAAGTATCTTGGTATGTATTCGGTACATAGAGTGTAGCAAGAGTCACTTTCGTACTTCCAATACAACCTTTAAGGAAGAGAAACCTCCCATTGGGGTCAGCCCGTTTATCTACCAGTGTCCAAGGGATCCGGTTGGAAAGGAGTATAGAGACCCCCTTTGATTTTGCTTGTTGGTTTGGTGCATGGTAAACACATGGAAAAAATCTATTTTGGAGAAGTGGGAGCCCTCCCTCCCTAAAGTGTGTCTCTTGAATATATGCTACATCTGTTTCCGATCGCTTCAGGTCATTCAAAAGCATCTTTCTTTTTTCCGGGACATTAAGTCCTTTAACATTCAGGGAAGTAAATTTAACTCTCTCCATCTTCCTTTCCCCAAAAAACACAAAAAACCCCCCAGAAAACCCCTAGTAACCCCGTACCTATTTCCCTCCCACTATACCCTTTAAGCCCCACCGGGGACACACCCTTTGCTGAACCTTATTAAAAAGGGAAGGCTCAGTGGGTGTAAACCTAATTGGGGGCTAGGTCCAAGAAGACTGAGGATCTTCGGGTTTCCCTCCCCTCCCACCAGCAGAAAATTCTAATTTCACTTTTACATACAGAATCTCTTTTTTTTCCCTTTTTTCCTTTCCCCTTCCCTCTCTCTTCTTCTTCCCCCTCTCACCCTCCCTCCGCCTTCTTCCTTCCCCTTCCCTTCTCTTTCCCTTTTTATTATCCAAATTTGTCCCAAGAGCCTTTTATATTCAAAGGAACTTCTTCTTACCAACTAATAAAAATGTTGTTGTTTTTTTTAATTAAAAGACAGCGTTGTCAGAATTCAAAACAAGCTACATCACATAGAATACATGCCTCAATTACCTACTACGGAGCTATCTATCAGAAGATATCTGGTACTTAGCTTCCACATCTAGTGAATAGCATTATTGAACAGAGAGTTTAACCAGAAAAAACAAAAAATAGTAATCAGTAAGCTCCCAGACTGGGAGATACACAAGAATAGTAATACATTTTATCTGTACACTTGGGGCCCCTGAGGTATTGTGCCTCTGCTTTAACAGTTAATGATAAACTAAAATAAAAAAATCCTGTAAAAAAAAAAAAAAAAGAAAAAAAAAATGCCATGTAACTACTTATAGGTTAAGTAGATAAATAAATAGATCGAACAGATTAAATAAATAGATCAAATAAGTAGGTCAATTGGAAAAAAAAAATTACAGTTACACCATCCTTTGCTCCCTTACTCTCCATCTCTTCCCACACTTCTTCCCTATCCCCTCTTTCCTAGACATCAAACCAAAAAAATATTTCCACCTCTATTCAATCCTCTGTCCTCTCCTCCTCTCCCCCCACGTCCCCCACATATGTACTTTAGCGATGCTAAGGATTAAGGTCTCTCCCTCTTCTCTCCTTTCTAGGTATTCATTTATAGCTTATTTAGCCAATAGCATATAACTTGTTAAAAAAGGGAAAAAAAGAACTGTATAAACATATCAACATATCAACACAATCTTTGTGTAATACTAACTCCCCCACCTCACGACTTCAATGTGTTAAAAAGTGCTTTATTCTTAAAAAAAAAAAAGAAAAGGTCAAAGAAGGTCAGTGTTGCTAACTACTGTGTGTCTAGGAAGGTAAAAAGGGCCAAAATAGTTCATGTCTATCTAGAGTATCTAAATGTCTAAATATCTCAAAAAATAATTAATTAATTGTGAATAGTGTACTGTGTTAAAAAAAAAAAGGGGTGGTTTTATTCTAAAGGTGAACTATTTATGAGCTAGGAGAAGCATTCAAGATGGGGAGGTGGGGTTGGGGGGTCAGCGTAGATATCTGATTCAGAGGGCACATAACCAGGAAAAAAATTTTTTTTTATCTCCGTCTCCCGTCCCATAACTATAGGACGTGAGGGAAAAATTAAGAAGACGGGGAGACATGGAGGTAGGAAGGGACATGGAAAGGGGGGCAGCCGAAGCTTGGGGGGGGGAGATAGAGGAGAAAGAGAAAAAAAAACAAGTAGGGGAAAAAAAGAGGGGGAGAGGAAAAAAAAAAAAAAAGGAAAAAAAAACAGGAGCATCGGACTAAAAAAAAAAAAAAGGAGTTAGTCCTGGGCACTTGGGCATATCTTGAGTCTTTATTCTTTCACTTAGGCAAACGTCTACTTATTCCTTTAGAGGAGCCTCCGTTGTCTGCCCTACTCCGGTCTTCTGTATTGGTAAATCTTTAGTCTCTTTTAAGTTTATTTTGCGTTTGGATAATCCTGGGATATATTGCAGCCAATCGGGTACTTCAAACGCCTCTATCTCCATAAATTCAAACAGGTCAGGTAAGTCTGTTAAATGTCGTAAAGAAAATGACCGCATATTTTTCTTTATAATAAGAGAGAGTGGGTATCCCCAATGGTAAGAACCCCCTTTCTGGGTCTAATCATTTCGGTAGAGCGCATTAAGATGGACCCTCAGAAGATTGCGGCAATTCTAGACTGGCCGGCTCCCACTGACAAGAAAGGGATCCAACGTTTCGTAGGATTCGCTAATTTCTACAGAAAATGTATTAAGGGGTTCTCAGCCATCATCAGTCCTATCACTCCGTTAACCAGACAAGGAGTCCGCTTCCACTGGTCTTCAGAGGCCCAAACCGTGTTTGAGTCCCTCAAGAGACTGTTTACCTCTGCCTCTGTCCTGAAGCATCCTGACTCCTCCCTACCGTTTGTTCTGGAAGTAGACGCGTCCGAAATTGCTGTCGGAGCAGTTCTTTCCCAACGACAAGGGACTAAAGCCCTGTTACACCCTGTAGCCTTCTTTTCTCGTAAACTGTCAGCAGCAGAAAAAAACTATGACGTGGGAGACCGGGAACTATTGGCCATCAAATCTGCCCTGGAAGAGTGGCGATACTTACTGGAAGGAGCCGCTCACCCCATCCTGGTCTACACGGACCACAAGAACCTGGAATACCTGAAGTCTGCAAAGAGGCTGAAACCACGGCAAGCCAGGTGGGCCCTATTCTTTTCTAGGTTCTCTTTTCATGTTACCTACCGGCCAGACTCTAAGAACATAAAATCTGATGATCTGTCTAGGATGTTCCACGAGCCTAAAGAAACTTCTCTTCCTGACACAATCCTTCCCACAGGAAATTTCCTTCTGGTACAAGAAGACCTTCTTTCAAGCAAGCCTCAGTAGGGTCGGCACCTGTCGTGGGAACATAACTACTAGCAAAGGATGGGTTGTTCTGGTACAAGAATAACATTTTCGTACCCGAAGGCCTACGGGTCACGATTCTGGAACTTTGCCACGACCATGCACTGGCAGGTCATTTTGATGTCACCAAAACCGCTGATCTTGTTCAACGTACCTTTTGGTGGCCTTAAGTACTTGGAGACTGCAAGAGATACGTAGAGTCCTGTACCACCTGTACGCCGAATAAGACTAGTAGAACTAGGGCCTGAGGTTTGTTGAGACGTTTGCCAGTCCCAGATAGGCCATGGAAGATGTTATCCATAGACTTTATTGTCGAGCTACCTCCAGCGGAGGGTCACACCACCATCTTTGTAGTGGTAGACCGGTTATCCAAAATGGCTCATTTCATCCCAATGAAAGGTACTCCCTCTGCTCCTGAAACAGCGAAAATGTTCATCAGAGAGATAATCAAGCTTCATGGGATTCCTGCTAATAATGTTTCTAATCGGGGAGTACAATTTACTTCCCGATTCTGGAGAGCTCTGTGTAAAGCCTTGGGAATTGAGCTGTCATTCTCCACTGCTTATCACCCTCAAGCAAATGGGCAAACTGAGAGGACTAATCAGACCCTCGACTAGTATCTACGCTGCTTTTCGTCTTTTTCTCAGGATGACTGGATTTCCCTGCTCCCATTGACCCAATTTGCCTACAATAATTCTGTCCACTCTGCCACGAAACAAAGTCAGTTTTTTGCCAATTACGGCTTTCATCCATCTTTTTTGCCCAATTCTATCCCTGAATGCTCTGTACCTGCGGTCCATGAAACTATTATTTTTTTTTTCTCCAATAATCAACTTTTACAGGAGACCATGAGAAGAACTAAGGAACATAACAAGGAAGTCTTCGACAAGAAGAAGTGAGGAGAATTGGTGCTTGAACCTGGTAATCTCGTATGGTTAATCACAGCAAACCTGAAATTAGCTTGTCCCTCTAGGAAGTTGTGTCCTAAGTTCATGGGGCCCTTCCCTGTAAAGAGGAAAATCAACGAGGTAGCTTATGAGCTGGAACTTCCGGAGTCGCTCAGGATTCATCCTGTCTTTTATGTTTCCCTGTTAAAACCTTCTGTTCCAAATACTTTTCCTGACCGGAATTTGGATCCTCCTGATCCTATAATAGTGGATGGAGAGGAAGAATTTGAAGTAGAAGCTGTCTTGGATTGCAGGAAGAGGAGTAATCAAATCCAATTTTTGATCAAATGGAAGGGATATGGGCCTGAGGAGAACTCTTGGGAACCCAAGGAAAACATCCACGCTAAGAGTTTAATTCAACCCTTCAAGAGATCTCACCCAGAAAGATGGGCCCGGTTGGGCATCCGGAGGCTGCCCCTTGGGGGGGGGGAATTGTCAGGAAGATCCTGCCAGTAACAGGCGATCTGAACTTCCTGGTGCACGATCGCGGGCATCAATGCGCATGCCACCAGGCGGGCTATTTAAACCAGACTGACACACTGGGATCTTGCTGTCTGATCTACAGCGTTACGTGTGTTCCTGACTTCTGAACTCTGTTCCAGTTCCTTCCAGTGTTGAACCCGGCTTGCTCCTGACCATCCCCGCCATCTGCCTGCACCTGATCCCGGCCTGTCTGACCTCTCTTCTGCCTGCTCCTCTGGTCCTTCTGCTGTCCGCCTGATAACCGACCCGGCTTGCTTGACCCATCCAGTTCCAGTCTGCTGCACCTGTCTGCTGATCCAGCCTGTCCCAGGTTCCTGTCTGCTGTCCTTCCAGCCAGCTGTCCAGCTCCGGTCTGCTATCCAGTTCCAGTCTGCTGCATCTGCCTGCCGATCCAGCCTGTTCCTGGTTCCTGCCTCCGCTCAGTCGCACCTACGGTCCTTTTGTACAGCTCCACCTGGACTTCAGACAAACCTCCTGCTGTTGATCCTGCCAGGCACTCGTGCCACTCCTGACTCCTGTGCTTCCTGTTCATCCTACCAGGGGCCTTGAGTCGGAGCCGCAAGATAGGCCACCCCCTGCAATTCGGGCTCGTCCACTAGGTACGTGACAAAGAGGCATGGCAAGTTTTTCTTAAAGTTGTCATTTATTCCCACAATTCTTTGGAAAAAGAAGAATTTATTTTTTTTTTTCACAAAAATTTCATATTAACAAGTTATTTCTCACACACGGCATAGGCATACTTGCAGCTACACCCCAAAACACCTTCTGCTACTCATCCTGAGTATGGCGATACCACACGTGTGAGACTTTTTCACAGCCTGACCACATAGAGAAGCAGAACATCTAAAGGCCCCCGTACACACGATCGGATATTCTGACAACAATTGTCCGATGGACGTGTTTTGTTGGATAATCCGACCGTCTGTATGCTCCATCGGACAATTGTTGTCGGAATTTCTGACAACAAATGTTGGATGGTCATGCTCTCAAATTGTCCGACAACAAATGTGTTCCGACGGATTATCCGATCGTGTGTACACAAGTCCGTCGGACTAAAATCCAAAGTACAAACACGCATGCTCCGAACCAATGCTAACCATCAGACAACATTAGCAGAAGTTGCCCAAAGGGTGGCACTAAAGAGCAGAAAAACCACGTAGTTTTGTGAATGTTGGCTGAAAAAGTTCTGCCGTCTGTATGCAGAACAAGTTCACGGCCAACGCCCTTCGGACAAAAATCCACGGATTTGTCGGATGGAAATCCGATCGTGTCCGGCATTATCCACGTTCACGGCGATACCTCACATGTGTGATGTGATCGCTGTTTACGTATGCGTTTGGGACCAATGTGTGTATCTTCGCCTTTGCATGGGACGATGGAGGTGCTTTAAATGTTTTATTTATTTATTGGTGGGACACTAGTACACTGACAGATGTGTTTGTACACTATGACAGATGTTGATGTCACAATGAAACACTATTGCAGATGTTTTTGCCCTGGTACAGATGTTCATGGGGACACTGACAAATGTTTTGTGCACTGGTACAGATGTGATGAGGACAATGTGGAAGATGCTTTGTGCACTGGTACAGATGTGATGAGACACCAACAGATGTTTTGTGCACTGGTACAAATATTTATGCGGACACTGTGACAGATGTTTTGTACACTGGTACAGATGCAATGGGGCACTGTGACAGATGTTTTTGTGCACTGATACAGATGTTTTATGGGGATACTGACAGGGACAGTGGTGTACTGTGTGTGGGGATCTGTGACAGCTCTGTGTGTAAAATCATCCTTACACATAGAGCTGTCACAGAGGCTGCAGATTCTCCCCCCCCCCCCCCCCGCGTGCACTGAGCTCTCACTGAGCTCAGCAGGGAGGACTGTCACAGAGACACGTGTCTCTGTTTACACTGTGAAGGCTGTGATTGGACACAGCTGTCACGCTGTTGGGAGGGCAATTACGGCGCCCATATCCCGATCCCATCTTGGCTGTGTCCTGTGGTCACAGCCATCACAGGATCGGGCCGCTGCGCAGCCTCGTGAGCGAGCTCTCGTTCTGAGGGATGTACGGGCATGTCCGTTTAGAGCTGCAAAGCTTCCACCGGGCCATTTATGTACATTGGCTGGGTGGGAAGTAGTTAAATGTGTTTTCTTTTGATTAAAAAATAAATAAAAAATCCGGCCTCCAACCACTTATAGCTGGCCAAGCACACTCCTTTATTTCTAGATGGTAAAAAATTCTGGCCTCTAACCTCCCCTTATAGCCAGCCAAGCACATTCCTTTATTTCTAGATGGTAATGCAAAAAAAACAAAGACAAACATATACAACATATCTTATACATCTTATCTTATCTTGCCTTACAATATAACTTATATCTTATCCATCCATATCTTATATGTATACATCTTATCTTTATATATAGATTTTTATTTTAAAAAAATTAAATGGACCTCCAACATGCCCTTATAGCGGGCCAAGCACACTCCTTTTTTTATAGATGATAAAACAAAAAAGACAGACAAAAAATACAAAGACAAACATACTACAGCATATAAAATACTTTCTATCTTATCTTATCGGTATATCTATCTTATTAATACTGGCATACATACGTAACTACAAAACACTCTACACATTTACCTTTGGGGTTTCACTTATCATATCCTTCTCTATGTAATATCTTATCTTATCTTATCATATAATATAACGCTTATCCTATCCTTTTTTCTTCTTATCAGTATATCTTATACATTCATACTTACTAATAGACATGTGCACTGCCAAAAAATTCATTTGTTTTCGTTTTCGTTTTTAGGTCATTAGTTATGATCGAAATTAAAAACATTGAAAATTCGAAATTAAAAAATCCAAAAATTCAGAAATTTGCCCAGTCTAAAATAAGAACAAAAATCCGAAATAACGGCAATCCAAAATAACGAAATTCCGAAATAACGACAATCCGATATACTAACTAACTAACTAATAATAACTGACTAATAAATTTGAGGTTTTGGAGTTTCCTTTAAAATTTGGCTGTTAGTGAACGTAACGGATACGAATCTATCTGAAGTTACAAATTATCCGAAAAAACTATGTAGCATCTAAACGAATGGAACATAATGAATTGATAATAATAAATAATAATAATAAAAAAATGTATTATCAGTTTTTCGCTGTACTTACATCGCTGGGTTGAACGAAAAGAAAAACTAGCAGTGTGTACTAGGCTTATGGCTAGCTTAAGCCCAATAATTCTATCCTGACTAATTGTATTATGATAATTGAGATGTTGGTATAAAAGTATGAGCAGTCAGAGGTGTTACTACTATGGGGGGGGGGAACCTGAGCCCAAGTAGGAGCACACACTTCTATTGATCTCTAAGACATAAATTGTAAGAAGTAGAAAAGGAGAGCTGTGGGACTTTGATTGAGGCAACCGCCATGTCAGATATAGACAGAAACATAAAATTTACAGTACATGATTTATTGTTACATTGTAGAAAAATATTGTATCAAATAAATAGGTAGTCACATGACTTACACTAAATATGCTGCTACATAGCATGCAATACAAATGGAAATTCGACATAATAACTGTACATAATAAGATAAATGGGTTAAAAAACATTGTAGGGACAGGTAACTTAGGGCATCTAGTGGCACTCAACGCATTTCCTGGCATTACAGCCATTCATCAGGAGTGTTGTAACATAATATACTGGAAAGGAAAGGGACAAGGATTAATGATGATGCCCTTAGAATAAGGGAGGACAGAGAGACTGTGTCCCAACAAGGCGGGGACAATCTGGGATACTCACTACACAGCCCCAAGGCCAGGCTTTATGTTTCTGTCTATGTCTGACATGGTGGTTGCCTCACTCAAAGTCCCACAGCTCTCCTTTTCTACAAATTAATGTAGGGATGGAGGTCGCCATGTGTGCAATAGTGTGTGTGCCAGGTCACATCCAATTCACTGTTTTGATAAATTGTAAGAAGGCTCTGGGAGATTCATACCTCCAGAATCCACCCACAACTAGCTATAGTGTTTTTGTACATATTTAGTTTAACAAGTTGCATAAAAATGTAATTAACTTAAATGGAAGTATATCAACTCTTGGAAGGACAAGGGGGTGAATATAAGTTTGTCATCTTAGAACACAGGTGTCAAACACAAGGCCCGCAGGCCATTTCATGTGGCCCTCACACCTCTCCTGCAGCTGCAGGAGAGCTCCAGCCCTCCTCTGGTCCTCCTCCATACCCTGTACTTTCTGCTTTCAAGCAATACATCCAATTTCTTCTCCGGAAGCAGCATAAGGAAAGGGGGGTGCACTGTGATGTAAGGGAGGGTAGGGGACTCAACTTCTGATGGTGGTTGGCTCTTGACATCTAATGTAAGGGGAGGGGATGTGCTGGACATCTAATCTTAGAGATACAACCGGCCCTTTTGAGGGCAATCATAATGCTGATGCGGCCCACGATATAATTGAGTTTGACACCCCTGTCTTAGAATGTACATTTGTTAATGAAAAGATGACAGCCTTAGGTGCTCCACCATGCAAATTCTACTTTAGTGGCTTTCTAGAGATCAAATCTCTCTGCGTAAGGTTCATGTGGTGTGGCGTTATCTGTAGACTAAAATTAACAGATGTAAACTACATACCTTTTGGATAAAATCACAAAAATGAGGCTCCAAGCCATATAATATGTTGATAAAGTGGAGGACTCAAACCAGGCGATTGGCCAGTTGCAATGGCAAACAACCTAGCTCTGAAAGAGTACCAATCCACATATGTGTTGTAGGGCTTTTCAGCAAAGGTCTGTCAAGAAAAGATGGATAAGACCTGTAAGTTATGCCATTTTACACAAACTATCATAGCAGGCAACAACTACAACATGGTAATGATCTTTAGATGTGATCAGATCTATTATAAAGTCTGCTCTTTCTAAATGTTACAGTTAGGGCTCGTTCAGTGCTGGTCCAAGACATTGTGCTGCCTGGTACCAAGAATGAAATGCTGCCCCCCCCCAAAAAAAAAAAACACGCCCAGTCGCCCACCAAAAGGCCCCCACATTCATAATTTTGTATCATGACAAATTAAGAGGACCTGTCATGGCTCTATACATGTATATAGGAGAATAAAGAGGACCTGTCATCGCTCTTGACATGTATGTAGGAGTATAAAGAGGACTTGTCATGGCTCTATAAAAAGGACCTGTTATGGCTCTATTCATGTATAGAAGTATAAAGAGGAGCGGTCATGGCACTATACGTGTGTATAGGAGTGTAAAAGGACATGTCATGGCTCAATACATGTACATATGTAGGAATATAAAGAGGACCTGTCATGGCTCTATACATGCATGTAGGGGTATAAAAGGACCCGTCAGGGCTCTATACATGTGTATATAGGAGTATAAAAGCACGTGACATGGCTCAATACATGTATGTAGGAATATAAAGAGGACCTGTCATGGCTCTATAAAAAGGAGGTGTTATGGCTCTATTCATGTATAGGAGTATAAAGAGAACTGGTCATGGCACTATATGTGTGTGTAAATCAATATGCAAGTGTAAAAACACCCCCCTGCACATCCGTTTCCCCCCTCCCCACACACATATCTGTTTACCCTCTGTACCCCCTACACACATATCTGTTCCCCCTGCACATCTGTTCCCCCCACACACATCTGTTCCCCCTCTGTACCCCCCACACATATCTGTTCCCCCTCTGTACCCCCCTGCACATCCGTTTCCCTCCTCCCCACACACACACACACACATCTGTTCACCCTCTGTACCCCCTACACACATATCTGTTCCACCTGCACATCTGTTCCCCCCACACACATCTGTTCCCCCTCTGTACCCCCTGCACATCCGTTTCCCCCCGCTCCCCACACACACACATATCTGTTTCCCCTCTGTACCCCCTTTCCCACCCATACACACATATCTGTTCCCCATCTGTACATCCCCCACACATATCTGTTCCCCCTCTGTACCCCCCTGCACATCCGTTTCCCCCCCCTCCCCGCACACATACATATCTGTTCCCCCTCCCCCCCTACACACATATCTGTACCCCCTGCACACCTGCCCCCCCCCTCCCCACACACACATATCTGTACCCCCCCCACACACACATATCTGTATCCGCTGCACACCTGTCCCCCCCTCCCCACACACATATTGAACCCCCTGCACACCTGTTCCCCCCTCCCACACACACATCTGTACCCCCCTGCACACCTACCCCCCACACACACACATATCTGTACCCCCTCCCCCACACACATATCAGTTCCCTCTGTACACAGTGCAAAGCACTATAAACTGACAGCAGAGTAAATTTTTTGTTTCTTGTGAATGGGTGCAGGCTGCAGCACTGAGCTTCCACTATACCTGAGCCAGCGAAGGTGGTGGTAAACTTTGCTCCAGGACTGGAGAGTGGCGCTGCTGCCTGCCAGTCCTCCCACAACAGATCCCTGAGTGACCAGGAGGAGGGGGGGAGGCGGGAGCAGATATCGCGGCAAGCCCGTAGTTACATGATGCAGGGCTTCCATATAATCTACCCCAGCCGGTTCCACTAAACATGCGGCCAGCTGCTCCTCATCCCGGCTCTCTCCCCTCATCTTCTCACTGCAGTTGCTAGGGCGGCACTGCAGGCTGGGGATAGAGTGGTCTGTCCGGGATGTCTTCACAGCCCCAACCGCCCCCTAGGCTGGCACCATAAGGCATGCATTTAAAAAATGCCGGGACCTTTCTCGGCAGAACACTGGCCCTGCTCGCAATGGGATAAGCAGGGGAACGGGCTAGCTGGCTGGTGGGCGGCAATTTGCCGCCCCCTTTAAAGTACCGCCTGGGACAGAGGTACCATCGGTCCCATGGTAGGGCCGGCCCTGGGCTCGTTTATATTTGCAGTTGGGGGGTGGGGTAAAAACTAAAGGTCAAGGCTTGTTTTTTACGCTCCCTTAACCACTTCAGCCCCGGAAGGTTTTACCTTCTTTCATTACCAGGCCATTTTTTGCGATACTGCAATGCATTACTTTAACTGACAATTGCGCGGTCGTGCGATGCTGTACACTGTACTCAAATAAAATGTTTTTTCTTTTTCCCCACAAATAGAGCTTTCTTTTGGTGGTATTTGATCACATCTGCGGATTTTATTTTTTGTGCTAGAAACAAAAAAAGACCGACAATTTTGAAAAAAAATAACAAATTTTTTACTTTATGCTATAAAACATAAGCTGTAAAAAAATATCTTCTTCAATTTAGGCTAATATGTATTCTGCTACATTTGAGATTCATTAAGGCATATATGTTGACACACATTGGGCTTGATTTACTAAAACTGGAAAGTGCAAAATCTGGTGCAGCTTTGCATTGTAGCCAATCAGCTTCTAACTTCGGTTTGTTCAATTAAGCTTTTGACCAAGAAACTGATTGGTTTCTATGCAGAGCTGCACCAGATTTTGCACTCTCCAGTTTAAGTAAATGAACCCCATTATGTCGCAGATTACAGTGCATTACAAAATAGCAGCTCATATATTTGTATAGGCTGCCAAATAAACACAACAGACCATCGATTTGAATAGGCTGCCAATTAACCACAACAGACTTTAAATTGGCCATGCACCATTTTTCCCGGCAGGGTGCAACAATGCAAGGGATTTCATGTCCAATAGACATGGATTTGTTTTGCACTGGGTTAATGCTGTTGTGGTATGTGCACAGTAACACACTGGGGGAGATTTACTAAAACTGGTGCAGTCAGAATCTGGTGCAGCTGTTCATGGTAGCCAATCATCTTTTAACTTTAGCTTGTTCAATTAAACTTTTTCAATAAACCCTGGAATCTGATTGGTTTCTATGCAGAGTTGCAACAGATTTTGCCCTCTCTAGTCTTATTAAATAACCCCCTTTGTGTCACAAGGTAATAGGCATTGTATTAAGGCAGCTCATTCATTTCAATGGGCTGCTTAATGCAGTAAAACATACCAAAAAAGGTTTTTATAATGCATCAGAGAAAGTGCATTTCCATGCATAGTGGTGTGCTGTCATGCACATGCATTGGCAAGGTGCATTAGGGTGCCATTAAAGTGGTTGAAACCCTTACAGACCACTTTTTGCCACAGGTAAGCCTATAATAAGGCTTACCTGTAGCTACCCTGGATATCTCCTAAACCTGCGCGGTTTAAGAGATATACCCCTGTATCTGCATGTGCTGAAGTCATCGGCACATGCGCACTGAAGCAATGGCACTGAGCCGTTACCAGCTGCTCCCGTGCGCATGCGCGGGAGTGACGTCACGCGGCTCCGGACAATCACGGAGCCGGTGTCCGTGGCCCCCGGAAGAAAAAGGGGTGAGAAGATAGATGCATTCTGCACAGGGGACAGCGCTGGATTCGTTTGCAGGTAAGTGTCACATAATGGGCTAGTAAGCGATGCATACTAGCCCATTATGCTTTTAATTTGCAGGGTTTGCAGTCAGCAAAATAGAAAGTAAAACACATCAGGGTTTACTTTCTCTTTAACCACCTCAATACTGAGCACTTTCACTCCGTTCCTACCCATGCCAATTTTCAGCTTTCAGCGCTCTCACATTTTGAATGAGAATTACTCAGTCATGCAACATTGTACCCAAATTACATTTTTATAAAAAATTTTACACAAATAGAGCTTTCTTTTGGTGGTATTTAATCACCACTTGGGTTTTTTATTGTTAGCGCTACAAATGAAAATAGTCTGAACAATTTAAAAAAAAAAAAAATCTTAGCTTCTATTATAACATTTTGCAAATACGTAATTTCTCTTCATAAATTTTGACCAAAATTCATACTGCTACATTTCTTTGGTAAATATAACCTGAATTAGGGTATATTATCTGGTCTGTGTGAAAGCTATAAAGTCCTCGAGCTATGGTAACAATCATTGAAAACTGATCACACCTGATGTACTGACGGCCTATCTCATTTCTTCAGGCCCTAACATGACAAGACAGTACAAATATTCCCCAAATTACCCCTGTTTTGGAAAGTAGACAGTCCAATTTATTTAGTAAGAGGCATGACAAGTTTTTTGAAGTTGGAATTTTTTCCCACAATTCTTTGGAAAAAGAAGATTTTTTTTTTATTTCACAAAAATTTAATTTTAACAAGTTATTTCTTACACATGGCATAGGCATACTTGCAATTACACCCCAAAAGACATTCTGCTACCATGTCATGTGGCAATACCACATGTGTGAGACTTTTTCACAGCATGGCTACATAGAGAACATCAAAGGAGCACTTCAGCCATTATCCACTTAAAAACCAGGCCTTCTTCTGACACCTTTTGTTTACAAGTAAAAATCTGTATTTTTGCTAGAAAATTACTTAGAACCCTAAACACGATATATTTGTAGCAAAGGCCCTAAAGAAAAAAATGGTGGGTTTTGCAAATTTTTATGTCACACGGTATTTGCACAGCAATTTTTCGAATGCAATTTTACACACTAACGCATAAATAAATTTTAATGAATTTCAATGCACACAGAGACAATACAATACCCACATTTTTGATAAAATATGGTGTTGCTCCGGGTAAATGGATACCATACACATCTCACTTTAAAATTGCACACGCTTGTGAAATGGCATCAAACTTCGATATTTGACAATCTATATAGGAGATGCTTCATAAGTCTTTATTGGTTACCAGTTTAGCGTTACACAGGACTTCTGATGCTAGAATTATTTCTCTCGCTCTGATGTTCACAGCGATACCACACATCTGTGCTGCATATCGCTGTTTACGTATGCATACAGACCCAACCTGTGCATACACCTTTGCACGCGAGCATGGGGGGTATGGGGGCACTTTAAATGTTTTTTTTATTTATTGGTGGCACACTGACAGATGTTTTTGCGCACTTGTACACAGACAGGTGTTGATCGGCCACCAGCGGACACTGACAGATGTTGATGTCACAATGGTACACTATTGCAGATGTTTTGTGCACTGGTACAGATTTGATGGGACACTGAGCCCTCGTACACACGGCCGAGATTCTCGTTGAAAAAAACATGTCGTTTTTTTCGACGAGATTCTTGGACAAGAAACTTGTCCCGGCCGAGTGTACACACGCTCGTTTCAAAGAACCCGCGGTTCTATGAATGGAGCGTACGCGGTGACGTCATCGACTACGACGAGCATGCGCTCGTCACATTCGATGCCGTCGCCGCCATCTTGGTATACCCTACGTATGCCTAGGAAGCTACCGCGCATGCGTCAAATTCATTTCGAACATGCGCGGGCTTCCGGGAGGACAGGTAAGTGTACACACACTCACTTTTCTCGTCGAGAAACATGCCGAGGAGAATCTCGACGAGAAAATAGAGAGCAGGTTCTCTATTTTCTCGTCTAGGTTTCTTGTCGGTTTTCTCGACGAGAAACCCGATAGCCGCGTACACACGACCGATTTACTCGGCAAGGCCTCTCTGCCAGCAAGTTTCTTGCTGGTTCTTGCCGAGAAAATCGGCCGTGTGTACGAGGCCTGACAGATGTTTTGCGCACTGGTACAGATGTAATGGGGACACTGACAGATGCTTTATGCACTGGTACAGATGTGATGGGGACACTGACAGATGTTTTGCGCACTGGTACAGGTGTGATGGGACACTGACATATGCTTTGTGCACTGGTACAGATGTGATGGAGACACTGACAGATGTTTTGTGCACTGGTACAGCTGTTTATGGGGGCACTGTGACAGATGTGTATGGGGACAGGGACAGTGGTGCTTGGTGTACTATGTGTGGGGGGATCTGTGACAGCTCTGTGTGTAAAATCATCCTTACACACAGAGCTGTCACAGACCCTGCAGATTCCCCCGCTCCCCCCGCCATGAGCTCTCACTGAGCTCAGTGGGGAGAACTGTCACAGAGACACATGTCTCTGTTTACGCGGTGAAGGCTGTGATTGGACATAGCCGTCACGTGATCAAGAGGGCCATCGAGTGTTCCATGCTCACTGCCTTCACAGGATTGCGCCGCAGAGTGGCCTCGGAGCCCCGCTTTGAGCACTCGCTTTGTACAGTGGTTAGGTGGGAAGAAGTAAAAAATAAATAGCACTGCAGTGCACCAACATGCATACTGCACATTTTTACTTTTAACATGCAAACCCAGCCTCAATTTTGGCACGTAGACAGATAGGTATTTCACCTTATGTTGGCTACAAACAATGAAACATTTTTTCAGACGATGTTTTAGAATTACAACATTTACAAACCACTTTGTAGCTGCAGGACCTTCTGCATTGGATATACATTTATTTAGATGTTTAGGTGGTCCTTACACTACAGTTGTTGGTAAATCTATCTCCATGTTTAATGTCCCTTTTCAATGGTTTGTTTGAACTCTTTGCTGCATTGACAGGTGGGTTTACTGGGTGAGCTGTATTAACTGTAAGCATTTAGCCTCAGCTACATTCAGTGTTCAGTGCCATGTTCAGAGAAAGCTTTGTATTCATTCCTAGAATACAAAGCTTCCCATTAATGGCTGAGCACAGTGAGCAGCATTAAGTTTAACTGTATTTTGTTCCAGGAGTGGGACTGGATATTCTCATTCCACTGCCAGAGCACAGCACTGTATACTGTATGTAGCTGAGGTTAAATGCAGTTAATACAGCACGTCCAACAAGGGCACCTGGTAGCACAGTAAAGAGTTTGTTTGGGCCAGTTTGTCCCAAAGGGACATTAAATGTGGAATTAGGCTTTAAACAGATCAAATCTAAAGTAAGTCCAACAATAATTTCTGCTACATAGAATCTATTGAAGGAGAAGAAAAAAAAATTTGTATTCTTATAATATATATTATGTATTATATAATATAAAGGCCAGTATGGTGGCCTGAATTTATGGGAGGAGTCTGAGGGGTATTTAAGCAGCCCACTCATCTGTGGTATTTGTCGGTTCCGATGCGCGATTCGCTACGTCACTAGGCCAACACTTCCCAACTCAGTATTCACGAGTTGCGTGTCCAAACTTCCAGAGGCTTTCGTCATGTGACTTTCTCAAAGGTTTATTTTATTCATCACCTTTGAGAAAGTCACATGACGAAACACGTCAGTTGACCAGTCAACACAGACGTCCTACGTCCTATCTGGTTCAGGGGATTGCAGCGGTGGAACGCACGCTGCCAGCACCTTGCATCCCCAGTGCGATACGGAAGTTTTTTTGTACTTACTTTGCTTTTATAATAACTTTCATGGTATTAAGTCCTTTGAGACCTTTTTTATATAATAAATATTACTTTTTTAATCAATACCACACTATGCGGGCACTTTTTTGTTTGTGATCTGGCTATGTGAGATACCGGCATCAGCAGGATATCTATCTGGATCTGAGCGGTGGATTGGGACCGGTGCAGGAGCAGGAGACCATCCGACCAAGATAGGATCAGCTCATCCATCCCACTTGCTTTTGTTCACCACCCCTGCAGGGGTATACAGTTCTGGTGAGTGGGGACCCATAGGGGGAGCACGCAAGTCACCTTGACATCAATATGATGACCAGCGCTTGAAGATCTCACAAAAGTCACATTATATCATCCTTGTGTGGAACTATTTTTAGCTTCTTATCCCCTTTTTAATTTTTGATTTTTATTGGTACTCCCATTGGTTTATTTATGTATAAGCACCAGTGGTCTATGGCTTAGGTATTATTGAATAAAAAAAACACCTTAAGAGCATAGTTTCATCTTTACTGGAATCCATACAGTCAGCACAGCACCTGCATACCTGCTGCTGTTTATGAAGGGCTGGGGAGCCTATGGACTTTTTGCATTGTTTTTTCACCTTGTGAGGATTTTTTCTGTTCATTTTGTGCTTTTTTTTGCTCTTTTCTTCAATCAGTGTATTGCACATATATTGCATATTTAGGAGAATTCTGATTTTAGGTTTCTGGCACTATATTTAGTTAATTTATTCACAATATTAGGAGTTGACACTTTACACATCCACTATTTACCCCTAGGAGGTGGGGTATAGCATATTCAGTCCACTCACCCACATAGTGGCAAACAGTATTAATACACATCACGGGAAGAGTGATTCACTTACATATTGCTGTTCAGCAACAGGGTAATCTATTGCCTGTGGAGTCTATCCAGTACGCCCTGGCTCCTTCCACATGGTTTTACTGAGGAGGTGACGGGAGCTCACAATCTATGTGGGTTTTACCCATTCTTTGGTTACCCGACATTTAATTTATAGTTATCTTTGTGGGCTCACAACTACCCACCTTTGTTTTCTGCTCACAGGGATTAAGCAGGATTGGTTCCAGCCCTCTACCCATTTTTTTATTTATTTTTTTAAAGCCCATGGCATGTGAAACACACCCAAAAACTCCACCCGGTGCCAAAAAAAGTGCACACACATAAAGAGGGACACAAAATGTGCAACGGGTGTTACACTTGTCCTCCACATGGAAGGACCTTACCCTGATCCCCCGGGGCGTTAGGCTCCTGACGGGGACTGAGGTACATCACGTGGTCCATCTGGCCGAAACCAGACGGACCCCTTTCTCTGGAGGGTCTGCCGAAACAGACCCACCCAAGTACTAGGTGGGGCTCCCCCAAAGGGAGACCCCATGAGAGCAGGTGAACTAAGCCAGAAGGCCATGTCCACCGACTCCCAAGTCGTTCAGGGCAGGCCCGAGGACCTACACCCTACTAAACACACTGTGACAAACGTGCAGACAACCAACAAAAAAATACAAAAAAGTGACAAACACGGGGTTAAATAAAAAGAAAGTGGGGAGAAGGAAGGTGGGAGAGTGAAAAGTGGCCATTGTGCAATACAATGGCCAGGCCCTCCGGCCAGTAATAAAAAATTCCTCCGGTCCCAGCCAAAAGGCCCGGCCCAGGAGGCAGGTGCTAAAAAAGCGTGTTCATGGTGCAGTGACCGCGGTGCCATATATCAATGTGACCCTCACTCACAGTGATCGTCTGGCACCCTTGGACTGCCACTCCAAGGGCACATACACCATGGGCTTTTTGGTTCCTATCCTACCCCCCGACCGGTCAGTGCAGCCCTCTGTCCTGCTGATAGAGAGCCCTTCAAGGTTTTCTCAGGGAGAGCTGCCCCTTTTACAGCCTCCACCGATACTAGCCCTTCCAGACTCCCATCAACCCGGTGGATTTGCATGGCCTCGCCCTGCCACATCTTACAAGGCTTGGCCAGCTCCTCCCTCCAGATCGCCAACAAGGACAGCACTTACACCATCCGGCCAGAAGGCCAGAATAAGACTCGGCAAAAAGACCAGACCAAATACAGCCACCCATCCTCACCAGGAGCACCCTTCCAGACGGCTCAGACTCAACCATGGGCCAGTCCCCAGTTTACTGTCGGGCAACCGGCATAGTCACTACCGAAACCGTCCTTCCAGGTACAGTGACACCATTGGATTTGCATCCACCCTCCCCTTGTAGGAGGTGCTTCAGCGCATCCTCTGGCAACTGATAAGAACAGATACTACACTTGATCTTAGCCAAAAGGCAGAGAGTTCGTCGACCCGAGGCATCGGGTATGCATCGAACTTGGACACACTGTTGAGTTTCCTAAAGTCGCTACGGAAGGGTTTGGGAACCAGTAGCTGTTCTACATCGTCCTCTACGCGTTTTACCACCTGATGCATTAAATTGTTTTTAAGGACCATTTAGGGGAAATACACTCCCCAGTTAGGATCCACCCATTCCCCATCCACCATCTTAACATTTTCTCTGGCTCTCATGAGGGTGACATCCCGCAGTTGCTCGGTACAGAAATCCTCTCTCCTGGCCTCTAATTCGGGTACCATATTCTGGCTATTGTCATTGCCAGGGTCAGAGATGTTCTCCTGTTTGTTACCCTCGGGCTGGGAGCTAGCTTCCAGGTCCTCTGGCTCCCCAGCCATGACAGGGAAAGGAAGAGGATCTCCAGCTTCCTCGATCCCCCCAATCAGCGTCCCCTTCCCTTTGGCAAAAAGGGTCTGGTAAGAGTTCTCAAGCTTTCCCAGCAGGGGGAACTCTATCTACCAGCTTCCCTTTGCTCTCCCATAAATGGGGAAAATCTCTCCCCACTAAAGCTTCATGAAGCAGTGAAGGCACCACCCCCACAAAATGTCACACTGCCCCAAGGGGTATCAACCTCAACCACCACTGTCTGGAAGTCCCGAGTGTCCCCTTGGATGCAAATGACCCCGATAGTACTGGGGTGTAGTTTTGTGGGGTTTACACAATCATTTCTGACTAAGGTCACCACACTACCAGAGTCTAGCAGGGCTGTGAGTGGCTTTCCATCTACTGAAATAACACACATTTGTTTTTCAATGCGACTCTGACATGATGCAGTACATGCGACCTGTGCAAAAAGAGATATGCATCTTTTTCATATAAGCATAATCACATTGCATAGGTTCATCATTTATAGGACAGTTTGCAGCAATATCCCCTAATGCAGTGGTTCTCAACTCCTGTCCTCAGGACCCACTAACATACCAGGTTTGCAAGATAACTGAAGTACATCACAGGTGATATCATTTGCTGCTCAGTGATTGCAGTATTCTAGTCTGCATCTCCCCAAGGTAATACCTAAACTATGGCCTGTTAGTGGGTCCTGAGGACAGAAGTTAAGAACCACTGCTCTAATGCATGGCAACGAAAACACTGTATGTTATCGACCCCCAGTCCTCTTAACGGTCCCAAAGACCTTCCTGGCTTTTTTGGCCAGTCTCCAGGTCTAGGACCCACAGTCTCATTAGCTGTAACAACAGTCTTATCTAACTTCCCCATGCTCTTGAAACCTGGAACAGTCTTACCAGAACCTCTGGGCGATCTTGTACCCCTAGACACGGGTTCACCAAGTCCTCAGTAGCAGTGTACCTCTCCACTAGGTCCACTAATTGGGTTGCGGTTTTGGGGTCCCCCTGTCTGACCCACCTCCTCAGAGCAGCAGGGAGCGCACGCAGGTACCGGTCCATTACCACACGCTTCACGATCTGAGGGCCTGTCAAGGTCTCTGGCTGCAACCACTTCCTGGTGAGGTGAACCAGGTTGAACATTTGAGAACGGGGTGCTTGTCGCTGGAGTAGGTCCACTGATACACGCTCTGGTCCCGGACTGCCATGGTGACACCCAAGCGTGCGAGTATCTCTGTCTTCAGAGTCTCATAGTCCTGGGCCTTATCCGATTTCAGATCAAAGTAGGCCTTTTGAGGTTCTCCTGTCAATAATGGAGCCAACAAACCCGCCCACTGTCCTTTTTACCATCCTTCACAGACAGCGACTTTCTCAAAAGTCCCAAGGTATGCCTCAACATCATTGGCAGATGTCATCTTCTGTAGGTTGTAGGAGGCACGTAGCATCTTTAGTTCCACTGGCACGTACCATCTTTAGTTCCACTGGAGAATGGGAAGAAAAAAAAAGAAAAAAGGAGGGGTTGTGGTATAGGGGAAGGAAGGAGTAGGGAAAAAAGGTGGAAGAGTGGGATGAAGGTGAACCCCTAGTCCAATTAGGAGGATACAAAGGATATATAGCTATCATATGAGTGATGAACAGAATAAAGTTAGTCTTCATGAAGGTCTCCCCAAAGAGGAAGGGGAGAGGTCCTTCCAGTGGGACCATATATTGTTAACTTTTTTGGTTGTATCTTTGAGAAAACTGATAAGATCTTCCATATGTTCGATATTATGAACTCAACAGAACCACTGCCGTATGGTGGGTGGTGAAGAGGATTTCCAAATAGCTAGCATTCAGGATTGGGCTGAATTTACTAAAATAATTAAGGACCAACTTTTTATATTTTTTAAGAGGAATGTCATTATGATGTAGGAAGAAAAAACTCAGGTATTTAGGAATAAAATGATCAGTGAACTTTTGAGTAATGGTATGGACCTGGGTCCAGAAATCATTATGACAGGGACAAGCCCAGAAGATATGTAATAGATCTGCCTGTAGGTTGTCACATCACCAGCAGGAATCTGAAACAAGTGGGTAGATTGAATTTAATTATTTAGTAGTACGATATGAGAGAGTAATTTATTTCCAGCTTCCTGGTATCGGTTACGTATAAACAAGCAAGTGGATAATGTAAATATTTTAGATCTAGCCTGAGGTGTAAATTTAATGTCCAGATCCTGTTTCCATTTATCTATAAATCTTGGAGTTTGTTGTAATGAATCAGAAAGTAAGAGTTTATAGGAGAAGGAAAGAATATGGGGAAAAGGGGCGTTGTCCAGGACACTTATTCCAATGTCATAAGTGAGCATCCAAATGAATCGACATCTGGCAAAGAGCGCAGAAAATTTTAAATTTGAAGGGTTCGTAAAGGTCAAATTAAAGATAAAGAGGGGTCAGATGACATTAGATCGGCCAACAACCGAGTCAAATTTTTTATAAGTTGGAATGCAAGATATTTATCCTTAGCTATTAATGTGTAAAGAGTTTTATCTCATCTACCTGGGGTGAATTTAGGATGGTCTAAAATCGATAGAAGTGGAGAGGGGAAGGGGAAGATCCCGCATTTATTAAAAACATGTTTACAGTGTTTCGATGTGGTTGTAATGGTAGGATGAGTTCGTAGAACCGATTGTGGAAGCATTGGGCTCCATAGGAGAGCAGGGAGGAAAAAGATTGTTCGGTGGAAACCCATTGTTTAATATCCGAATGTCGACACCAGTCTATGGCTCTCAAAAGGTGAGCGGCTAAATAATAAAGCTTAACGTTAGGGAGTACCAATTCTCCTAAGGTTTTTGGTCTGCGGAGAAGAGTATGTTTAATCCTGATGGATTTGGAGGCCCAAAAAAATGTGTTAAATATAGACTGCAACAATTTGAAAAAGCTGGCTGGAATGTTTGTTGAGATTGTTTGAAAGAGATAAAGAATCCTGGGGAGTGCATTCTGTTTCAAAACATACATCTGCCTGTCCATGAAAAATTAAGCCCAGGAAGACAGTGCAGAGTGAAATTTGGAAAGCAATGGAGAGAAATTAAGCGTGTAAAAGGTAGATAGGATTAAATGTAGTAAAATACCTAGCTATTTAATGTGAGATGAGGCCCATTTGAAATGAAAATGTGTTTGTAGATGGTGAGATTTAGATTTTTGGTAAGCAATATGAAAGTTTGATAAGTCCCCCTAGCGCTTAAATTCCGCAACAAGGTTTGGTAAAGTAGTAATGGGTTTACTAATTAAGAAAAGTAGGTCATCTGCATATGCCAATATTTTGTGTTCACAATTCCCAAAACAAATTTTGGTAATGTCTGGATTCACGCAAACAGTTCTCAGGAAGGGTTCTAATGTGAGAATAAGTCGAGACAGTGGACATCCCTGTCAAGTTCCAATCTCGAAAGAGAGAAGATCATGAATAATGTAGTAATTCCATTTAGCGCCATAACATATACCAAATGATCAAAATAGAGCACATGCAGCTCAAATCTAAAGTAAAGTATAGTAAAATTTTCCATATAATACATATACTATGTATGGTGTCACATCAATATTAAAAATGTGGACTGACAACAAGTATCACATATGAGGTCTGATTCTCTGAAAACGGAGAGTGTAAAATAAATCACAGCTCTGCACGGAAACCATCCAGTCTCCTGGTTTACTGTCAAGGCTCAATTGAACAAGATGAGGCTATAGGCTGACCAGCCAATAGTATTTTAAGAATGTCTCTCCTGGGTAATGTGTTCCAAGATAAGTCAGGGAAAAGTTGTATATGAGCTCCATTAACCACTTGCCGACCAGCCGCCGTCGTTATACGGCGGCAGGTCGGCACGATCCTGCGAACCGCCGTAGCTGTACGTCAGTCCCTTTAAGCGGGATAGCAGGACCGTGTGCCAGCTGCATCGCAGGGGTGCCGATGCTCATGACCGGCTGTCGCGATAACCGCCGGCCGCGAGCGATCGCTGGCATTAGAACAGGGACGTGTGTGTGTAAACACACAAATCCCTGTTCTGTTTTGTGAGGAGATGCAGATCGTGAGTTCCTAATAGCTAGGAACCACGATCTGTCATTTCCTCTAGGTTAGTCCCATCCACCTACAGTTAGAAACAAACTAGGGAACACAATTAACCCCTTAATTGCCCCCTAGTAGGGATGAGCTTCGTGTTCGAGTCGAACATACGTTCGACTCGAACATCGGCTGTTCGATCGTTCGACGAAGATCGAACGATTTGGGCCGTTCGCGCCAAATTCGAGTGACGCGAACGGCCCACAATGCACTACGCCATCGCAGTGTCATCCAGGCGCTGTGATTGGCCAAGTGTGCTTGTGCTATAGTGTGCTTAAAAAAAACATTTATTCTAGGGACAGAAAACTGTAGGTAGGGACAGTGTCAGTTTCTTTCACTCTGCAAGTCCTTGTTTCCAGGGACCTGGAAGGACAGTGAGTGAATTGTCCTTGTGCTATATTGTGCTTAAAAAAACATTTATTCTAGGGACAGAAAACTGTAGGTAGGGAGAGTATCAGTTTCTTTCACTCTGCAAGTCCTTGTTTCCAGGGACCTGTAAGGACAGTGAGTGAATTGTCCTTGTGCTATATTGTGATTAAAAAAAACATTTTTTCTAGGGACAGAAAACTGTAGGTAGGGAGAGTGTTTTTTTTCTTTCACTCTGCAAGTCCTTGTTTCCAGGGACCTGTAAGGACAGTGAGTGAATTGTCCTTGTGCTATATTGTGCTTAAAAAAAACATTTATTCTAGGGACAGAAAACTGTAGGTAGGGAGAGTGTCAGTTTATTTCACTCTGCAAGTCCTTGTTTCCAGGGACCTGGAAGGACAGTGAGTGAATTGTCCTTGTGCTATATTGTGATTAAAAAAAACATTTTTTCTAGGGACAGAAAACTGTAGGTAGGGAGAGTGTTTTTTTTCTTTCACTCTGCAAGTCCTTGTTTCCAGGGACCTGTAAGGACAGTGAGTGAATTGTCCTTGTGCTATATTGTGATAAAAAAAAACATTTTTTCTAGGGACAGAAAACTGTAGGTAGGGAGAGTGTTTTTTTTCTTTCACTCTGCAAGTCCTTGTTTCCAGGGACCTGTAAGGACAGTGAGTGAATTGTCCTTGTGCTATATTGTGCTTAAAAAAAACATTTATTCTAGGGACAGAAAACTGTAGGTAGGGAGAGTGTCAGTTTATTTCACTCTGCAAGTCCTTGTTTCCAGGGACCTGGAAGGACAGTGAGTGAATTGTCCTTGTGCTATATTGTGATTAAAAAAAACATTTTTTCTAGGGACAGAAAACTGTAGGTAGGGAGAGTGTTTTTTTTCTTTCACTCTGCAAGTCCTTGTTTCCAGGGACCTGTAAGGACAGTGAGTGAATTGTCCTTGTGCTATATTGTGATAAAAAAAAACATTTTTTCTAGGGACAGAAAACTGTAGGTAGGGAGAGTGTTTTTTTTCTTTCACTCTGCAAGTCCTTGTTTCCAGGGACCTGTAAGGACAGTGAGTGAATTGTCCTTGTGCTATAGTGTGCTTAAAAAAAACATTTATTCTAGGGACAGAAAACTGTAGGTAGGGACAGTGTCAGTTTCTTTCACTCTGCAAGTCCTTGTTTCCAGGGACCTGGAAGGACAGTGAGTGAATTGTCCTTGTGCTATATTGTGATTAAAAAAAACATTTTTTCTAGGGACAGAAAACTGTAGGTAGGGAGAGTGTTTTTTTTCTTTCACTCTGCAAGTCCTTGTTTCCAGGGACCTGTAAGGACAGTGAGTGAATTGTCCTTGTGCTATATTGTGATTAAAAAAAACATTTTTTCTAGGGACAGAAAACTGTAGGTAGGGAGAGTGTTTTTTTTTCTTTCACTCTGCAAGTCCTTGTTTCCAGGGACCTGTAAGGACAGTGAGTGAATTGTCCTTGTGCTATATTGTGATTAAAAAAAACATTTTTTCTAGGGACAGAAAACTGTAGGTAGGGAGAGTGTTTTTTTTCTTTCACTCTGCAAGTCCTTGTTTCCAGGGACCTGTAAGGACAGTGAGTGAATTGTCCTTGTGCTATATTGTGCTTAAAAAAAACATTTATTCTAGGGACAGAAAACTGTAGGTAGGGAGAGTGTCAGTTTATTTCACTCTGCAAGTCCTTGTTTCCAGGGACCTGTAAGGACAGTGAGTGAATTGTCCTTGTGCTATATTGTGATTAAAAAAAACATTTTTTCTAGGGACAGAAAACTGTAGGTAGGGAGAGTGTTTTTTTTCTTTCACTCTGCAAGTCCTTGTTTCCAGGGACCTGTAAGGACAGTGAGTGAATTGTCCTTGTGCTATATTGTGCTTAAAAAAAACATTTATTCTAGGGACAGAAAACTGTAGGTAGGGAGAGTGTCAGTTTATTTCACTCTGCAAGTCCTTGTTTCCAGGGACCTGGAAGGACAGTGAGTGAATTGTCCTTGTGCTATATTGTGATTAAAAAAAACATTTTTTCTAGGGACAGAAAACTGTAGGTAGGGAGAGTGTTTTTTTTCTTTCACTCTGCAAGTCCTTGTTTCCAGGGACCTGTAAGGACAGTGAGTGAATTGTCCTTGTGCTATATTGTGATAAAAAAAAACATTTTTTCTAGGGACAGAAAACTGTAGGTAGGGAGAGTGTTTTTTTTCTTTCACTCTGCAAGTCCTTGTTTCCAGGGACCTGTAAGGACAGTGAGTGAATTGTCCTTGTGCTATATTGTGCTTAAAAAAAACATTTATTCTAGGGACAGAAAACTGTAGGTAGGGAGAGTGTCAGTTTATTTCACTCTGCAAGTCCTTGTTTCCAGGGACCTGGAAGGACAGTGAGTGAATTGTCCTTGTGCTATATTGTGATTAAAAAAAACATTTTTTCTAGGGACAGAAAACTGTAGGTAGGGAGAGTGTTTTTTTTCTTTCACTCTGCAAGTCCTTGTTTCCAGGGACCTGTAAGGACAGTGAGTGAATTGTCCTTGTGCTATATTGTGATAAAAAAAAACATTTTTTCTAGGGACAGAAAACTGTAGGTAGGGAGAGTGTTTTTTTTCTTTCACTCTGCAAGTCCTTGTTTCCAGGGACCTGTAAGGACAGTGAGTGAATTGTCCTTGTGCTATAGTGTGCTTAAAAAAAACATTTATTCTAGGGACAGAAAACTGTAGGTAGGGACAGTGTCAGTTTCTTTCACTCTGCAAGTCCTTGTTTCCAGGGACCTGGAAGGACAGTGAGTGAATTGTCCTTGTGCTATATTGTGATTAAAAAAAACATTTTTTCTAGGGACAGAAAACTGTAGGTAGGGAGAGTGTTTTTTTTCTTTCACTCTGCAAGTCCTTGTTTCCAGGGACCTGTAAGGACAGTGAGTGAATTGTCCTTGTGCTATATTGTGATTAAAAAAAACATTTTTTCTAGGGACAGAAAACTGTAGGTAGGGAGAGTGTTTTTTTTCTTTCACTCTGCAAGTCCTTGTTTCCAGGGACCTGTAAGGACAGTGAGTGAATTGTCCTTGTGCTATATTGTGCTTAAAAAAAACATTTATTCTAGGGACAGAAAACTGTAGGTAGGGAGAGTGTCAGTTTATTTCACTCTGCAAGTCCTTGTTTCCAGGGACCTGTAAGGACAGTGAGTGAACTGTCCTTGTGCTATATTGTGATTAAAAAAAACATTTTTTCTAGGGACAGAAAACTGTAGGTAGGGAGAGTGTTTTTTTTCTTTCACTCTGCAAGTCCTTGTTTCCAGGGACCTGTAAGGACAGTGAGTGAATTGTCCTTGTGCTATATTGTGCTTAAAAAAAACATTTATTCTAGGGACAGAAAACTGTAGGTAGGGAGAGTGTCAGTTTATTTCACTCTGCAAGTCCTTGTTTCCAGGGACCTGTAAGGACAGTGAGTGAATTGTCCTTGTGCTATATTGTGATTAAAAAAAACATTTTTTCTAGGGACAGAAAACTGTAGGTAGGGAGAGTGTTTTTTTTCTTTCACTCTGCAAGTCCTTGTTTCCAGGGACCTGTAAGGACAGTGAGTGAATTGTCCTTGTGCTATATTGTGCTTAAAAAAAATATTTTTTCTAGGGACAGAAAACTGTAGGTAGGGAGAGTGTCAGTTTCTTTCACTGTGAAAGTCCTTGTTTCAAGGGACAGAGAAGGACACCTGAAGGTAGCCCTTATTGCTTTTTTCCCATCTCCCTGCAGGCCATCTATTAGAATGTCTGGAAGGCAAACAAGGAGAGGCAGACAGTCAGGAGGCAATAAAAGAGGGCAAGCAGGCTCTGTGTCTGGGGGCAACAGTGCTGGTCGTGGACGCGGTGCATTGTCATCAGCACATGGCCATGGGACACGCTTGTCCTTCTTTTCGGCAGCTGGACATGTTGAGCCACATCATGCCGAAGACTTGGTAGAGTGGATGACCAAGCCCTCCTCCTCCTCCTCATCCTCTCTCACCCAGGCTCAGGGTACTGGAAAAGCAGCTGCCAAAGCGTCGTCTTCCCTGGTATCAATGTCAGACAAATCATCAGTCACTCCTTCCCTAGACCCACCATGTCCTCCTCCTGAGGAGTCCCCCGAACTGTTTCAGCACAGTGTTGGGTACATGCTCCAGGTGGATGCCCAGCGTTTCGAAGGGTCTGATGATGAAACCCAGCTAGAGGAAGGCAGTAGCGTGAGAGCAGACAGAGGGGATGCTCAAGAAGGACACCAATCTGGCAGTCATGTTCCAGCAGCTGCAGCATACTGCCAGATTGGCTCCAGTGATGAGGAGGGAGGGGATGATGAGGTCACTGACTCCACGTGGGTGCCTAATAGGAGAGAGGAGGAGGAGGAGGATGAGGAGGAGGCACATCTCCAACGAGGCAGGATGCCCTTTGGTGGCCAGCGTAAGGGCAGTACACCGACGGAATCACACCGCAGAGCTCCGCCTGTGCAGGGCGCTGCCTCTGCCCGTCATTCAAAAAGTTCTTTGGTGTGGGCCTTTTTTGAGGCTAGTGCATCAGATCGCACAGCTGCTGTTTGCAACATATGTCTCAAGCGTATATCGCGTGGCCAAAACATCAGCCGCTTGGGTACCACATGCCTGACCAGACATATGTTGACCTGCCATGCAGCTCGTTGGCAAGCCTACCTCAAAGACCCACACCAAAGAACAAAGCGGACCTCTCCTTGCACCGCATCAGCTGGGATCTCCAACCCCACTATAACTTCAGTCCTCTCTGAAACATGCACTGAGAGGAATGAAGGTGTAGAATTAGGTGTGTCACAGCCAAGTACTTGCGGCCACTCTGCTAGCAGTACACCGACGTCCGATTCTAGCAGGCAAATTTCCCTGCCCCAGCTGCTGGACCGTCGAAAGAAGTTCACTCCCAGCCATCCACATGCCCAGCGGTTGAATGCTAGCTTGGCTAAATTGCTAGCGCTTCAACTGCTGCCTTTTCAGTTGGTAGACTCGGCCCCCTTCCGTGAGTTTGTGCAATGTGCGGTTCCTCAGTGGCAGGTTCCCAAACGCCACTTTTTCTCACGGAAGGCTATTCCGGCTCTCTACCGGCATGTGGAAGGCAATGTCTTGGCCTCGCTGGACAGGGCGGTCAGCGGTAAGGTGCATATTACCGCTGACTCATGGTCCAGCAGGCATGGACAGGGACGTTACCTTTCTTTCACGGCCCATTGGGTCACTCTTTTGGCAGCTGGGAAGGATTCAGGACAAGGTGCAGTAGTGTTGGAGGTTGTCCCACCGCCACGCCTCCAAAATGCTACTACTGGTTGTGACACACCTCTCTCCTCCACCCCCTCCTCTTCTTCTTCCTCCATGGCCTCTTCCTGTGGTTTGTCCTATGAACCAGCGGTGCTCCGTAGCCGTTCACGGGGCTACGCAAGTACGCAGGCAAAAAGATGCCATGCCGTGCTTGCGCTGGTGTGTTTGGGGGACAGAAGCCACACTGGGGCAGAGGTCCTGTCTGCTCTGCAGGGCCAGGCCGAGAGGTGGTTGACGCCACGCCAGCTTAAGCCAGGAATGGTGGTTTGCGACAATGGCACCAACCTCCTCTCCGCCCTCCGACAGGGACAACTGACCCATGTGCCCTGTGTGGCTCATGTCCTTAACCTGGTGGTGCAGCGCTTCTTGGGCAGGTACCCGGGCTTACAGGATGTCCTGAGGCAGGCCAGGAAAGTCTGTGTGCATTTCCGCAGATCTTATAATGCCAGTGCTCGCCTGGCTGAGCTGCAAAAGGAGTTGAACCTGCCCAAGAACCGCCTTATATGTGACATGCCCACCAGGTGGAACTCAACGTTGGCCATGCTGCAGCGGCTGCACACGCAGCAGAGGGCCATCAATGAGTACCTGTGCGACTACGGCACCAGGACAGGGTCAGGGGAGCTTGGTTTTTTTTCTCCACGCCAGTGGGGCATGATCAGGGATGCATGCACTGTCCTGGCACCATTTGAGGAGGCCACGAGGATGGTGAGCAGTGACAGTGCATGCATCAGTGACACTGTACCTCTTGTCCACCTGTTGGAGCACACGCTGCGTGGAATAATGGACAGGGCACTTGAGGCAGAACAGAGGCAGGAAGAGGAGGACTTCCTTGCCTCTCAAGGCCCCCTTTACCCAGACAGTGTTCCTTCTGTCCCACCCATCGCACAGGAAGAGGAGGAGGAGGAGGAGGAGGAGGATTGTGTCAGCATGGAGGTGGAGGCTGGCACTCAGCATCATCAGCAGCAGTCTTTTAGGGATGATTTACAGTCCCAAGAAACCAGTGGACTTGTACGTGGCTGGGAGGAGGTGGCTGCGGATCATGTCGTCCTTAGTGACCCAGAGGACTCCGGAGCGAATGCCTCAGCAAACCTACGCTGCATGGCCTCCCTGATCCTGCAAAGTCTGCGGAAGGATCCTCGTATTCTTCGGATCAAGGAGAGGGACCATTACTGGCTGGCCACTCTCCTTGATCCACGGTACAAGGGTAAGGTTGCGGACCTTATGTTACCGTCGCAGAGGGAGCAGAGGATGAGACAACTCCGGGAGGCCTTGCAGAAAGGTCTGTGCAACGCGTTCCCAGAGACTGGGAGGTTGCAAACTCCTGGTCCTGGACAACGAGTTGCTGAGGCTTCGGCCAGTCAAAGAAGGAGCGGTGGGGAAGGTGGCCGTCTGACCGATGCGTTCAGACAATTCTTTAGTCCGCAGCCCCAAAGTATGATCGGTTCCAGCAACCATCGCCAGCGTCTGATAAACATGGTGCAGGAATATCTAGGGGCAAGGTCAGACTTGGACACCTTCCCCACCGAAAATCCTCTGGCTTACTGGGTCTTGAGGATGGATCACTGGCCAGAGCTTGCACAGTATGCAATTGAGCTACTGGCCTGTCCTGCATCCAGCGTTCTTTCGGAACGCACATTCAGTGCTGCTGGAGGATTTGTCACGGATCACAGGGTGCGCCTGTCCACCGACTCGGTTGATCGACTGACTTTCATCAAGATGAACCAGTCTTGGATCACCACCAGCTACCACACACCTGATACTGATATAACAGACTAATTGATTTTAACATGTCACATCCCTTCAAGACTGATGCTGATGCTGAGTGCCTGTGCTGTTATGTTGACTGGCTATCCTCCTCCTCCGAGTCCTCAATGATACGATTGATGATGATAGCTTGGAAGATCATTTTTGTTTATGGGTGCCGCCACCAGTGCCTAACGCCCAATTTTTCAGCCCCTGTTTAACAGGGGCGTGTAATTACAATTTTTGAAGCAATACTTTGCAACAGGGCTCATTGCTGTGCTCCAAGTACAGTATCTGTGAGGAGTTGCAGTGTTGTGCCACCAGTGCCTAAGGCCCAATTTTTCAGCCCCTGTTTAACAGGGGCGTGTCATTACAATTTTTGAAGCAATACTTTGCAACAGGGCTCATTGCTGTGCTCCAAGTACAGTATCTGTGAGGAGTTGCAGTGTTGTGCCACCAGTGCCTAAGGCCCAATTTTTCAGCCCCTGTTTAACAGGGGCGTGTCATTACAATTTTTGAAGCAATACTTTGCAACAGGGCTCATTGCTGTGCTCCAAGTACAGTATCTGTGAGGGGTTGCAGTGTTGTGCCACCAGTGCCTAAGGCCCAATTTTTCAGCCCCTGTTCAACAGGGGCATGTAATTACAATTCTTGATCTAATAATTCACAGCAGGGCCCATTGCTGCACCCACCAAGAGTAACTGTCAGGGCTTACAGTGTTGTGGCACCAGCACCACCATCAAAGGCCCAATTTTTACTACCACTGTTCAACAATTATATGTAATTAAAATTCCTGATATAATAGTTGACAGCAGGGCGTTCCAGCACCAACCAAGAGTAACTGTGAGTGCTTACAGTGTTGTGCCAACACCAACAACTAAGGGGCCTATTTCTGCAGAGTATATACGGCAGGTCCCTACTTTCAAACATCCAACTTACAAACGACTCCTACTTGCAAACGCAAGAAGACAACAGGAAGTGAGAGGAAATCTACCACTAGGAAGGAAAATTCTCTCCTGTAAGAATAAATATGGGAGAAAGGTGTCTCCTCTGTACTGATGCTTTATCAGCAATCCTTGTTTCAAGAAAAAGACCACATTTCAAAAAGAGTTGTCATTGGGACGGAAAGTGAGGTGAAATGTTCTGAACAGGGGCACAGACAGCAAAACAAATGTTACAGGGGTGATAACCCTTACCTATGTTTTCCAAAAAGTTTAAAAATAGATTTTTGGTCTGGAGCTACACTTCAACAATGTACCTGTTCAAAATTACAAACAGACTCTACATAAGAACAAACCTACAGTCCCTGTCTTGTATGCACCGCCTGTATAGGGCTGTTCAGAGTATATAGGGCCTTTTTTATTTTATGTGCGGGGTTCCCCTTAATATCCATACAAGACCCAAAGGGGCTGGTAATGGGCTGGGGTAGGGGGGGGGGGGTCATGGGGTAGCTATGCCATTTTTCTTAAAGAATTTCATCCATATTACCGGGACCAGACATTACATTAAAGCCGCAAGCAGTTTTAAATGGCTTTTTTTTCCTTTAGAAGTGTCATTTTGTGCAGGGACAGTTCTAAACACGGGAAACACGTGGCACTTCACAGGCATACTTTAGACACCCCCCAGGTACGATATTTAAAGGAATATTTGACTTTTTTTTTTTCACTTTATGCATCATTAAAATGACTGCTCCCGAAAAACGACCGTTTTTAAAACTTCTTTTTGCATTGATACATGTCCCCTGGTGCAGAACCCGGGTTCCCAAACCCTTTTTAGGACAATAACATGCATAATAGTTGTTATAATTAGCACTTTAGAATTCGAACGTTCGCATCCATTGTATTTAATAGGGTTCTAATGTTCGTTCGAACTTTCGGTCCGTTCGCGGGTTCTGGTGCGAACCGAACCCGGGGGTGTTCGGCTCATCACTACCCCCTAGTGTTAACCCCTTCCCTGCCAGTGACATTTTTACAGTAATTCGTGCATTTTTATAGCACTGATCGCTGTATAAATGCCAATGGTCCCAAAAATGTGTCAAATGTGTCTGATGTGTCCGCCATAATGTCGCAGTCCCAATAAAAATCGCAGATCGCCGCCATTACTTGTAAAAAAAATAATAATAATAAAAATGCTATAAATGTATCTACTATATTGTAGACGCTATAACTTTTGCGCAAACCAATCAATATACACTTATTGAGATTTTTTATTACCAAAAATATGTAGAAGAATACATATCAGCCTGAACTGAGAAAAAATAACTTTTAAAAAAAAAATAGGGGATATTTATTATAGCAAAAAGTACAAAATATTGGTTTTTTTTTTCAAAATTGTCTCTATTTTTTTGTTTATAGTGCAAAAAATAAAAATCACAGAGAACATCAAATACCACCAAAAGAAAGCTCTATTTGTGGGGGAAAAAATGTCGTAAATTTTGTTTGGGGTACAGCGTTGCACGACCACACAATTGTCAGTTAAAGCGATGCGGTGCCGAATCGCAAAAAATGGCCTGGTCATTGAGCAGCCAATTATTCCGGGGCTTAAGTGGTTAAAGATTACAGTGCATAGTTGCCAGGCTCTGCAAAATAAGTTGTTTTTTTACTGTGTAAAAGTGTACATGACACATAACATCCCTAAAGTGTTTGAGATCCCTAGGTTTTGGGCCTAGAGCATGGTGTACACGATCGAGTTCAACGTTATGTCTAGAAGTGTCTTTTAGTAACCGCTCAAACAATAGCCTCCTGTAAATGAGCTGGAGGGATAGTTTCAGGGATCCCCTTGAGACAAATTTTATTGTGGTGGTTGGGATCTTCAAGGTTCTCAAATCAAAGTTGTATTTTATTAAATGAGGCAAAGTATCCAGGAAATGCATTTCCACTGTCTACAATAGTTCCAATGTCGCAGTAAAAGTTGTATCTAAATTGTTTACCTTAGCTGACAACTGAGAAGTGGATTCTTGAAGAGAGTTAATATCTTCCTGAAATGATTTCTCAATCCTATTAGAGAATGCATCAAAATCTGCTTTTTATGGGATGTTCCTCAGTAATTCTCTCAGATCAGCAGGTAGTGTGACAAGTTCAACAAATGGATGAACAGGAGAGAAGCAATGTAATATACTGCTTTTACCAGCAGGTACTGAGTCCTGAGAAGCCGGGTGTGAGGGGTTGGAAACCTGTGTCATTAGTGCCTCTCTGTTAACCTCCCATGGCGGTATGATTATGTCAGATTTTTGATGCTGAAAGCGGTACAATTGTTTTGCATAGAAATTTGGCGTTTTATATTTTAGGCCTGTAATTCTTAGTAGGGATGAGCTTCGTGTTCGAGTCGAACATACGTTCGACTCGAACATCGGCTGTTCGATCGTTCGACGAAGATCGAACGATTTGGGCCGTTCGCGCCAAATTCGAGTGACGCGAACGGCCCACAATGCACTACGCCATCGCAGTGTCATCCAGGCGCTGTGATTGGCCAAGCATGCACTGTGACCCCGCATGCTTGGCCAATCACAGCGCCGGCAGCGAGGAGAGCAATGATTGGCCACAGGCAGGATGCCTGTGGCCAATTATTGCTGAGGGTGTTTAGTACACGCCCCACACTATAAAAGGCCGCCAGCACGGCGGCCTAGTGTAGTGTGTTCCGGAGCAGGGATAGAGCAGCATAGGCAGGGACAGTGACTGTTATTTCTTTCTTGCTTAACCTGGATTCCTTTAGTTTAGGGAAAGAGAAGGATAGGTAGGGAGAGTGTCAGTGTGTTTTGTGCTTGTGCTATAGTGTGCTTAAAAAAAACATTTATTCTAGGGACAGAAAACTGTAGGTAGGGACAGTGTCAGTTTCTTTCACTCTGCAAGTCCTTGTTTCCAGGGACCTGGAAGGACAGTGAGTGAATTGTCCTTGTGCTATATTGTGCTTAAAAAAACATTTATTCTAGGGACAGAAAACTGTAGGTAGGGAGAGTGTCAGTTTCTTTCACTCTGCAAGTCCTTGTTTCCAGGGACCTGTAAGGACAGTGAGTGAATTGTCCTTGTGCTATATTGTGCTTAAAAAAAACATTTATTCTAGGGACAGAAAACTGTAGGTAGGGAGAGTGTCAGTTTATTTCACTCTGCAAGTCCTTGTTTCCAGGGACCTGTAAGGACAGTGAGTGAATTGTCCTTGTGCTATATTGTGATTAAAAAAACATTTTTTCTAGGGACAGAAAACTGTAGGTAGGGAGAGTGTTTTTTTTCTTTCACTCTGCAAGTCCTTGTTTCCAGGGACCTGTAAGGACAGTGAGTGAATTGTCCTTGTGCTATATTGTGATTAAAAAAAACATTTTTTCTAGGGACAGAAAACTGTAGGTAGGGAGAGTGTTTTTTTTCTTTCACTCTGCAAGTCCTTGTTTCCAGGGACCTGTAAGGACAGTGAGTGAATTGTCCTTGTGCTATAGTGTGCTTAAAAAAAACATTTATTCTAGGGACAGAAAACTGTAGGTAGGGACAGTGTCAGTTTCTTTCACTCTGCAAGTCCTTGTTTCCAGGGACCTGGAAGGACAGTGAGTGAATTGTCCTTGTGCTATATTGTGATTAAAAAAAACATTTTTTCTAGGGACAGAAAACTGTAGGTAGGGAGAGTGTTTTTTTTCTTTCACTCTGCAAGTCCTTGTTTCCAGGGACCTGTAAGGACAGTGAGTGAATTGTCCTTGTGCTATATTGTGATTAAAAAAAACATTTTTTCTAGGGACAGAAAACTGTAGGTAGGGAGAGTGTTTTTTTTCTTTCACTCTGCAAGTCCTTGTTTCCAGGGACCTGTAAGGACAGTGAGTGAATTGTCCTTGTGCTATAGTGTGCTTAAAAAAAACATTTATTCTAGGGACAGAAAACTGTAGGTAGGGACAGTGTCAGTTTCTTTCACTCTGCAAGTCCTTGTTTCCAGGGACCTGGAAGGACAGTGAGTGAATTGTCCTTGTGCTATATTGTGATTAAAAAAAACATTTTTTCTAGGGACAGAAAACTGTAGGTAGGGAGAGTGTTTTTTTTCTTTCACTCTGCAAGTCCTTGTTTCCAGGGACCTGTAAGGACAGTGAGTGAATTGTCCTTGTGCTATATTGTGATTAAAAAAAACATTTTTTCTAGGGACAGAAAACTGTAGGTAGGGAGAGTGTTTTTTTTCTTTCACTCTGCAAGTCCTTGTTTCCAGGGACCTGTAAGGACAGTGAGTGAATTGTCCTTGTGCTATATTGTGCTTAAAAAAAACATTTATTCTAGGGACAGAAAACTGTAGGTAGGGAGAGTGTCAGTTTATTTCACTCTGCAAGTCCTTGTTTCCAGGGACCTGTAAGGACAGTGAGTGAATTGTCCTTGTGCTATATTGTGATTAAAAAAAACATTTTTTCTAGGGACAGAAAACTGTAGGTAGGGAGAGTGTTTTTTTTCTTTCACTCTGCAAGTCCTTGTTTCCAGGGACCTGTAAGGACAGTGAGTGAATTGTCCTTGTGCTATATTGTGCTTAAAAAAAACATTTATTCTAGGGACAGAAAACTGTAGGTAGGGAGAGTGTCAGTTTATTTCACTCTGCAAGTCCTTGTTTCCAGGGACCTGGAAGGACAGTGAGTGAATTGTCCTTGTGCTATATTGTGATTAAAACAAAACATTTTTTCTAGGGACAGAAAACTGTAGGTAGGGAGAGTGTTTTTTTTCTTTCACTCTGCAAGTCCTTGTTTCCAGGGACCTGTAAGGACAGTGAGTGAATTGTCCTTGTGCTATATTGTGATAAAAAAAAACATTTTTTCTAGGGACAGAAAACTGTAGGTAGGGAGAGTGTCAGTTTATTTCACTCTGCAAGTCCTTGTTTCCAGGGATCTGTAAGGACAGTGAGTGAATTGTCCTTGTGCTATATTGTGATTAAAAAAAACATTTTTTCTAGGGACAGAAAACTGTAGGTAGGGAGAGTGTTTTTTTTCTTTCACTCTGCAAGTCCTTGTTTCCAGGGACCTGTAAGGACAGTGAGTGAATTGTCCTTGTGCTATATTGTGATTAAAAAAAACATTTTTTCTAGGGACAGAAAACTGTAGGTAGGGAGAGTGTTTTTTTTCTTTCACTCTGCAAGTCCTTGTTTCCAGGGACCTGTAAGGACAGTGAGTGAATTGTCCTTGTGCTATAGTGTGCTTAAAAAAAACATTTATTCTAGGGACAGAAAACTGTAGGTAGGGACAGTGTCAGTTTCTTTCACTCTGCAAGTCCTTGTTTCCAGGGACCTGGAAGGACAGTGAGTGAATTGTCCTTGTGCTATATTGTGATTAAAAAAAACATTTTTTCTAGGGACAGAAAACTGTAGGTAGGGAGAGTGTTTTTTTTCTTTCACTCTGCAAGTCCTTGTTTCCAGGGACCTGTAAGGACAGTGAGTGAATTGTCCTTGTGCTATATTGTGCTTAAAAACAACATTTATTCTAGGGACAGAAAACTGTAGGTAGGGAGAGTGTCAGTTTATTTCACTCTGCAAGTCCTTGTTTCCAGGGACCTGTAAGGACAGTGAGTGAATTGTCCTTGTGCTATATTGTGCTTAAAAACAACATTTATTCTAGGGACAGAAAACTGTAGGTAGGGAGAGTGTCAGTTTATTTCACTCTGCAAGTCCTTGTTTCCAGGGACCTGTAAGGACAGTGAGTGAATTGTCCTTGTGCTATATTGTGATTAAAAAAAACATTTTTTCTAGGGACAGAAAACTGTAGGTAGGGAGAGTGTTTTTTTTCTTTCACTCTGCAAGTCCTTGTTTCCAGGGACCTGTAAGGACAGTGAGTGAATTGTCCTTGTGCTATATTGTGATTAAAAAAAATATTTTTTCTAGGGACAGAAAACTGTAGGTAGGGAGAGTGTCAGTTTCTTTCACTGTGAAAGTCCTTGTTTCAAGGGACAGAGAAGGACACCTGAAGGTAGCCCTTATTGCTTTTTTCCCATCTCCCTGCAGGCCATCTATTAGAATGTCTGGAAGGCAAACAAGGAGAGGCAGACAGTCAGGAGGCAATACAAGAGGGCAAGCAGGCTCTGTGTCTGGGGGCAACAGTGCTGGTCGTGGACGCGGTGCATTGTCATCAGCACATGGCCATGGGACACGCTTGTCCTTCTTTTCGGCAGCTGGACATGTTGAGCCACATCATGCCGAAGACTTGGTAGAGTGGATGACCAAGCCCTCCTCCTCCTCCTCATCCTCTCTCACCCAGGCTCAGGGTACTGGAAAAGCAGCTGCCAAAGCGTCGTCTTCCCTGGTATCAATGTCAGACAAATCATCAGTCACTCCTTCCCTAGACCCACCATGTCCTCCTCCTGAGGAGTCCCCCGAACTGTTTCAGCACAGTGTTGGGTACATGCTCCAGGAGGATGCCCAGCGTTTCGAAGGGTCTGATGATGAAACCCAGCTAGAGGAAGGCAGTAGCGTGAGAGCAGACAGAGGGGATGCTCAAGAAGGACACCAATCTGGCAGTCATGTTCCAGCAGCTGCAGCATACTGCCAGATTGGCTCCAGTGATGAGGAGGGAGGGGATGATGAGGTCACTGACTCCACGTGGGTGCCTAATAGGAGAGAGGAGGAGGAGGAGGATGAGGAGGAGGCACATCTCCAACGAGGCAGGATGCCCTTTGGTGGCCAGCGTAAGGGCAGTACACCGACGGAATCACACCGCAGAGCTCCGCCTGTGCAGGGCGCTGCCTCTGCCCGTCATTCAAAAAGTTCTTTGGTGTGGGCCTTTTTTGAGGCTAGTGCATCAGATCGCACAGCTGCTGTTTGCAACATATGTCTCAAGCGTATATCGCGTGGCCAAAACATCAGCCGCTTGGGTACCACATGCCTGACCAGACATATGTTGACCTGCCATGCAGCTCGTTGGCAAGCCTACCTCAAAGACCCACACCAAAGAACAAAGCGGACCTCTCCTTGCACCGCATCAGCTGGGATCTCCAACCCCACTATAACTTCAGTCCTCTCTGAAACATGCACTGAGAGGAATGAAGGTGTAGAATTAGGTGTGTCACAGCCAAGTACTTGCGGCCACTCTGCTAGCAGTACACCGACGTCCGATTCTAGCAGGCAAATTTCCCTGCCCCAGCTGCTGGACCGTCGAAAGAAGTTCACTCCCAGCCATCCACATGCCCAGCGGTTGAATGCTAGCTTGGCTAAATTGCTAGCGCTTCAACTGCTGCCTTTTCAGTTGGTAGACTCGGCCCCCTTCCGTGAGTTTGTGCAATGTGCAGTTCCTCAGTGGCAGGTTCCCAAACGCCACTTTTTCTCACGGAAGGCTATTCCGGCTCTCTACCGGCATGTGGAAGGCAATGTCTGGGCCTCGCTGGACAGGGCGGTCAGCGGTAAGGTGCATATTACCGCTGACTCATGGTCCAGCAGGCATGGACAGGGACGTTACCTTTCTTTCACGGCCCATTGGGTCACTCTTTTGGCAGCTGGGAAGGATTCAGGACAAGGTGCAGTAGTGTTGGAGGTTGTCCCACCGCCACGCCTCCAAAATGCTACTACTGGTTGTGACACACCTCTCTCCTCCACCCCCTCCTCTTCTTCTTCCTCCATGGCCTCTTCCTGTGGTTTGTCCTATGAACCAGCGGTGCTCCGTAGCCGTTCACGGGGCTACGCAAGTACGCAGGCAAAAAGATGCCATGCCGTGCTTGCGCTGGTGTGTTTGGGGGACAGAAGCCACACTGGGGCAGAGGTCCTGTCTGCTCTGCAGGGCCAGGCCGAGAGGTGGTTGACGCCACGCCAGCTTAAGCCAGGAATGGTGGTTTGCGACAATGGCACCAACCTCCTCTCCGCCCTCCGACAGGGACAACTGACCCATGTGCCCTGTCTGGCTCACGTCCTTAACCTGGTGGTGCAGCGCTTCTTGGGCAGGTACCCGGGCTTACAGGATGTCCTGAGGCAGGCCAGGAAAGTCTGTGTGCATTTCCGCAGATCTTATAATGCCAGTGCTCGCCTGGCTGAGCTGCAAAAGGAGTTGAACCTGCCCAAGAACCGCCTTATATGTGACATGCCCACCAGGTGGAACTCAACGTTGGCCATGCTGCAGCGGCTGCACACGCAGCAGAGGGCCATCAATGAGTACCTGTGCGACTACGGCACCAGGACAGGGTCAGGGGAGCTTGGTTTTTTTTCTCCACGCCAGTGGGGCATGATCAGGGATGCATGCACTGTCCTGGCACCATTTGAGGAGGCCACGAGGATGGTGAGCAGTGACAGTGCATGCATCAGTGACACTGTACCTCTTGTCCACCTGTTGGAGCACACGCTGCGTGGAATAATGGACAGGGCACTTGAGGCAGAACAGAGGCAGGAAGAGGAGGACTTCCTTGCCTCTCAAGGCCCCCTTTACCCAGACAGTGTTCCTTCTGTCCCACCCATCGCACAGGAAGAGGAGGAGGAGGAGGAGGAGGAGGAGGAGGAGGAGGATTGTGTCAGCATGGAGGTGGAGGCTGGCACTCAGCATCATCAGCAGCAGTCTTTTAGGGATGATTTACAGTCCCAAGAAACCAGTGGACTTGTACGTGGCTGGGAGGAGGTGGCTGCGGATCATGTCGTCCTTAGTGACCCAGAGGACTCCGGAGCGAATGCCTCAGCAAACCTACGCTGCATGGCCTCCCTGATCCTGCAAAGTCTGCGGAAGGATCCTCGTATTCTTCGGATCAAGGAGAGGGACCATTACTGGCTGGCCACTCTCCTTGATCCACGGTACAAGGGTAAGGTTGCGGACCTTATGTTACCGTCGCAGAGGGAGCAGAGGATGAGACAACTCCGGGAGGCCTTGCAGAAAGGTCTGTGCAACGCGTTCCCAGAGACTGGGAGGTTGCAAACTCCTGGTCCTGGACAACGAGTTGCTGAGGCTTCGGCCAGTCAAAGAAGGAGCGGTGGGGAAGGTGGCCGTCTGACCGATGCGTTCAGACAATTCTTTAGTCCGCAGCCCCAAAGTATGATCGGTTCCAGCAACCATCGCCAGCGTCTGATAAACATGGTGCAGGAATATCTAGGGGCAAGGTCAGACTTGGACACCTTCCCCACCGAAAATCCTCTGGCTTACTGGGTCTTGAGGATGGATCACTGGCCAGAGCTTGCACAGTATGCAATTGAGCTACTGGCCTGTCCTGCATCCAGCGTTCTTTCGGAACGCACATTCAGTGCTGCTGGAGGATTTGTCACGGATCACAGGGTGCGCCTGTCCACCGACTCGGTTGATCGACTGACTTTCATCAAGATGAACCAGTCTTGGATCACCACCAGCTACCACACACCTGATGCTGATATAACAGACTAATTGATTTTAACATGTCACATCCCTTCAAGACTGATGCTGATGCTGAGTGCCTGTGCTGTTATGTTGACTGGCTATCCTCCTCCTCCGAGTCCTCAATGATACGATTGATGATGATAGCTTGTAAGATCATTTTTGTTTATGGGTGCCGCCACCAGTGCCTAACGCCCAATTTTTCAGCCCCTGTTTAACAGGGGCGTGTAATTACAATTTTTGAAGCAATACTTTGCAACAGGGCTCATTGCTGTGCTCCAAGTACAGTATCTGTGAGGAGTTGCAGTGTTGTGCCACCAGTGCCTAAGGCCCAATTTTTCAGCCCCTGTTTAACAGGGGCGTGTCATTACAATTTTTGAAGCAATACTTTGCAACAGGGCTCATTGGTGTGCTCCAAGTACAGTATCTGTGAGGAGTTGCAGTGTTGTGCCACCAGTGCCTAAGGCCCAATTTTTCAGCCCCTGTTTAACAGGGGCGTGTCATTACAATTTTTGAAGCAATACTTTGCAACAGGGCTCATTGCTGTGCTCCAAGTACAGTATCTGTGAGGGGTTGCAGTGTTGTGCCACCAGTGCCTAAGGCCCAATTTTTCAGCCCCTGTTCAACAGGGGCATGTAATTACAATTCTTGATCTAATAATTCACAGCAGGGCCCATTGCTGCACCCACCAAGAGTAACTGTCAGGGCTTACAGTGTTGTGGCACCAGCACCACCATCAAAGGCCCAATTTTTACTACCACTGTTCAACAATTATATGTAATTAAAATTCCTGATATAATAGTTGACAGCAGGGCGTTCCAGCACCAACCAAGAGTAACTGTGAGTGCTTACAGTGTTGTGCCAACACCAACAACTAAGGGGCCTATTTCTGCAGAGTATATACGGCAGGTCCCTACTTTCAAACATCCAACTTACAAACGACTCCTACTTGCAAACGCAAGAAGACAACAGGAAGTGAGAGGAAATCTACCACTAGGAAGGAAAATTCTCTCCTGTAAGAATAAATATGGGAGAAAGGTGTCTCCTCTGTACTGATGCTTTATCAGCAATCCTTGTTTCAAGAAAAAGACCACATTTCAAAAAGAGTTGTCATTGGGACGGAAAGTGAGGTGAAATGTTCTGAACAGGGGCACAGACAGCAAAACAAATGTTACAGGGGTGATAACCCTTACCTATGTTTTCCAAAAAGTTTAAAAATAGATTTTTGGTCTGGAGCTACACTTCAACAATGTACCTGTTCAAAATTACAAACAGACTCTACATAAGAACAAACCTACAGTCCCTGTCTTGTATGCACCGCCTGTATAGGGCTGTTCAGAGTATATAGGGCCTTTTTTATTTTATGTGCGGGGTTCCCCTTAATATCCATACAAGACCCAAAGGGGCTGGTAATGGGCTGGGGTAGGGGGGGGGTCATGGGGTAGCTATGCCATTTTTCTTAAAGAATTTCATCCATATTACCGGGACCAGACATTACATTAAAGCCGCAAGCAGTTTTAAATGGCTTTTTTTTCCTTTAGAAGTGTCATTTTGTGCAGGGACAGTTCTAAACACGGGAAACACGTGGCACTTCACAGGCATACTTTAGACACCCCCCAGGTACGATATTTAAAGGAATATTTGACTTTTTTTTTTTCACTTTATGCATCATTAAAATGACTGCTCCCGAAAAACGACCGTTTTTAAAACTTCTTTTTGCATTGATACATGTCCCCTGGTGCAGAACCCGGGTTCCCAAACCCTTTTTAGGACAATAACATGCATAATAGTTGTTATAATTAGCACTTTAGAATTCGAACGTTCGCATCCATTGTATTTAATAGGGTTCTAATGTTCGTTCGAACTTTCGGTCCGTTCGCGGGTTCTGGTGCGAACCGAACCCGGGGGTGTTCGGCTCATCACTAATTCTTAGTAATAACACACTTAAATTTGTCCAAACAAGAGTCTAGTAGACATCCCGGGTATGATAAAGTTTGAAACACAAAATCATAAATTATAATATAATAACTATAAATAATAAAAAAAAAATTATAATATAATAATTATAATAAAATGAATTTCCCCACTATTCACTATCGCTGAATTCTGCAAGTGTTCTTATTTATTATCGCTGTTTTCTAGCTGGTCTCAAACCACTTTTTACATAAAGGGACACTTTTTGGTTGCTATGGACAATCTCAAGTTTCCAGGCAGAAAGAACAGCATATATAATATAAAACTGCATGCATGGCACTGGACAAAACACTAGGGACAAATGAGATATGAAATAATTTCATACAGTAATGTAATCTGTAAGATTACAGTGGACCGTATGTATTATGAATTTTGTCATTTTTGAATTTGCCACCAGGCTCCGCCCCCTTGTGTCGCGACGCTTGCAGGGAACGGAGCCTGGCACACAGGGGCATTGGGCAGAGGACACAGCCTGCGGACACAGCAGGGGGACATCGCAGGATCCTGGGGACAAGGTAAGTATACTGAACAAGGATCCTGCAATGCAATCCCGAGTGTGGCTCGGGGTTACCTCTAATGGTACTGAAATCTCACCCCGAGCCACACTCGGGAAAACCGCCAGGGAGGTTAAACGACGCCCAGCAGGTCACTCTTTTTCAAAGGATGCAGCACAGGTCAGGCATGCACATATGTCATTGGTGGATACCGAGTCATTGGTGGATACCAGCTAAGACCTGTCCTAGGTTGCTAATGTGACTTACATGCATATACAGCTAGACCTGCTAATAACCTTAATACAGTTCATATTTCATATGTGAGAGATAAAAGCAGAGTTATTTACTGTAACTTTATATATGGATGTCATATAACAGTTGTATATTGTGTTCACAGAAGCAAAAGAGAAAATATGCCTTTAAGATTCATATATGACAGTAAAGGTATGCTCAATGACACAGCGGAATTGAAACTAGAAAGCATAGAGTTAAGCTTTTGTGACTCATCAGGAGTTTTGGTCAATCGCAGCCAATCTCACACTGAGCAAGAGTCTTGGCCAATCACAGCCAGCCTTACACCCATTTTTGTCTGCAAATTCCCCAGCACACTGCTAGAACTCATTACACCAGAGAGAGTGGAGCTGAACAGTCACAGATCCAGTCAGAGTTCAGTTTTATGGAAGCAAGTGGCCAAAATAGGTATTTAATACAGTTATATATGTTCCTATTGTTAATAATGTGATTAGAACTGTATACTGAACTAGTTATGTGTTCACTTATAGTTTCACCAAACATCATAGCAAACGTTCAAACAAACAAACAAGTGCGCATGCGCGGGGACTCGGAGAAGGACGTGTGCTGACCGAGCTCCCGGCACCCCGACCCACCAGAGCTAACGATAGCGCAGGCACTGAGGTCCGTGAGCCAGGACCGATCCCACACCAGCCCCGAAGTGGCGATGAACCGTAGGGCACAGGGGCAGCCGCGGAAAGGACACGATACGCAAACTACAGCCCAGAAGAGAGCAGGGCCTTCCCCTACAGCACAGCCGCGATCCAAGATGGCGCCGGGTAAGCCAGACACACGAGGCAGCACGGCAGCAGCCAGATCCGACGGCGCTACACAGAGAGGAGACAGGCAGCTAAATCTGGAGCCAACTAGGGATCCATTCTCCTCACAATCCTCGGGAGAGGTGGAGACCGGACAGCGGGGTGAGTCACTATCACATCCCCCATCCCCAGCCATATACGCTGATAGACATGACTCTCCAAACTCCCCTGCCTCCCCTGCCTCCTCCATGGATAGGAACATGGCAGACTTAGCAGAAGTCCTCATTAGCCAATCCAGCCAATCCAGCCAGGATATGCCAATTCCCCAGCTCTCACACTATTCCCCTGATGCTGTACTGTTGGGCAGATTCTCCACCATGCTGCAGCAGGAGCTCTCTAAGGCCTGCACATTAATCACCACTGACCTGAAAAAAGACATCCATAGCTTGGGAGAGCGTTTTGAGCTAATTGAAACCAAAGTGGATGGAGCCATCAAGAGGGTCAACCAGAACTCAGCCATGGTGACAGACCTCCAGGATAGATTAGAAGAGGCATTCACAAAAATTGAAGATTTGGAGAATCGTTCTCGTAGGTACAATGTCCGCGTGCGTGGCCTCCCTGAAACTCACACAGATCTAGAGGGGGCTGTAAAAGACCTGATGAAAACCCTTATCCCTGATATAGCCAACCACCACATGGAAGTTGATCGCGTTCACCGAGCACTGACAGCCCCAAGGGCCGACGGCCTACCACGAGACATTATTGTTAAGCCACATCACTACCGCATTAAGGACAAGATGATGCTTGCGGCTCGCAACAGGCCGGACCTGTCGCTATTTGGAACACCAATACAGCTCTTTACAGATTTGGCGCCATCAACGGTCCAGAAACGCAGAAACCTACGGCCATTACTCCAGCAACTTATGACCAAACAGATTAAGTATCGATGGTCGTTCCCTTTTAAGTTATCATTCACTTACAACGGAAAGTCCCACTCCTTTTCCACGTTCCAAGCAGGCGAAGACCTACTGCTTAGTCTCGGCATCATTGCACGGGACTCTCCGACTCCGATTTCATCTCCCCCTCGTCTGGATCATCGTCCCCTCTCCCCGATATGGCAGGATCGCACACGCTCACAGGCCAGAAATGCTCGCCGGAATACCTGAGTATTATTGCTCTTCTCTCTTTTTGCTTTTTTGCCCCCTTTTGGGAACTGTTAGTGCTTGATTGCACGGATATGGCCTGGGCCCATGGTGGACTATGGGCCTGATGGGGCCATCGTTACCGTTCACAGTTCACAGGTTACAAAGTCACGGCTTACAAAGTTACTGGAGTTCCTGGTTCTTCGGACTGGCTGACAGCCGAATATTTTACAACCCCGACGGGCCCAACCTGGTCGAAGAAATTTTGCTTTTTGCTTTTTAGCAGTCTGGGGGCCTTAGTCGGACCGCAATGTGTTCCCCTGTTGGGCTGTGGCTCGGGGGCCGGAACGACCGATGGGGACCCTTCCGGCCCCGGCGCCACTGGCCTTGGGAATGCATGTTCCTATAGACAGCCTGTTATGTTAAAACTGTATTGATTGATTTTGTCATTTCCGATATGACCTCGAATAGCCTGCTCGTACAGAGTGTAATCATATTTGGGTCGGGGTGGTCATGCTTGCCACCCAACTGCAAGACTACCTATCCTACGACAAGGATGGTACCCTTGCACCTAATTTGCCGGATGTTGTCTCCGGCAGGGGTTATTCCCCATTCCTTCATTCATCAGCTAGGATTGAGTTATATTGGTTGTTTGGGCCTAAGGCCTATGTATATGTTTTTTTGCTTTTATTTTTGTTTCTCTTCTTCTCTAATGCCTTTTCCTTCTCTCCCTTCCCCCTCTTTCTTCGGAGCCTCGGTTCAGCGCCCTTCCCTTATGTCATGGTCTGAGAGGTCACATAGCCAAACAGTCATCATCATCGGGACCCTTCTCGCTTCATTCATTATGCAAGGTAAGAGTGCTCTGCCCTACCACGATGGCCACCACATATAACACAGACTATTCGATAGTTAGCCACAATGTACATGGATTTAACTCCCCTACTAAAAGAACTAAGGCTTTCCAGTTTTATCATAAACAGAAGGCTGAAGTCCTGCTATTGCAGGAAACTCATTTCTCCAATGTCTCAGCGCCCCGTTACCTCAATGGGAAGTATACACAGTTTTACTTGGCAGGGGGTCGGGAAAAGAAGGGCGGTGTAGCCATCTGCTTTTCGAAACGGACCCCCTTTACCCCCATCGCTATCGTTAAGGACAAGAGAGGTAGATATATTATGGCAGTGGGGCGGCTCCATGACCAGGAGGTGTCCTTTATATCATACTATGCCCCGAATACTGGACAGCCGGAATTCTTTAGCAAAATGCTGAAGATTCTTATGCCCAAAGTCCAGGGTCAGGTCATTATGGGAGGCGATAGTAATATTCCCTTGGACAGAATTATGGATAAATCGGACTCCTCTAGACCAACATTGAAACGCCCACCGACTGGAAGCAGCAAGGTTGCACGTCTGTTTCATTTCTATGACCTCATCGACGCCTGGCGAGAAAATAACCCTACGGTCAGAGACTTTACACACTTTTCACAAGCCCATCATACTTACTCGAGGATAGACCACGTTCTAGTACGTACGCCTTTGCTACCATTTATTAAGTCGGTTAAGATTTTATCTACCCCTTGGTCTGATCATTCCCCGATAAAACTCTCTACTTCAGGGCTATGGACTAAATCTAGACCCTCCCCGTGGAGATTTAATGTGAGCTTGCTGAATGACCCTACAATCTTTTTAGAGATTCAAAAGGAAATACAGGAATACTTTAGACTTAATAAGGCATCGGACACATCCCCCGCAATTAACTGGGTAGCTCATAAAGCAGCGATTAGGGGCATATTGTTACAAGTGGCAGCCAGGATTAAACGCAATAGGGAACAGGCAAATAAGATTCTGGAAACTAACTTAGATAACTTACTTAGTGAACAGCACAGAAATCCCCTGGTAGATATAAGGCATAAAATTGATGAGGCTCGACTAGCACTAAATCTTAGCTTGACTACTCAAGCGGAGAAACATATTAGTTGGTCTAAGCACAGGTTCTATACGATGGGTGATAAACCTACCACAATGTTAGCTAGAAAACTGGTTCCTCGACCGTACACACCGACTTTGCCTAAACTACGACTATCCACGGGCCTAACCTCCCAGAACCCCGAACGGATAATTGGAGAATTTCACAAATTTTATGCTAAGCTGTATGGAGTGCAGGACAAGTTCGATTCATCTGAAGCGAGCACATTCTTTCGCGACTTACAGCTGCCTAAATTGACACAAGCCCATGCGGAACTGATGGACGGTGCTCTTACAGAGCCTGAAGTCAGGGCTGCAATCAAAACCCTACACCCTACCAAGGCCCCTGGGCCAGATGGATTCCCGGGTCACTACTATAGGAAATATCACGATCTTCTGGCCCCACATCTCTGTACTTACTTTAATGACCTGAGAAGCGGCAGCAAGCTCCCCAGCCATGAAAATGTAGCCTATATAAGTGTTATCCCGAAACCAGGAAAGGACCATACAGACTGTTCCAATTATCGCCCAATTTCTCTGATCAATACGGATCTTAAGATTCTAACCAAAATACTGGCCCAGAGACTTAATACTTTTCTTCAGTGTTATATCCATCCTGACCAAGCAGGTTTTGTCCCGACAAGACAGGCATCGGACCAAACCCGCCGGATAATTAACCTTATCTCGGCGGTTCGGTCTGATTGGGATGGAAAGGGGACTAGGAGGGGAATGTTACTTTCATTGGATATCCAGAAGGCGTTCGATTCTATCTCCTGGGACTATCTTTTTGATGTTCTCACACGCTTTGGATTTGGGAGACGCTTTCTGGATCTCCTTCACATATTATATGATTCCCCCAGTGCCTCGCTAATGCTCAGAGGATATACATCCCAAACATTTCCTATCAGGAGAGGAACTAGACAGGGCTGCCCGTTGTCGCCACTATTATTCGCCCTGGCGATTGAACCACTAGCGCTCAAAATTCGCGCCTGCAGAGATATACAGGGCATTTATTGCGGAGACTATGAACACAAATGTTTACTCTTTGCGGACGACTTGTTGCTGACCTTGACCTCACCGATCACATCCCTACCTAACTTGTATGCTATTTTGCAGCCTTTCTCCAACATTTCCGGGTTGGCAATCAATCATAGTAAGTCAAGAGCACTGAACTTATCTTTGCTAAGCTCCACTCAGGCTACGCTTGAAAAATCATTTCAATTCCGATGGGAATCCACAGCTCTCCCTTATTTAGGCATACAGCTGACCTCATCTATTGGTGAGTTGTACAAAGAGAATTATCCAGCCCTTTTCAAACGGCTAACAGCTGACATGGCTAAGTGGCAGGTTCACCCGCCATCGTGGTTTGGCAGACTTCACTCAATTAAAATGAATGTTCTACCTCGATTATTGTATTTCTTCCGTACCTTGCCAGTTTCATTGGCCCGTGATGACCTTAAACGATTCCAGAATAAAGTACTACAGTTTATTTGGGGTGATAAGAGACCCAGGGTGAATAGGAGCACTCTATACACGTTGAAGCGGAGAGGAGGACTTGGTCTTCCAGACTTATTAAAATATTTTTATGCTGCCCAGATAGCACAACTTACAAGGTTTCACTCCCAACAGGCACAGGCCATTTGGATGGCTATGGAATCTTATTCCTGCCGTCCCAAACCTATTTCTTATATTTTATGGCTCCCTATCAAGGAGCGACCTCCTATACTTTGCCCTACTTTATCCATGTCACTGGAACTATGGGACAGACTCTCCAGATCTCACAAATTCAAATCTCCTCATTCTCCACTGACACCTCTGCTTCAAAATAAAGCATTCACCCCGGGTCTCACTCCACTAGCGTTCGAATGGTGGACTAATAAGGGTTTTAAGTGTATTGCTGACTTGTGCGATCATAGAGGTATGCTGACCGAACGGACTATGGCTGACAGACATCAAATGCCTCCAGCGGAGGGTTATAGGTTCGCCCAAATCTCACATTATGTACAAACCCTGGCTCGCAAGAGCAACCTAGCAACCCAAACTCCCATGGAACATCTATGCAAAAATTATGATAAAATTAAAGGACATTTATCTGCTATATATTCGATATTGCTGAGTGTATCGACAAAGCTGACTTATATGGTCCAATGGGAGACCGACTTGCAGGAAACCCTGGATCTGGACGAATGGCATAGGATAGCCGAGACAGCATCTCGTTCGCTCGTCAATACTTCAATAATTGAGGCCAATTATAAGGTTCTACTGAGGTGGTATATGGTGCCGGTCAGACTGGCAACTTTTGTCTCAGGAGCTACCCTGTTGTGCTTTAGAGGATGTGGCCAGATGGGCACCACCTATCATATTTGGTGGACATGCCCAAAGGTCCGGAGGTTTTGGATCAGGGTGTATAATTTAGTTTACTCCCTTACCCAACTAAACCTAACTAAATCAGCTAAGCAAGCACTACTGGGGGGAGGAGATGTGGAAGCCTCCAAGTCCTGCAAGAGGCTCTTGACATTTATTTTTATTTCAGCCAAAATCACTATTGCTAGGAACTGGAAATCGGCAGCTCTACCATTCGATCAGCTTAAAGGCAAATTGTCTTGGTTGATGCTAAACGAACGCTTGACCGCTCTGGCCCAAGATAAAATGAAACTGTTTCATGGAGTTTGGGACCCATGGCTTCGTTACCTAACTAATGACCCGGGGATGTTTACAGCATAGCCTAGGGGATTAGGTTGAGATGTCTGGATGCTGAATCGGGGCTCCTCCCCCCCCTCCCTCCCCCCATTCCCCCCTCCTCACCTGTCCTTTCCTTACTCTGTCTCCTTCCTTCTATTCTTTGTCACTGTCCTCTTTCCTCTCTTTTGAAATTTGTTTATTGTTAATTTTTGGAGTCAGATCCAGACCTTAGAGGTTTGTGCTGCTCCCTGTTTTCTCAGCTCCTACGGGACCATTGTCAGTCTGATCAGACCTCTGGGCTGCCCACACGGCCGGCTGGGTTGCGCCCCCCCGATAGATGGATGGGGGGGCGGCTCATCTGGGTGGACGGTTCAGATATGATCTGCGATGCTAATAGGGGTTAACGGCTCTACGGAGCTTCGGACTACTCCAAGGACCCCTACACTTGGTGATCTTCATTGTGTTACCCCAAATGTTGACTGTGACTGTACAATGTTATGTGGCGACTTTTATACATTTTGTATGACAAAACTTGAATAAAAAGATTGAAACACAAACAAACAAACAAACTGCAAACTGCAAACTGCAATATCAAACAAGTAAAACTATTGATTAAGCCTCAGATATACCTCTCAGAGAGATTATAAAGTGTCTAAAGTATTTAAAGTGAAAGTACAGATACTGAAGAGAGAAATATATCTACCGTTTTATGTAGAATGACAATATTGAACTGTTGAACCGCCATTTTGTTATACTTTATTCAACACATGTTTGTACATGGACTGTCTGCTGCGAAATTGTCAGTGTTATATATGAAGAAAAGCTGAAGTTAATAAAGAAGTTCTCTTAAGAGTTTGGTGTGCTCTTTAAACCTACTGCTTCCATAGAACGGCACTAGAGGAACTACAGAGTAAGGCCTCGTACACACGGCCGATTTTCTCGGCAAGAACCAGCAAGAAACTTGCTGGCAGAGAGGTCTTGCCGAGTAAATCGGTCGTGTGCACGCGGCTATCGGGTTTCTCGTCGAGAAAACCGACAAGAAACCTCGACGAGAAAATAGAGAACCTGCTCTCTATTTTCTCGTCGAGATTCTGCTCGGCATGTTTCTCGACGAGAAAAGTGAGTGTGTGTACACTTACCTGTCCTCCCGGAAGCCCGCGCATGTTCGAAATGAATTCGACGCATGCGCGGTAGCTTCATAGGCATACGTAGGGTATACCAAGATGGCGGCGACGGCATTGAATGTGACGAGCGCATGCTCGTCGTAGTCGATGACGTCACCGCGTACGCTCCATTCAAAGAACCGCGGGTTCTTTGAAACGAGCGTGTGTACACTCGGCCGGGACAAGTTTCTTGTCCAAGAATCTCGTCGAAAAAAACGACATGTTTTTTTCAACGAGAATCTCGGCCGTGTGTACGAGGGCTAACAGTCTTGTTTGGACTAAAAGGTCAGAAAATTCTTCTAATGTCACAGCGCATAAGGCACTTCATAGTGCTGCGCCTGCCACAGTGGAACTACTTGTTGCCTTTGAGGGTGAAGCGATAGTGCTCCTCAACTTGCACAGAAAATAGAGCATTTGAGCAGTGGAGCTACCATAGAGGCCATAGAACGTGTGTTTTAGTCAATCTGCAGCCGACTCTTAAAGTGGCAGAACAGCAAAGGCACAGAGCACCAACCCTCCTGCGATCCCTAGAGAGAGAAAAAAGACGCATGGTGGGAGGCCAAAGTCCAGAGCTAGAGTGCCTACCCACGAAGAGGACACGTACTGCAGCCAGCTAGTTTCCTGCCACTAGGCCCAAAGCATCGCAAGTCAGCACAAAGCATCGCAAGTCAGCACAAAGCATCGCAATTCAGCACAAAGCATCGCAAGTTAGCACAAAGCATTGCAAGTCAGCACAAAACATTGCAAGTCAGAATAGAGCATCAGATCAAGAAAGACAAGTCTCCTTTAAGACTGATATTTGTTCCAACAACCTACAGATCACAGTATCCTGCTCTTCAGAATAAGGTCAGAGCTTTCCTTTATTACTATCATTGCACATAGGCTTTACAAGAAAGAGACATTTTCTTGTTCAGGAATAAAAAGACAGTAAATAAAAAACAAGGGACAGTTTGTAGTACAAGGACTCTAAAGTATTTAAAGTGAAAGTCATTTTTTACCGCCTGCACCTATTGCTATTGCATTTAAAGTGAAAGTCTCCTTAATATTCGTATTGATTGTTATAGCACTTAAAGTAAAATGTCTAAAGCCTCGTACACACAGTCTGACTTTTTGCCAACAAACTTCAAAATGAGCAAGTTTGACAAAAAATCTGACCGTGTGTACGCTCCATCAGACAAACTTTTTTGGTTTTCATAGGACAAATGTTCGGTCTGCAAACAGACAAACTTTTCGCCAACAAAAGTCCGATGGAGCAAAGTCCGACCGTGTGGACAGAAATCCATCGGACTTTTGTCCGATGGACAAATAAGCATGCCCAGAACCAATGTTAAAATCAACCAACATAAGCAGAAGTTGACCAAAGGGTGGCAGTAAAGAGCAGAAAAGAGCAGAAAAACCACGTGATGTTGGAAAAGTTTTGGGAAAGTTTGCAGAAAAGTCAGAGCGTGTGTATGCTATGGGTGTGCCCGGCCAACTCCCTTCGGACAAAAATCCACAGAAAAGTTTGTTTGAAGTCTGACCGTGTGTACGAGGCTTTAGTCTAGTATTGCTATGCCACTGTTAGAGGATACAAAGATAGATAAGATAGAAAGTGAAGAGCAAGTGAACCTGTCTGAGGTTAGAATTCTTCTAATGCCACAGCATATAAGGCACTTCATAGTGCTGCGCCTGCCACAATGTATCCATTAATCGGTCTATCTGAGAGGATGTTGCGTGTGTCTGTGCCATCTTGGAGTTTGGGAGCTCTGATGAACTGGTAAAAGTGCTGAGAAAACTTTCTTACCTCCCTAGGAAATTCCTGCTTTTGGACATTATATTAACCTCCATGGCGGTATGATGTCAGATTTTTTTATTTCAAAGTGGTACATTGTTTTGCATAGAAATTTTGTGTTTTATATTGTAGGCCTGTAATTCTTAGTAATAAAACACTTAAAGCTGTCCAAACAAAAGTCTAGTAGACATCCCGGGTATGATAAAGTTTGAAACACAAAATCATAAATTATAATATAATAAATAACTATAAATAATTATAAGAAAATAATAATTTAATAATAATAAAATGAATAACCCCACAATTCTCTATCGCTCAATTCTGAAAGTGTTCTTATTTACTATAACTGTATTCTAGCTGGTCTAAAACCACTTTTGACGTAAAGGGACACATTGTGGTTTCCATGAACAATCTCAAGTTTCCAGGCAAAAAGAACAGTATATATAATATAAAAGTGCATGCAGGGCACTGGACAAAGCGCTAGGGACAAAAGAGATGTGACATGATTTCATACAGTAATGTAATCTGTAAGATTACAGTTTACTGTATGTGTTATGTTTTGTGTACTATTTGAATTTGTCGCCGGTCTCCACCCCAAAGAGCATCGGGCAGATGATCCAACGGAGGACACAGCGGGGGGACATCACAGAATCCTGGTGACAAGGTAAGTATACTGCACCGGGATTCTGCAATGCAATCCCGAGTGTGGCTCGGGGTTACCGCTAATGGTACTAAAATTTAACCCTGAGCCACACTTAGGAATACCGCCAGGAGGGTTAAGAGAATTGGTGGCTAGTTTAAAAAAAATATTGGGAGAAGCAAACAAAACCCTCAAGGTCCTTACCTGCAAACGGGAGCCTCCAGCCTAGGCTGTCCTAGCTCCCCTGATACCTGGCAGGCAGAGGCTTCCGTGTTCCAAATCTTCTGGGATGAGAAACTGGAAGTGACAAAATGGCGAATTTTTATTTGCTAAAATCAGTTTGGAAGGGTTAGGCCCGAGCACAGCATTAAACAAGCCAATTAGAGCCTTATACTCTAATCACGGGCTTGTTAAAAAATTACGGAGCTAATAGACAGCTATTAGTCCTGCACTCTGCACAGTGGAATGATTTATTTTTAAATAAATTATAATATGACTAACATTTTTTAACTTTAAGATGTTAAAAAATGTTAGTCATATTATAAGTTATTTAAAAATAAACCATCTATGAATATGAACTTTGGGGGGTGGCACTGAACTTTGGGGGCCCTTATAGAGCTGGCCGCCACTGTCTAGGTGAAGGTAAATTGTAAAATACTGTATGTGCTCCTGAATGTGGTAAAGGTGTTTGAGATTCAGGATTTGCTGACATATGCATCTTATTCAGCTATGCTCTAGACCAGTGGTTCTCAACCTTTCTAGTGCCGTGACCCCTTAAAAAAATTAGCCAAGTTGTGGGGACCCCTAACAGTAAAATTATTTTCATAGCATGGGTTCTCAGCACCCAAGGCAAGACAAGTAATTTGCGCCCCTAACCCATGGACATTTATCGTCCCTGAGTCCCTTCCACTTGTACAGTATTAAAACCCCTTATGGTACATTTTAGGTTGTACCACTCTTTCTTCTCCTTTCTTTCCCTTTTATCTCTCTCTATCCTAATTTTCCCCATCCCTCTCTCTAGCCATCTGTTTTGTTCTCTCTCTTATTCTTTCTCTCCCTTTTTTCTTTGTTCTTCTGCCTGTTTTCCTCTCCCTTCCATGTATTCTCTATTTGTATTCCTTATCTTACTCCTTGGTGGGGGGCGGGATCAGTGAAAATGCTGAGGGGGGGGAGTTCTTATCAGCCAACATAGGTGCTCTTGATCAAGGTCATCTGCTGATCTGAGAGCTGTAGTGGGGACTTTAAATGGCAACTCTAATTGCAGGTAGTGTTACTCACTGTGTCTCCAGCTTCACTGTGTCTCCAACTTTGTGGTGTCTCGTAGCAGTGACACCTATGCCGAAATCAGAAGATAGGGTCTCCTCCAGCCCCTCCCACTTCACATTCCTCACCAGTCACCTGACCTCTAGTCTCTGCCCTCTAGCCATGCCGTGAACTGAATAGGCAGCTGCAAAGAGGCTGAGTGGGCGGCCGCGTGATCCAGGAACAGCCCAGCTGGGCGGCCACAGGCTCCAGGGACAGCCCTGCTGGGCAGCCACAGGCTACATGGACAGCCCTGTTTGGCGGCCACAGGCTCCAGGGACAGCCCTGCTGGGTGGCCACAAAAAGGCCGGGAGAGCGGTTCGGGATTCAGGAATAGCCCAGGATTCAGGGGGCCCCTGGCAAATCATAAATCGACCACCGAGTGGGTCCCAACCCCCAGGTTGAGAACCACTGCTCTAGACATTCCCCCTCATGCTAATACATGTTTAGAAGAGAATACCTTATAATGTATATTGCATAATACTTTGATTAAATACATTGTGCAGTATTGTGTGAAATAATGGATCATATACTGCATAAATACCATTTATCTGTCTTCCCTACATTTTTCATTTGTTGTAGCAGTGCAAAACAGTTACTGTGTAAAGTGTTACATTGTTATTTGACTGTCTTAATGCTGATTGCAGAAATATCAAGTAATTCATCCAAGTACGTATGCATTTTGTACAGAATATTAGCAAGCTTTTCCATTCCCTTGTCATTAATACATCAAATGTCTACTGATGTCTTTGTGGCATATGAAATTTAAAACATATGCAAACATTCTGCATCTCCTCAAAAATTATTGACAGCAGATGGAGCATATTAAAGAAACATCTATCTCAGAATCTACTAATGAATAAAATTAATCTAAGTAAATATTGTAATATGAACAAATTTAAGAGATCATAAGATCATGTGCATTTCAATCCTGAGACATCCTTTGGCGAGGTTAAACAATACCGCAGGAGGAAATACGAAACATTTCTCAGTGCCAAGAGGCCATCTGCTCAGTTGGCAGAGATGGACTGTTCTGAAAACTCAGCATAACTGGTGTCAAACAAATACTGACATTGGAGAAGACATTGAACTGCAGCATTCCATTGAGATATGACTTTACCCTGATAAGACAGAAATGTAATTTTAAAATGAGTATGAGAATGACATACTGTAGATGTGAATCTGTTGTTGATTGACTCAAAAGGCCATTTGTATGTGCCATATGACGTAAACTATGGTCTTAAAGGTTTACAGTGTATTGTACCTAAAAATAGTATTGTGGGTTGCCTTTTATTGATTAAAAACGTTATAAACATAACAAAAGATTGTTCATTTTTTCTATGTGACTTTTAATGCTGTAATGTGTATTTTATGCTGGCGTGGCTATGATTATTTAGGTGTTTATGAGATTTCCTGACAACATTATTGATATTATGTTCAGCTATTTTCTAGCCACCAAATGTTAGGCTTTACATTTCTGAGTTTTGTTGGCCCATATGTTGCCATCTCCTCTGTTGGAACCAAATATACATACGCTTCCAATTGACTAGTGAGGGGTCATGTGAGTGCTGCCAAAAGGAAAGATTTGTGTTAAGAGTGGCAGATTAGCTGCCTGAAAATCACTGTCATGATGCATGGTTTTTATACATTGAAAAATAACAATTGTAGAAAGTAGACAGAGAAATTGGAGTTGATTTACTAAAACTGGAGAGTGTAACATCTGGTGCAGCTCTGAAAAGAAACCAATCAGCTTCCAGTTTTTTTTTTGTTTTTGTTTTGTTAAAGCTTAATTGAACAAGCTAAAGTTAGAAGCTGACTTGCTACCATGCACAGTTGGACCAGATTTTGCACTCTCCAGATTTAGTAAATCAACCTCATAGTATAGAATGGCTGCACATAATGCAGATATTTGTACTGGTTCACTATGTTAAAGTCTTTTTTTTGTTTGTAATTAGGGATGAGCTTCGACTCGAACATCACCTGTTCACCCGTTCGCCGAACAGCGAACAATTTGGGGTGTTCGTAGCAAATTCGAAAAGCCGCGGAACAACCTGTAAAAGTCTATGGGAGAAATCTAAAGTGCTAATTTTAAAGGCTTATATGCAAGTTATTGTCATAAAAAGTGTTTGGGGACCTGGGTCCTGCCCCAGGGGACATGTATCAATGCAAAAAATAGTTTATAAAACGTCAGTTTTTTCAGGAGCAGGTGTATATAGTATGCCTGTAAAGTAGCGCTTGTTTCCCGTGCTTAGAACTGTCCCTGCACAAAATGTAATTTCTGAAGGAAAAAAAGTAATTTAAAAGTACTCTTGGCTGTAATGAATTGTTGGCTCCCGGCAATACAGAGAAAAGTCATTGATAAAAAAAAATGCGTGGGGGTCCACCCCAAATTCAATTACCAGGCCCTTCAGGTCTGGTATGGATATTAAGGGGAACCCTGCGCCAAATTTTAAAAAAATATTACGTGGGGTTCCACCAAATATCCATACCAGATCCTTCAGGCCTGGTAGGGATCTTAACCTCCCTGGCGGTATGATTCTGTCTGGAATTATGTACCAAAAGCGGTACAATGATTTTGCATGGAAATTTGGTGTTATGTATTGTAGGCCTGCAATTCTTAGTAATTACTTACTTAAACCTGACCAAGCAAGAGTCTAGTAGATATCCCGGGTATGATAAAGTTTGAAACACAAAATCATAAATTATATTATAATAAATAACTATAAATAATTATAACAAATAGTAATGTAATTATAATAAAAATTATTCAATAATGTAATCAAATCAAAAACACTGAAATTTGCTCAGTTGCAGAATTGTCGCTGTCATTAGATTTAGTGTTTGATGATGAATTTCCCAACAAATCGCTATCGCTCAATTCTGCAAGTGATTCTAATTTATTATCGCTGTTTTTTAGCTGGTCTAAAACTACTTTTGACATAAAGGGACACTTTTTGATTGCTATGGACAATCTCCAGTTTCCAGGCAGAAAGAACAGTTTTTATAATGTAAAGTGCCTGCAGGACACTGGACAGACCACTAGGGACAAAGGGTGTGTGTAATTATTTGATACAGTACTGTAATCAGTAAGATTACAGTATACTGTATGTGTATTGTGTTTTTCACTTTTTGAATTTGGCGCCGAACTCCGCCCCCGTGCGCCGCAACGTCGCAGGGAACGGAGCTCGGCACTCGGCAGTGTGGATTGAGCAAGACACGGCTCGCACACACTGCGGGGAGACATCGCAGGATCCAGGGAACAAGGTAAGTAACTTCCCCTGGATACTGCGATGCAGCCCGAGTCTGGCTCAGGGTTACCACTCTTAGCATTAAAAACTCACCCCGAGCCTGACTTGGGAATACCGCCAAGGTAGTTAAGGGGAACTCCGTGCCAAATTTAAAAAAAAATGGCGTGGAGTTCCCCCCAAAAATCCATACCAGACCCTTATCCGAACACGCAACCTGGCAGGCCGCAGGAAAAGAATCGGAATCTGGAAGACCCCTTTAACAAAGGGGACCCCCAGATCCCACCCCCTCCATGTGAATTGGTAAGGGGTACATTGAACCCCTACCATTTCACAAAGAAAGTGTAAAAAATAAAAAAAACACACAGACACAGTTGGGATAAGTCCTTTATTAAAAATAAAAAGATTCCAGCAGTGGATCTCCACTCCAGTGATGTCGGTATCCTGCGACGGATGATCTGCAGGCTCCAGCGATGATGTAACGCAGGTTTCCCGTTGCATCAGTGCTCCCGAAAAAACGTTTTTAAAACTTTTTTTTTGCATTGATACAGTAGGTGTTGCAACAGGGTGCCATCATCCCGCGCTCGCTGCAATAGCGAGAGGGAGACGCGACACTGTATTGAACGGGATCCGACGTGGATTCCCGCCAATACCAGGCACTGCGTTTGGTATGAATCCTGAGCGGGAACTCCACGCCAATTTTTAAAGGAGCATACCAGGCCCTTGGGTCTGGTCTGGATTTGAAGGGGAAACCCTACGCCGAAAAAACGGCGTGGGGGTCCCCCTCGAGGTCCAAACCAGACCCTTATCCGAGCACGCAACCTGGCAGGCCGCAGGGGAAGAGGGGGGTGAGAGAGCGGCCCCCCCTCCCTCCTGAACTGTACCAGGCTGCATGCCCTCAACATGGGGGGTTTGGTGCTCTGGGGCAGGGGGGCGACCTGCGGCCCCCCTACCCCAGAGCACCCTGCCCCCATGTTGATGAGGACAGGGCCTCTTCCCGACACAGTATTTTATTGCACAGCTCCGGGGGTCTTCTTCCGACTTTGGGGGTCTCCGGTGTCATCGCCGCGCTCTCCGGTTCTTTCTTCTGCCGGGCCACCGCTATCTTCTTCCAACTCTTTTGCTAGCGGGGCCCGGTCTTCTCCGTCGCCTTCTCCCCTCTTCTCCTCTCCGGTTCTTTCTTTCTTCCGCCGGGCCTCCGCTAACTTCTTTTTAGCTCTTTTGCTAGCGGAGGCCCGGTCTTCCCCGTCGTCTCTTCCGGCTCTCCGTTGTCCTTCTGCCGGCCCCTCCACTAACTTCTTGCAGCTCTTTTGCTAGTGGAGGGGCCGGTCTTCCCGTCGTCGCCGTCTGTGTCTTCTTCCCTCTTCTCCTCCTCGATGTTGACTCGTCGCTTCCTCTCGCAGTAATGCTAAATCTTCGGTCCGCAGAGATTAATATAGGCTTCTCATGATGTCACAGTCACATGTTCCCATGACGTTACATTCACATGCTCCGGGGCCACCCGGAGCATGTGACTGTGACGTCATGAGAAGCCTATATTAATCTCTGCGGACCGAAGATTTAGCATTACTGCGAGAGGAAGCGACGAGTCAACATCGAGGAGGAGAAGAGGGATGAAGACGCCGACGGCGACGGCGGGAAGACCGGCCCCTCCACTAGCAAAAGAGCTGCGAGAAGATAGTGGAGGGGCCGGCAGAAGGACAACGGAGAGCCGGACGAGACGACGGAGAAGACCGGGCCTCCGCTAGCAAAAGAGTTAAAAGAAGTTAGCGGAGGCCCGGCGGAAGAAAGAAAGAACTGGAGAGGAGAAGAGGGGAGAAGGCGACGGAGAAGACCGGGCCCCGCTAGCAAAAGAGTTGGAAGAAGATAGTGGTGGCCCGGCAGAAGAAAGAACCGGAGAGCGCGGCCACAACACCGGAGACCCCCGAAGTCGGAAGAAAACCCCCGGAGCTGTGCAATAAAATACTTTAAAAAGCTGTGTGTTTTTTTTTATTGCAATTTTTTTCCACCAGGTGAATGGGTAGGGGTACGATGTACCCCATACTCATTCACATAGGGTGGGGAGCCGGGATCCGGGGGCCCCTTTATTAAAGGGGGCTCCCGGATTCCGATAAGCCCCCCACACGCAGACCCCGACAACCAACGGCCAGGGTTGTCGGGAAGAGGCCCTGTCCTCATCAACATGGGGGCAGGGTGCTCTGGGGTGGGGGGGCCGCAGGTCGCCCCCCTGCCCCAGAGCACCAAACCCCCCATGTTGAGGGCATCTGGCCTGGTACGGTTCAGGAGGGAGGGGGGCCGCTCTCTCGCCCCCCCTCTTCCCCTGCGGCCTGCCAGGTTGCGTGCTCGGATAAGGGTCTGGTTTGGACCTCGAGGGGGACCCCCACGCTGTTTTTTCGGCGTAGGGTTTCCCCTTCAAATCCAGACCAGACCCAAGGGCCTGGTATGCTCCTGGAGGGGGAACCCATGCCGGTTTTTTTTTAAAAGTTGGCATGGAGTTCCCGCTCAGGATTCATACCAAACACAGTGCCTGGTATTGGCGGGAATCCACGTCGGATCTCCGTCTACCGGCAATGCGTGTCGCTCATCGTGAAAGGAACATTTTTCCTTTCCCCATGACGAGACAGCTCGGCGCTGGCTCTCGCGACGGAGCTCATAGGGTGTCAATCTCGCCGCTAGAAGTGGCGAGATTGACACAATATCGGCGGCACCTACTGTACATGTCCCCTGAGGCAGGACTTGGGTCCCCAAACACTTTTTATGACAATAACTTGGATATAAGCCTTTAAAATTAGCACTTTAGATTTTTCATGTTCGTGTCCCATATACTTTAACGGTGTTGGGATGTTCAAAAAAAAATTATTGCCTGTTCGCATGTTCTGATGCGAACCGAACTGTGAACCGAACTGGGGGGTTTTCAGCTCATCCATATTTGTAATGTGAGTTGCCTTTCCATGTGCCAAAGAGAAAAAAGAAAGGCGCACCAGCCTTGTGCATTATCCTTGGGTGGATTTATTAAAAAATGATAAAAGAAACCTACTTACAAACATACGTGAATAACACACGTTAAAAGAGTCCACAAAATCGCAGCAATGTGTCCGAACCGAACCCACTCCAATTACGCGTTTCGAAGACAAGTCTTCTTCTGGCTGAGCTCAATCCCTCTGTGACTTATTGGAGTGGGTTCGGTTCAGACGCATTGCTGCGATTTTGTGGACTCTTTTAACGTGTGTTATTCACGTATGTTTGTAAGTAGTTTTCTTTTATATTTTTTTAATAAATCCACCCAAGGATAATGCACAAGGTTGGTGCGCCTTTCTTTTTTCTCTTTGTCATTTACCGCTAGGATACCCCTATCCGTGAAGGCAGCAAGGCCAAGTGATTTTTATCATTCCACTTACAGACTGTCTGGTATTCCACTTGTGCACAGGAGTTTTTATTTTCTGTTATTCAAGGTGCCTTTCCATGTGCACCTTACTGCAAAGGCTAGTTATAGGTTAGGGTGGTTGCCACTTTTTTTGTATAGCAGATTCTGCCAGTTGGAATGGGAGAAGCTGTGAAGCCAGCAATTATGCCAAGTTGGTATGGAGATGGCAGGGTAGGATGGGCAGATAACAGAGCTAGGTTGCACGTTATGCTTGCACGACATCAGGGACACAACTAAGCTGTCCTCATTTCCATTGTTGTATGGTTATCCTCGCACACCCTTTAAAAGACCTCCATCTCTGTTGCTTGAGGCTGCAGATAGGGAAAGTTGTTGTGGTTAGAGAGGTTTAAGGAGAGAAGAGAAGGAAGGAGGAAGAATGCAGCTCATTTGCTGCTGAACAGTAACAGTCACGAGATTCTCCCTCTGAGTTCTGCGGGGACCATGAGTCTTTTCATGCGTCTGGTACCCAAATGACTGATAGATATACCACGGTTGATATACTACTGGTAGAGATTACAAATGACTATGGTGCTGTCTGCAGCACATGGACACAAAAGGGCCCACACAACTGAGCTATAGGGAGCAGACTGGGAATAAGAGTGGAACAGTGTCATCTGGTGAAATAGTGCAGCTGCTTCCTCTACTCCTGTGCTAGCTACCCTTGGATGGCATCCTGCCTCACTGTTGTATGTCTCCCTAGCTTTCTTTATCCTCATGATCATTTTCCTCCATCATCATAATTGGAGCAAGATTGGCAGTAAGCTGCTGCAACATTTGTGCCAATTGTATCTCCCTGCCTGTTGCCCCTTTCCTCTATGGTCCCATTGGTCTCCTTCTTAAGCTGATATGCAATTAGGTTGAATTTGAATATGTGTTTATTACGTTTCAAAAAAGATGCAATACAATCAGATGTATAGGAATCAGAAGTAACAATTCACAACAATTCACAACTCCAGTGTATTGCATGTATTCGTGCATACAGTATCTAGATTTGAAATGAGGCATATGCAAAACATGCATATAACTAAGGATAGGCCGAACACCCCAAGGTTCGGTTCGCACCAGAACATGCAAACAGGCAAATAAATTGTGCAAACATGTTAACCCTGTTAAAGTCTATGGGACATGAACATGAAAAATCAAAAGTGCTAATTTTAAAGGCTTATATGCAAGTTATTTCCATAAAAAGTGTACAGGGAACCGGGTACTGCCCAAGGGGACATGTATCAATGCAAAAAACCGAATTTCTTTCAGGAGCAGTGAATAATTTAATAATTTAATAATAATTTAATAGTTTAAAGTGAAACAATAAAAATTAAATACTCCTTTAACCACTTAAACCACTTTGTAGCTAAAGGACCAGGCCACTTTTTGCGATTCGGCACTGCATCGCTCTAACTGACAATTGCGCGGTCGTGCGACATGGCTCCCAAACAAAATTGGTGTCCTTTTTTTCCCACAAATAGAGCTTTCTTTTGGTGGTATTTGATCACCACTGCGGTTTTAATTTTTTGCGCTATAAACAAAAATAGAGCGACAATTTTGAAAAAAATTCAATATTTTTGACTTTTTGCTATAATAAATATCCCCAAAAAAATGTAATAAAAAAAAAAAATTCCTCAGTTTAGGCCGATATGTATTCTTCTACATACTTTTGGTAAAAAAAATCGCAATAAGCGTTCATTGATAGGTTTACGCAAAAGTTATAGCGTCTACAAAATAGGGGATAGTTTTATGGCATTTTTATTAATATTTTTTTTTTTACTAGTAATGGTGGCGATCAGCAATTTTTATCTTGACTGCGACATTATGGCGGACACATCGGACACTTTTGACACCATTTTGGGACCATTGTCATTTTACAGCGATCAGTGCTATAAATATGCACTGATTACTGTAAAAATTACACTGGCAGTGAAGGGGTTAACCTGTAGGGGCGCTTTACATCACTGATCATCGTTCCCTATGACAGGGGACAGACGATCACTGACACTTACGTCTCCCTGTTCTTCAACTCTGTGACCCGATCACGCGCGCGCGACCCGCAGTTGGGATCTTAAAGGGGACGTACCTGTACGCCCTTGTGCCCAGCCGTGCCATTCTGTCGACGTACATCGTCGTGCGGCGGTCCTTAAGTGGTTAAATATTGTGCCTGTGGGCAGGGCCGTCGGAACAGGACAGACAAAACAAGCAATTGCTTGGGGCCCCGAGCTGGCCTAGGGTGCCTGCCTGCTTTCTGTCACTGTCCTGGATTTCCGCCCTGAGACGATCTGCGGATTGCGTGGTCGTGCGGTACTGTACCCAAACAAAATTGGCATCCTTTTTTTCCCACAAATATAATTTTCTTTTGGTGGTATTTGATCACCTCTTCGGTTTTAATTTCTGAATTTTTTTAAACAAAAAAAGAGCGAAAAATGTGAAAAAAAAAATTCTGCTATAATACATATCCAAAAATAAATAAATCTAAAAAAAATAATTTATTCATCAGTTTAGGACGATATATATTCTTCTACATATTTTTTGTAAAAAATTAGCAATAGCCGTAAATAGATTGGTTTGCGCAAAAGTTATTGCGTCTACAAACTACGGGATCGATTTAGGGACTTTTATTAATTTTTTATTGTTTTTACTGGTAATGGCGGCGATCTGAAATTTTTTGTGGGACTGCGCCATTGCGGCGGACAAATCTGACCCCAAATTATACTTTTTGGGCACCAGTGACATTATTACATTGATCAGTGCTATAAAAATGCACTGATCAATGTAAAAATTACACTGGCAGGGAAGGGGTTAACACTAGGGGGGTAATCAAGTGGTTAAGTGTATTCCTTCAGTGTGTTCTAACTGTAGGGCAATGGGCTTACTGAAACATGACAGAGATCACTGCTCAGTTCACTGGGAGCAGTAGATCGCTGTCATGTCACTAGGCAGAACAGGGAATTGCCTTGTTTACATAGGCAGTTCCCCGTTCTGCCTCTCCTCGCCACGATCGCGGGCCACTGGCGGACCTCGAGTCTGCAGGACCTGTGGGCACGTTCCCGTGCCGAACGGCGGTTGTGTGCCCGCCATCCTGCTCTTACGTACTGATGTACAGGTACGTCAGTTTTTCACAGGAGAACCATTCTGCCGATGTATATCGGCGCGATCCGGTCGGCAAGTGGTTAATGAAAAAAATTAAAAGGCCCTAATAAAAATTTAGAGAAAGAAAAATTACCTCACTTAATAAATAACTAAAGCACAAACACCAACCCTAAAACACTTTAAGCAAAACAATTTTTATAAATGTAAAAAAAAAAAAAATGTGACTACAAACTAAAATAAACAAAAAATGGAAAGGCAACAAAACACCTCCCAAAAAAAAGTAAAAAAAAAGTAAACAGCAACTGAACTTGTCACTGACACACACAAAGAACAATAAAGTAGTCCCAAAAAGAACTGCTGCGTCTGTTCACAGTGAATACAGGTAGGATAACACTCTACTCTCCCTAGCCCCACAAACTTTAATACATATTAGTTGTAGTATACAGCATTGAAAGTAGCACCATATATAGCACTTTATAGCTCTGTGGTAGCACACTAGCACAGTTCAATATCCCAAAACCCTCTCTCCTTAAAAGCCCTGTCAGCCATCACTCACTGCTAACCTCAACATACTGAAAAAAAGCTGACTTTTTAATGAGGGGGCTGGATACATATGATTGGCCAAAGAACTGTACCTGACCAAAGTTCCCAGTACACAGTAATACATTATAGGACATTTAGCTTGGTGCTTCCCAGCAAAGTTCTTTGTTTAGTCAAAGATGTAAAGTTCAGACCAAATCTCATTCCTATAGTCACAATCATGGAAGCTGTATGCTATAGTACTAAAAATCCAGTTGCATGTCTATGCTGAGAGAGAAAGCTTGTGTTTTTTTTCCCCCAAATAAATAAGTGAAATAATGTAACTGTACAGAACCATTCTCATTAAACAATGACACATATTAATTTGAATATGTTGGCTCTCTACAAACTATCAGCTAATTTCCCCAACCTATCCAAATCATCTTGGCTTATAGAAGGCTTTTATGTTTGTAATGATGAGATAACAGCAGTTTATCTGTTCACTTTGTGCCTCTAGCTGCATTCACAACATTAGGATACTGTTGTCATGTTGTTCACATTTTTATTGTTTGATTGCATATATTTAAGTTTCATCTTGCTTTCTTATCTAGAACTGAAGGGAAAACAGATTGCTAAATGGAAACCAAAATTATGATTTGACACTGTAATGACTAGATTCTTTGTTAATTTGATATGCTTGGTCTCACAAACTGAAATATGAAAAATACATAGACTGTAAAATTCACTGAAGTTGTTTACCTTTCTTACAACACAAAAAAATGAAAAGAATAAAAAAATAAATGAGAAATATACCAACTGTGGTTGAAACAAAACCCAGAGGTAAGTGTTAAAATGAATATATTAGCTTGTTATTTGTTTTTGCTGTTAACAAACAGGTCTACATTATAAATCACAGCATGAGGAAAAGGTATAAAAAGTATATGGAAGTATGCTGCTACATATACCTGGTTGGACCAGAACAAGGTCCATGTGGGGACCTTCGACAAAACATTCTGGGGGGCTGGCCCCAACTGATTTAGACAAAAATTAAAATGGAACGAAAGGCCACTGAAGAATTACCCTGTATACTATACTAATACTGGTATGTGATTATTTTCTTTTTTCCTGGCAAAGATAGTTTCCAAAGCAAACAGCACTGACTTGGTCATACACAGAAATAACACTGTTGGATTTATCAGCGCTAATACAACATACATGGGCATACATTGCAAAATGCAATCAACACACTGTGAGAAATGACAAGATTTGGGCAACACAGCAGATATCATGAAAATTACATGAATCACAAATGTGTTTAAACATTATGCCAAGAACAAATATTTAGGGGCTGATTTGGTAAACAAGTAAGGCATGTTCACTTTGTAAAGTGGATTTTTACTTTGAATGGAATTTTTCACTTATCCTAGTAAATATGGTAAAAATTTATTTTTGCAAGAAATATGCAATTTTGTGAAAATTAAAATGAATGTGTATTTTTGGATGATTGCCATCAGTGGAGCTATATTTCGTGCTCTAACCTATGGTAAATTTCCCTTAAAAAATGTATTTCACTGAGTGAGCAGCCTCCTCTAGTAAATGAACCACACAGTCTTCATAAAGATTTTTTTCAATAGACATTGAAGTTAAACTCATTTTATCCATGGTTCAGGAATGTGCGTTATGCAGGGCACAGGGTTCAGGAGCATATGTTATCCAGGGTTCAGGAGCGTGCGTTATACAGGGCACAGGGTTCAGGAATGTGTGTTATGCAGGGCACAGGGTTCAGGAGCGTGCGTTATGCAGGGCACAGGGTTCAGGAGTTTGCGTTATGCAAGGCACAAAGTTCAGGAACATGCGTTCTGCAGGGCACAGGGTTCAGGAACGTGCGTTATATAGGGTTCAGGAGCATGTGTTATCCAGGGCACAGGGTTCAGGTTTATGTGTATAATACTGTATATCTTTATTGTTAAAAAAACTCTCAAAGGGTTAATTGTATAAAACTTTTTATATTGCTTATTTATTGTTTTATAATAATTATATTATTATTATACTTTTATTCACACACAGATTTTTCACTCTATCTGTGTGCTTTTCTCAGCCTGTTTTCACGGAGAAGCCAAGCAGACAGGAACAGGCTCATAGAGATAGGTGGGAGTGGGTGGAGCTTAGGCGGGACATAGGTGGGGTGGGCGAGGCATATATATATATATATATATATACTTGAGAGATTGCTCAGGGTTAGCAGGTCTGTAAACTATATTGTTGATAGAAGTGCATTACTGTACATTGTGATGCACTGCGTGTGTGTATGTCAAAGGTGCATTGCCTAAATGCCTAAGTGTGATTGTGTGACATTCAAATAGAAGTGAATTAATATGCCTTGGTGTAATGGAAAAATTGCAAATTCATGTGCGCTCTGTCAGCTGGTCAGAGAGAGTGTGGGTAATTAAAGTGGTTGTAAAGGTTTGATTTTTTCTTTATTTAAATAACAAACATGTCATACTTACCTCCGCTGTGCAGTTCGTTTTGTACAGTCTGGCCCTGATCGTCCTCTTCTGGGGTCCCCCGTCGGCTCTAGCGGCTCCTCCCCGCATCAGATAACCCCCTAGGAGAAGCATCTCGGGGCATTACCTTGCGGGCGCGCTCCCGATTCCAGCATTTGGCATCCATAGCAGCCGATTGCAGGACTTGGCCCCACCCCCCAGCGCCCGTGTCATTGGATTTAATTGACAGCAGCGGGAGCCAATGGCTGCGCTGCTATCAATCTATCCAATCAAGAGCTGAGAACCCCGGGCAGAGAGACAGCACGTCCTTCCACTATTATGTGAAGGCGGTCGGCTCGCAGGCGGAGAGGCAGCTGGTAGTCCGGCTGACGTTGGTGACTCCCAGCGCTTCCAGACTCTCAGAACGGCTCTGGGGGCAGTGATGCACATCACTTCTGGTTGGAGAAGGAGTGGAGAGGAGCGTGCGTTCTAGGAGTGCGTGCTACTTCATCAGGCAATCGCTTGAAGTGGTAGACTCCTATGTTTCAATTCCCACTAGCAGCACCATTTACACTGAATGTGCATGTTATCTGTTTGCATGGATTTTCACTAAATGATCTGACTTTTTTCTTCAAACAGTCCAGTCTAAGCATGTTGGTTAGAGTAACTGGTTGCCAAACAAATTATGCATTATGGGTATGCATGTTTATATATGACTAGATTTTAAAAAAATGTGCAAATGTCATATTCATTCCTTTTGACTGCATTACAGTTTATCAATGACTGTAAGCCTAGTGACTGGGAGGTGCACACATCTGTATGAAAGTGGGCTTTAGTGAGTGAAACAAACCAATCTAGTCTTTACAATAACTCTCCATTTCCCAGTAGATGACAGTTGTGTGGAAATGCATCGGTTCGGAGAGTACGTGCAATGCCATTTGAGCTAGTTGGCAGACTGACACCGCCACTAGAGATATTATTCATGCTGGAATTTTTTAACCTCTATTTAAGTGTATCTATTTTTTTTTTAATAAAATTATCTGATTTACACTATGAGGCTTCTCCATTTTCATATATGATCTTTGAACATATGGAGCTCATACCTGCAAGTGTATCAAGACACGCTGTTTGAAGTCTCCACACCTGTGATCATCCTGGCATAAGCTTCCTTGATCTCTGTAATAGGGATCCATCATATCTGGTAAGAGGCCACACTCTTTTCTTGCCGATTGAACACTTTGCCATTTTTCTTGAATAATGTCAAGGAGTTGAATATATTTTCCACTTTTCTTTAAGTGTTTGGATTCACTTATGGACTTGAGTTTTACATTTTATTAACAATCTTTTGTATATTGATATTTGATTATTGCACTTGTGGTATTTTTCTATTTTGCATCACTAATTTGTGATCATTGTTTGTTCATACACTGACACAATTTTGAACACTTAGGTCAAATCCTTGATTTATTCACTTTATTTTGTTTATCATTACATCAGTTCACTATTTAAAGGAACAGCGCACCATTAGTTATTTTTATTTACTTTATCCCTTCCAGGATTTGAGTTGCAGCAGTTCCATACCAGACTACCGCAGAGATATATATTTACTAATTTAACAATAACTCATGGCTATCTCCTCTTTAAAGAATGCTTTTATTTTTGTATTGATATCTTCTGATCTTTGTTGCCAACCAATATCTACTCAAATTTGGAGCCACCTATGTTAGCTGGTACCCACTTCCCTTCTGCCCTATAGCAGTTTTACTGGTACAGGGAGGCAAATATGCGCTTGACACTTTTAGGTAGGGTATGCGCATTCGCGCCACCAGCAGCTCACTCCCGCTGTGATTACACACAGTAGGAGCAGATCCGCGGGTACTGCCGACTTGATGTCCACCGGCCCGCCAATCATGAGGAAAAGACACAGAACTGCAATCTGCCTATGTAAACAAGGCAGATTGCCATTCTGACAGGAGGGAAGGGATGGAATTTGTGTCCCTGCAATGCAGGGAATCAATTCCATTTCTTCCCCTATTAAAAGCACAATAGTAGTAGCAAAACACTGGCTAGGCGCCCAGTTAACCCTTTGATCACCACAGATGTTTAACCCCTTCCCAGACAGTGTCATTAGTACAGTGACAGTGCATATTTTTAGCACTGATCACTGTATTTGTGTCACTGGTCCCCAAAAAGTGTCAAAAGTGTCAGTTAGTGTCTGAATGTCCGCCACAATATTGCAGTCCCGCCTAAAAGTCACTGATACCATTATTAGTAAAAAAAAAAAAAAAAACATTTAAAATATCCCATCATTTGCAGACTTGTGCGCAAACCAATCAATATATGCTTACTGGGATTTTTTTGCGAAAAATATATAGCAGAATACATATTGGCCTAAACTTATGAAGAAATTCGATTTTTTTCAATTTTTTTTATTGGATAGGTTTTATAGCAGAAAGTAAAAAATATATATATTTTTTTCAAAATTGTTGGTCTTTATTTGTTTATAGCGCAAAAAAAAAAAAGACACAGAGGTAATCAAATACCACCAAAGAAAGCTCTATTTGTGGGGAAAATGGCATACATTTTATTTGGGTACAGCGTTGCATGACCATGCAATTGTCAGTTAAAGTAACACACTGCAAAACATGGTCTGGTCATGAAGGGGGGTAAATATTCCAGAGGTCAAGTGGTTAAATAGACTACAGATGCTAATGTTAGTGTTTTTTTATTGTCAGACTGCATAAATGTTACATTTGTCTAGCCTCTTTTGCCCTGTCTGTTATTTTTTTCCTGGTTTTGGTTTCAATTTGCTGATGTGCATCTAACAACTAATTAATTTATCATGTATGTAATGGTTCTAAAGAGAAATTGTTTATAAACAGTAAAAATCTATGTAATGACTTCCCCCTGGAGTTTTGCTTTAATGAGCTGTGACATCAGAGTGCACAGAAGCCACAAAATCCCGGGGTGATGTCACCTCTTCATGTTCATTCTGTTCATGGTCTATCCCTCGACTTCCTTCTATATTTCTCCTGAATCACTCACACCAACTTTCCAGAATTATTGATTTCAAGCAAGATCCTGTTATGTAATATCTTTGAATGTAAGGGGAAGGAAGAGGAGACATCTCTCAAGTGAGGTCAAAATCAGCAATAAAAAAGTGATAGAAGGTCAAACTCTTTAGGCATTAGGGTGGCTGTTTGTGAATACAGTGTTGTAAACAGCATTCACATTAAAAGGGTTGTAAATGTTTGTATTTTTTTCACCTTAATGCATTCTATGCATTAAGGTGAAAAAACACCTGGCAATGACGGCCCCCCCGTTTACTTACCTGAGCCCGTTCACCTGCATTGCGTGTCCCCCGGCGCCCTCTTCTCCACGGAGTCTGGCCGTTGATTGGATAGATTGGATAGATTGATAGCAGCGCAGCCATTGGCTGGCGCTGCTGTCAATCACTTCCAATGATGCGGCCACCGGGGGGCGGGACCAACACCTACACTTTGTGTCTATGGACGCAGCATGTATGACAGGGAGCCCGCCCGCAAGCTAACCCCATTGGGAGAGAGCTTCCCAGAGGGGGGTTAGCTATTGCGGGGAGGAGCAGAGACAGCCACTGAGGGACCCCAGAACAGGAGGATCGGGCCACTCTGTGCAAAACAAACTGCACAGTGGAGGTAAGTATAACATGTTTGTTATTTTTTTAAAAATAAAACAAAACCATACAAGCCCTTTAAGATGCCATATATGGGGAAATACAGATGTGCAATAAATAAATAAATAAATGATACTATTGTAGTATGTTGCAAAGACAAACTATAATTAGTATAAGACAAAATGTACACAAAGGAACCATTTGTTATGATTAGCCATGTAACCATCCCCAGTTGCTGCTGTCCAGATCTGCCCCAAGTGACCTCTTTATCTGTAGTATGAGAAGCTCTAAAACGATATATGTCAAACTCAGTCTTGATATTGCTTCATTAGTGCTTTGTTAGAAATAAAAGCACAGCAGAATTAAAATAGAATATGTCTCTTTGGTCTCAGGTTCTTTAAAATCAGATGATTCAAGATTTTGAATGTGCATAATCTATAATAGGCTTAAACTACCATCTTAAAACCATGCAAAGCAAACACAAACAAAAAGATGAGAAGCTATTTAGGGTGAGTATGCCTAATGACACAAGTATCATCTTTGGTTCATAACATAATGAATTCTCTGTTTGGGAGAACTATTGTAACATTATATGAAGGCAATTTCAAGACTTTCAGCTCAACAACAGTATTTTACTTAGTTTTCAATTTATAGACACACTGCACATTTAAGTGCTGGAAAATCATTTGTTAAGTGCTGATATAAATTCAATTTCAATCATAGAAAATCCAGAGAAGAGCAAAATAGCATTATGTTTTTTCAAGTAATTTAAAAGCAGTTGACAGTGATCAGCATTACCAGTAGTGCAAAGTATATTAGAATTTTAATATTTTGAGGAAAATTGCTCATACTTTTTCAAGATTCTTACACAACAAAATTGTATCACAATTCAAACAATCATTCAATGATTTTTAGAGCAAGTCTGAATCTCATTGGTTTAGACAACAATAAGTGGTGAAAAAAAATAAGGATAGATTTATTTGTGTATTTAAATCCCCCTTTCCTCTGAAGCCCAATCCACGTTTGGATCATACTTCAGAGGCTACTGACCGGCAGTAAGGAAGCAATGTGATGCTTCTTCATCGCCTGTTTTAACACCATTTTTGGTGACCAATGCACCAAAACCACATACATTGCATGTGGTTGCTGAGCATTTGTGGCGCTTACCTATTTACTAGAGTGTGTAACATTTGGAATTGCATTGCAACCTCAGCAAATGTGCAGTAAAAAATTTGCTGACCGCAACAATCCAAAATGCCCCCATAAGCAATTTTTCCACATTTGTCACACACCGGGAAGCTCATTGAAAGCAATGGACTGCCCTATGCGTGTCGCTGGAAAAACACACCAAAAATGTGCGCTCCCACTACTCTGTGTGGGTGGGGCTTGAGAGTGAAATTGGTGTGTTTACACAAGAACAATAACAAGTGAGTGTCTCGACCCACTCCCTTCGATGTACTTTTATAAAGCTGGCCATACACTATGCAAATTGAAATATAGAGGAGAGTGACGCGCTGTCTTAACCTAAAATTGTGATACCTTATTAAATAATAGATGCTCTTATTGCAGATCATACAACTATTGCATGATCATATGAGACGTGATCAGTGCGAGCAGCTGACTTGATTAATTAATAGGTATCATATGGTAGCTCGCAAGAATTTCACTGTTTAGATAACATTCACTGTTCAATTTACTTGTACAACCTCTGTACAATTTGCTTTAGACTTGCCAAAACTATGTAATAGGAGGACCCACCTGAACAATCTATTCAATTTCTATCAAATCAGACAGACCTTTGCACTGCATAGTTGATGGTAGGAGATGATATGAGATTGTACAATAAGATTGTACATTGTATGGTCACCTTAAAGGAAGAAGTAGGAAAGTGAATAACAAGAAAAGAGAGGTGGTTTAGTAATGGTGGGAGGTGTGGCCCAGAGTGGTATAACATGCCTTATTCTGTATTGCAGTAAGGTCAAAATAAGGATTATCTTATGTGTTTATATAAGATCCAATAGGATGCATTAGTTTTATTTGATTTGTGCTTCAAAGGTTTTTCAGTCTAGATGCTATTTGAATTATGATTCCTTAGACCCCTTTCACACTGAGGCGCTTTGCAGGCGCTAAAAATAGCGCCTGCAAAGCGCCCTGAAAGAGCGGCTCCATTCACTCCAGTGTGAAAGCCCGAGGGCTTTCACACTGGAGCGGTGCACTGGCAGGACGTTAAAAATGTCCTACAAGCAGCATCTTTGAAGCGGTGTGTACACTGCTCCTTCACCGCTCTTGCCCATTGAAATGAATGCCACAGCGGGGCTTTGCTGGTGGTTTTAACCCTTTTCCGGGCGCTAGCGGGGGTTAACCACTTAACGACCGCTCACTGTATATATACGTCGGCACAATGGCGCCGACAGGCACAATCACGTAGAGCATACGTGATTGCCTTTGTACAGTTGGGGGGTCCGATCGGACCCCCCTTCTGTACAGTGAGCGGTCGGAATTCGTTGGGGAGCGATCCGACATGAGGGGACGGCCGTTCGATTCCAGCCACCCCCCCCCGCGATCGCTCCCGGCGAATGGAAATGCCCCCTCTGTCTGTCGAATGTACACACAGGCAGAGGAAACAGGAGGAAGTGATGTCATCTCTTGTGCGGTGCTCACATATACCGAGCGCCGTGCAAGAGAAGACATCAAGGTTAGTGTACAAACACTACACTAACACCAGCACACATAGGCACATAAATCGCCCCCCCAGGCCCCCCCAGATCACCCCCCAGCCCCCAGTCACAGTGTCACTGATTGCAGTGACCATTTATTTACTGATCACTGCAATCAGTGACATTTGTGACTGTAAAAGTGTCACTACATTTAGTTTTAGGTCCAGTGTAGCCCCCTAACCCCCCCCCCTAATAAAGGTTTAACCCCTTGATCACCCCCCAGATAACCCTTTCACCCCCTAGCACCGCCGTCGCTAAGCGATCATTTTTCTGATCGCTGTCTTAGTGTCGGTGATGCAGATCGGTAGCCAGTAATTTTTTTTAGGTTCGCCGCAGGTTTTTATAGCGTCAGGTACCCTCATAAATTATCTAATAAAGGTTTAACCCCCTTGATCGCCCCCCAGGTAACCCTTTCACCCCCTATCACCACTGTCGCTAAGCGATCATTTTTCTGATCGATGTCTTAGCGTCGGTGATGCAGATCGGTAGCCAGTATTTTTTTTTAGGTTCGCCGCAGGTTTTTATAGCGTCGGGTACCCCCATAAATTATCTAATAATGGTTTAACCCCCTTGAACGCCCCCAGGTAACCCTTTCACCCCCTATCACCACTGTCGCTAAGCGATAATTTTTCTGATCGCTGTCTTAGCGTCGGTGATGCAGATCGGTTGCCAGTAATTTTTTTTAGGTTCGCCGCAGGTTTTTATAGCGTCAGGTACCCCCATAAATTATCTAATAAAGGTTTAACCCCCTTGATCGCCCCCCAGGTAACCCTTTCACCCCCTATCACCACTGTCGCTAAGCGATCATTTTTCTGATCGCTGTCTTAGCGTCGGTGATGCAGATCGGTAGCCAGTAATTTTTTTTAGGTTCGCCGCAGGTTTTATAGCGTCAGGTACCCCCATAAATTATCTAATAAAGGTTTAACCCCCTTGATCGCCCCCCAGGTAACCCTTTCACCCCCTATCACCACTGTCGCTAAGCGATCATTTTTCTGATCGCTGTCTTAGCGTCGGTGATGTAGATCGGTAGCCAGTAATTTTTTTTAGCTTCGCCGCAGGTTTTTATAGCGTCAGGTACCCCCATATATTATCTAATAAAGGTTTTAACCCCCTAATTGCCCCTAGTTAACCCTTTCACCAGTGATCATCATATAAGTGTTACGGGTGACGCTGGTTAGTTAGTTTGCTTTTTTAGTGTCAGGGCACTATATAACCCAATAAAGGTTTAACCCCCTGATCGCCCGGCGGGTGATATCAATTAGGTTTAAGCGTCAGAGAGGGTCTGCGTCACACCCCAGGCAGCGTCAGGTTAGTGCCAGTAATGCTAACACCCACGCGTGAAGCATACACCCCCCTTAGTGGTATAGTATCTGATCAGATCAATATCTGATCTGATCAGATCTATACTAGCGTCCCCAGCAGTTTAGGGTTCCCAAAAACGCAGTGTTCGCGGGATCAGCCCAGATACCTGCTAGCACCTGCGTTTTGCCCCTCCGTCCAGCCCAGGCCACCCAAGTGCAGTATCGATCGATCACTGTCACTTACAAAACACAACACACATAACTGCAGTGTTCGCAGAGACAGGCCTGATCCCTGCGACTCCAGTGCTGTAGGAGGTGATTTCACCACCACAGTTAAAAAAATAAGCAAATATGCCGAAGCATTGGGGCAGCAGGGGCGGAGGAGTGATTTTGCTCCTAATGCCGCGTACATACGGTCGAAATTCCGATGGAGGCTTGCCCGTGGAAAAGTCCGACCATGTGTGTGCGGCATAACTTTTTTGCGGGAGGATGCCCCCATGCTTCGGCATATATAAATGGTACATGTATGCCCATCATTAGAAGTGGGTGGATGAAGGGCGGTATTCTAATGGTGGTCATACCCACCGATCAATCTCTTTTTTCGTTCAGCCACCTGGCTGCATGAAAAAAAAAGATTACAATACATGTCCAACAAGGACTAGCAACGTACTGGTATGTTGCTGGACTTTGAATGGTTATACCAGATTGATGCCTGCGGGTTTAGGTATCATCTTGGTATCATTCTTTTCAGCCAGCGGCCGGCTTTCATGTAAAAGCAATCCTAGTGGCTAATTAGCCTCTGGACTGCTTTTACAAGCAGTGGGAGGGAATGTCCCCCCCCGGATATAAAAAGCGCCATTGGGAAATTGGGAAAGCATTTTATCACACCGATCTTGGTGTGGTCAGATGCTTTGAGGGCAGAGGAAAGATCTAGGGTCTAGACCCCATTTTTTTCAAAAAAAGAGTACCTGTCACTACCTATTGCTATCATAGGGGATATTTACATTCCCTGAGATAACAATAAAAATGATAAAAAAAAAATACTTGGAAGGAACAATTTAAAAATAAAAGAAAAAAGAAAAATTAATAATAATAAAAAAAAAAAAGCACCCCTGTCCTGCCCTGCTCTTGCCCAATGGCGAACGCAAGCGTCGGTCTGGCGCCATATGTAAACAGCAATTGCACCATGCATGTGAGGTATCACTGCGAAGGTCAGATCGAGGGTAGTAATTTTAGCAGTAGACCTCCTCTGTAAATCTAACGGGGTAACCTGTAAAGGCTTTTAAAGGCTTTTAAAAATGTATGTAGTTTGTTGCCAATGCGCGTTTGTGCGAAATTTTAAAGCATGTCGTGTTTGGTATGTATGTACTCGGCCTAAGATCATCTTTTTTATTTCATCAAACATTTGGGCAATATAGTGTGTTTTAGTGCATTAAAATTAAAAAAAGTGTATTTTTTCCCCAAAAAATGCGTTTGAAAAATCGCTGCGCAAATACTGTGTAGAAAAAAAATGCAACACCCACCATTTTATTCTGTAGGGCCTTTGCTTTAAAAATATATATAATGTTTGGGGGTTCAACATAATTTTCTTGCAAAAAAAATATGTTTTCATGTAAACAAAAAGTGTCAAAAAGGGCTTTGTCTTCAAGTGGTTAGAAGAGTGGATGTAAGCTTCGTAATGTTGTGTATAAAATGCCAGAACAGTTCAAAACCCCCCCAAATGACCCCATTTTGGAAAGTAGACACCCCAAGCTATATACTGAGAGGCATGTCGAGTCCATGGAATATTTTATATGTTGACACAAGTTGCGGAACAAAGACAATTTTTTTTTTTTTTTTTGCACAAAGTTGTCACTAAATTATATATTGCTCAAACATGCCATGGGCATATGTGGAATTACACCCCAAAATACATTCTGTTGCTTCTCCTGAGTACGGGGATACCACATGTGTGAGACTTTTTGGGAGCCTAGCCGCGTACGGGACCCCAAAAACCAATCACCGCCTTCAGGCTTTCTAAGGGTGTAAATTTTTGATTTCACTTCTCACTGCTTATCACAGTTTTGGAGGCCATGGAATACCCAGATGGCACAAAACCCCCCCAAATGACCCCATTTTGGAAAGTAGACACCCCAAGCTATTTGCTGAGAGGTATTGTGAGTATTTTGCAGATCTCGCTTTTTGTCACAAAGTTTTGAAAATTGAAAAAAAAAAAAGAAAAAAAAAATGTTCTTTCTTCATTTTCAAAAACAAATGAGAGCTGTAAAATACTCACCATGCCTCTCAGCAAACAGCTTGGGGTGTCTACTTTCCAAAATGGGGTCATTTGGGGGGGTTTTGTGCTATTTTGGCATTTTATGGCCTTCGAAACTGTGATAGGTAGTGAGGAGTCAAATCAAAAATTTGTGCCTAGAAATCCTGAAGGCGGTGATTGGTTTTCGGGGTCCCGTACGCGGCTAGGCTCCTAAAAAGTCCCACACATGTGGTTCTCTCCGTACTCAGGAGAAGCAGCAAAATTTATTTTGGGGTGCAATTCCACATATAACCATGGCATGTGTGAGCAATATATCATTTAGTGACAACTTTTTGTAATTTTTTTTTTGTCATTATTCAATCACTTGGGGCAAAAAAAAATATTCAATGGGCTCAACAGGCCTCTCAGCAATTTCCTTGGGGTGTCTACTTTCTAAAATGGGGTCATTTGGGGGGGTTTTGTGCTATTTTGGCATTTCATGGCCTTCAAAACTGTGATAGGTAGTGAGGAGTGAAATCAAAAATTTGCGCCCTTAGAAATCCTGAAGGCGGTGCTTGGTTTCCGGGTTCCCGTACGTGGCTAGGCTCCTAAAAAGTCCCACACATGTGGTATCCCCGTACTCAGGAGAAGCAGCAGAATGTATTTTGGGGTGCAATTCCACATATAACCATGGCATGTGTGAGCAATATATCATTTAGTGACAACTTTTTGTAATTTTTTTTTTTTTGTCATTATTCAATCACTTGGGACAAAAAAAAAATATTCAATGGGCTCAACATGCCTCTCAGCAATTTCCTTGGGGTGTCTACTTTCTAAAATGGGGTCATTTGGGGGGGTTTTGTACTGCCCTGACATTTTAGCACCTCAAGAAATGAGATAGGCAGTCATAAATTTAAAGCTGTGTAAATTCCAGAAAATGTACCCTAGTTTGTAAACGCTATAACTTTTGCGCAAACCAATAAATATACGCTTATTGACATTTTTTTTACTAAAAACATGTGGCTGAATACATTGTGGCCTAAATGTATGAATACAATTGAGTTTATTCGATTTTTCTTATAACAAAAAGTAGAAAATATCATTTTTTTTCAAAATTTTCGGTCTTTTTCCGTTTATATCGCAAAAAATAAAAATCGCAGAGGCAATCAAATACCATTAAAAGAAAGCTCTATTTGTGGGAAGAAAAGGACGCAAATTTCGTTTGGGTACAACATTGCATGTCCGCACAATTTACAGTTAAAGCAGCGCAGTGCAAAATTCTGAATTCACCTCTGGTCCTTTAGCTATCAAATGGTCCGGGGCTTAAGTGGTTAAAAGCGCCCCGCTGGCGGCCGAATACCTCCGCAAAAATGAAGGTAAAGCGCCGCTAAAAATAGAGGCACTTTAACACCGACGCCGCCCGCGCACCAGTGTGAAAGCAGCCTTAGTGATGGGGAGGTGTTGGATAGATCATTATGCTTAAAGAATTCTTCTTTTTTGAATTTCAACATCATAACACACAGAGGGATTACTGAGGAGAGAGTTGTTCAACCTCCAGGAATAGGTGCCTGTGCATTTGTGAAAAGATGCACAGGTTGGCAGAAAGTATTAAGTGATCTGAAGAGGCAACATCAACAATTCTACTAGATCAGAATACAGAAACATTGGAGGAGGTAGTAAAGAGATGGTCGGTGCGGGAGTAAGTCCTGCGGACATGTGAGTAGTATGTGTAGTCCTTTTGGGATGTGTTTAATTCCCCTCAAAAGCCTACCAGGTCATGGTAGAAGAGCATTTTTGTTCCTATTTTGGGAAAATGACTAGGTCGGGATGGGACAAATTTGGTTTTATTAAGAACAGAGTCCAGAGAGACATTGGAGACTATGCCTTAAATTTCTGGGAATAAATCATGAAATAAAGTTCAGAAAAATGGTAGTTGGTCCGTGTGTGGGGCATAAAATGAGATTAAAGTAACCATGGAGTCCTCAAATATGCCTTTAATCAAGAGATATTGCCCCTCCAGATCACAAACATTTTTGTCTAGGGAAAAAGATATTCATTTAGAGAAGCAGATAGCTACTCCCCCTTTCTTTTCAGGGCAAATACTAGTCTGATTCCCACATTTCAATCTACATGATACATTTCCATGTTCATTACTAGGTTATATCTTTTAGCCATTTTACTTTATAGATTATGTCTGTGCATCAACCCCTGAAGAGTGAGACTAAACTCATGTAAAGCATTGGATCACCATAGATGCTATGACATACTTAACATGGACTATTTGATTACTCTATGTAACCATGTAATGAATCTGTATATTTGGGCCACTATTTGGCATTATGACACATTTTTATTTACGTGTTTACATGTTTACGTGTTATTGCTGGCATATACTCAATAAACCTGTACAATGTTTTTATTACTGGCTGTGCGGCTCTTCATCTAAAGTCCCAATGGCAAAACACTGCATTTGTAGGGCTATTGACTAGGTAGACTTAAGAGAAATGTTTGTGGAGAAATGTGGGATTATAGGAGGATGGAAAATGTGTAGAAGTATGATATCTGCAATAAGTGAGTGATTGTGTTGGAAGGCGTTATGCCACTTTACTGGTGAGTTAAGCCCTGAACATTGTAAGTATGGTAAGTGGACATGTGTTTAGAGGGATAAGCCTTCATAAATAGTGAAGTAAAGATATTTACTTCAAGTTCCTCGTTCAACCCATTGGGAGAAAGGGTATTGCTTATATATCCACATGGTTTCGCGTTGGCATAGATGCAGAAATCTTTCATTCTCCGTCATGCCACCCGAAGGTATGAATTCACAGGTTAGGACAGTCCGGTCCTTAAAGTTCATACCATGATGAGTAGCAAAATGGCGGGGCACACTATGCTCTATGAAACCTTTTTTCACCAACCCTGATACGCAAGGTCCGGATAGTACGACCAACAAATAAAACGTTTTTACTTTGCCTCTGAGGGTCCTTTATGTCTGTTGATCAGCGCTCTTCACCCCTTTGATTGTATCTTCTCCCCTCATTTGTCTATGTGTTTTGGACAGCAGTGGCCACAGCTACATTACATTTTTCTTTTTGACCTTCAACTTGGCCTTTGGTCTGTGTGCCTGGATTTGTGTTTTTAGTGTTTTCTTTTTTCTGGCTTTTGAATATAACTTGTCGTTTGACAATATTATCCCTAGGGTTGCCATGTGAACACGTAGCAGTGAGGGCCTAAGCTAAGAGCTCTATACAGTTCCAGTCTGTGAGGTTGAATATCTGGAATTATATGCTAAATCAATTCTTGGATCACTTCTTCAGCAAACCCTGAAATAATATCAATGGAACCTGTTCTAATTCATTGATTTTATTAAGGGCCTCATCTAGTTGCTGTGGCAGATTTTGAATCCTGGCCATATTATAATTGGCTCTCCCAATAGTAACATCTAGCTTGTTTTCAATCATCTCCATGCAAAATCCTAGCTCTTTAAATTCTTCTTTTTGTTTAGAGGTGAATTGCTTAGTAACCTTCTTGAAAATCTTGCAATGATGATAGGATCACCTGAGAACTCTAATGGCGAAGGTGCCTGGGCTCCAGGGGAGGGGGTTGGACATTCCTCTTCACTATCCTGGCTGGACACTACATCACATAGAGCTCTCTCAAAGTCTCAGGATTGTGAATGGAAAAGATCTCTCTCAGGAGATTCTGCCATATGGTACAGAGGGCAATTAGCTGGCTCACCAGCATGTAGTGATTGAGGCAGCTCCTCCTGACAATATCTTTATCTGCTTTTTCTCTTCTTTTTTTTTCTCAATCAAGGTTTTTGTTGAAAAGATAATTCAGGTGTACAATTGACATTATATATCATGCAAACATTAGTAACATAAAATAAGAGAGAATAATGTCAGCTTAATTGCTTTTTCTCATCAAAAGGATGACATCATCTTTGTTCAGACAATACCCAGGGTCAGTATCTACTTTCTTAACTAAAATGCTGACTCAAAGATGATAATGTAAATTGTGGTACCTATTTTGTCTTTTGCTGTGTTTACATATGTCTGACACTTTATCGTAGGACTCCATTATCAGTGGGTACTACGCTATGCATAGAATGGAAGATCCTGCTTCTTTGAACCATGGGAGAAATACACACCTCTTTATGGGAGAACTAAACGACCCCTCCTATAACGCAGGTGGACACTAATAAGAGGCAATGATGAGGGGGTGGGGTGCTCCAGCCCAAAGGGATTTGGTCAGAATCCATACAATAGACAAACAAAAATTTGGGGGGCACACCCTAAAAAAGGCATTAAAGATGGTGCAGCTGAAAGACCATACAGACAGAACAAAAGATTACAGCGCACACATACAAAAATGACATTTAACTCCTGCAAGGCTATTTAAAACACCTGAACATACTCAGAAAATATGGAGATTTAGTTACACCATATGGTCATATAGTGCTAAGCCAACTACTACTTTAAAGTACCCCATTATCAGTGGGTCCATATAGAGGAGTGCATTTCTCCCATGGTTCAGAGAAGCAGGATCTTCCATTCTATGGATAGCGTAGGACCCACTGATAATGCAGAGTTTTAAATAGCCTTGCAGGTGTTAAATGTCATTTTTGTATGTGTGTGCTGTAATCTTTTGTTCTGTCTGTATGGTCTTATGGCTGCACCATCTTTAATGCATTTTTTAGGGTGTGCCCCCCAAATCTTTGTTTATCTAAAGACATGTGTTACACACATAGCATAGATGGATGTGCTGAAGCTGGCAGCAAACAAGGCTTATATATTTTACATTATATACCACTCCACCAAGAAATGTAGCAACCATGGAAGGAGGCCAGGTGTTCAAATATAATTTTCAGAGAAAAGGAATGTTCAGGGCATAACATTTATTGTGGTTTGTTTTTTGACCTTTGAAGTGCTGAAATTTATTTAGGGAGAAAGGCAGATTTGTCAATAAGGACATCATTAAATTTATAGTGATAGTCTGCAAAATGTATTATTTGAACGAACTAGTGCCATCTTTTTCAATAGCCAAGGCAAAAGGCAGTGTGCAGCCCTGTCTGGTACCCCTCTTAAAGTTTATGAAGCATAAATGGAAACCTACACAATGTATGCCCTAGGGATTTTTTAAAGGGCACTCATCCTCTCCTGAAAATTGGGTTTGAAGCCCCAGTGTTCTAGGAGAAAGGGGGAGTAGGGTCACAAATCAGGATCAAAGGCCTTTTGAATATCTATAATCAATAAAAAGAACTGTCTCCATTTGAAAACATGAATAAGATGCAGGACACAGAGCACATTGTGCCCAGCTTACCTCTTTAGCAGAAAGGTGACCTGGTCTCTGCAGGTCTGACCAATACCTGTATTCAACTGGGTCGCTAGGAATTTAAGTGTGCCTACCCAAAGAGCCCTCAGACCACAGGGCAGTAAAAATTGATACATGGTAAAAGTCAAACATTTCCATATAATTTCTTATAGTTTAACGCTGCAAAGGGCCCCTAGTTTGCCAGCCAATGGTTTTCCATCATTGATTTGCCAGTGTGACAAAACAGGGGCTGTTATAGCAAGTTAGGACTGTCTTTATATAGCAAAAAGTTAAAATCCCTCTTTTTATAGGACTTTTAAATGACAATCACTCTACTACATTAGATTATAATTATAATTTTTATTATTGTTTACAGTTAAAAAAAGGAAGGGAAACCTTCATGAAGCTCCAAGTTAAAAACATCAATGTTCATACAACATTATAGCACAACTTTGGCTTACAATGGCAGTGATACCCAATTCTTATATAGTACTATAAATCATATATGATTCGATAACAGTTTTGAAATGGAAAGGGACATCCAACGAACGTATCTTCATCAGGGCTGTTTATCGCCACCAAACAACTTGACTGTGCCAACGATTAAGAGTCTGCCTAGGAACCTCCTACTTGCAGGAAACCAGCCACCAAGTGAGCCTGCATAAAATAGAAAACTTGGGCCAGCTGGACACAAGGTAAGTAACCCTGAAAGCTGGTTTAGCTATACAAGGCCTCCCAATTGGTTCCAATCTACTCGGTTCAGAGACAGCTGTAATGTCACCTTTCATATCTTGGAGGTGGAGGATAATTCATCTGTCTCATGTCACTACACACTGCAACTAGTTTGTTGCATTATGAGGGATGTGCTGAGCCTGCGCTGACTCCACCAGTCTAGCATACCTTTGCTACCTCACTCCCAGTAACATAATGGGGTCCCACTGCACACTTAGCTCAGACCTCAGGCATGCACTTATTAACTCTCTCACTTCCTTTTCCTCTACCAGGCCATATATCTGCATAATGCAAGTTCTAGACTGGTTGCTATTGGATATAAACCATTGGGGGGGCGCCAGAACATTGACCCCCTTGCTACCAGAAGGCCTATCACCTTACTAGGGACCACACCTAAGAGCTGGTTGCTGGTGTCTTGAACTTGTGCTTGGTTACTCTTAGAAACGACATGCCTCTTCTTGTCTTTCTGAGTTAACCCTTCTGTAGCGGTCTTACTTCATACCCTATAGTGCTTTACAGACCCTGGTTCTTTAGATATGCCAGAACCACCATGCACCCCTTTGAATAACTTCAGACCAGGCTTATAACGGTTTAATAAAAACAATGTCTTTCACCTAACCCTAGGCTGTCTAGGCATACCTCTGTGAGAGTCCATTATGGCATTGTCCATGGCTTGGATGTCTCTGAAAGTCCCACTGTCTTAAGCGGACTGCTAGGCACAGCAACCCCGATACCATGAGAAGAACAGAACCAACCAGTTCAACTAGAAAGCCCCTGGACCAAAGCCATGCCCCTTTTTTTATAGCAGAGGTGGGCACCACAAAGCCCGGGAACTAAGCTTACAACAGATAAGCCTTTCCCCTGGCCTGGCTAGCCGCTAACTCTCTAAAACCATGATACTTCAACCTGCCTACACACTGAGCTTAAAAAATCCCCAAAAATTTAAACATATGCTCAGATTGGTTACCCTAAAACACACTAAAGTAAATTAGGGACATTCCTAGCTTAGGACAGGGTCCCTACAAATGTTGATGTTCATTAAAATGTGTGAATGTGACCCAAAACATTCAAGTAGCTGACACATTTACTTTTAGGATGCTACATGTGGGTGAGGAATATGCTACTATTGCTTTCATATAAAAAATTCCTTTGTACTTTGTAATTCAGTTTCCAGCTGGTCAAATCTAATGTTAATCATGGATAAGGTACAACATTACCGTGCAGCTCTTCTATAAACAGTTTCATGAAGTCAGTGGATTTTAATTATTTTAAATGTTACATTTTCAGTGTATGAGAATTAACACAAAATGGAAATCAATTACTTTTAACCAACAACGAATTTAACATGGAAATGAATGAAGCTCAATAAAATGAAACTGTTTCTTAAATTAATGATAATGAGCAAACCAGTGAAAGCTTACTTCATCAAAGAAGTAATCTTTCCACACAGCAGTAAACATCTTTCAAGAATTAGAACTTAATGTTAATGAATTTTGCGGTTTGTATTAGGTTTCATATTTCATATATGTCGTCCCCCCCCCCCCCCTTTATGTGTTTGCACTAAATATTGTATCCAGAAAACTGAGACTGTCCATGACTGTCTAAAGTAATTCTTCTTAACACAAACATATATTTTTTTCTTTATAATTAAACCAGAGTAATGTAGACTGACTAGCAAAAAAAACAGGGTATTTAATTCCACTGTAAGAAAAACCAAAATGAAAAATGTTGAGGTTTGTTTTCTCATTTGGTTAAGTATGTTTAATAAATCATCCAATCATGTGCAGAATTTAGGTTTACTTCAACCCTGCAATCACAACAATCTCATTGTTTTCAATAGTGTCCATTCAAGGTGACTCATAACAGTGATTTTAGAAAATCAATACTTTGGTGCAATTTACAGTTTGACTTGGCCCAATAGAATATGCAAACTCGCGTAACATATTCGTACTGTAACTCACATCAAAGTTGCATCTAAGTAATGTAAACTGGGCCTTAAAACTATTGCAATTTGTATACAAACTTAAAAAATCTATATAATGAGTATGGTATATAAATGTGTTTTTTTTTCCAGTTGGAGATATACAAATATTCTACTATGTAATTATTTCTTCTTGCACAGCTACAGAGCACTCAAGCTTGTGTATACTTGAAAAAGGATCTGACACTTGTACTGTTGTATTTAACTTTTTTCTGAATATTGTATTATAATATTTGACGAGAAACTACAGTTATGTTGAGTAAAAAGCAACATTGTCCCCAAATATAAACTGTGAAAAAAGCAATCAGCGCCAAACTAGCATATATCCAAATATAAATATAAATAGTAATAATAAATTACAATATCTCCACAGCTGCTGTGACACTCTCAGTGAATCACCACACCTAATATAGATGTAGCGGGGGTCTAAATCTAGGGGGAGCACCTGGGTGGTAGTATGATGCAGGATGTACCAATCATGAGAGGGGTTAGACCGTTTAAGTTGTGGAGGACTTTGGTAGTGTGCTATTCTCCTTGACCTGTGGGTGGCGATGTTGTCCCAGGTCGAGGTAGAACCACTGCCGCAGTGCTGCACCCTTTTTGTCCTGCCCTGGCAGTTGTACAGCGGGGCGTGGAACCTGCTGTGGCTGCTGGGGGAGGAGATAAAGGGGGGTAGACGCCCTCGCCACGAGGTCTTCTTGCTATCCCACGCCCAGGCACCCTTGGCCTGGGTGCTGGCGGTCAGGAGTTCCGGCCCAGGTGCCCCTGGCCTGGTCGGAGCAGTGTTGGCGTCCATCTCAGGCACCTTAGGCCTGGGGTGAGGTACTACACCGGAGGCCTGGGGCCCAGTGACTTCGACTGGGCTCCGCAAGGGTGGATGAGTCCGAGGGACCCTGAGGTGGATGGGGCCCGTGTATGAGGCGAGGAGGCCGGAGAGGTTACCCTTCTGAAGAGCACGGAGCAGCATCAACCCGGTGACGGAGGGGCCTCTGGTAACTCCCTTGGAGGGACGTCTTCCCCCTGACAGGAGCCGCAACGCAGCGAACGTACTCCAGTTCATGTTCTCTAGAGTCGCTGGTAGAGACTCCAAAGATTCAAGTTCTCTCTCAAGCCGATGGCTGTAGCAACCGCTGGTGAAACCACAGTGGTTTAGTTTGATTGTTAGGACTGTGCCTCGACCTGCTCACCCCACCGTATTGAACTGTTTTATGGGTCCCAACCAGTCGGCTGGCAAAGGACTGTTTATTCGTGTGTTATAATAAACAAGAGTTTGACCCTTATCGGTGTGTGGTACTCTGGTTAATGGGAGCGAAGGGAAGTGTCAGCACAGCAGACTTGGCTCTTAAAGAAACACACAGGCCCGAGGAGAACAACAGGTACTGGCCTTCACCTCACCCGCTGCAATGGGGAGGACATGGGCCGTAGCGCATCTCACTCTCGCATACAAGATACCCCTAGATAAGAGCTATCGGATAACCGATTCACAAGAGAAGGGAGTGAGGCCGCTACACGGACTATAATAATTGTTAAATAGTGCAGCGCTATGAAATAAACTCTAAATTATACATACAAATATAAAGTGTACAATGCTTATTAATAGTGATTATCTCACAGTCAAATCAGTCCTTGTGTGACCGCTCAAAAATATTAATGAAAAAATAATAAAAAAATATAGTGAAAAAACAACTCATGTATTTTCTTAAAAAATGTTCTCATAAAATGTGTTGTTAACAGAAACACCGCTGTGCAGATCCTCTCTCTCTTGATTATAATGCTACGTGCACACCATCACCAGCCAAAATGCACGCTCATCTCAAGGATGAGTTGAAAACTCATAGAAAAAATCTTGCATTCAAATCCTCCTCATTCCTTTTTACTTCTCCGATTATTGGTGGTAAGAATCTTATACTCCTTAGACTGCCCGTTCACGCTGGTGGCTTCACTACAGCTGATTTCAGGGAACACCCTCCTTCACTCATTCTGAAATGAATTTACTGCTACGGCTATAGGCAAAACACATAAAATAAAGATTTTATAACTTGTTCCTCTGAGGGGGTGGTATATATGTTGGAGTGCTCATGCAAACTCCAATATGTGGGTCGTACATCTAGACCCCTATTGGTAATGGCGTGTGAACACATCAACAGCATTAGAAAAGGGAGGAGAGAATATTGTGTCTCTAAACATTTTAGAGTGGTACATGATAGGAACCCAAATCAACTTAAATTTTGGGCAATTGAAAAGATTAAACATCATTGGAGGTGGGGGCAATTTTATCAGACAATTAAGCCAACGTGAGTCAGCATGAATATACGAGACGCAAGTTTTAGCACCCAAAGGGCTCAATATAGAGTTTGACCTTAATTGTTTCATTTATAATGGTTAAATAGGTGTATACATGATCTCTGCATTTGACAGTTTACGTGAGAAGAAGGCTAATGGGTGAAGCAGGGCCTTGGTTCCTTGTCTTTGAGACAATATTGCCCTCACAGCGATTTCGGATACATCTACCTCAAGAACAAACAGCAGAGAGGAATCTGGATGCCTCAGAACGGAGGCAGAGGTAAAGAGCCCCTTGAGGGCCTCAAAGGCCTTTTGGGCCTAAGGGGACCAATGGAAGCGGTTCCCCTGTTTGGTTAGTTTAAGTGATCGGTGCAATGATGGCCGAAAACCCTCTGATGAATTTGCAATAAAAGCTGGCAAAGCCAATGAAACGTTGGATTCCCTTCTTATCTGTTGTCTAGTCCAGGATTTCAGCAATCTTAATGCCCTCACTGGAGATTATTAACCCCAAGAATGGTATACTTTCCTGCTCGAATTCACACTTTTCAGCTTTTGCATACAAGCCATGTTGTCGAAGCCGGCCCAACACACTTCTGACGTGCCTGCGGTGAGATTCAAGGGAAGATGAAAAGATTAGAATATCGTCTAGGTAGACGATAACAAATAAGTCCAAAAAGTCTCGAAGAACATCATTAATAAAGTATTAAAAAGTGGCAGGGGCATTGCACAAGTACTCGAAGTGCCCAAATCGAGTGCGGAAGGCAGTCTTCCACTCGTCCCCGTCCCTGATGCGGAACAGATTATAGGTTCCACGAAGATCGAGTTTGGTGAAAACAGTAGTGTCCCCCAGTCTCTGAAATAACTCTGGCACCAAAGGGAGGGGATAATGTTTTTTATTACTGGTCCTTCTTCTCAACAAAAAAGATCTCCGCGCCTATTGGAGACGTGGAGGGGCGAATAAACCCTTTCTTTAGGTTTTCGTCAATATATTCCTTTACCACCCCTTGTTCAACCTCTGTTAAGGGGAGAATTCTACCGAAAGGAATCTCAGCTCCGGTAAGCAGTTCAATGGGGCAGTTGTAGGCTTGATGGGGTGGTAGAGCCTCTGCCCCTTGTTTACTGAATACGTCAAGAAAGTCATGGTAGGCTTCGGGAATAGATTGATGTATTCCGGCTTCTTAGTCCAGGCATAGCAAGGTAGGCGGCCCATGAGGATCGTGAGAGCCACAGAATTGCCGGCAGTAAGGTGAAGGGAAGGTAACTTCTCCTGTGGCCGAGTTGATGGCAGGATTGTGGGCTTGTAGCCAAGGCATGCCGAGGATAACAGGAAATAATGGGGAAGAAATTATGTCCATATGCAAAAGTTTGTCATGGGAACTAGAGATGACAGAGGGAGCAGTCTCCAGAACTACAGGGCCAGATTTGATGGCGGACCCATCAGCCAGATGAACAGAAAGTCCATGGGTCTTAGGAAGGAGGGGAATCCGATGTTTAGCAGCGAAAGATGAGTCCATGAAACAGCTGCAGGCTCCGGAGTCAATAATGGTGGGCGTATGCAACGTCTTTCCTGGAAGCTGTAATGAGATAGAAAGGGCAAGATGAGATTCCGTCTTGGCTATAGGGTCTGTGTAATCAGGAGATGTAGAGAGACACTTACGGAGTTTCAGAGGGCAGTTTCTGACGTAGTGTCCAGGTTTTACGCAGTAAAGACACAGATTTTTTATCCGACGTCGCTGGCGCTCTTCTGGGGTAAGGGAAGGACGAAGGACCCCGAGCTGCATGGGCTCAGGTGCGTCGGGCACTGAAGCTGGTGGTGCGGTGGGTTCTGGGTGCAGGTGACTTGGGACCCTGGGAAGCATCCAGGTTGGGCAAGAAAAACCCGTAGCTCTCTCAGCCCTTCGCTCCCTCAGGCATCGATCGATCTGTATGGCTAGATCGATCAGTGCATTCAAAGTCTGTGGTGTACCAACTCTAGCCAGTTCGTCTTTTAGGAGATCAGAGAGTCCCATGCGGAACTGATTGCGGATAGCGGCCTCATTCCAGTTCGCATCTGCGCTCCACCACCTGAACTCAGCCACGTAATCTTCTGCTGCCCTGCGTCCCTGCTGAAGGGTATGCAAAGCAGCTTCTGCAGTTGCTTAAAGCTTGGGGTCTTCGTACAGCTGGGCCATTGTGTCAAAGAAGGTAGTAAGGTTGGTCAAAACTGCATCCTTCTGTTCTAGTAGGCGATGGGCCCAGGTTTGGGGGTCTCCAGTAAGCAAGGAAACCATGAAGCCCACCTTGGTGACCTCCAGCGAAATAGTTTGTGGTTGAAGGGCGAAGTACAGTTCGCAAGAGCTGCGGAATGCCCTGAAGCCACTTTGATTCCCGGAGAATTTTTCGGGTGTAGGGACTCTAGGTTCCGGAGGGAGAATCACAACTGTGGGTGTTGATCCTGCCCCAGCTGAAGAGGTTGATGCGTGAGGGGATCCCTGGGTTCTGGTAGGGTTAGACAGAACCAGCACCCGTTCTTTCAGCCGGGTGTAGCCTAGTTGAAGATTTTTAACTGCTTCGGTCAATCCTGCCAGGTGTTGACACAGTTCTTCCATAGGGGAAGCTCCCTGCTCAGGCTCAGACATGGCTGTCTGCTTCTGTCACGTACCTGATGGTTGTGAGCCCAAATTGCAGAGAAAGGCCTCCCTTATGGCTCCCACTTGCGGCCCCTGGTAATGTAACAGAAGGCACAAGAGGAGGAGTGGCACGGGTGCCTGGCAGGATCAACAAAGGAAGTGATGGATCAGGTGCCTGGACACTTCCTGGCAGGAACTGGGATACAGGAACTAGAGTAGCTGACTGGTTAGCAGAAAATATCAGGAACAGCTCAGCAGACTGGATCAGCTTAGCAGACTGGATCAGTTCAGCAAACTGGATCAGGAATAGCTCAGCAGACAGGAACAGCTCAGCAGACTGGATCAGTTCAGCATACTGGATCAGTTTAGCAAGCTGGTTCAGAACCAGGAACAGATAGGACCAACAAAGGGATAGTCAGACAGGCCAGGTCGGATATAAGGTGGGCATTAGAGGTACAGAGGTGCAGGCAAAAGAGAAGTCCCAAACAGGCCGAGATCAGGTGCAGGCAGATAACTGGGTGGTCACAGGCAAGCCGTGTCTTTAACAGGTAACAGTCTAAGATCAGGTTAAGTGTAGACAAATGCTGTAGAGCAGACAGCGGGGACTGTATGTGACAAGCAGGCTTAAATAGCCCGCCTGGCGCCAATAGCGGTGCATGCACACACACACGCGCGCACGCGCATGCGCAATGGCACCCGCGATTTAGAACCAGGAACCAGGGAGCTCCTGTTACTGGCAGGATCTTCATGACAATGATATTTTATGTGATCTTGACAGTATTTGAGCATTAATTAATTTTAATATTAATAATTTTTTGCAAAGCTTTTTAAGAAAGTTTTTTGGAAGTAATTAAAAAAATTTTTTTTTTATATTTTTTAGAATAATTTTTTATAAAAATGTAATTATAATATCTATTAGCTTGAGTATTGTAATTAGATATTATTTTTTAATAATAAATAACTTGTTGTGGGTCGTTACATTTATAGGAATATTAATTGTTTGTAACAAGGGGTTATTCTATAAGATTTTATATGAATATGTTATCTATAGAGGCTTTATATGTCAATATTTTGGGTGTAGTATGTAACAGGACATCGCCACGGAAAGGTATGAAAACTCTGTGTATTTATACAGCTTAATTTTGTCTGCCTTGGTGACACACTCTCCTACTCAGCTAATTTGAGTTCCTGGGGACACGGGAAGTGGGAGTGTCCCTTGAGCCGCAGATAGCCGTGTCGACGCTTGAGGATTGTCTAGGCAATGGAGGGGTATATTAAGACTCATATTAATCGGCTTCACCCATCTACTGAGGAAGCCCAATGAGAGGGTGAATCGCGAATAGAGGGGAGAAGCCGAGTCTGTGAGAACAAGCCAATGTTTTTTATCCTTATCTGATGTTTTTACTTTGTAAGTGTAACTCTTTGGGGGTGGTTTAATAAATGTAGCAACAGAGATACACTATGGTAGTAGTGTTTGTTGTTTCATGTTACAAAACCACACTGATTAAAGCGGAGCTGAACCTGAGTGAGAGAGTGAAGGAGGGTGTTCCTTGGAATCAGCTGTAGTGGAGCCACCAGTGTGAACGGGCAGTCTAAGGAGTATAAGATTCTTACCACCAATAAGCCGAGAAGTAGAAAGGAATGAGGAGAATTTGAATGCAAGATTTTTTCTATGAGTTTTTAACTCATGCTTGAGGTGAGTGGGCATTTTGGCTGGTATTGGTGTGCACATAGCATTATACTCAAGAGAGAGAGGATCTGCACAGTGGTGTTTCTGTTTACAACACATTTTATGAGAAAAAAAATTAAGAAAGTACAGGAGTTATTTTTTCACTATATTTTTTTATTATTTTTTCATTAATATTTTTGAGCGGTCACACAAGGACTGATTTGAGTGTGAGATAATCACTATTAATGAACATTGTACATTTTATATTTGTATGTATATTTTAGAGTTTATTTCATAGCACTGCACTATTTAACAATTATTATTGTCACCAAATAAACTATATACATTGCATGAATTTTAAGAAAATGCAGATTCATATATTTCTTTCTTCTGAAGATTGGGTTGTTTGTTTCACCTTGACCTGATTTCTGATTGGGAGTGCCAGCCTTTGAAAATCTGCATCATCTGCATCCCATTGGAAGTGAATCTGCCAAACATGAAACTCCTAATGCTGGCGGTGCTTAAAAGTTGACTTATCACAGAGCAGAAAAGCAGAGGGCCAATCACACAAGCAGGGAGAGCTTTCTATATTCATTTATTTACACTATTCTTTAAAACAGCAGCCACTGTCAGCAAATCAAGAGTTGAGTTCTGCCAATTCAACTAGCCTAAGGTCGTTAACAGGTTTAATGTCAATAAAGAAAATGTCCAGGACTGCCTGCAAAACCCTTACCCCTTTACTTTTGTTAAAAAAATTAAACCAAATGCTTTGTTTTTTATCTGAAACTCCAGTCACATGACAGGCCAGGTCCTGATGTTAAGGTCATTCTTTAAGGCATCAATCCTCATGGTCCTAAAAATTTTACTCATGTTAGACGTGTTACTAGTGTTTTAACTACTTCAGCTCTGGAAGAATGTACCTCCTTCCTGACCAGGCCATTTTTTGCGATACGGCACTGTGTCACTTTAACTGACAATTGCGCAGTCGTGCGACGTTGTACACAAACAAAATTGACGTCCTTTTTTTTCCACAAAAAGAGCTTTCTTTTGGTGGTAGTTTATAACCTCTGCGGTTTTTATTTTTTGCGCTATAAACAAAAGAAGAGCGAAAATTTTGAGAAAAACACAAACATTTTTACTTTTTGCTATAATAAATATCCAAAACTAAAAAAAAAAATCTTCATTAGTTTAGGCCAATATGTATTCTTCTACAAAATAGGGTATAGATTAATGGCATTTTTATTATTATTTTTTTTACTAGTAATGGCGGCGATCTGCGATTTTTATCAGGACTGCGACATTGCGGCAGACAGATCGGACACTTTTGACACTTTTTTGGGACCATTAACATATATATACAGCGATCAGAGCTAAAAAATAGCCACTGATTACTGTATAAATGTCACTGGCAGGGAAGGGGTTAACACTAGGGGGCGATCAAGGGGTTAAATGTGTGTTCCCTAAGTGTGTTCTAACTGTGAGGGGATAGGACTGACTTAAGGAGGAGGCCGATCATTGTTCCTATTTAGCAGGAAAAGACGATCTGTTTCCCCTCCCCTGACAGAACAGGGATTTGTGTGTTTACGCACACAAATCCCTGTTCCTGTTCTTGTGCCCGCAATCACGGGTGGCCATGCATCGGGTCCCCGCCGTGCATGGCAATTCGCACAGGAGAGCCATTCTGCCGCCGTATTTTTCCCGGAGCCGGTCGGGAAGCTGTTAAGGAGAAAAGTTCCTGTGTAATGATCAGTAAAATACTTGCATACAGATGCGTTTAAATGTGCAAAGGTTTGTATGTTTACATAATGATAATTTATTTTCTCCTTTGTTTAGACTTAATTTACATGTTTACAAACAGGTATACATGCGTTTAAATGCGTAAATGAATACATCACATGTTCTTAAATGGCGATTTTTGGATTCTGTGTTACAGATCTGAAAGCAGTGCATGTTTACACACCTGTGTAAATGGCTCCATCGAAAATAATGCTACTGTGTTCAGATCTGTAATTAAAAAACTCTTGTATAATCACACCTGGGAATTATGGCATCTTAAGGAAGACCCACCTTGATGGCCTCCCATAGTCTTCATTCCCCCTTTGGTCGTTGGATTTCCATCAAGGAAATGGGACGTTGCGGTAGTCCTCTATCTTTTCCCTGTTATCTTCTTTTCTTCCTTTTCCACCAGTCTACTCTGGGTATTTTTCTCTTATTATTTTTCTTTATGTAATTTTGTGATACTTTGCACTAACATGCTTAAAGTGGAGCTCCACCCTAAATAGCAACTTTTGCTATTTGGAACCCTCCCCCCCTCCGGTGTCACAATTGACACCTTTCAGGGGGGAGGGGGGTGAAGATACCTATCTAAGACAGGTATTTTCACCCACATCCGGGAGTCCTCTCTCCGGGAATCTGCAGGAGTTACGTCACTTCCCGCAGACTTCCCTTGGTGTTCTGGGAGACACTCGGCTCCCAGAACACAGGAGCACCAATGAGAACGGCGCAGCGCGACTCGCGCATGCGCCGTAGGGAACCGGGCATGAAGCCGCAGGGCTTCACTTCCTGGTTCCCTCAGCGAGGATGGCGGAGGGAGCAGCAGAGCGACGAGCGGTCTCTCGTCCTCTGCTGTGGACGTCGCTGGACTCCAGGACAGGTAAGTGTCCAAATATTAAAAGCCAGCAGCTGCTATAGCTAAAAAGACTTACAGTGTACAGCTGTAATTGCAGTGAAAGGTGGTTCTACAAAGTATTGACACAGGGGGTCTGAATACAAATGCATGCCACACTTTTCAGATATTTATGTGCAAAAAAAATTGAAAACCATTTATGATTTTCCTTTAACTTCACACTTATGTGCCACTTTGTGTTGGTCTGTAGCTGTAGCTGCTGGCTTTTAATATTTTTTTTTCCGGCGGAGCTCCACTTTAAGTTATACTGAAGTCATAGAAGTGAGCCTTTCTTTGCTATGTCAATGCTTGCTTATTGGGCATTATAAATAGTCCATATGTGTCTTATGTCTCCCATATTAATGGCCTCTGTTGAGGCACTTTTTCTTTTATATTGTCAATGCCATCCAGCATGTTCTTGTTGTGCTATGATTGTAACTTGTTCACTAAATATAAAGTTCCTGTAATTTCTATATTTTTTTTTTATAAATGAAACAATTTCAATAAAAACATTATTAAAAAAAAAAATTTGAATAAAGCCTTATAGTGTCCACATTGTTGATTTATGTGAACACTTACTATTGGCTAATGAAGATGTCTATTGCAAGTCTTTAATCCTTGAAGAGGAAGCATATTCGGTCATCATGTTGGACATGGCAAAGCTAAATTGTTATATATATATTTAGAAGCCATATATTATTCAGTCTGTTTTGCTTTAATTAAAATTAATTATTATTTCTGCTAGTGTTCCATATCACTAAATTATATGCAGTTATTGAAAATTAAAAATGATCCTCTGCACTACTATGTAATGATTATGGTGAAATAAATTCTAATTACATGCAATGAATTGCTGCAATACCTAGTGGATTCACAACTATACGTGCATAGATAAATTGACAAGTGGTAAGGCTGGCCGCAGGCCAGCCTGTATTTGTGGGAGGAGACTGAGAGGGCTACTTAAGCCTCCTCCCCTGTCGGGTCTGGGTTGCCGTCATTTCTGGGCTAGCAGAGCGGCGGCCGGCTGCAGCAGTCTCCTGGTGCTCACACCACCTGCCCATCAAGCCATCCTTTCCCTGCTGACAACTCATGCAGAGAGGGGGCCTGTCCACGTGTTTTCAGTGCTCATCCGGGAAAGGGGCGGGACCCCTCCAACCCACATTTTTTTCCGGCCTCAAGCCGGTTGCTGCAGGGCCGCCGCCCGCTCGTGCACCCCATCTTCTTTCCAGGCTCACACAGAGTGAGGGGGAGCCCTCTCACTACTCCGGGCGCATGTTGCCGCATGGGGGGGGGGGAGGGGGGCCGTCCTTCCTTCCTTCACTCCTTTCGGGCACATGCTTGCATCCTTGCAGGGCCACCCTCCTCCTCCCTGTCTGTTTCATGGCCTCTAGCTGAAGGGGGGGGGGGGGGGCGTCCATCCACTCACCCACTCCTCCAGGCACTCGCCGGCATCCTGCAGTGCCGTTCGCTCAGCAGGTCATCCGTCTCGGTCATTGGGGTGGGGGGGGGGCTCTCCACATCCATGTCTGCAAATAGGGGGGGGGGGAGCGTCCACCTACCTACCCGCCCATCACTCCTCCTTGCTCTACTGAAGGGCCGCCTGATTGTCTGTCAGTTCAAACCTCCCCTGGGCTCACGCCGGTGTCATGAGGGGGAGGAGGGGGGGGTTGTGCACACTCATCCCAGGGTCACGTTGGCAGCTTGGGGGGGGGGTGGTGAGGCTGTCCACCCGTCATCTCCCGGGGTCACGCTGGCAGCGTGGGAGGGGTTGTCCATCTGTTTCTCAGGGATCTCGCTGGCAGTATGGGGGGGAGGTGGCTGGTAGTTTTTCCTTGCAATACTGCATTTTGTCATAACATCCTGTCTCTGCGTTTCCAGTCTCTGCGTTTCCAGTCTCTGCGTTTCCAGTCTCTGCGTTTCCAGTTTCCAGTCTCTGCGTTTCCAGTCTCTGCGTTTTCCAGTCTCTGCGTTTTCCAGTCTCTGCGTTTCCAGTCTCTCTGCCTTGTCAAGTTCACCTCCCTGGAACCCACGCCGTGCACCATGGAGGGGACGCCCGCAGGCCTCCTGGTTCTCACCCTGGCTCCATGGGGGGGGGCGCTCACTCGCCTGCTCACCTCCCGGTACTCACGTGGGGTATCATGGGGGGGTTGCCTTTTGCCCCAGCATTTTCTTCCCCAGCTTTTCTGTTATTTCTTTCCACCCCTGCATTTCTGTCATTGCGTTTCTGCCCCCAGCATTTCTGTTATTGCATTTCTGCCCCCAGCATTTCTGTCATTTAGTTTCTGCCCCCAGCATTTCTGTTATTGCGTTTCTGCCCCCAGCATTTCTGTTATTGCATTTCTGCCCCCAGCATTTCTGTTATTGCATTTCTGCCCCCAGCATTTCTGTTATTGCATTTCTGCCCCCAGCATTTCTGTCATTGCATTTCTGTCATTGCATTTCTGCCCCCAGCATTTCTGTCATTGCATTTCTGCCCCCAGCATTTCTGTCATTACAGTTCTGCCCCGGCATTTCTGTCATTGCATTTCTGCCCCCAGCATTTCTGTCATTGCATTTCTGCCCCCAGCATTTCTGTCATTGCATTTCTGCCCCCAGCATTTCTGTCATTGCATTCCTGCCCCCAGCATTTCTGTCATTGCATTTCTGTCATTGCATTTCTGTCATTGCATTTCTGCCCCCAGCATTTCTGTCATTGCATTTCTGCCCCCAGCATTTCTGTCATTGCATTTCTGCCCCCAGCATTTCTGTCATTGCATTTCTGCCCCCAGCATTTCTGTCATTGCATTTCTGCCCCCAGCATTTCTGTCATTGCATTTCTGCCCCCAGCATTTCTGTCATTGCATTTCTGCCCCCAGCATTTCTGTCATTGCGTTTCTGCCCCCAGCATTTCGGTCATTGCGTTTCTGCCCCCAGCATTTCGGTCATTGCGTTTCTGCCCCCAGCATTTCGGTCATTGCGTTTCTGCCCCCAGCATTTCTGTCATTGCGTTTCTGCCCCCAGCATTTCTGTCATTGCGTTTCTGCCCCCAGCATTTCTGTCATTGCGTTTCTGCCCCCAGCATTTCTGTCATTGCGTTTCTGCCCCCAGCATTTCTGTCATTGCGTTTCTGCCCCCAGCATTTCTGTCATTGCGTTTCTGCCCCCAGCATTTCTGTCATTGCGTTTCTGCCCCCAGCATTTCTGTCATTGCGTTTCTGCCCCGGCATTTCTGTCATTGCATTTCTGCCCCGGCATTTCTGCCGTTCTTCCGTTCTTATCTTCGTTGGTTACCATGTATCTTTGTATCTTCGTCCACGTTGTACCTGGGTTAGTTAGGGCTCACATTTTGGGATCTGTCACGTCTACAGATCCATACGGGCTGAGGTTTCGTTGTTAAATGATTGTTGACCACAATCTTCTCGCCCGTATACCATACGTCATACGATGCACCTTCATTCATTACACCTATACGATCACCCACCACGGTCCGTGGGTACACCAGCCCTGAGTGTTCAGTGTAATTACCTGTCTCTGCGCTACAGGTTACTCTGGCTCACTCGCCACGCACACAAGGGTGGGGTCATCAGGTTCATGTACGCGCGGTGGTCTTGTCACTTCATGCAGGGCAAGGCTAACGCGTTTTCACATCAGGGGATGATGCTTACTCATAGGATTTCTGGCTGCGTTTGCTGCCCCAGGATTTCTGGTGGTCTTGTCACTTCATGCAGGGCAAGGCTAACGCGTTTCACATCAGGGTATGATGCTTGCTCATAGGATTTCTGGCTGCGTTTTGCTGCCCCAGGATTTCTGGCTGCGTTTGCTGCCCCAGGATTTCTGTCGTTGCGTTTTGCTGCCCCAGGATTTCTGTCGTTGCGTTTTGCTGCCCCAGGATTTCTGTCGTTGCGTTTTGCTGCCCCAGGATTTCTGTCGTTGCGTTTTGCTGCCCCAGGATTTCTGTCGTAGCATTTCCGCCTCAGCATTCAGTCTCAGCATTTCCGTTGCAACGTTTCAGTCTTAGCGTTCTAGAGGGGTGTTGTGGTCCAGTCACGGCATACTCCGGTAGCTGTTCTCTTCTTTGTTGGTTACTATGTGTCATGTTATCTTCGTCCATGTTTGTACCTGGGTTAGTTAGGGCACACATTTCCGGATCTGTCACGTCTACAGATCCATACGGGCTGAGGTTTCGTTTTTAATGATTGTTGACCACAATCTTCTCGCCCGTATACCATACGTCATACGATGCACGTTCATTCTTACACCTATACGATCACCCACCACGGTCCGTGGGTACACCAGCCCTGAGTGTTCAGTTAATTGCCTGTCTCTGGGCTACAGGTTACTCGGGCTCACTCGCCACTCACACAAGGTGGGGGGGGGTCATCCGTCATCAGGTTCATGTACGCGCGGTGGTCTTGTCACTTCTGCATGTTCTCTTCTTAGGTAGGCTCGTTGTTGTTCTCATGTCTGGTTGTCTGTCATTTCTCTGGTTTGTGTTCTCAGGTTGGGCTGCGCTGGCATCTTCGCCTTCATCAAACATTGCTTGCACTCGCTTCCATCAGTCCTGCCCGTTGCCAGGGCTAGTTGATTGGTGCGGATGTCATTCTTCACTGGGTTCACCCTTGGGTAGGAAGCAGTCTTCATTTTACTAAATCATCGTTCCGTTGCTGAGGCCCCTGGTCACCACCTAGGGTTTCACAGTCTTTCTTGGGGTGTGTGCTGAGCCACGGCCCCTTGTCGGCCACAGGGGTGGGTTTGGGGTTCCGCTAGCGGCTCTGATCTTTTGTCTAGGCATGTCTGCATCATGCCATGAGACTTCTTGCCCGGGATGGAGCCTGACCTTCCTTTCTCGGTTCAGGATTCAGTTGCTTGTCAGGTCACAGGCGGTGGCACGATCCGATTGAGTCAGGTGGAACCAGTGTTCTGTGTCTGGCATGTTTCTCCCATGCTTGACGATGCTCATTGCCGTGGCGCTTGGCCTTTTCCGCCTACTCCGGCAACCCATCCTCCAGGTATCCAGTCCTACAACTCCTGCCAGTCGTCAATTTTTGCCCTCTCCCTCTCTTCCCCATACCTAGTATGGGTAGGCCGGAGGCACATCTTTGATGTCCGGTTGGAGTATTACGATCTACTCGCCCATCGGTTGCAGAGGCTCCTCGGGCCAGCCTTTGCTTCCTTTCCCCCACGTATCCTCTCATTTGCTAGCAGGTCATTCTCATGTTTGGATTGTGCCGGGCATCAGGCTTATTCCATTCTTGCACGGGACCGGGTTCAGATACTGTTGCCGTCCGGGTACGTGCTACTTCTCTGTTCGTTACCTTCCCTTCTTCACCTACAGTTGTCTCTTTTTGCCCACTTTTCAGGCATACTGACCAGCTAGGCCAAGGCACACCTCAGGCCTTGGTGCATTAGGGTTATCACTGTCACACTCGAGGACTCGAAGACTCTGACGACAAGTGGTAAGGCTGGCCGCAGGCCAGCCTGTATTTGTGGGAGGAGACTGAGAGGGCTACTTAAGCCTCCTCCCCTGTCGGGTCTGGGTTGCCGTCATTTCTGGGCTCCCACCCACCCGTTCCCCCAGATTCATGCATACTCATTCTATTTTCCTTATTCTTACATTCAGGGTATGCCCACTTTTCAGGCATACTGACCAGCTAGGCCAAGGCACACCTCAGGCCTTGGTGCATTAGGGTTATCACTGTCACACTCGAGGACTCGAAGACTCTGACGACAAGTGATTTTGTGCTATTCCATCCTGTATACATATATACCATATGTAGCAGCCTCCTCACTCCCCTCTTTCTCTCGTCTCGTCTTTTTCTTGTCTAGGGGTATCTTAGAGGGGAGGGAGCGGGGACACCACGCCTGGCTTCCACCACATGTGTCAGTGCGGTATAAGCAACGTTCTTGTATTACCTTCGGGTCAGTGCTGTGCACCTGGATCCTCCCTCCAAGAGTCACCTTGAACAATGTCTGCTAGGAAATGAGCCCCACACCATTAAAGTTCAACACTCCTTTATTCTTCTGCGAATGAACACAATCAGTTGAACTCCCTTGGTTAACAGAACAGGAAAGGAGGTGTGGATGCGAATAGGCCCAGACACAATTTGGTTCTCCACTTTCCTTCCTGAAAGTGGGTTACGGTCTCCGCACGAGGGAAAATTTCCTTCCAGGTGGTCTCCGACGAGAGGCTCACCTGTCACCGGCAATATGCTGCACCGGGTCTTCAAGTGAAGAGCTCCCCCCGGTCCATTGCGCCTTCCGGATTCGGGTACCCACTCCCGGGGTTCCCTAGGATCTCCTTCCCTCGCGGAACTCAGTGTTGGGCACTGAGCTCCAGACCTCCATCCGAGTACCTCACCCCAGGCTAAAGGTGCCTGGGATGGAACACGACCTCCGGCTGTCCTCTAGGCCTAGGCCACCCAGAGGACCGCCACGAACCACCGTCCACAAGCTGAAGGTGCCTGGGACTTCGACCCCGTGACAAAGATGGCCGGCCCCTTTACACCCTCTCCCAGCAAGCAGGGCGGGTTTCCCGCCCCACCATACCGCCGCCGAGGGAGGACAAAAAGGAAGTGCAACACACAGCAATGATTCAACCCCAGCCCAGGGCGACAGGGCCACCCGCTGGGCTGCAGGGAATTACACATCACCAATGTCTCTGTCAAGTTCAAATCTACACCCGGGAAAGTACATACCCACTACACATATACAAACAATGTGATATTATTACAAAATAGAATAAATTATGACAGTGGTGAAGTCCAATAGTGATTGAAAATCAATTGTTCCAATATAATCAGTGTACAATCCTTCAATAAATCGTTCCAATATGGTGATCGCTCCTTAGTATAAATGTATAAATGTTCCCAGAGAGTCTATACGCTGCCACCAACACCTCAGTGCTCACAAAACTCTCACCTCAAATCCACAGAACATGAGCCTCTAATGCAAATTCAACAGAGATAGGCTGAACCCTCCTCCACAAATCATCACTCAGAAGATCCAGGGTCACATGTGGGGGTGAAGTAAACAGACAAGCCTCCAATAGTGTGATAACGTTCCAAAACCATTTAATTTAAAAGATAAAATCTGCTTTTAATTACGTTTAAATTTTACGAGTTGTCCTTTTGGAATGTTATACAACCAAGGATTGAAATGGCAACTTTCTACCGACAAATAGCTATTCCTGGCCACATCCTTGAAGTATGTTCTTTTAAGGAGTTTGTTTTCTTCTATCCTAATTTCCAGATTTTTTATCAATATTCCAAGTGAGTTGAATATTTTTGTAATTTCGATTTAAATGTATTAGAAACATTTCCAATGAAGCTTTACTCCCATTCCAGGTGATAATCAAGTCATCTATAAATCTTTTATAGAGGGTCAGTTCCACAGGTGGATTCTTATAAATGTCTTCTTCTTCCCACTGTGCCATGAATGCATTAGCCACACTGGGTGCAAATTTTTCTCCCATGGCTATGGATATGAGGTGAGAGTGTGAGCACTGAGGTGTTGGTGGCAGCGTATAGACTCTCTGAGAACATTTATACTTAGGATCGATCACCATATTGGAACAATTTATTGAAGGATTGTACACTGATTACCGTATTTATCGGCGTATAACACGCGCCGGCGTATAACACGCACCCCAAGTTTAGGAGGGAATTTTAGGGAAAAAAACTTTTAGGAGGGAAGTTTAAGGAAAACATTTTTACATTTAAACTTACATTTAAATGCAGCCTTACCAGTGTCCATGGCAGCCTTGTCAGTGCAGCCTTGCCAGCAGTGTCCATTGCAGCCTTGCCCCAGTGTCCAGTGCAGCCTTGCCAGCAGTGTCCATTGCAGCCTTTCCCCAGTGTCCAGTGCAGCCTTGCCTCAGTGCCCAGTGCAGCCTTGCCTCAGTGCCCAGTACAGCCTTGCCTCAGTGCCCAGTACAGCCTTGCCTCAGTGCCCAGCACAGCCTTGCCTCAGTGCCCAGTACAGCCTTGCCCGCATTTCAAAAATGGCGCCGCCGAGATCGCCGCAGAGACTGGGCGGAGCGGGATGACGACGCCGCTGAGAACGCAGGGATACACATAGCCAAGTGTACTCGGCTCTAGTCGGCTCTTCTCGGGTCCGCTCACAGTCACGCCGAGTCCCGCCCTATGATGGACATAACACAGGTCCAATGGCGGGACTGGGCGTGACTGTGAGCGGAGCCGAGAAAAGCCGAGTACACTCGGCTATGTGACTCGATCGCTGCACTCCGCTCAGTCAGCGGAGATTCGACGGGGGATAGGTGAGTATCGGTGTATAACACGCACCCACGATTTTCCCCTGATTTTAAGGGGGAAAAAGTGCGTGTTATACGCCGATAAATACGTATATTGGAACACTTTATTTTCAGTCACTATTGGACTTCACCACTGTCATTTATTCCTTTTTGTAATAAATATCACATTGTTTATATATGATATAGATGTATAGAGGATGGAATAGAGCAAAACCACTTATTAATTTATATATGCAGTTATTGTTTCAGTTGCACTACAGATACCAATCTGCATTTTAAAGTAAATTAGTGTACCTTGAGCTGTCTTTAAAAACGCTTTTGTGGGGTTGAATTACCAAAGGCAAGGGAATTTGCCTCCGAGTTTGAGGGTGAATGTGGTAAAGTTTCACTTTGCAAGGAATACCCTAACATGTGCAAGGAAATTTTAAAAACAGCATATTTTCTTGCACATGATTGGATGATAAAAATCAGCTGAGCTTTATCTCAGTCACTACGATTAGGGGGAATGTCTCTTGCAAGGTGTAACATTCCTTGCAATGTTAACAACCTTTTTGACTTTAGTAAATTAACCCACAATTTATGTTCCATGTGACTAGTCTTTAACCATCTCATGAGCAGTTTCTCATAGTCTGGTGTTATGTGAGAGCAGTCTCTGCCAGTCTCTTGTAGTATGTGAACAATAACAGTAGTTGGGAGGTAAGGGGGTAGGGGCAAATTGCTACTGAAAAACTCAATACAAATGTCCGTGATCAAATAACTCCTCCTCCCATGCTCGCCTCCATAACTTTTCCAGAGCCTCTCCCATCATTTGGAATTCCCTACCCAAATCTGTCAGACTGTCTCCAACTCTATCCACTTTTAGGCGTTTCCTGAAAATGTTTTTCTTCAGAGAAGCTATCCCGCCTCCACCTAACAGCTGCACTTCTTAATCAGCTCATCCCCCACAGTTATTACCTTTTGTATCACTTGACCAGAGGCCACCTGACCATTCAGGACCCTTCAGGCGCTGCCCGAGGTCCCATGGCCAGTGGGGGGCCCATGACAGCTTCCACTTTGATCCACCTGTCAATCACAGCTAGCCGACGGGTAGATTGGGTCCCGGTCCCTGCTCCCTGCTAGGAGACTGTAATGTAAATAGACCCCTTGTGATGTTCTCCTCCCCAATGGCCCCTCCTTTCCTCCCATCCACATCAGGTGCTTTTATTTATCTTCACCTTGGATATATGAGAAGAGAGGAGGGGCCAGCGAGGAAGAGCATATCACGAGAGGTCTATTTACATCTGCTTTCTGCACTACTCTGCATCTAGGAAGGAACGTGCAGCTGCTTGTATGCTGCTGTGTGCCCTTGTGCCCGTGTCCCTCTATGTGCCCTACTGTGTGCCGCATTGCCCTGCTGTTTGACCCCATACCGTGATATGTGCCCCATTGCTCTGCTGTGTGCCCCCATACCGTGATGTGTGCCCCATTGCCCTGCTATGTGCAGCCATACCGTGATGTGTGCCCCAATTGCCCTGCTGTGTGCCCCCATGTTGTGATGTGTGACCCCATTGCCCAGATGTGTGCCCCCATTGCCCAGCTGTGTACCCCCATTGCCGAGCTGTATTCCCCCATTGCCCTGATGTGTGCCCCATTGCCCTGCTTTATGCCCCCATTGCCCTGCTGTGTGCCCCCATGCTCTGCTGTGTGCCCCTATTGCCCTGCTGTGTGTCCCCATTGCCCTGCTGTGTGCCCACATGCCATGATGTGTGCCCCCATGCTGTAATGCCACTTATGTAGAGAGATTTGTTTCATGCCTGTCTATCATCTGAGGCTGTTCACTTCACTGGGTAGGGTTTACATCCACTTTAAGGAGAAAACAACTCCCAATAACTCCCTCTTTCCGTACCTACCCATTCCCAAAATATTTCCAAACTCCTTTATCACATCTTCCATTGGTGTGTTGTACCATGACACCATCTCTTCAAGGATAAAAGACTTGCAATGGAGCAATGGACATCTTCACCAGTCAATGGGAAGTGTGACAGGGCCACCGTAATAGTTGGACTTGTTTTATGTGTGTGCATTTTCTTTACAGGCAGAGGGGTGCTAGCAAAAAAAAATCAAAGGTCTATATAACATTGGTGGTACAGTGTGCAGTACGTCAACCACATACATTACACAATAAATACAATTAAATACTTAATTTTTTGTATCTAAATCTATTAAAAAGAAAATTAAAAAGAAATGGTTAATGTGACTGAAACTTGAACTTTCATTCTCATTCAGTATAGTGGATTTATCAACAATTGTTTTTCTCTGCACAGAACCATACAAAGTTGTATATGAGTACTGTATGTTCAGACTGGACAAACCTGACTATGTTTAGTTAAAAATTTGATTAGATAAAAAATTAAGTTCATAGATTCACCAAGTTTTTTAGCAAACAAATTTGTTCATAGCTTTGCATGAAGTCGCACTGATGTCTTCCAAGTCGCATCTGTAGTAGCACTGAAATGCTACTTTGAAATTGTGCTACTTCAAGTGAAGTAGCACAATTTCAATGTTGCAATTGGTGGGACCTGGGTGTAAAGCTTGTAGTCAATTTTAATGTATTAAGCATCCTTTTTTCCATGACAGATGGACATAATTTTGTAGAAATTCTGGATACATATATTTATATTTTCTTGATTTTTAAAGGAATAAATCGTAAAAAAAAATCCTAACGCACCATTTGCATAACTTGCCTAAACTCAAATTTTTGCCATAAAATATATTCAACAAAGTCTGCTGACTAAAATGATATCAAATTAGTGCAACTTTTATGTACTATAACAGAATAGTAAAGCTTAAACTGAATATATACATGTTACTATAAGAGAGCTTTATTCCCCTTTCAATGCTACATTGAAATGTGTGCAGGGTAAGGGGGAAACTTTAATTAAATTACTAGCATAGAATTAAGATAAAAATAAGTTGGGTTGACAAGGGCAAAAATTTGCATGAGATTTGCAATCAGTAAAAAATTCAAATGACACAGTATTCACTTCTGTAAGCATTTGATGCCTGTGCAGTAAAGATGATCCAAAGCCTTTGTTTTGACTTGAAGATTAATTTGGGGAGTGAATATTTTTATTTATTTTTAAGATATATAAACTTTTATTTTACATTCCGGGTGAATTTTTTATTAGCACCCTTCCCCCTACACTCTTCTATACATTACATTTATTATCAGAAGCCATCATAAAGTTAAATAAATACTAATAATAGTCAGGAAAACAATTTAAAAGGTTTTTTTTTTTTTTATCAAAATGTTGTGTATATATAATCATGCTGGAAGAAAAAGTTAATAATGCCACCATGAAAGATGGGGATAGCATATGGCAGGCTAAATAAAATAAATAGCAATGATTTAATTGGTGCATGTCATGTACTGTGGAAAACATTAGGATAATAGTGGCAAGCTTTGATAGTGACAATCCTACAGGGGACTAAGTTATACGGTCCTCTAAAAAGCTGTGACTTCACAATACTTAAGCAAAAAATGACTATCCTGACCATACCTGAGCCCCAGACAATGGTCAACTGTTACAATATACAAGCAGCAAGTAGACACACATTACAATATGTGGGCAGAAGACAACCTATTGTGACAATGTGCAGGCAACAAATAAGCACTCGTAACTATACAGGGGCAAAAAAATAAGTAATTGTGACAATATGCAAACAAAAAATTGCAATTTTTACAGCATAAAGCAATTATGACAATAAATGAGCAATCATATCAAAATGTTGACAATAAATGGACAAATATATGTCCGAAATTGCTACTGTTGGTTATAACAATAATAATATATGCAATTTTTCATGAATATATTTTGATAGTAGTCCTTTAAAACTATAGAAATGTAACACTTACTAGGATGTCTGAAACACAGATCTCTTAATGAAATGAAGATCATTCATTCATTTGATTTTAAACATGCCCTATTATTTAGGATACCATTTACAAAGCTACTTCATCATTAGACTTGATGGATCAAGCTTAGAAGAGCAATCCGCAGCTCTGTGCTACCTCTGTGAATGAGGCCTGATAGGACTGCCAGGGGTAACCCTGCAGATATGTGTGTAGTGTGGCAATGTCTGGCTGGGGTGCGGTCCTAAAGTACCCCCAACATAACATTAAAGAATGTGGTAGAGAAAGCATTTGTGAGAAAGTCGGTATGATTTATTTATCAAAGAAGCATTTAACTATATTGGTTTACACATATTTTAGTATTGACAGCAATTTAATGGCTCAACAGTTCTGACAAATTTTCTAAGATTTGTAGCCTTCTGTATGTGACAATGATGTATGAACCACCAAATAAGGTCAACCACAAGTTTAAACTGTAAGCATATATGTGGTAATGAAATTTTTATATGTAATAGATTGAAAATGTTAAACTATCTTTTAAATTGGGCAAGCAGTGCCCTCCTAACCCTCTTGTCCTGTATTGTACTGTAACTGTACTGTCTCTTTTTATTTTGTAAAGGACTGCTCAAACTGTTGGTACTATATAAATCCTTAATAATAATATTAACAATATTATGTGATCATTGTGTTTAATTAAACTAAATGATATGAAATATAAGATAATATAAGAAATATAACTTTTTGGAAACTGAACAGTTCCTGCTATGGAGTCTGGACTAATTACTATGGACTAACTGATACACCATTAGGTCATTTTCTAAAGCATTGAATGTGATTTTCGCCAAATATTCTCTGCTGAGAATCATTTACTGTCATTTTAAAAAAAAACATGAACCTGGAAGATTTTCCAACAGGAAATGATTACTTTACCAATATGTACCTGGAAGATTTTCCAACAGGGAATATTTATTTTAATATTTATTACAGTTATTTATATAGCCTTCCCAAATTACGCAGCTCTTTACATTTGCTGTACATTTACATGAATCCCTGTGTTCAAGGAATTTACAATTTAATATATGTATGAGAGAAAAGGGTTTTTGGGACTTTAACCACTTAAGGACCGCAGATATAGGTTGGCAGAATGGCAAGGCTGGGCACATCAACGTACAGGTACGTTGCCCTTTAAAAGCCCAGCCGTGGGTGGCGCGCGTGCCGCCGGCGGCACGCTCGCTACCCGGTCCGGAGCTCCGTGACCGTGCCCGTGGGACCCGCGGACCCGATCGCCACCGGTGTCCCGCGATCGGGTCACAGAGCTGAAGAACGGGGAGAGGTGAGTGTAAACGTATTTGTACGTTGGTTTTCCTTCATTTATAACCAAGGGTTGTGATTTTACAACTGTATGTCTGTTGAGAACTGCTACTTTCCAGGAGATACTTTTTTTTTCTTTACAGAAAGGTAGTGTGCATGGTTATTCCAATCCCTTGTTTAATACATAAATTGCTTAAACCAATTTTAAATAGTAAGAAGCTTAAACAAAAAGGGTTGTAAGAACATGTATTAATCAATAGCATTAAATTGTAAGAACACTTAGAAATCAGTGCTCTATCTTTTAGGCTGATTAGATGTTAATTTTGCACAATTAGAGGGCTATAAAATGTATGAATTAAAGTTAAGTACATTATCTGACCTGTAACTAAGATTCTCTCCTTGTTTCTCATTTTCAAGGAGGTAAAGTTTGTGGTAAAAAGTTTCAGTCCAAGGGCTGATTATTTTTTATACCGTATTTATCGGCGTATAACACACACTTTTTCCCCCTGAAAATCGCTAAGCAGGCTGCAATGATGGGCATGTTAGAGGCTGCAGATAGGCACTAAAGAGGCTGCAATGATCAGCATGTTAGAAGCTGCAGATAGGCACTAAACAGGCTGCAATGATAGGCATATTAGAGGCTGCAGATGGACACTAAGCAGGCTGCAATGATGGGCATATTAGAACATAAATTCAACACATGAATTTCAAGTGTTGTAAAGGCTGAAGGTTTTTTACCTAGGTAAAAAAACCTTCTGCATGTAGCTCCCCCCAGCCCCACTTATACTTACTTGAGCCTAATCTCGATCCAGCACTGTGTACGAGAGCAGAGCCTCTCTCTGCTCTCTCCTTCCTCATTGGCTCAGAGACAGCAATGAAAGTCTTTGGTGTATGGATACACAAAGCTGGCTCGGGAGCGAGCACACATGAGTATCCCCATAGCAAGTGGCATGCTGCGTGCTCATCAGTTTATGATGTACATGTACAAGATCCAACCTTCCCATGCTACCTGCCCGTAGTAGATGTACTGTAGGTGGGCGAGAACTGGTTAAATAACCATGATGCACTGTACAATGTTCTTTGACACACTACAAAGACCGGTTATATATTTGCTTTAAACTGTGTGTCCTGTTTCACAGGTAGCAGATTGCTGTCAACAAGTTTCATAGATAGTTCCACTCAGGCCCGGACTGGGACAAAAAATAGGCCCGGGCATTCTAAGCTGAGCAGTCCATTTTTTTTTTTTTTTTTTTTAAACCAAATTACAAATAATGACAACCCATTTCTTGATGTATTTTAGGTTTATTTAGCCTGCTTCAGTCACTGTAATTTGCATATATTTATGTCAGACGATATTTGTGCAGCGTTTTTTCACAGTTTAATGGTTTTAAATGCACAAAGACACAATATAATACCCAATTGTTTGGTAAATTATAAAAGATGATGTTACGCTGAGTAAATAGATACCAAACACGTCACACTTTAAAATTGCGTCCGCCAAACAGGGCCAAATTACGTTACCTAGAAATCTCCATAGGCAATGCTTTTAAATTCTTTAAGTTACCAGTTTAGAGTTACACAGGAGGTCCAGTGCTAGAATTATTGCTCTCGCTCTGATGTTTGCGACGATGCCTCACATGTGTGGTGTGATCTCCGTTTACATATGCATGTGATGCGGGATCTACATGTAAAAACGCATGGGGAAACTTTAAAAAAAAAAATTTTTCATTTTGTCATTTTTTTATTTCTTTTTTTTTCAACGGTGCACTTTTTAAACTTTTTTTTTATCAACTTTATTGCTATCAAGACCAGGTTCACATTAGTACGATCTCATACATCGCATGTGATTTGCACCCGCACCGCAGGTGCCGATCACATGCAATGTCTTGAACTCGCATTGGATTCGCACAAAAAAAGGTGCAGGGACTTGTTTTTCACCACACTAGAATCTGATCGCATGGGCGTTCTCGCCTATGTCATCTGATTCCTGTGCGAGTTCACAGTTCACACTGTGATCTGTTAACCGATCTGGGGGTGGCATTAACAATGTAATGACATCCCCAGCGGTTTGCAGAAGGAAGTGTGAACTGCCTGCGGGACAGATGCGATGCGGGGACTGGCGCTGGAATCACGCTGGTTCCTGCATCGCACAAGTCTGAACCCAGGTTTATTGTGATATATTTAGTACTGGCTGAATAAGTGCAGTGTTAAAAAAATCATATATACACTTTAAGTCCAGGTTCACACTGATGCGGGTTAGAAATCGTGCAAGTTCAGCTGAACTCGCATGATTTTCAACCAGCAATGCAGTCTGATTTTGGGGGCGATTTGACAGCAATCTGTGCGGGTTATTGCACAGATGTCTATTCAAATTGCCCCTGAAGTCGCCAAAAGTAGTACATACACTATTTTTGGGAATCGGTGCGGTGCCGCAAAGTCGGCATTGCACCGATTTTGATATCAAATCGCATGCCAAATCGGCCCAATGTGAACCTAGGCTTAATGCAGGACACTTTTTGGGCCCAAGAACTGTCCCACTCTCACACAATGGCTGACTGATGCCATCACTTTACCTTCTACCGTTGTTCAGCATCACTTACATTGTGTAAAAGAGACTGGCCAAAGCATGCTTTCCTTAAAAAATCGTGGAAAACATGACACTTTTGGCAAATGGCATATGGCAAATGGCATACTCTCACTTACTTTTTTAGTAGTCCAGGCCCTGGTGTCTGCGGCTGCAAAAGGGGACTCCTCCAGCTCCTTCCCCTTCACAGTCACCTAAGTAATTTCCACCCCCACAGGGAGGCCCAGTGAACGGTGCTGGCACAAGGAGCAGCACAGCTACCTTGGGAGTGGTGACCCGGCCAGGAGGACATGCGGCTCTCTCCGCGGAGCTGGCCGTGTGAACAGTGCTGGCACAAGGAGCAGTCCAGCTACCTTGGGAGTGGGGACCCGGCCAGGAGGACATGCGGCTCTCTCCGTGGAGCCGGCCGTGGGGAGGCCGTGTGAATTATGCTGGCACAAGGAGCAGCCCAGCTACCTTGGGAGTGGGGACCCGGCCAAAAGGACATGCGATGCGGCTTTCTCCGCGGGGCCGGCCGCAGAGAGGCCGGCGGCGGGTGAGCAGGGCCGGTCCAAGCAGCTGCCTATGGAGTCAGAGTTGGGACACAAAATGACATGCGGCCCAGCGGCCCCGGCCCACCGGGCATATGTCCGGTGTCCCCTATGGCCAGTCCGCGCCTGGTTCCACTTCACCAGTGTTGTAACAATATTGCTGTAATTAATTGAGACAACTATACTGAGATTAATGATATCCCATGGATGTCATGTAGCCCTTTCTCTGCTCGTCCTGACAAAGTGAAGTAGTGGAATTCTTTACTAAATGCATTGACAGCAATCTGTTACCAGGACACTCTGTGTAATAACATGTGTCCCATCTTTAATCTGTAAATGGGACACACATTAGAATGTAAATATATAGGAGGTCTATGTAATGCATCAAAACATAATATCTATTGTGCATCTTACAGTATGTGATTCTTTTAAACTTTATTATGATGATTCTTTATTCGTATGTTACATTTTTTTGTTAAAATTATTGTTTTGGGACTCAACGGTTTTAGCCTAATGGCATCCTGCTTCTCTTCATTCTGTTTTGAAACCATTTCCTTTTCTAAATCATATAATGTGATATAAGTAAAAAATTATACACAGAGGATTTGCTATGGTCTAAGACCATAGTATATATACACGCCCAGGACAAAAAAAATGTTCTCTTGGTGCAAAGCAGAAAACAGAGGCCATCCAATCTCCACTAGTGTGTAGAAATTAGAAATCTGATCTGCAGCACCAGGTATATTTATTTAGGGAGTCACATAACGTATTAATACAACAGTTACAGACTCGTGAAGACCATTGATCAGGTATAATAAGAATGAGACCGATATTCACCAGAGCTCCTGATGGTGGAAAGGGGTTTTTCTGCATGGTAGTACCAGGTCACAGTCCTCAGTATTGCCCCATCAGGAGGTGGGCAAGCTGGGATTATTATTAGATATAGCAGGTAGGGATAAGCAGAAGCATAGTCAGTAAACAAGCCAAAGGTCAGCAAGGAGTGCTTGTAGGTTGGAATCCAGCAGAGGCATAGTCGAGGAACAAGCCAGAGGTTGACGATGAGGTAACAAGTGAAAGCAAAGATACGGATGGCAGCAGGAGTGACAGGAGTGAGATATTGGCTAGAGAGAGCACAATAATCTGGCAAACGGGAAGTGCAAAGGCATGGCTCAAATAGAAAGTTCATGAAAGGAAAAAACGGTTCAAGAGAAACAAGACATAAGGTAAGGTTGTCTAAACCATCAAGCTTGTTTTGTTATGTAAATATGTACATATAACAAAGGTGAAGTAGGTGTTAACCTAATTTGGATGCAAAGGTGGAAATATACTTTAGGCCCAGACAGGCAACTATCTAAACAGAACTCTTCTTCAGTTTTATTTTCTTTGCCTGGGGGGGACAAAGGTTACCCCAAATGTTCTCTTCCCCAACCCATATCACTGGCATAAATCCCCCAGCTTTCGGCCAGGGCAGAATACCATAAATATTTATAAACAACAATCTGTATATACTTATTTTATCTACTGGCCTTTGGTTTTGGGAGAAATTATTAACCCAAGTAACATAAAGAAAGCTCAGACTGGCTACAGCCTATCTGCAAACACTAAATTTGGACTAAGGACACTTTTCAATTGGATCATGTCAGGGTCCCTACATTTGTTTTATCTTTATATTCAAGTCAGGGTCCCTACATTTGTTTTATCTTTATATTCCCACACTCTGAAGACATGCTGGTAGGTTAATTGGATCCTGTCCAAATTGGCCCTAGTATATGTATGAATGTGTGTTAGGGACATTAGGTTGTAAGCTCCTTGAAGGTAGGGACTGATGTGAATGTACAATGTATATGTAAAGCGCTGCGTAAATTGACGGCGCTATATAAGTACCTGAAATAATAATAATAATATTCACCTGATGATACTGCCAGTAACACACTTCATGTCTAAGGCTGGGTTCACACTGGTACGACACGACAGTCGTACTACTTTGGATCCGACTTTGCCCTGCGACTTGAAGTCCGTCATGCGTCCGACTTCAATGAACAGTGATCTGACTTCGATCCCTGATAATACCAGGCACTATATCTAGTATGAATCGTTAGGAAGAACTCCACGCCAAATTTTAAATAAAAAACCGGCATGGGTTCCCCCTCCAAGAGCATGCCAGGCCCCGACTTCTGCCCTCTCCGGCTCTTCTCTGCTCTCTCTGTTTTTTTTTCTCCCTCTGTCTGGTGTCTTCTGCCGGGCCTCCTCCGCTATCTTCTGCTCTTTTGCCCGCTCTTTTGCTAGCTCTTGCCCAGTCTTCTCTGTTGTCTTCTTCCCTCCTCTCTACTTCCGATGTTGACACAATGCTCTCTCCCGCTCTAATGTCCAGTGCGCGGTGTGCCACTGCATATATAGGCATGGGGTGGGGTCACCGGAGACCAGCCCCATATGACGTCACCACCCAGAATACCCCGTCAGTGATGTCACAAGGGACGGGGCCTCCAGGTGACATCACACGGTGACCCCTGCCCCATGCCTATATAAGTAATGGCACACCGCGCACCGGACATTAGAGCGGGAGAGAGTGTTGTGTCAACATCGTAAGAAGAGAAGAGGGAAGAAGACAACAGAGAAGACCGGGCAAGAGCGGGCAAAATTGCAGAAGATAGTGGAGGTGGCCCGGCATAAGACACGGGACAGAGGGACAAGAACCAGAGAGAGTGGAGAAGAGCCGGAGAGGGCAGAAGAAGTCGGAAGAGACCCCCGGAGCTGCCTAATAAATTACTTTAAAAACCTGTGTAGTGTGTTTTTTTTTTTTTACACTTTTTTTTTCGGGTGAATGGGTAGGGGTACAATGTACCCCATACTCCTTCACATAGGGCGGGGGGGCGGGATCTGGGGGCCCCCTTATTAAAGGGGATCTCAGATTCTGATAAGCCCCCCACCCGCAGACCCCGACAACAAATGGCCAGGGTTGTCGGGAAGAGGCCCTTGTTCTCATCAACATGGGGACAGGGTGTTTTGGGGTGGGGGTGCCGCAGGGCGCTCCCCTGCTCTAAAGCACCTACCACCCCCATGTTGAGGGCATTCGGCCTGGTACGGTTCAGGAAGGGGGGGCGCTCGCTCGTCCCCACCCCCTTTCCTGACCGGCCTGGCTGCGGGCTCGGATAAGGGTCTGGTATGTTCCCCTTAAAATCCATACCAGACGGAGGGGCCTGGTATGCTCTTAGAGGGGGGACCCATGCCAGTTTTTTATTTAAAAGGGTGACAATGCTCACTCACTATATTGTACCTATGGAGGAGAAGTGTTGTCATCAATTCCTGCATTCCTCGTACATAACATGTAGAGAGTATTCATGGATAACCATGACGGTTGCCATAAAACTGTTGAGTTCTGAGGACACAGAACAGCAATGGATTTCTGGCAGGTTCTACAGCAAATACACGCTAAATAAATGTAGATCTAAGGCCATTTATTTTAATAGCATAAGGGAAGGGTAAAATGGCACCCCATGCATCTAAAAATGCAGTGTGTTTGTGGATTTAGAAACTGCTGAGAAATTGCATGGTACAAAAGCACCATGCGATTTCCTGGCCGCTATGGTTTAAAAATAGTGCAGGAACCTTTTTCCTGCATGAAATGCAGGCACTGCAGCCCATTCCAATGAATGAGCTGTTGTGCCTGACCAAACGTGGCTCACAGAGCAGCAATAGTGTGAACCTAGCCTAGAAGCTCATTCACACCTGAGGTGGGGGTATGGTAAAACATTACAGTAGAGTCACATTTTTACCAACCTCTAACTACTTTCCCTTTACCTGCAGAAAAAACAGCCAGGGTGTACACATGCTGTAGTCACAATGCTTTGCGGCTATGGCAGGAGTTATACCCCTGTTGCGTTTAACGGGCATTACTGAATGGGGCCGCTGTGCAACCACCCTGCAAACACATGCACTGCATACGGTTGTGGTGGTGCTGCATTTAGGGGGTTAAAACAGGTGGTGAGGAGGTGACATATCTGCTCCTCACCACCTGTCAAATGCCTCTGAAAAGTGATCCAAGAATGAGTTGCTTTTCAGTGGAGCAGCATTCCTTAATGCTAGTGTGAATAAGCCCTGTAGAAAGCAGTTCCGCTAGCTTAGAAAAGCAGTTCTTCTCATACAGAGTGTAGGGGTCAGGATCAAAAGTAACATACAGACATACATACACACACTTACAAACACCCACATATACTGTATATAGATACAGTACATACACACATACATACAAACACACACATACTGTACATACACACACACATACACATACATACCGTACATACAGTACATACAGTACATGCACACACACATACAGTTAGGGATGATCTTCGAGTTCGAGTCGATCCCATGTTCGAGTCGAACATCGCCTGTTCGGCTGTTCGCCGAATTTCGAACATTATGGGCCGTTCGCGCAAAATTCGAGTGGCGCGTTACGGCCCATAATTCACTGCGGCATCGCAGTGCATTGCTGGCTGATGATTGGCCAAGCATGCACTATGACCCGCATGCTTTGGCCAATCACAGCGTGAAAAAAAAGGGAGAGCCATAATTGGCCAAAGCCAGGGTGGCTTTGACTAATTATGTCTCAGGGGGTTTAGTTCACGCCCCGTGGAGGCCTTGTGTAGTGTGTTGCGGTGGTTAAAGAGAGAGCTTAAAGAGAGAGAGAGAGACAGTGTCATTTATTTTGAGTTAGATAGAGCAGGCAGGCGAGTCAGTTAGCTGCAGTTACAGTGTGTAGAGGATATATATGCATCCTAGGTGTTGTATATATATTTACACACTGTATTCAGTTTAGCTAGATACGTTCCTGTTATTCTCTATACTGACAGGCAGGCAGGTGATTGTGCTAGCTGCAGTATTTTCACTTAGTGTACAGTGTCCTTTGCACAGCGTTCACCTAAAGGTACCTCAATACAATTAGTGGTGTTCTCATACTAAAACCACAGGCAGGGAGCTGCATTAATTTCATTTAGTGTACTGTGTCCTTTGCACAGCGTTCACCTAAAGGTACCTCAATACAATTAGTGGTGTTCTCATACTAAAACCACAGGCAGGGAGCTGCATTATTTTCATTTAGTGTACTGTGTCCTTTGCACAGCATTCACCTAAAGGTACCTCAATACAATTAGTGGTGTTCTCATACTAAAACCACAGGCAGGGAGCTGCATTAATTTCATTTAGTGTACTGTGTCCTTTGCACAGCGTTCACCTAAAGGTACCTCAATACAATTAGTGGTGTTCTCATTCTAAAACCACAGGCAGGGAGCTGCATTATTTTCATTTAGTGTACTTCTCTCCTTTGCACAGCGTGCACCTAAAGGTACCTAAATACAATTGGTGGTGTTCTATTTGTCAAATGTTTTTATTGAAATTTCAATAGGGGAACAGAAGTTGGAGAGGGGAAAAAATAAAATAAAAATAAGAATAAAAGGAAAATACTAAAATACAGAAGCATAGATAAATCTGGGTTACAGTAACAGTACCAAGTATAACATATTGCATCCATACAGACATAGATAACTATTCACTATGATAAATAAATGCACACAGATAATTAAGTGAATATTTTTAAAAATGTGAGATTAAAAATAAAAAAGAAATTAGCAGATGTATCAATCTGTCTATTTGTCAAGATATCATACTAATGCAATAAGGCATTAAGCCGTAGTAAAGTTAGAGATAAGTAACCTTAAGGTAAAAACTTGTTAAATCACTTCACGATTTATTAATCAGAAATCAGGAGGATAAAAAAAAAAATTAAGACAGAGTACAGGATAGAAAAAAGATAAGAATATAAGGAGAAAAAAAATAAAATAAACACCAAGGACGGTGATCTGACTCCTGACATATATGTATATATACTTTGAGAGATTGTATAGATACTAGTTTGGTAACATCAAAGATTGGTCAAAGTCGGTTGGAAAGTAATGTTTCACCCAGGGCTGCCAAATTTTACGAAATGTACCGTATTTATCGGCGTATAACACGCACAGGCATATAACACGTACCCTAACTTTAAGAGGGAAGTTTCAGGAAAAAAACTTTCCACAGCCCCCTGCGTATAACACGCAGGCACAGTTTACCCTCTATTTTCAGTGTAAAAAAGTGAGTGTTATACGCCAATAAATACAGTATTTATTTTATTTTCTTCAATAGCTGTAATTTTTGCAAATAACAGTGCTCTATTCATTCTGTGTTTGGCTTCCGCTAAAATTAGAGAATTTGTTTTCCAAGCTTTGGCAATAGTTTGTTTGGCAGCTGTAGTTAGACAAATTAATAATTGAAATTGAGTTTGAGTAAGTGTGGAAGGTTTAAGATTTAGTAAAGCAGTAGCAGGGTCTGGAAGAATTGGTATTTCAAGACTTTTAGATCCATTGAGAATATTTTTGTCCAAAATTCTTGGACAACTGGACATTGCCAATAAATGTGGAAATGAGTGCCTGGTAAATCGCATCCTCTAAAACAATTTGGCGAAAATGAGGGGACATAAATTGCAACTCTAGCTGGGACTAGGTACCAGCGTGCTAAAACTTTATAATTAGTCTCCACTGCATAGCAATTTGGGGAAGAATTTTTTGTAGCTAGCCATATACTTGACCAATCTTTGATATCAAAAGAACGATTCATATCTTGTGCCCATTTAGTTGCGTATAAAGGTAATGTATCGTTAGAGTTTGTAGTGAGTGACTGATATAGAATTGAAATGAGACCTCTTGTGTGTGGGTTGCTTATACATATCCACTCAAACTGAGACATTTGGGTAAGCGATGAAGTCATATCAATAAAAGGTTCGTAAAAATTATTGGTTTGTAGATAGCGGAAATATTCAGTTCTAGGAAGCCCAAATGTTTCAGATAGTACTGAAAAAGTGTGAAATTTAGTATTAGACGTTAGTTTGTGTAGACGGATCAAGTTTACAGAGGACCATGCTGAAAACGAATTTTGATATTTCCAGGCCGGATAAAAGGCTGGGTTCTTGAGTTCTATGTGAGTTTCTAAATTTATCCCATTTTGCTAAGGAATGCTTCGTTATGGAGTTAGAAAAATTTGATCTGTCTGTGGGCTTGAGCCATAGCATGTTAGCCACTGAAATAGGGTCAGTATCTATTGATTCAACTGCAACCCATAGAGGTGTTTCTACAGCAGTGTGGTATTTAGAAAGGGATGCAATTTGTGAAGCGCTAGAATAAGAAGAGAAATTAGGTAATCCCAGTCCACCATTCATCTTATGGAGATAAAGCGTAGATTTAGAGATCCGCGGTTTAGTCGAGCCCCAGATAAAGGACATAACTCTATTTTGGATAAGTCTTAGGAAGTATGATGGTAATGGAGTGGGGAGCACCCTAAATAAATATAAAAATTTAGGTAATATAAACAATCTTATAGCGTTAAGCCTACCAATCCATGACAGTGGTAGAGTAGTCCATGATTTCATTAAACCTGAAGTTTGTTTCAGTAGAGGTAAATAATTAGTGGTAAAAATATCTTTAAGAGAGATTGTGAGTTGAACTCCTAAATAAGGTAATTGTTTTGGAACCCAATTGAATGGTAAAGAGGTTTGAGCGAGTTGGAGCTCTGATTGTTGTAGGGAAATGTTTAATGCATTTGATTTCGTATGGTTAACATGAAGTCCTGATATTTGGGCAAATTTATCCAATAATTTCAGTAAATTTGGTGCTGATATGTGAGGGTGCGACAGGAAGATAAGGATATCGTCTGCAAGGAGACATACCGTATTTTTCGCACCATAAGACGCACTTTTACCCCCCAAAAAAATAGGGAAAAGTGTCCCTGCGTCTTATGGAGCGAATACTGAGCAGGCTCCGCCCCCCCCATCGCCGCCGCTGTGTCAGAATAGAGACACTCGGCTTCTCTGTGGAGGAGAGATGACAGGATGTGAGGCAGATCCTTGCTGGGGCATACCAAGGGGGAGCGGGGGGAGACGGTCTGCCCCAGGTGCCAAAACATGGGGGTTGTCAGTGGTGTTGCTATAATGGTGCACTCCGCACCCAGGTAAGTTGACATCCACCAGATGTGACCCCATCCTGCAAGCGACAAGAGCCCTGGATGGCTTTTTTATTCAGCTGGAACACCCCCGGCGCCGTGGTCTGGTCCAGTCTCACTTACTGCCTCTCTCCACTTGCCGCTGCTGCTGCTGTAAACTATGTCCTCAGTCATCCATCCTAGCTGCTGCCTGGTGTATCTGATGCTGAGAGCCAGCCAGAGGGGGTTGTGGATTGTAATGGCAGTGTCCTCCACTGCCTGAGGTGAGTGATAAGGGGGTGGGAGGTGTGGGATGGTATCCAGTGTTCATCACCTGAGCTGTTGTTATATGAGAGGCTGAAGGGGTGTTTGTGTCTGCCCTGCCACCCTGAGCTGATCTGGGAAGGGGGGGAGGTTGCTGTGTGTCCACCACCAACCAGGTATAGTGTAGCTGAGCTGATTTGATAGGGTGGCTGGTATTGCTGTGCGTCCACCACCCACCTATAGTAGTAATATAATATTAAATATTTTAGTACATCATTTGGTTCAGAATATTTATTTTCTTGTTTTTCTCCTCTAAAACCTGGGTGCGTCTTATGGTCATGTGCGTCTTATGGAGCGAAAAATACGGTAATTTATGGTGATGACCTCCCAATTCTATACCCTTTACATCGGGATTAGTTCTAATTAATTGTGCAAGCGGTTCAATTAATAATGCAAAAAGTAATGGAGAAAGGTGACATCCCTGTCTAGTACCTCTTTGAATATCGAACATTGGCGATTTGTAGCCAGCATATTTAATATAGGCTTTTGGGTTATTGTATAAGGAATAGACCCAGGTCAGGAAATGATTACCAAAACCCCATTTTTGAATAATGTATTGCATATATGGCCATGAGACAGAATCAAATGCCTTTTTTAGATCTTTTTTAGTTTCGACCGAGTTGGTTGACAGGCGCACCCTGTGATTGGTTACAAAGCCTCCAGCAGCACTGAATGTGCGTTCCGAAAGAACGCTGGATGCAGGACAGGCCAGTATCTCAATTGCATACTGTGCAAGCTCTGGCCAGTGATCCATCCTCAAGACCCAGTAACCCAGAGGATTTTCGGTGGGAAAGGTGTCCAAGTCTGATCTTGCCCCTAGGTATTCCTGTACCATGTAAACCAGACGCTGGCGATGGTTGCTGGAACCAATCATACCTTGGGGCTGCGGACTAAAAAATTGTCGGAACGCATCGGTCAGACGGCCACCTTCTCCACCTCTCCTTCTTTGACTAACCAAAGCCTCAGCAACACGTTGTCCAGGACCAGGAATTTGTAACCTCCCAGTCTCTGGGAATGCATTGCACAGACCTTTCTGCAAGGCCTCCCGAAGATGCCTCATCCTCTGCTCCCTCTGCGACGGCAAGATATGGTCCGCAACCTTACCCTTGTAACGTGGATCAAGGAGGGTTGCCAGCCAGTAATGATCCCTCTCCTTGATCGCACGAATACGAGGATCCTTACGCAGGCTTTGCAGGATCAGGGAGGCCATGCAGTGTAGGTTTGCTGAGGCATTCGGTGCAGAGTCCTCTGGGTCTCTGAGGACGACATGATCCGCAGCCACCTCCTCCCAGCCACGTACAAGTCCATGGGTGTCTTGGGACTGTAATTGATCCCTTGAAGACTGCTGCTGATGCTGAGTGCTAGTCTCCACCTCCATGCTGACACAATCCTCCTCCTCCTCCTCCTCATTCTCTTCCTGTGTGATAGCTGGGCCAGCAGGAACACTGTCTGGATAAAGGGGGCCTTGAGAGGTAAGGAAGTCCTCCTCTTCCTGCCTCTGTTCTGCTTCAAGTGCCCAGTCCATTATTCCACGCAGTGTGTGCTCCAACAGGTGGACAAGAGGGACAGTGTCACTAATGCATGCACTGTCACTGCTCACCATCCTCGTGGCCTCCTCAAATGGTGCCAGGACAGTGCATGCATCCCTGATCATGGCCCACTGACACGGGGAAAAAATCCAAGCTCCCCTGACCCTGTCCTGGTGCCATATTGCAACAGATACTCATTGATGGCCCTCTGTTGCATGTGCAGCCGCTGCAGCATGGCCAACGTAGAGTTCCACCTGGTGGGCATGTCACAGATTAGGCGGTTCTTGGGCAGGTTGTAATCCTTTTTCAGGTCAGCCAGCCGAGCACTGGCATTATATGACCGGGAGAAATGCACACAGAGTTTCCTGGCCTGCTTCAGGACCTCCTGTAAGCCCGGGTACCTGCCCAAGAACCGCTGCACCACCAAGTTAAGGACATGAGCCAAACAGGGCACATGGGTCAGTTGTCCGTGAGGGAGGTCGGAGAGGAGGTTGGTGCCATTGTCGGAAACCACCTTTCCTGGCTTAAGCTGGCATGGCGTCAACCACCTCTGAGCCTGCCCCTGCAGAGCTGACAGAATCTCTGCCCCAGTGTGGCTCCTGTCCCCCAAGCACACCAGCTAAAGCACAGCATGGCATCTTTTTGCCTGCGTACTGGCGTAGCCCCTTGAACGCCTACGGAGCACCGCTGGTTCCGAGGACAAATCAGCACAGGAAGAGGCCATGGAGGAAGAAGAAGAGGAGGGGGTGGAGGAGAGAGGTATGTCAGAATCACCAGTAGTAACATTTTGGAGGCGTGGTGGTGGGACAACCTCCAACACTACTGCACCTTGTCCTGCATCCTTCCCAGCTGCCAGCAGAGTCAGCCAATGCGCCGTGAAAGATAGGTAACGTCCCTGTCCATGCCTGCTGGACCATGAGTCAGTGGTAATATGCACCTTACCGCTGACCGCTCTGTCCAGCGAGGCCAAGACATTGCCTTCCACATGCCGGTAGAGAGCCAGAATCGCCTTCCGCGAGAAAAAGTGGTGTTTGGGAACCTGCCCCTGAGGAACCGCACATTCCACAAACTCACGGAAGGGGGCAGAGTCTACCAACTGAAAAGGCAGCAGTTGAAGTGCTAGCAATTTAGCCAAGCTAGCATTCAACCGCTGGGCATGTGGATGGCTGGGAGCGAACTTCTTTCGGCGGTGCAGCAGCTGGGGCAGGGAAATTTGCCTGGTACAATCGGACGTCGGTGTACCGATAGCAGATTGCCCGCAAGTACTTGGCTGTGACACACCTAATTCTACACCTTCATTCCTCTCAGTGCAGGTTTCAGAGAGGACTGAAGGTATAGTGGGGTTGGAGATCCCAGCTGATGAGGAGCAAGGAGAGGTCCGCCTTGTTCTTTGGTGTGGGTCTTTTAGGTGTGCTTGCCAACGGACTGCATGGCAGGTCGACATATGTTTGGTCAAGCACGTGGTGCCCAAGCAGCTGATGTTTTAGCCACGCGAGATACGCTTTAGACATATGTTGTAAATGGCAACGGTGCGATCTGCTGCACACGTCTGAAAAAAGGCCCACACCAAAGAACTTTCGGAATAACGTGCAGAGACAGCAGCGCCCTGCACATGCGGAGCTCTGCGGTGTGATGCAGTCGGTGTGCTGCCCTTAAGCTGGCCCCTGGAGGGCATCCTGCCTCATTGGAGATGTGCCTCCTCCTCCTCCTCTCTCCTATCAGGCACCCACGTGGAGTCAGTGACCTCATCATCCCCTCCCTCCTCATCACTGGAGCCAATCTGGCAGTATGCTGCAGCTGGGGGAACATGACTGCCAGATAGCTGACCTTGTTGGGCACCCCATCTCTCTGGGCTCACGTTACTACCCCCTCTCTCTGAGCTCTCATTACTGCCTTCCTCCAGCTGGGTTCCATCATCAGAGCCTTCAAAAAGGTGGGCATCCTCCTGGAGCATGTACCAAACACTGTGGTCAAACAGTTTGGGGGACTCCTCAGAAGGACATGGTGGGGCTAGGGAAGGAGTGACTGATGCCAATGAACCGAGAGAAGAGGCCGCTTTGGCAGCTGCTTTGCCAGACAAAGTACCCTGAGCCTGGGTGAGAGAGGATGAGGAGGAGGAGGACGGCTTGGTCATCCACTCTACCAAGTCTTGGGCATGTTGCGGCTCAACATGCCCAGCTGCCGAAAAGAAGGACAAGCGTTTCCCGCGGCCACGTGCTGGTGAGGATGCACTGTGTCCATGACCAGCAGCACTGTTGCCTCTAGACACAGAGCCTGCTTGCCCTCTTTTATTGCCTCGTGACTGTCTGCCTCTCATTGTTTGCCTTCCAGACATACTAATGGCCTGCTGTGGTGTTAGTATGGGAAAAGCAGCAATTGTTTTCAGTTAGTTTTAGGTGAAAACTGTGCAGAGGACACAGTACACTGAAAATACTTGCAGCTCTCTGCTTGTGGTTTTATTATGAGAACACCACTATAATAGTCACTAACTGTATTCAGGTGAGCTTTAGGTGAATGCTATGCAAAGAACACAGTAGTACACTTAAGTGAAACACTGGCTGTCTGCAGCTAGCACAATCACAGGCCTGCCTGTCACAGTATAGAGACTAACTGTATTCAGGTTACGCTTTAGGTGAATGCTATGCAGAGCACACAGTACACTAAGTGAAACACTGACTGTCTGCAGCTAGCACAATCACCTGCCTTCCTGTCACAGTATAGAGACTAACAGGAACGGATCTAGCTAAACTCAATACAGTGTATAAATATATATACAACACCTAGGATGCATATATATCCTCTACACACTGTAACTACAGCTAACTGACTCGCCTGCCTGCTCTATCTAACTCAATATAAATGACACTGTCTGTCCCTGTAAACTCTTGTTTCACAACTCCAACACACTACACAAGGCCGCCGATCTGGCGGCCTTATATAGTGTGGGGCGTGTACTAACCCCCCTAAGCCATAATTGGCCAAAGCCATCCTGGCTTTGGCCAATTATGGCTCTCAGTTTTTTCTGCGCTGTGATTGGCCAAGCATGTGGGTCATAGTGCATGCTTTGCCAATCATCAGCCAGCAATGCACTGCGATGCCGCAGTGAAATATGGGCCGTGAAGCGCCACTCGAATTTGGTGCGAACGGCCCATAATGTTCGATCTTCGTCGAACGGTCGAACAGCCGATGTTCGAGTCGAACATGGGTTCGACTCAAACACGAAGCTCATCCCTAGTGATAACCCTTCCCTATGTTTTCCAAAAAGCTTAAAAATAGATTTTTTGGCTGGAGCTACACTTTAAAAATGTACCAGTTCAAAATTACAAAAAGATTCTACGTAACAACAAACCTACAGTCGCTGTCTTGTTTGCACCGCCTGTATACTGCTGTTCAAAGTATATAGGGCCTGGGGGCCCCAAGCCTTTCCTTTTTTTAATTCGGGTGCGGGGTTCCCCTTAATATCCATACAAGACCCAAAGGGGCTGGTAATGGGCTGGGGGGGTGGGTTGGGGGTACCCATGCCATTTTTCTCAATGATTTTCATCCATATTGCCGGGACCAGACATTACATTAACCACTTAACGACCGCTCACTGTATATATACGTCGGCAGAATGGCACCGACAGGCACAATCACGTAGAGCATACGTGATCGCCTTTGTACAGTTGGGGGGTCCGATCGGACCCCCTCCTATACAGTGAGCGGCCGTTTATCGTTGGGGAGCGATCAGAGATGAGGGGGTGACCATTCGTTTTCGGCCACCCCCTCGCGATCGCTCCCGGCGAATGAAAATGCTTCCTCCGCCATGTGATGTAAACACAGGCAGGAGGAAGTGATGTCATCTCCCTCGCGGCGGTCTTTTTCGATTCCGGCACCGAGGAGAGAAGAAGCAGGTTAGTGCACCAACAGTCCACTGACACATAGGTACACATAGGCACACATTTCACCCCCCAGTCATCCCCACATCACCCCCCAGGTCACCCCCCAGCCCCCAATCACAGTGTCACTGATTGCAGTGATCATTTATTTTACTGATCACTGCATTTAGTGTCATCTGTGATAGTAAAAAGTTGCAGGGCAGTTAGGATTAGGCCCCTTTAGGTCCAGGGTAGCCCCCTAACCCCCCCTAATAAAGGTTTAACCCCTTGATCACCCCTCAGGTAACCCTTTCACCCCCTAACGCCAGCGTCACTAAGCGATCGTATTTTCGATCGCTGTATTTAGTGCAGGTGGTGCCCTAGATAGCCAGTTATTTATTTTTAGTTTCGCCGCAGGTTTTTAGAGCGTCAGGTACCCCCATATATTATTTTAACCCCCTGATTGCCCCTAGAGTTAACCCTTTCACCAGTGATCACCGTATAAGCATCACTGGTGACACTGGTTACCCAGTTAGTTATTTAGTTATTTAGGTAACCCGTCAGGTTTTTATATAGTGTCGGGTACCCCCATATTTAACCTAATAAAGGTTTTAACCCCCTGATTGCCCCTAGTTAACCCTTTCACTAGTGATCACCATATAAAGGTTACGGGTGACGCTGGTTGGTTAGTTTGCTTTTTATAGCATCAGGGCACCCGCCGTATATAACCCAATAAAGGTTTAACCCCCTGATCGCCCGGCGGGTGAGATCAATTAGGTTTTAGCGCCAGAGAGGGTCTGCGTCGCCCCAGGCAGCGTTAGGTTAGTGCCAGTAACGCTAACACCCACGCGCAAAGCATACACCTCCCTTAGTGGTATAGTATCTGATCAGATCTATACTAGCGTCCCCAGCGGTTTAGGGTTCCCAAAAATGCAGTGTTAGCGGGATCAGCCCAGATACCTGCTAGCACCTGCGTTTAGCCCCTCCGCCCAGCCCAGCCCAGCCCACCCAAGTGCAGTATCGATTGATCACTGTCACTTACCAAACACAAAACACATAACTGCAGCATTCGCAGAGACAGTCCTGATCCCTGCGACCGCTAACAGTTTTTTTTTGTAGCGTTTGATATATTTGCTGACGACAGTCAGGTGCTTTTTTTCCTGTGAATCTTACTAGTGTACCCCTAAATTTAGAGCCCAAAATGGCAAGTCGAAGGTACACTAGTAAAGAGGGCTACGAGATTCTGAGCATGACAGATAGTGAAGAGGAGGTCACGTATCTGTCAGATTCAGGCTCAGAATATCTTCCCGTAGAAGACAGTGACGTCAGCGGCCCCACATCAGATAGCTCTGACGACGAAGTTGAGGTCCCTGCTAAGGTCAGGCGTACCCGATCCCGATCTTCTGAGGTTGTTGAGGAGCAAGAACCGCAGGGCTCTCGTATCATGGAGCAGAGTATTACTAGCGCCGCTATTCCTTCTGGTGAATTGGCAAGCACCAGCGGCCTAGTACAGCCTGGGCGTACATCCAGCACTGCAGTATCACTTGGTGACGTGGCGAGTCCCATAAGTGCAGTTCAAGCTGGCGAGGTGGCAAGCACAAGTAGTGTCCCGCTGCCACCAATAAGAAGACAAAGGCAGGCCCGTCGTACCCATAGTGCTCTTCCTGCAGAATTCGCCTATTCTGATTGGGTCCCCACCACTTCTGCAGAACCCGTACTTCCCTCATTCACTGCCCAACCCGGTATTCAGGTGGAAACAGCTGATTTTATGCCAATCGATTTTTATTCGCTGTTTTTCACGGAAGATCTCTATTGATCTATTGTGGACCAGAGTAATTTATATGCTGGTCAATTCATCGCCGCTAATCCCCAGTTGCCTTCCATTGCCAAAGATTGGAAACCAATTACGGTTTCCGAATTTAAGACCTTTCTGGGCCTTTCCCTCAACATGGGCACACATAAATTCCCGTCATTGCGTGCTTATTGGTCCACGCACCCAATTGACCACATGCCCGTGTTCTCTGCCTCCATGCCCAGGAAACGATACAAGCAGATTTTGCGGTTCATGCACTTCAACGACAATGAACTTTGTCGTCCACGTGGGGACCCTGAATACGACCAGCTCTATGAAATTCGGCCCCTCATAAACCACTTCAACGAACGTTTTGCAGCCTTGTTTATTCCCGATCAAGCTGTCTGCGTTGATGTGTCCCTGATTAAATTTTCTGGCCGCTTGGCTTTCAAGCAGTACCTTCCCAGCAAGCGTGCCAGATACGGGGTCAAGCTCTATAAGTGCTGTGACAGGGCAACAGGCTATGTATGGAGCTTTATGGTTTATGAGGGAAAAGATAGTCAGGTTGAGCTGGTCAACTGCCCGGATTACATAGGGAGCGCTGGCAAGATAGTGTGGAACTTGGTGTCACCCTTATTCGGAAAGGGGTACCACTTGTATGTGGACAATTATTACACGAGCGTGCCACTGTTTAGTCACTTGTTCGATCATCAGATTGGAGCATGTGGCACCGTGCGACCTAATCGTCAGGGCTTTCCCCAGCGGCTTATAGATGCCCGTCTTAGGCTGGGGGAGAGAGCCTGCGTAAAGTGTAATAACTTGCTCACTATGAAGTGGAGGGACAATAAGAATGTTTTCCTTCTTACCTCCCTTCATGCAGACACGACAGTCCAAATTCGTATGGCGACTGGTGTTGTGGAGAAACCCCTCTGTGTCCACGAATATAACAAAAATATGGGAGGGGTGGACCTCAACGACCAGTTGATGGCGCCGTATCTAATTGACCGTAAGGCGAGACGCTGGTACAAAAAAGTGTCTCTATCCTTATTCCAATTGGCTTTGCTGAACGCTCATGTGCTATACAGAGCTTCAGGCGGGACTTTATCTCTTCTAAAATTCCAGAATGAGATAGTCACAGAACTCCTGTATCCAGGCGGTTCTGCACCTCACCATCCCATACCAAATGCAGTAAGCCGGCTGCATGAGAGGCATTATACGCATCTCCTCCCGAGTACCCCTACCCAACGAACCCCCCAAAAAAGATGTCGTGTCTGTAGCAAGCGCGGATTTAGGCGTGACACCCGTTATTATTGTCCACTCTGTCCTGACAAACCTGGTTTTTGCCTTGGTGAATGTTTTGAACGCTACCACTCAAAAGTGAAGTTTTAGTGTAGGGTACAGCATTTCACAGACTAGGACACACTTACACAGGGTCTCCCAAGATGCCATTACATTTTGAGAGACCCGAACCATTACAGTTGTTAAAGTTTAAAAAAAAAAAGTGTAAAAAAGAAAAAAAAACGTAAAAAACAAAAACACAAAAAAATATAAAATAAAAATAAATAAAATAGTTGTCGTTTTATTGTTCTCTCTCTCTCTCTCTATTTTCTCTCTATTGTTCTGCTCTTTTTTACTGTATTCCATTCTGCAATGTTTTATCATGCTTGCTTTTCAGGTATGTAATTTTTTTTTTCAGGTGCGCCATTCAACTGCAGCGCGGAATTATTTATCTTGACAGCAACAGCGTTTGCTCCCACGATACATAAAGCCGTGACTCCAGTGCTGTAGGAGGTGATTTCACCACCACAGTTAAAAAAAAAGAGCATATATGCTGAAGCATGGGGGCAGCAGGGGCGGAGGAGCGATTTTGCTCCTAATGCCGCGTATATACAGTCGAAATTCCGACGGAGGCTTGCCCGTGGAAAAGTTCGACCATGTGTACGCGGCATAACCTTTTATGCCGCGTACATACGGTCGAAATTTCGACAAAGGCTTGCCCGTGGAAAAGTCCGACCGTGTGTACGCGGCATAACTTTTTTTGCGGGAGGATGCCCCCATGCTTCGGCATATATATATTTTAGGCACAGGTTGCGTTAAAAAAATGTTTTATTTTTTACTAGGTTTTGTTTTGGTATTTGCTTTGCAGGTATGGTATTGTAAGGTCTTACTGTTGTACTGTAATGTTACTTTGTTTTAATGTTAACCATCATTTGCTTAGCAGGTACGCCATTCAGTTGCATCGCGGATTTATTTATCTTGACAGCAACAGCGTTTGCTCCCACGATACATAAAGCCGTGACTCCAACGCTGTAGGAGGTGATTTCACCACCACAGTTAAAAAAAGAGCATATATGCCGAAGCATGGGGGCAGCAGGGGCGGAGGAGCGATTTTGCTCCTAATGCCGCGTATATACGGTCGAAATTCCGACGGAGGCTTGCCCGTGGAAAAGTTTGACTGTGTGTATGCGGCATAACCTTTTATGCCGCGTACATACGGTCGAAATTCCGACGAAGGCTTGCCCGTGGAAAAGTCCGACCGTGTGTACGCGGCATCACTTTTTTGCGGGAGGATGCCCCCATGCTTCGGCATATATGCCCATCATTAGAAGTGGGTGGATGAAGGGAGGTATTCTAATGGTGGGCATACCCACCGATCAATCTCTTTTTTTCGTTCAGCCAACAGGCTGCATGAAAAAAAAGATTACAATACATGTCCAACAAGGACCAGCAACGTACTGGTATGTTGCTGGACTTTGAATGTTTATACCAGAATGATGCCTGCAGGTTTAGGTATCATCTTGGTATCATTCTTTTCAGCCAGTGGCCGGCTTTCATGTAAAAGCAATTCTAGCAGATATTTAGCCTCTAGACTGCTTTTACAAGCAGTGGGAAGGAATGCCCCCCCCCCGGATATAAACAGCGCCATTGGGAAATTGGGAAAGCATTTTATCACACCGATCTTGGTGTGGTCAGATGCTTTGAGGGCAGAGGAAAGATCTAGGGTCTAACCCCCCATTTTTTTTCAAAAAAAGAGTACCTGTCACTACTTATTGCTATCATAGTGGATATTTACATTCCCTGAGATAACAATAAAAATGATAAAAAAAAAAAAATATGGAAGGAACAGTTTAAAAATAAAATAAAAAAGCAAAATAAATAATAATAAAAAAAAAAAAAGCACCGCTGTCCCCCCCTGCTCTTGCGCAAAGGCGAACGCAAGCGTCGGTCTAGCGTCATATGTAAACAGCAATTGCATCATGCATGTGAGGTATCACCGCGAAGGTCAGATCGAGGGCAGTAATTTTAGCAGTAGACCTCCTCTGTAAATCTAACGTGGTAACCTGTAAAGGCTTTTAAATGCTTTTAAAAATGAATGTAGTTTCTCGCCGCTGCGCGTTTGTGCGCAATTTTAAAGCATGTCGTGTTTGGTATCCATGTACTCGGCCTAAGATCATCTTTTTTATTTCATCAAACATTTGGGCAATATAGTGTTTTTTAGTGCATTAAAAATAAAAAAGTGTGGTTTTCCCCCAAAAAATGCGTTTTAAAAATCGCTGTGCAAATACTGTGTGGAAAAAAAATGCAACACCCACTATTTTAACCTGTAGGGCCTCTGCTTTAAAAATATATATAATGTTTGGGGGTTCAACATAATTTTCTTGCAAAAAAATTTTTTTTTCATGTAAACAAAAAGTGTCAGAAAGGGCTTTGTCTTCAAGTGGTTAGAAGAGTGGATGATGTGTGACATAAGCTTCCTAATGTTGTGCATAAAATGCCAGGACAGTTCAAAACCCCCCCAAATGACCCCATTTTGGAAAGTAGACATCTCAAGCTATTTGCTGAGAGGCATGTTGAGCCCATTGAATATTTTTTTTTTGTCCCAAGTGATTGAATAATGACAAAAAGAAAAAAAAATGTACAAAAAGTTGTCACTAAATTATATATTGCTCAAACATGCCATGGTTATATGTGGAATTGCACCCCAAAATACATTCTGTTGCTTCTCCTGAGTACGGGGATACCACATGTGTGAGACATTTTGGGAGCCTAGCCACGTACAGGACCCCGAAAACCAAGCACCGCCTTCAGGATTTCTATGGGTGTAAATTTTTGATTTCACTCCTCACTGCCTATCACAGTTTTGGAGGCCATGGAATGCCCAGATGGCACAAAACCCCCCCAAATGACCCCATTTTGGAAATTAGACACCCCAAGCTATTTGCTGAGAGGTATGGTGAGTATTTTCCAGATCTCGCTTTTTGTCACAAAGTTTTAAAAATTGAAAAAAGAAAAAAAAAATATGTCTTTCTTCATTTTCAAAAACAAATGAGAGCTGTAAAATACTCACCATGCCTCTTGGCAAATAGCTTGGGGTGTCTACTTTCCAAAATGGGGTCATTTGTGGGGGTTTTGGGCTATCTTGGCATTTTATGGCCTTTAAAACTGTGATAGGTAGTGAGGAGTAAAATCAAAAATTTGTGCCCTTAGAAATCCTGAAGGCGGTGCTTGGTTTTCGGGGGCCCGTACGCGGCTAGGCTCTCAAAAAGTCCCACACATGTGGTATCCCTGTACTTAGGAGAAGCAGCCAAATGTATTTTGGGGTGCAATTCCGCATATAACCATGGCATGTTTGAGCAATATATCATTTAGTGACAACTTTTTGTACATTTTTTTTCTTTTTGTCATTATTCAATCACTTGGGACAAAAAAAATATTCAATGGGCTCAACATGCCTCTCAGCAATTTCCTTGGGGTGTCTACTTTCCAAAATGGGGTCATTTTGGGGGGTTTTGTGCTATCTTGGCATTTTATGGCCTTCAACACTGTGATAGGTAGTGAGGAGTGAAATCAAAAATTTATGCCCTTAGAAACCTTGAAGGCGGTGCTTGGTTTTGGGGTCCCGTACGCGGCTAGGCTCCCAAAAAGTCCCACACATGTGGTATCCTCGTACTCAGGAGAAGCAGAAGAATGTATTTTGGGGTGTAATTTCACATATGCCCATGGCATGTGTGAGCAATATATCATTTAGTGACAACTTTGTGCAAAAAAAACAAAGTTTGTCATATTCCCGCAACTTGTGGCAAAATATAAAATATTCCATGGACTGAACATGCCTCTCAGTAAATAGCTTGGGGTGTCTACTTTCCAAAATGGGGTCATTTGGGGGGGTTTTGTGCTATTTTGGCATTTTATGGCCTTCAAAACTGTGATAGGTAGTGAGGAGTGAAATCAAAAATTTACGCCCTTAGAAATCCTGAAGGCGGTGCTTGGTTTTTGGGGCCCCGTACCTGGCTAGGCTCCCAAAAAGTCCCACACATGTGGTATCCCCGTACTCAGGAGAAGCAGCAGAATGTATTTTGGGGTGCAATTCCACATATAACCATGGCATGTGTGAGCAATATATCATTTAGTGACAACTTTTTGTACATTTTTCTTTTTTTTTCTTTTTGTCATTATTCAATCATTTGGGACAAAAAAAAATATTCAATGGGCTCAACATTCCTCTCAGCAAATAGCTTGGGGTGTCTACTTTCCAAAATGGGGTCATTTGGGGGGGTTTTGTGCCATCTTGGCATTTTATGGCCTTCAAAACTGTGATAGGTAGTGATAGGTAGTGAGGAGTGAAATCAAAAATTTATGCCCTTAGAAACCTTGAAGGCGGTGCTTGGTTTTTGGGGTCCCGTACGCGACTAGGCTCCCAAAAAGTCCCACACATGTGGTATCCCCGTACTCAGGAGAAGCAGCAGAATGTATTTTGGGGTGTAATTTCACATATGCCCATGGCATGTGTGAGCAAAATATCATTTAGTGACAACTTTGTGCAAAAAAAATAAAGTTTGTCATATTCCCGCAACTTGTGGCAAAATATAAAATATTCCATGGACTAATCATGCCTCTCAGTAAATAGCTTGGGGTGTCTACTTTCCAAAATGGGGTCATTTGGGGGTGTTTTGTGCTATTTTGGCATTTTATGGCCTTCGAAACTGTGATAGGTAGTGAGGAGTGAAATCAAAAATTTGTGCCCTTAGAAATCCTGAAGGCGGTGCTTGGTTTCCGGGGTCCCGTACATGGCTAGGCTCCTAAAAAGTCCCACACATGTGGTATCCCCGTACTCAGGAGAAGCAGCAGAATGTATTTTCGGGTGCAATTCTACATATAACCATGGCATGTGTGAGCAATATATCATTTAGTGACAACTTTTTGTAATTTTTTATATTTTTTTGTCATTATTCAATCACTTGGGACCAAAAAAAAAAATATTCAATGGGCTCAACATGCCTCTCAGCAATTTCCTTGGGGTGTCTACTTTCCAAAATGGGGTCATTTGGGGGGTTTTGTACTGCCCTGCCATTTTAGCACCTCAAGAAATGAGATAGGCAGTCATAAATTAAAAGCTGTGTAAATTCCAGAAAATTTACCCTAGTTTGTAGACGCTATAACTTTTGCGCAAACCAATAAATATACGCTTATTGACATTTTTTTTACTAAAGACATGTGGCTGAATACATTTTGGCCTAAATGTATGACTACAATTGAGTTTATTCGATTTTTCTTATAACAAAAATTAGAAAATATCATTTTTTTTCAAAATTTTCGGTCCTTTTCCGTTTATATCGCAAAAAATAAAAATCGCAGAGGCAATCAAATACCATTAAAAGAAAGCTCTATTTGTGGGAAGAAAAGGACGCAAATTTCGTTTGGGTACAACATTGCATATCCGCACAATTTACAGTTAAAGCAGCGCAGTGCAAAATTCTGAATTCACCTCTGGTCCTTTAGCTACCAAATGGTCCGGGGCTTAAGTGGTTAAAGCCGTAAGCAGGTTTAAATTACTTTTTTCCTTTAGAAATGTCATTTTGTGCAGGGACAGTTCTAAACACAGGAAACACATGCCACTTCACAGGCATACTATAGACACCCCCCAGGTACGATATTTAAAGGAATATTTCACTTTTTTTTCACTTTAAGCATCATTAAAATCACTGCTCCCGAAAAAACTTTAGTTTTTAAAACTTTTTTTTGCATTGATACATGTACCCTGAGGCAGGACCCGGGTCCCCAAACCCTTTTTAGGACAATAACTTACATATTAGCCTTCATAATTAGCACTTTTGATTTTGAACGTTCGAGTCCCATAGACTTTAATAGGGTTCTAAAGTTTGCGCAAACTTTCGGTCCGTTCGCAGGTTCTGGTGCTAACCGAACCGGTAGTGTTCGGCTCATCCCTGCATACAGTACATAAATATAGCCTTTTAAAAAATGCAGGTCTGATGCTACTGATCTGCATGATTCAGACACCTTCTCACTAGGCTGAATTTCACTTTCATGTTTGGCACTCCCACTGTCAAATGTTTATTTACAAAGTCCTGCACTGTAGGAGGATGCCGAGCAGGTCAGCACACTTCAAGAAGTCTCTCACTTTACCAACAGTTTGGAATTCTGCCAGTCTTATTATATTATACAGGGCTAAAACTGGCAGGGCAGTGAACTATCTGCAGAGGGAAAGCAGAGAGGATTTCTCACCCAGGGTGCCGCAGAACCCCTGAAGACCTCTGACAGCACTCTAGGTTGAGAAAGGCTGCTTTAAATTGACATAGCTTGAAATTTCAGTGAGTTTAAAGACAATGATGAGAGAACAGTTTATGCTGTCTGCATTTTAGCAAAGTTACTGGAAAGAAAAATATTAGATTCAACCAAAGGGTTACATAGGAAGGGAAATAGATCAAATAGAGGGTAAAATCAAACACCAGTTTGACAGTATGCCTCTTGACCTTGACCTTATACTGAACTGTTGACTAGGGAGTTAGTTTTGTCATGTTACATTGAGAAAATATGAGAAAATATGTCTCTTGGTCTATTTATTTGTTTATTTCGTTTTTTTCTTATCCTAGGCTGACATAGAACAGGCTGTGGTGTGTTTTTGACATGCACACAAGACAGACAAAAATGCTATAATAAGGCAACAATTCCTTTTTTTCTTTAAAAACATTTCTGATTTTGATGGCATACTTAACATCTTTTATGTTTCAGCATTCTGCCCTCTCTGGTAGCTAACAGCAGGATCTGTACCCACTGGATGAGGATGCAAACCATTCTAACATCTAATAATTGCCAAGATGTTAATTATTTGATGTTGTTGCTGTTAGTCATTAATATTGTGTTGCTGTTAGGCAATTCAATATAAAATGGATTCTTTATAGAAGAATTTAAGAAAATGTACATAAGTGAAAATTAATTATTTTGATTTTAATACTGTCAGTGCCTTTGTTTTGTTTCTAAGAAATGTTCAACTTTTAATCTTTAATGGCCTGTTGGACAATTTGGCACTCAGAAATGTAATTGCTCCAATTAATGTTTCTAAAACTATTTCAGATAATAAGCATTTTTATATACAGCACATTTTCTTTCTTTCTTTTTTTCTAAATGCTTTTCAGGATGTCAGAAAGCTGGTCAACAGAACAGTAGAAATATTACCAACTTTAACTTGTCCAAATGCTGCCAGCCTTTCTGAAAGAGTCACACTGTGGATGATGTGGTGTTGCAATTACCAAGAGCAGAATAGAGATCTATTTTGAAACATATTGATATAGTTTTCAAAATTGCCCGTGTTAATAACTATTGGTTTCTCCCAGATGGAAATAGAGCTGAAGAGGCTTTTATGTTATAGCGCCAATGCCATTATTTTGAAGACAAAAAAGATACAGTTTCGCATTTAATTAAACGGACTGTAAAATAAAAATATAGGAAGAAAAATGCATTTTATCCCTTCTGGTTCTCCCATGGAGTTATGCAAATTTACAATTTAGATGCATATAGTTTCACTTAAGTCATCAAAAAGATGAAAGAAAAAAAAGCGAGTTATGAATGGTATGTTTTCAAACATCAGTGTGAAAATATGACTCCTGGTAAGTATCTGACATAGTCAAAATAGAAGAGTCATAATATAACTATAGCTAGTCATGTGACCAGTATTGTTCCTGAGACAGTATGCATCTCTGTAGCAAGAAAATAAAGATTGGCTTTTAAAAACGATAAATGTATTGACCTGGACTCAAAACAATTTGTTGAAGGAGACCTTTTTGTCTTTTTTTGTTATATGCAAAGGAGCAAAGATTTGTGTCTTGGGACACTAAGTAGATCACCATTCTTTGAAGATATCTTGGTATAACTAATAGCTTATACTATTATAGGCAAATAATAGATTATTTTCAGTGTGTCCTATCGGGAGTGGGGGTATGGGCAGAACACAAAAGCACAGCAGGGGAGATCGGTGTACTAACATTGCTTGTGTTAGTACAGCAATCTGTAAATTTTCTTTAGTTCAGCCCACTAGGTTGAATGAAAAAAAACATATAGTCTGTACCAGACTTTACAATATACTGGGCCAACCCTTAGGTTGAATGAAATAAAACTTATAGGTAGGGATGAGCTTCGTGTTCGAGTCAAACCCATGTTCGACTCGAACATCGGCTGTTCGATCGTTCGCCGAAGATCGAACGTTATGGGCCGTTCGCGCCAAATTCGAGTGGCGCGTCACGGCCCATAATTCACTGCGGCATCGCAGTGCATTGCTGGCTGATGATTGGCCAAGCATGCACTATGACCCGCATGCTTTGGCCAATCACAGCGCAGAAAAAACGGAGAGCCATAATTGGCTAAAGCCAGGGGGCTTTGGTCAATTATGGCTCAGGGGGTTTAGTACACGCCCCACACTATATAAGGCCGCCGGCTCCGCGTCCTTGTGTAGTGTGTTGGAGTTGTGAAAGGAGAGAGTTTACAGAGACAGACAGTGTCATTTATATTGAGTTAGATAGAGCAGGCAGGCGAGTCAGTTAGCTGCAGTTACAGTGTGTAGGGGATATATATGCATCCCAGGTGTTGTATATATGTTTATACACTGTATTCAGTTTAGCTAGATCCGATCCTGGTTTTCTCTATACTGTGACAGGCAGGCGATTGAGCTAGCTGCAGACAGTCAAGCCCCGTACACACGATCGGTTTAACTGATGAAAACCATCCGATGGATGGTTTTCATCAGACAAACCGATCGTGTATGGTTCCCATCGGTCTTTTTTCCATCGGATGGAAAAAATAGAACTTGTTTTAAAATTTTCCGATGGATCAAGAACCGATGGTAATTTGCGATCGTCCATGGGCAAGTCCATCGGTTAAAAAACCCACGCATGCTCAGAATCAAGTCGACGCATGCTCAGAAGCATTAAACTTAATTTTTCTCGGCTCATCGGAGTGTTTTACGTCACCACGTTTGGAACGGTCGGTTTTTTGACTGATGGTGTGTGGCCAAGACTGATGAAAAACAGTTTCATCGGATTTCCGATGGTCAAATCCATCGGACGAAAATCCATAGGTTATCCAATCGTGTGTACAGGGCTTTAGTGTTTCACTTAGTGTACTGTGTGCTTTGCATAGCGTTCACCTAAAGCTTACCTGAATACAGTTAGTGAGTATTATAGTGGTGTTCTCATAATAAAACCACAAGCAGAGAGCTGCAAGTAATTTCAGTTAGTGTACTGTGTCCCTCGCTGCACAGTTTTCACCTAAAACTAGCTGCTGCTGCTTTTCCCATACTAATACCACAGCAGGCAGTTGATTCTGCTGCATTATCAGTACAGACAAATATATATATACCGTATTTATCAGCGTATAATACGCACAGGCGTAAAACACGCACCCTAACATTAAGAGGGAAGTTTCAGGAAAAAAACTTTCCACAGCCCCCTGCGTATACCACGCAGGCACAGTTTACCCTCTATTTTCAGGGTAAATAAGTGAGTGTTATACGCCAATAAATACAGTATATATATATATATATATATATATATATATATATATATATATATATACATCCCACCTTTGTGCAGCTACATCTCACTGCAGGCCACTAGTATGTATGGAAGGCAAACAAGGAGAGGCAAACAGTCACGAGGCAATAAAAGAGGGCAAGCAGGCTCTGTGTCTAGAGGCAACAGTGCTGCTGGTCGTGGACACGGTGCATCCTCATCAGCAAGTGGCCGTGGGACACGCTTGTCCTTCTTTTCGGCAGCTGGCCATGTTGAGCCGCAACATGCCCAAGACTTGGTAGAGTGGATGACCAAGCCGTAGTCCTCCTCATCCTCTCTCACCCAAGCTCAGGGTACTTTGTCTGGAAAAGCAGCTGCCAAAGCTGCCTCTTCCCTTGGCTCAATGGCATCAGTCACTCCTTCCCTAGCCCCACCATGTCCTCCTGAGGAGTCCCCTGAACTGTTTGACCACAGTGTTTGGTACATGCTCCAGGAGGATGCCCAGCGTTTTGAAGGCTCCGGTGATGGAACCCAGCTGGAGGAAGGCAGTAATGTGAGCTCAGAGAGAGGGGGTAGTAACGTGAGCCCAGAGAGAGGGGGTGCCCAACAAGGACAGCTATCTGGCAGTCATGTTCCCCTAGCTGCAGCATACTGCCAGATTGGCTCCAGTGATGAGGAGGGAGGGGATTATGAGGTCACTGACTCCACGTGGGTGCCTGATAGGAGAGAGGAGGAGGAGGAGGCACATCTCCAACGAGGCAGGATGCCCTCCAGGGGCCAGCTTAAGGGCAGCACACCGACCGCATCACACCGCAGAGCTCCGCATGTGCAGGGCGCTGCTGTCTCTGCGCGTTATTCCAAAAGTTCTTTGGTGTGGGCCTTTTTTCAGACGTGTGCAGCAGATCGCACCGTTGCCATTTGCAACATATGTCTAAAGCGTATCTCGCATGGCCAAAACATCAGCCGCTTGGGCACCACGTGCTTGACCAGACATATGTCAACCTGCTAGTCCGTTGGCAAGCGTACCTAAAAGACCCACACCAAAGAACAAAGCGGACCTCTCCTTGCTCCTCATCAGCTGGGATCTCCAACCCCACTATACCTTCATTCCTCTCTGAAACCTGCAGTGAGAGGAATGAAGGTGTAGAATTCGGTGTATCACAGCCAAGTACTTGCGGACAATCTGTTATTGGTACACCGACGTCCGATTGTACCAGGCAAATTTCCCTGCCCCAGCTGCTGCACCGCCGAAAGAAGTTAGTTCCCAGCCATCCACATGCCCAACGGTTGAATGCTAGCTTGGCTAAATTGCTAGCACTTCAACTGCTGCCTTTTCAGTTGGTAGACTCTGCCCCCTTCCGCCGTGAATTTGTTGAATGTGCGGTTCCTCAGTGGCAGGTTCCCAAATGCCACTTTTTCTCTCGGAAGGCAATTCCGGCTCTCTACCGGCATGTGGAAGGCAATGTCTTGGCCTCGCTGGACAGGGCGGTCAGTGGTAAGGTGCATATTACCGCTGACTCATGGTCCAGCAGGCATGGACAGGGACTTTACCTATCTTTCACGGCGCATTGGGTGACTCTGCTGGCAGCTGGGAAGGATGCAGGACAAGGTGCAGTAATGTTGGAGGTGGTTCCGCCACCACACCTCCAAAATGCTACTACTGGTGATTCTGACACACCTCTCTCCTCCACCCCATCCTCTTCTTCTTCCTCCATGGCCTCTTCCTGTGCTTTGTCCTCGGAACTAGCGGTGCTCCTTAGGCGTTCAAGGGGCTATGCAAGTACGCAGGCAAAGAGATGCCATGCGGTGCTTGAGCTGGTGTGCTTGGGGGACAGGAGCCACACTGGGGCAGAGATTCTGCCAGCTCTGCAGGGGCAGGCTCAAAGGTGGTTGACACCACGCCAGCTTAAGCCAGGAATTTTGGTTTCCGACAATGGCACCAACCTCCTCTCCGCCCTCCGACAGGGACAACTGACCCATGTGCCCTGTTTGGCTCACGTCCTTAACTTGGTGGTGCAGCGGTTCTTGGGCAGGTACCCGGGCTTACAGGAGGTCCTGAAGCAGGCCAGGAAACTCTGTGGGCATTTCCGCCGGTCATATAATGCCAGTGCTCAGCTGGCTGACCTGCAAAAGGATTACAACCTGCCCAAGAACCGCCTAATCTGTGACATGCCCACCAGGTGGAACTCTACGTAGAGTTGCCACCTCATCCCTTTAAACCCGAACACATATGAATTAGACAGGTTCTGAGGCTAATTTAATGCAGATAAGGCACTAAGTGAGTTTAATTACCACCTTAATCAGCCACAGAACCTGTGTAATTCATATGTGTTCGGGTTTAAAGGGATGAGGTGGCAACTCTAACTCTACGTTGGCCATGCTGCAGCAGCTGCACACGCAGCAGAGGGCCATCAATGAGTATCTGTTGCAATATGGCACCAGAACAGTGTCAGGGGAGCTTGGATTTTTTCCCCACGCCAGTGGGCCATGATCAGGGATGCATGCACTGTCCTGGCATCATTTGAGGAGGCCACGAGGATGGTGAGCAGTGACAGTGCATGCATTAGTGATACTGTCCACCTGTTGGAGCACACGCTGCGTGGAATAATGGACAGGGCACTTGAGGCAGAACAGAGGCAGGAAGAGGAGGACTTCCTTACCTCTCAAGGCCCCCTTTATCCAGACAGTGTTCCTGCTAGCCTGGCTATCACACAGGAAGAGGAGGAGGAGGAGGAGGAGGAGGAGGATTATTGTGTCAGCATGGATGTAGAGCCTAGCGCTCAGCATCAGCAGCAGTCTTCAAGGGATCAATTACAGTCCCAAGACAACCATGGACTTGTACGTGGCTGGTTGGAGGTGGCTGCGGATCATGTCGTCCTCAGTGACCCAGAGGACTCCGGACAAAATGCCTCAGCAAACCTATGCTGCATGGCCTCCCTGATCCTGCAAAGCCTGTGGAAGGATCCTCGTATTCGTGCGATCAAGGAGAGGGCTCATTACTGGCTGGCAACCCTCCTTGATCCACGTTACAAGGGTAAGGTTGCGGACCTTATCTTGCCGTTGCAGAGGGAGCAGAGGATGCAGCATCTTTGGGAGGCCTTGCAGAAAGGTCTGGGCAACACCTTCCCAGAGACTGGGAGGTTACAAATTCCTGGTCCTGGACAACGTGTTGCTGAGGCTCCAGTCAGTCAAAGAAGGAGCGGGGGAGAAGGTGGCCGTCTGACCGATGCGTTCAGACAATTTTTTAGTACGCAGCCCCAAGGTATGATCGCTTCCAGCAACCATCGCCAGCGTCTGGTTTACATGGTGCAGGAATACCTAGGGACAAGATCAGACTTGGACAACTTTTCCACCGAAAAACCTCTGGGATACTGGGTCCAGGGCCGTCTTTTCGAATGGGCAAGCTGACATGGTCTGTGGATATAAGCCCTGTTGATCTGCCGCCATATGGTGAGTTGGATCCATAGTCTCTGGTAAGAGTATCCATTTCTCTTCCCCACTCCTCCAAGGTGAAGGCACTCCCGGGTGTTATATCTAACATGCATTTGGTCATTTTTATTTGAACCTGGTTTTCACCACTATGATATTCTGGACTTTGTTTTATTTAGTGATCACATACTTGTGGAGTTGGTTTGATCACAGCTATATATATATATTTTTTTTGATATTCACTGCAAGTGTGTTTCCCATTTATGACCATTCATTGCATACTAGTCATCCAAGGTGTGCCGGGTAGAACTGTTTTTGAATAGTGGTCATACACACACTCGTTTATGAGTGAGACAAACCTTGGTTCATCACTTATTAATATATTTTTTTCAGTAAGTATATTTCTCCTGTGAATACCCATCACATGATGTGAATTCATTCAGCACCTCTGTGCTTGATATTTTTTACTGTTTCAACAGTGACACTTATTCACTTTATGGTATTTCAGATTTTGGTTGGGTTATCCACCTAATACACAATTTGAGCGCTACACTTTATATCCCTGCATTTGTTCACAATTCAGTCTTATTGTTGTGTTGGCAGCCTATACATTTATTTTTGGTTGGCGCAATATATTTTATACATTTTTTTCATAATAACTGATGTATTAATGTCCTGCACTCACTGGTCACGGTCACAGATGAATGAATTTACTGGTCACGGTTACTGATGAATGAATTTACTGGTCACGGTCTCTGATGTATTAATCTACTGCCACTACTAGTCTCGGTCACTAATGATGAATAAATGTACTGCCACTGCATTTATGGGTGCTGATATTACTGCATTTATGGGTGCTGATGTTACTGCATTTATGGGTGCTGATGTTACTGAAGTTATGGGTTTTGTTAGCTGCATGAAGTACCAATAAATATAGCCTTATTGATAATTTGCATTTTTATTCTCGTGTGTGATTGTGTAGAGAGGGCCCCAGTGCACTGTATTGCCCGGGGGCCTATAATGCTCTTAAGATGGCACTGACTGGGTCTTGAGGATGGATTACTGGCCAGAGCTTGCACAGTATGCAATTGAGGTACTAACCTGTCCTGCATCCAGCGTTCTTTTGGAACGCACATTCAGTGCTGCTGGAGGCTTTGTAACCGATCACAGGGTGCGCCTGTCCACCGACTTGGTCGATCGACTGACCTTCATAAAAATGAATCAGTCTTGGATCACAACCATCTACCAAGCACCTGATACTGATGTAACCGAATAATTTTTTGGGAAATGTCAGATCCCTTGAAGACTGCCTATGCTGATGCTGAGTGACTATCCTGTTATGATGAGTGACTATCCTCTTCCTACTCAATAATCATGCTGATAGCTTGAAAGAACATTTTTGGTTCTGGGAACCGCTACCAGTGGCTAAGGCCTAATTTTTCAGCCCCTGTTTAACAGGGGCGTGCATTTACAAATTTTGATGCAATGCTTTGCAGCAGGGCTCATTGCTGTGCTCCAACTACAGTATCTGTGAGGGGTTGCAGTGTTGTGGCACCAGCACCAGTGCCTAAGGCCCAATTTTTCAGCCCCTGTTTAACAGGGGCGTGTAAATACAATTTTTAATGAAATACTTTGCAGCAGGGTTCATTGCTGCGCTCCAAGTAAAGTATCTGTGAGGGGTTGCAGTGTTGTGGCACCAGTGCCTAAGGCACAATTTTTCTGCCCCTGTTCAACAGGGGCATGTAATTACAATTCTTGATCTAATAGTTCACAGCAGGGCCCATTCCTGCGCCCACCAAGAGTAACTTTGAGGGCTTACAGTGTTGTGGCAACACCACCACCACCACCACCAAAGGCCCAATTTTTCTGCCCCTGTTCAACAGGGGCATGTAATTACAATTCTTGATCTAATATTTCACAGCTGGGCCCATTCCTGTGCCCACCAAGAGTAACTGTGAGGATTTACAGGGTTGTGGCACCAGCACCACCACCACCACCACCAAAGGCCTAATTTTTCCTACCACTGTTCAACCATGTCATGTAATTACAAATCTTGATCTAATGTTTCACACAGCTGGGCCCATTCCTGCGCCCACCAAGAGTAACTGTGAGAACTTACAGTGTTGTGGCACCAGCACCACCACCAAAGGCCCAATTTTTCCTACCACTATTCAACAATGTCATGTAATTACAATTCTTGATCTAATAGTTCACAGCAGGGCCCATTCCTGCACCCACCAAGAGTAACTGTGAGGGCTTACAGTGTTGTGGCAACACCACCACCACCACCACCACCAAAGGCCCAATTTTTCTGCCCCTGTTCAACAGGGGCATGTAATTACAATTCTTGATCTAATATTTCACAGCTGGGCCCATTCCTGCGCCCACCAAGAGTAACTGTGAGAACTTACAGTGTTGTGGCACCAGCACCATCACCACTACCAAAGGCCCAATTTTTCCTACCACTGTTCAACAATGGCATGTAATTACAATTCTTGATCTAATAGTTCACAGCAGGGCGTTCCAGCGCCCACCAAGAGTAACTGTGAGGGCCTACAGTGTTGTGGCAACACCAAGACCTAAGGGCCAAATTTCTGCAGAGTATATACGGCAGGCCCCTACTTTCAAACATTCAACTTACAAACGACTCCTAGATGCAAACGGAAGGAGACAACTGGAAGTGAGAGGAAATCTACCCCTAGGAAGGGAAATTCTCTCCTGTAAGATTTAATATGGGAAAAAGGTGTCTCCTCTCCACTGATGCTTTAACACCAATCCTTGTTTCAATAAAAAAAACAAATTTTCAAAAAACATTTGTCATTGGGACGGAAAGTGTGGTGAATTGTTATGAACAGGTGCACAGACAGCAAAACAAATGTTACATGGGTCATAACCCTTCCCTAATCCCTATGTTTTCCAAAAAGCTTAAAAATAGATTTTTCGGCTGGAGCTACACTTTGAAAATGTACCTGTTCCAAATTACAAACAGATTTTACTTAAGAACAAACCTACAAATTGGATTACTACTCCTTGAATGTAAAAAGATCCTATGTGGGGCTGAGACTGGATGCAAGTGAAGGAAGGATTATTTTCAGGAGAGGAGATTGTACGGGGTCCCCTCTCTCCTGTTTGTATCTGGTGGAATCGCTTTAGGTACGATTTAGAGAAATTAAATTAAATAATATGACAGCAATAAAAATAGTTACGTACAATGTACGTGGGCTTAATAGCCCAAATAAGCGATACCAGATACTGCAGGAAATGAGGAGATCTTCGGCCAATATAGTGTTTCTACAAGAAACCCACCTGAAAGAGACAGCAAAGATTAGATTGAACTCAAAAGACTTCCCCATATGGATCCATAACTATTCTCCCAATAAAAGATCAAAAGGGACTGCGATAGGCTTCGATAAGAACACACGGTTTACATTGGAAGGTATGGAAATAGATCCGGAAGGCAGATATCTCTTTGTCAAAGGTTCCCTATTTAATATGAAATATACCTTGGTAAATGTTTACTGCCCTAACACACGCCCCGCAGTGTATTTGAGAAAAATCCTGAATAGATTGGAGGGCTTTAAAGAAGGGAAGGTGATATTAGCAGGGGACTTTAATTTTGTTTTTGACCCGGTGCTAGATACCCAACCAATGTCATTAAGGTCGGAGGGAAAATATCTTAGAGCAATTAAGCATAAACTGTTTCAAATGCATTTAATGGAGGCCTGGAGAATTCTACACCCTAGAGATAAAGACTTTACGTACTATTCATCGGTACATAGGTCATACTCTAGAATAGATTACTTCCTACTAGACCACCAGCTACTAGAGGGATTGAGAGGGGTAGAAATAAAATCAATAACGCTTTCTGACCATGCTCCGGTCGAGATGACCCTGGATATAGGGGAAATCCTGGCCAGCCAGGGGGTATGGAGATTAGATGAATCCCTCCTAAATGACACCAAGATAGCCAGCGATATAGAAAAGGAATTGGGTCTATTCTTTAAAGAAAATGACATAGAAAATATCACTCCTTCGATACTATGGGAAACACATAAAGTATATATAAGAGGGAGGATGATAGCAGAAAAGGCTAAAAGAAAGAAAATTAGGCAGTACCAGAAACAAACCCTACTAGGAGAAATCCTGGGCCTGGAACAGAAACACAAAGAAAGTCAGGAAGAGCAAACCTTGATATTATTAACTGAGAAAAGAGAAAAGTTACGGGATCTAATGGAACAAGAAACCAAATGGGTATTTAACAATATAAACAAGAAATTTTATGCAACGGGGAATAAACCAGGGAAACATCTAGCAAGGATAATTAAGCCCAGAAATACACAGAACTTTATCTCAAAAATGAAAGACACTAAAGGCGATATGAGGTATTCTACAAAAGACATAATTAAAATATTTCAAGACTATTATCAAAATTTATATAACCTAAATAAAGAACAAGGTTTAATGGAAACCCAGAGCAGAAGAAAGAAAATCAAACAATACTTAGAAAGGGCCAAGATTCCGATAATGGTAGAAGAAGTAATTAATAAGTTAGATGAGGAAATATCAAGGGAGGAAATAAGCCAAGTAATTAAAAATATTAAAATGGGAAAGAGCCCGGGCCCAGATGGGTATACCTCACTCTACTATAAGAGATATGGAGAAATCCTGATACCGTACTTCCAGGAATATATGAACACCATAGGAGGAGGTATGATGATGCGTGATGAAGCATTGGGTGCCCACATAACTCTTATAGAGAAGGAAGATAAGGATCCCTCATTATGTGCTAGCTATATGCCTATATCACTGATTAACGTTGATATAAAGATCTATGCAAACATTTTGGCAGAGAGATTAAGACCTTTCATGCCAGAGCTGATTGAAAATGACCAGGCAGGGTTTGTACCAGGGAGGGAAACGAGGGACAATGTCCTGAGAGCGTTATTCCTGATACAAAAAGCAAAAAAAAGTAAAATACCAGCTCTATTTCTGTCAGTAGACGCCGAAAAGGCTTTTGACAGACTAGACTGGGAATTTATGCTAGCAACAATGAGGTATATAGGATTAGGTCCTAATATGCTTAGATGGATATGGGCACTGTACTCTAAACCCTCTGCACAGGTTCGGGTTAACGGGACCCTCTCAGATAGCTTTCCACCCTTTAATGGAACTCGTCAGGGCTGCCCGCTTTCACCCCTTCTGTTTGTCCTCTCATTAGAGCCACTGCTAGCAACTATTAGAACTAATCAGGAGATAGAGGGGATAAAGGTAGATGGGAGGGAACATAAGATCTCTGCGTTCGCGGACGATATGATGCTGTATGTATCAAATCCAAGGCAAACACTACCAAGGATAATGGAGGAATATGAAAAATATGGAGAGATCTCAAATTTAAAAATTAATAAAGAGAAGACTGAAATATTAAGTATATCCTTAAGTTCGAAAGAACGCAGGGACCTTGGGGCCCTTTACCCATTTACATGGAAACAGAAGGGGATGAAGTATTTGGGGATATACTTGTCCAACATGGAGAGGGACCTTTATGAAGATAACTATATTCCCCTATTAAATAAAATAAAAATAGAACTGAAGGGGTACCCAATAGAAAAACTATCATGGCTGGGTAGAATAAACATTATTAAAATGATGATACTGCCTAAAGCACTATACGTTTTTCAAACACTCCCAATAAAAATCCCAGATATGTACTTTAAAATACTGGGGAAGATAATAAGGAGATTCATATGGAAAGAAAAGAAGCCTCGCATATCAGTAGAGACCCTGACTAGATCTAGACATGAGGGAGGACTATACCTTCCAGATTTTAGAAGATACTATGAGGCAGCGGTATTAAAAAGGATAACAGACTGGATACAGGGAAATGGACAGAGAAAAAAATGGGTAGGAATAGAAGAGAGTTTGTGTAATGGGGACCTGGGAAAGAGAATATGGATTCCAAACCAATATAGAGGCCTAACACAAGAAATACCTTCAATAACAACAGAAACCTTTAGATTATGGGATAGAGTATGTAAAACAAAAAAGTGGCTCTATAACAGTCCGTTGTTGCCCCTCACGGGTACAGACTACTTCCCGCCAGGAAAGGGGGATGGGGCCTTCCTGGGATGGACAACCTCAGACACATTAAAACTGAAGGATGTTCTGAAGGGGAACATTATCTGCCCAATTTCAGAAATACGAGAAAAATATGGACCCTCTATAGGTGACAGCTGGAGGTATAGACAAGTCCAACATTTTGTAAATACACTACCGAAACCCCTGCGTGCTATGAATGAGTTGACCTCATGGGAAAAACTTATAGAGCAGGGGGGGAACGGGAAGGCAGGGGATATTGAACATATATGCGATATTGTTACCCCCAAAGGGCCCCGAGACAATGAAAATATTGGAAAATTGGGAATTAGAACTTAATCAAATTATAATAGATGAAAAGAAGAGCCTAATCTTTGACTATGTCCATTCTACCTCAATAGAGGCAAAAGTAAAAGAAATGAATTATAAGCTTTTAACTAAATGGTATTTGGTTCCAACAAAACTACATAGGATAAATAAGGAGTTATCACCCTTATGTTGGAGAGAGTGTGGGCTGGAGGGAACACACGCCCATATATGGTGGCACTGCCCCCTGATACAGGAATATTGGAGAGAGATCTTAAGACTGATAGAGAAGATTAGTGGATTTAAGGTCAAATTAGATCCCTGGTATTGCCTGTTTCATAATACGGAGATGACAAAGAAAAAATATAGAACAACTTTGATACCATATATGCTGAATGGAGCCAAAGCACTTATACCACGGAATTGGAAAGAAAAAAAAGTGCCATCAATAGGAGACTGGTTGAGAGAGATGGATAGAATTAGACTGATGGAGGAGTTGCTCTCAAATCATAATGGAAGTAGATCAAAGTATGATAGAGTTTGGAAGAGATGGAGAGAGTTTAAGGAATCAGAGGCCTACATAGAGGGGTTGGGGGGTTAGGGAATGACTTTTCTTCTTTCTCTGTCCTTTCCCTTCATAGATTCCTCCCCCCCCTTTTTCTTCTCCCCCCCCCCTTTTTTTTTCTTCTATATGTATGTGTATGTGTGTGTGTATGTGTATATGTGTATATATGTATGTATATGTATATATATATATATATATGTATATATATGTGTTGTGACAGCAGGAAGGTAAAGTCACCTGGTTGCATCCAGGGGGGTAGATATATTTCGCCCAGATTCAGGCTTTACGCCGACTTATACAACTAGGTGGAGAGTTGTATAAGCCCAGCTGAGGCTAGTGGGCTCATGGATGACTCATACCTCTAGGGAGAGTGTGGGGCGTCGTGCAGACAGGGAGTTGATGAGACCAGCTGAAGCTTGTCAGCTCATTTAGGCCTCTATAAAAACTCCCAGCTTCATTAGATGTTAGCTCATGCCTGGAACCAGACCTGTGTGGACTGTCTAGGGAGAGTGAACCCCTGTGCGGTGAGACAAAGCCTGTGTGGCTATTTGCTTGGACATTTAAAACCAGGGACTTAGGGACTAGGACAGCACTAGGCTGATCCCAGTTGTTAGTTAGGAAACCTGTATGTTTAGTCAGAGGTCAAGTTGACCAGGATTTATTTTGGTTATGTTTCTTTTGCTTTGCTGTGTTTTGTCACTGTAAATAGAAAATAAACCGCACCTTTTTGATTTTGAAAACCACAACCTCCGTTTGCTGGGCCTGTTTTTGTGTGGGGAGCCCATCTCGGGGGTCACACACACCCGCTGCCGAGCTAACCCCCTCACAGTTGGTGGAGAATGCAGGCAGTTTTTTTTTAAGCCAGCATGGAGGAGATACTGAAGCAGCTGGCTCTAGCAAATGCCAATCAACAGCAGACAAATGCAGGTTTGCAAAAGAGCCTTGCAGCTCATCAACAGAGCCTTGCAGCTCAACAACAGAACTTCGCAGCCCAGCAGCAAGCTCATCAACAGAGCCTTGCAGCCCAGCAGCAAGCTCACCAACAGAGTCTGGAAGCTCAGCAACAAGCCCAGCAGCAATCTGAGGCCCGCTTCATAGACCTGTTACAGAAGCAAGAGCAGAGACTACAACAAATGGAAGCAGTAATGCAGCAACGTCCGCAGACCAGTGAGGAAAGCCGTCCCACTAATACCGCGTCCTTTGGGGTGAGTCGTTTATTGACAAAAATGACTGGAGAGGATGATCCAGAGGTATTTTTGACCACATTTGAAAGGACTGCTGAAAGAGAAAAGTGGCCTGAGGAGCAGTGGGCTGGACTGGTGGCTCCTCTGTTAACTGGTGAATCGCAGAAGGCTTACTATGACCTAGAGCCTGACCAAGCAAAAGACTATGTGATGCTAAAAGCTGAAATATTGGCAAGGCTGGGTGTCACCCAGGCTGTCCGGGCTCAGCGTGTGCATAACTGGACTTTCCAGCTTGGAAAACCCCCCAGGTCTCAAATATATGATCTCATTCACCTGAGCAGAAAGTGGCTACAGCCAGAGACTTTGTCCGCACCAAAGATTGTGGAACGTGTTGTAATGGATCGGTTTTTGAGAGCTCTTCCTACTGCCATCCAAAAGTGGGTAAGCCATGGAGACCCAGAGACGGCCGATGGTCTTGTGGATCGTGTGGAGAAATACTTGGCTACAGAGAACCTGACGGCCTCTTCCAGAGACACTCGGACTTTCCACCCTAAGACCAGACCATCCCCAGGGGCGGATAAGAGGATTCCAAGGGGTGAGGGTGGAGAGAGTGAGAGGGTGGGAGCTCTACCCCAAGTTTGGCGAGAACAGCCTGGGAAATCAGCGGCTCAAGAGGCCGCAAGAAGGATCGTTTGCTACCGCTGCCGGCAAGCGGGACATATTGCAGCCAATTGCCCGGTTGTGGAGGAACCCATGCAGTGTGACTTTCTGACGGGCAGACGTCAGTCGCTGTGTGCGACAGTCGCATGCACTGCCATTCGAGGAACTGAGAAACATTTATGCAAAATGTGTGTTAATGGTAGAAATGTTGTGGTATTGCTGGATTCAGGTAGCCTTGTGACCCTGATAAAGGCTGAGTTAGTTAAAACAGAGGTCTCTGGGAAAAGCAAGGTAGCTGTTATTTGTGTGCATGGGGACACCCGAGAGTATCCAGTGACTACAGTGTGTTTCGAGACCCCCAAAGGTACCCTCTCTCATCCAGTGGGCTTAGTATCTCAGTTACCGCATGACGCCAATGTGGGAAGGGATTTTCCGAAGTTCTGGGAACTGTGGGATGATCCTGAGCCCCCCACTGGTGCCCCTATGTACCAGGAATGTGATAGCCAGAACTCCCCTGAGAGTGGTGAGGACTCTCCGGAATTTCCCTTATCAGTATTGGCAGGGGAGACTCAAGAAACTGGAGAGGAGCCCACCTCCTCAGACGAAAACCTACCGTCTGTGGAGTTTTCTGATCTTGAGGTTCACAGGGAAAACTTTGCCACAGAACAGTTGAAAGACCCCACCCTAATAAAGGCACGGGAAAACGTAGTGAAAATAGATGGCGAGTTAGTGAACCCAGATAATACCTGCACTTACCCATACTTCAGCGTAGAGAAGGACCTACTGTATCGGGTGGCAAAAAGGGCAGAAGAAACCGTTGAGCAGCTTGTGGTGCCCAAACCTTACAGGAAGTTGGTGTTGGAGTTGGCCCATGGGCACATTCTTGGAGGTCATCTGGGGACAGAGAAAACCCGAGAGAGGGTATTACAGAGATTCTATTGGCCGGGGGTGATGAAGGACATAGAAAATTATTGTTCCTCCTGCCCTGTGTGTCAGAGGTCGGCCCCGATGCCACATTTCCGTAGCCCGCTGGTCCCTCTACCCATCATTGAGGTCCCGTTTGAGAGGATCGCCATGGATTTGGTAGGTCCTATAATCAAGTCCGCTAGGGGGCACCAGTACATATTAGTTATAATGGACTATGCCACCCGTTATCCAGAAGCGATCCCTCTCCGAAATACCTCGGCCAAAACCATAGCCAAAGAGCTATCTCTTGTGTTTAGCCGGGTGGGTATTTGTAAAGAACTGCTTACGGACCAAGGTACACCCTTTATGTCCCGGGTTATGAAGGAGCTGTGTAAATTGTTCAAAGTGACGCAATTACGTACATCTGTGTATCACCCCCAAACCGATGGGCTGGTTGAAAGATTCAACAAAACCCTAAAACAAATGTTGAAGAAAGTGGTGGATAGAGATGGAAAGGATTGGGACTGTCTACTTCCTTATCTGATGTTTGCTATTAGGGAGGTGCCCCAATCCTCTACGGGATTCTCCCCCTTTGAGTTACTGTATGGGAGACACCCAAGAGGGCTGTTGGATATTGCCAAGGAAACTTGGGAAAGTGAGAGTTCTCCCCACAGGAGTGTGATTGAGCATGTCGCCCTGATGCAAGACCGAATTGCACAGGTAATGCCCATCGTGAAGGAACATTTGGCCCAAGCGCAGTTAGCACAGCAGAGAGTGTACAACCGTGGAGCCAAGACCCGTACCTTTTCCCCGGGGGATAGGATACTGATACTTGTCCCTACGGTTGAAAGTAAATTCCTTGCCAAATGGCAAGGCCCCTACGAGATAATGGAAAAAGTGAGCGAAGTGAATTACAAGGTCAGACAACCAGGAAGGCGAAAGCCCGAACAGATCTATCACGTTAATCTGTTGAAAGCCTGGAGGGATAGAGAGTCCCTAGTCGCAGATTCTTGGTCACCAGCTCAAGCTGGTTGCGTGATTCCTGAGGTTGGAATAGCAGCCACCTTGTCACAACCCCAACAACAGGAGGTTAAGGAGTTTGTGCTTCGCAACAAGGAGGTATTCTCTGAGCTGCCGGGACAAACATCTGGGGTAGAGCATGACATCATTACCCCGCCCGGTGAAAGGGTGAAGTTAAAACCCTATCGGATCCCAGAGGCCCGACGGGAGGCAATACGGGAGGAAGTACAGAAAATGCTGAACTTAGGGGTGATAGAGGAGTCCCAAAGTGATTGGTCTAGTCCCATTGTGTTGGTGCCTAAACCGGATGGGAGCTGGCGATTTTGTAACGATTTTCGTCAGTTGAACAAAGTTACAAAATTTGACACCTACCCCATGCCACGTATAGATGAGTTGATCGACCGGCTGGGAACAGCCCGATACATGACGACTCTTGACCTCACAAAAGGGTATTGGCAAATCCCCCTGGCCAAATTGGCCAAAGAGAAAACCGCATTTTGTAACCCCAGACGGGGCGTTCCAATATAAAAGAATGCCGTTCGGGTTACAGAATGCGCCGGCCACATTCCAGCGGAAAATGGACCAGATGCTGAGGCCCCATCGGAAGTATGCTGCGGCTTACCTGGATGACGTAATTGTCCATAGCACAGATTGGGCCTCACATCTGCCAAAAGTGCAAGCAGTCCTGGACTCTGTTCGGGAAGCGGGGTTTACGGCTAACCCCAAGAAGTGTACCATTGGGCAGGAGGAGGCCAAATATCTTGGGTACACCATTGGGAGGGGAGTAATAAAACCCCAACTCAACAAAGTCGAGGCCATCCAGAGTTGGCCACGTCCCAACAGCAAGAAGCAGGTACGAGCCTTTCTGGGAATCGCTGGGTATTATCGGCGATTCATTCCCCACTTTGCTTCTAAGGCTGTGCCCCTAACCAACCTAACGAAGGGGAAAGGGTCGGTCATGATTAAATGGACCCCCGAGGCTGAGGCAGCATTCCAATTCTTGAAACAAGCCTTATGTAGCCAGCCAGTGTTGTACTCACCCGACTTCTCTAAAGACTTTGTCGTACAAAGTGATGCGTCAGATGTGGGGTTAGGAGCAGTATTGTCCCAGGTCTGGAACGGGGAAGAGCACCCAGTCATTTACCTCAGCAGGAAGTTGAAGTCCCATGAGGTAAATTACGCCACCGTTGAAAAGGAGTGTTTAGCGGTGAAGTGGGCTCTAGATTCCCTTCGGTACTACCTGCTAGGTAGGCACTTTGACATGGTTACGGATCACGCTCCGTTAAAGTGGATGGCTCAAAACAAGGAAACAAATAGAAGAGTGAATAGGTGGTTCCTGGCCCTCCAGGAATTCAACTTCACAGTAAAGCATCGCCCTGGCGTTCAAATGGGGAATGTGGATGCTTTGTCTCGAGTACATGAATGCCTGATTGCTGGTGTTCCAACCCCGAGGTTAAAACAAGAGGGGGGGTATGTGACAGCAGGAAGGTAAAGTCACCTGGTTGCATCCAGGGGGGTAGATATATTTCGCCCAGATTCAGGCTTTACGCCGACTTATACAACTAGGTGGAGAGTTGTATAAGCCCAGCTGAGGCTAGTGGGCTCATGGATGACTCATACCTCTAGGGAGAGTGTGGGGCGTCGTGCAGACAGGGAGTTGATGAGACCAGCTGAAGCTTGTCAGCTCATTTAGGCCTCTATAAAAACTCCCAGCTTCATTAGATGTTAGCTCATGCCTGAAACCAGACCTGTGTGGACTGTCTAGGGAGAGTGAACCCCTGTGCGGTGAGACAAAGCCTGTGTGGCTATTTGCTTGGACATTTAAAACCAGGGACTTAGGGACTAGGACAGCACTAGGCTGATCCCAGTTGTTAGTTAGGAAACCTGTATGTTTAGTCAGAGGTCAAGTTGACCAGGATTTATTTTGGTTATGTTTCTTTTGCTTTGCTGTGTTTTGTCACTGTAAATAGAAAATAAACCGCACCTTTTTGATTTTGAAAACCACAACCTCCGTTTGCTGGGCCTGTTTTTGTGTGGGGAGCCCATCTCGGGGGTCACACACACCCGCTGCCGAGCTAACCCCCTCACAGTGTATATATTTATAGGCTCTGAGCAGGAGCCTTCTTAAATTATCTCACTTATAATCTTTATTCACTTGATTTTGCTGATTTTAATTACCACTTACATTTGATATTAAAATCCCCTTTTTTTTTTTTTTTTTTGAGGTTAATAATTTATTTATCTATTTTTTTTTCTCTCCTTTGCCACAATAGTGGGCCCCTAGTGGAAGCCTTCCTGATTAGTAAAAAAAAAAAAAAGAACAAACCTACAGTCCCTGTCTTGTTTGTACCGCCTGTATAATGCTGATTAGAGTATAGGGCCTTTTTTTTATTTGGGTGCGGGGTTCCCCTTAATATCCATACAAGACCCAAAGGGGCTGGTAGTGGGCTGGGGGGGTACCCATGCCATTTTTCTCAATGATTTTCATCCATATTGCCGGGACCACACATTACATTAAAGCCGCAAGCAGTTTTAAATTACTTTTTTTCCTTTAGAAATTTCATTTTGTGCAGGGACAGTTCTAAACACGGGAAACGCGTGCCACTTCACCGGCATACTTTAGACACCCTCCAGGTACGATATTTAAAGGAATATTTCACTTTTTTTTTCACTTTATGCATCATTAAAATCACTGCTCCCGAAAAAACTGCAGTTTTTAAAACGTATTTTTGCATTGATACATGTCCCCTGGGGCAGGACCCGGGTCCCCAAACCCTTTTTAGAACAATAACTTGCATATTAGCCGTTATAATTAGCACTTTTAATTTCGAACGTTTGCATCCATTGTATTTAATAGGGTTCTAAAGTTCGCGCAAACTTTCGGTCCGTTAGCAGGTTCTGGTGCGAACCGAACCGGGGGGTGTTCGGATGATCCCTACTTATAGGGGGTCATTTACTATAGTACTGCATGCTAATTAGCACTCAAAATAGCGCCAAAACGGAATTCACAATAGCGCTGGGGCAAAAATACTCCCAAAACCGAATTTACTATAATGCCCAGACAAACAGATAGCACCAGGGCTGTATCTTGGCCTAGGCCGACAAGGCCCAGGCCTAGGGCGGCACTTTGCGGGGGGCGGCAAAAAAGCCGCCCCCCTGCACAAAAACATCCCCCCGACCCGTCCTCCCGAGTCCTGGCTCCCGCGGCCTTCTCCCGCTCACATACAGCCTCCCGTGAGCACACACGCGGCGCATCTGCTGCCCACAGCCACTGAGGTGCCTGACCAGTGGCGGAGTGATCTACAGCCTTGTGTGCTGCGCCGGGGTCTTGGGAGCCTGGATGTATCTTCTTCAGACAACAGGAAATCCCGCCCGCTGCTTCACCATGCAGCGTGACATCCAGGCAGCCCAGACTCAGGTAGGAGGACACCGCTGTAAGGGGAGAGTGGGGAGCCCGAGTGTATGGCAGCCAAGGAGTGAGTAGAAGGCTGTGCAGTCTCATTGTGCTGTGTTTGGACTGGTGGCAGCCCATTTTTGCTGGGACTTGTAGTGCCCCGTTTTTGCTGGGACTTGTAGTGCACTGTGGGGGCTGAAATATGGCAGCCCCGTTTTTGCTGGGACTTGTAGTGCCCCGTTTTTGCTGGGACTTGTAGTGCACTGTGGGGGCTGAGATATGGCAGCCCCGTTTTTGCTGGGACTTGTAGTGCACTGTGTGGGGGCTGAGATATGGCAGCCATGTTTTGCTGGGACTTGTTGTGCACTGTGTGGGGGCTGAGATATGGCAGCCATGTTTTGCTGGGACTTGTAGTGCACTGTGTGGGGGCTGAGATATGGCAGCCATGTTTTGCTGGGACTTGTAGTGCACTGTGTGGGGGCTGAGATATGGCAGCCATGTTTTCTGGGACTTGTAGTGCACTGTGGGGGCTGAGATATGGCAGCCTTCTATGCTGAGACTTGTAGTGCCTTGGACTGAGGAATCCTCATTCCACCACAGAGGGCACTACAAGTCCCAGCAGAGTGGGCTGCCATTCTTCCATCCCCTGTAGTCTAGGGCACTACAAGTCCCAGCATAAGAGGCTGCCTTATCTCAGCCCCCCAGAGGGCACTGCAAGTCTCAGCAAAACAGGAGAAAGAGCTGGGGGGATTGTACTGGGAGGGGAGAGAAGGAGGCACAGGTTTGAGATGAGGGGGGATTTTTTCTGAACGTGAGGATTTGCGCTGGAAGGGGGGGATGGGGGAGGATTTGTGCTGGAAGGGGGAGATGGGGGAGGATTCGTACTGGGAGGGGGAGATGGAGGAGGATTTGTGATGGGAGGGGGGATTTATGCTGGGAGGGGGAGATGGAGAAGGATTTGTGCTAAAAGGGGGGATTTGTGCTGGGAAAGGGGAGGTTAAGGCAAGGGTTTGTGCTGAGAAGGGGGATTTTCACTGGAAGGGGTTATATGAGGGTGAGGATTTGTGCTGAAGGGGGTATTTTTACTGCTAGGGGGAGATGGAGGGAGTGGTGGTCTGGAAGGGGTGTGGTTTACAGATGATAGGGCGGGTCTTAAATATGAAGGGGTGTGGTTTTGACAGGAAGGGTGGGTCGTATTTAAATTAGGGGGTGCATGAATTTAGTCAGGCCTAGGGCAGCACAAAACCTAAATACACCACTGGATAGCACCCAACCCCTTACTCTTGCTAGGACCTGGAGAATTGCACATAGAAATAATGTTTAGAGCAAGATATTATCGCCTAAATGGTACTGAAATATGTGGTATATTGTTTAAGGATAATCTGCTTTTAAACTGTATTAAAAAGTGTTATATACACTGAAATATCTTTAAAAGTCTGAGAAGAGATACATTTCCTGTCTCTTTACAACTAGGTGCCAGCACAACTGAGCATGCTCAGACATGCAAATTACTCTCATTTTAACTCTCATACTTTACTTTAACAAGAGTTAAAGTAAATACCAAAATGAGCGCTGGGTTAAAAGCATTTTTGAGAGTGAAAATGAGAGTTATGTAGCCTAATGCAAGTTTCAGCCATTGATTCTAATAGTACAATTGTAACATACCTAAATAAATACTTTTCATGTTAAGATGAAATGTATCTTTCTCTGAAAGAAATTCTCCTTGCAACAATGTTGCTTCTTCTCCATCTATTTTGTTTTTAACCACTTCCCTACTGGGCACTTAAACCCCCTTCCTGTCCAAGCCATTTTTCAGCTTTCAGCGCTGTCACACTTTGAATGACAATTGTGCAGTCATGCAACGTTGTACCCAAACTAATTTTGCGTCCTTTTTTCCCCACAAATAGAGCTTTCTTTTGGTGGTACTTGATCACCTCTGCGGTTTTTATTTTTTGCGCTATAAACAAAAGAAGAGCGACAAGTTTAAAAAAAACACAATATTTTTTACTTTTTGCTATAATAAATATTCATTTTTTTTTTTACATTTTCCTCAGTTTAGGCCGATACGTATTCTTCTACATATTTTTGGTAAAAAAAATCGCAATAAGCGTATATTGATTGGTTTGCGCAAAAGTTATAGCGTCTACAAAATAGGGGATAGATTTATAGCAATTTTTTTTTTTTTTACTAGTAATGGCGGCAATCAGCGATTTTTATTGTGACTGCGATATTGCAGCGGACACATCGGACACTTTTGACATATTTTTGGGACCATTCACATTTATACAGCGATCTGTGCTATAAAAATGCATTGATTACTGTATAAACATGACTGGCAGGGAAGGGGTTAACACTAGGGGGCGAGGAAGGGGTTAAATGTGTTCCCTATTTGTGATTCTTACTGTGGGGGGGAGGGGACTGACTGGGGGAGGAGACCGATCTGTGTCCCTATGTACAAGGGACACACCATCGGTCTCCTCTCCCTGACAGGACGTGGATCTGTGTGGTTACACACACAGATCCACGGTCCTGCTCGGTTACTGGGCAATCTCGGGTGCCCGGTGGGCACGCGCATCGGGTCCCCAGTGACGCGGCACGCCCCCTAGTGGATTTTAAAGGCGCATCGTCATATGACGTCCGCCCTGAATAACAGTGTCTTCTTGCCGCCGTCATTTGACGGCGGCCGGTTGACAACTGGTTAAGAATGTTAATGTGGAATGTTTTCATATTTTGGTAAAATATTTTTTTCTCTGTCTCACTTGTTTCTGTCCATCTCACAAAAATCTTTACCCAAACTCACACAGGTGTCTTTACAGACCACAAACTATACCATCGCTAAGGCCCCTTTCACACTGGGGCGTTTTTCATGCGGTTTAGCGCTAATAATAGCGCTGTTATACTGCATGAAAAAATCCTGCCCTGTGTCTTCAATGTGAAAGCCCGAAGGCTTTCACACTGAAGCGGTGCGCTAGCAGGACCGCTCCAAAAGTCCTGCTAGCCGCTTCTTTACAGCGGTAAAGGAGCGGTGTGTTCACCGCTCCTTTACCGCGGTCTCCCATTGAAATCAATGGGACAGCGCGGTAATACCGCCCGCAAACCGCGGCAATAGCCGCGGTTTGCGGGCGGTATTAACCCTTTTTCGGCCGCTAGCGGGGGTTAAATTAACCCCCCTAGCGACCGCATACCGCGGTAAGAACGACAGTATAGCAGCGCTGAAAATCGCGCTGCTATACCGCCACCGCACCTGCCCGCCCCAGTGTGAAAGGGGTCTAATGCAAATGAAAAATTTGTCACAATTTTGTTTGTTTTTTATTATTTCCAAATGATCATAATTTGAGCCCAAAAAATGTGGTATGTGTACCAACATCAGAAATCAAAATGTCATTCCCAAAAATCAGAGAGTAACTATCACTATTCTACACTCAAACAACAAGAACCACCAAATATCACAAAATAAATCAAGAAGAATAACTTCTGACTAATGTAATTCCACCACCTATAAAGAAATGCAGTATTTATGTGTAGGAGGGTTTCACATGTAGCAGAACAGTGGCTAACAGGTTAGCACTTTGAATCCCTTTGAATCCCAAACATGCCACTTCATGTAGAGAAGTTGTCTGTTCTCCCTATGTTGTTAACTCCTGACTCAGATCCTGACATAAATTATGTCTAAATGTAGTATTTATGTGTAGGAGGGTTCCACCACCATTGAAAATTGTGTGATATGTTTTCCATGGGCAAGGACTATAATCAGCCTTAACATTTACCCACCATCACTAATTGCAGCCTCAAACCAAGCCTAAACCCACAAAATCAGCCATAACCAGCCTTAAAAACAGATGGCATATACCAGAAACAGGTTGTTCAGTGTCTCTCTGGCCTTCCACAGTACATCTGCATTGATTAACTTCTTGCACCCCTGGTACTTAGGACAGTTTGACCACCACAGGGATGCAGCCTACAAACATGTGGCAACACAGTGTCTTCTGACTAGCAGCACTGAGGTTCTTGGTTTGAATCTCAATCCTGCTCCCTGGCTAGAGGTTTCTATGTTCTTCCTCTGTTGTGCTGTAAAAGTTTATTTTTCACCAGTGATTACATTTTTGATGGGTGTCACATAATGGGACCCCAAGAAATCACGTTAAAAAATCAAGCAAGAATAGGCGATGAAGAACACAAAGTGGCTGCATATGCAGACGACATACTCCTATACCTAACAAAACCAAGATTGTCTTTGCCCAATGTAGTAAAGGAAATAAAAAAATATGGGGACCTCTCAAACTTTAAGATTAACCCAATAAAAACTGTAATCTTGTACTTAGGAATAGACAAAAGGGAAGAAAGATTACTACAGAAAGAATTTCCGTTCACTTGGGAGACAAAAAAATTAACATAACTAGGAATCAAAATAACAACAACGTTAGAAGAACTGTATCCAGCCAATTTTATCCCCTTATTAAATGAAATCAAAGTAGAATTAAAAAACATCTCCAAGAGATCCATTTCATGGACAGGAAGAATTAACATATTAAAAATGTTGATCCTCACGAAAGTGACATATAGGCTGCAGATGCTCCCAATAGATATACCCCAACCGTTCTTTAAGGCAATGAAAACAATGATTTTGAAATATATATGGCAGGGTAAAAAGGCCAGAATAAAGTATACACTATTAATCCGAAGGGAAAAAAAACGGGGGCATGTCCTTACCAGACATAAAAAGATACCATAAGGCGATAATCTTAGCTAGACTAGCGGAAGGGGCAAACCCACATACAAAAAAGAAATGGGCACAAATGGAAGATATATTAAGCATGACGCACTTACAAAAAAATATATGGGTACCACCGAAATTCAGAACACTGGGTATAGATACACACAATATGACTAGGAAGGTATTTAAAATATGGGACACATTGCACCGGCACGAAAAATGGAAATATAACTCTCCATTAATTCCGTTAGCAGGTACAGCAATTTTTACACCAGGAAACGGGACACGATTGGGAAAGCTACTGGGAACTGCACAATTAAAAGACATAATCACACTAGGTAAAATGAGAACAAAACAAGATTTAACCACAAAGTATGGGTGGAGTCAGCTTAGTGACTGGGAATATTTTCAATTAAAGCATTTAGTGAGCACTATCCCACAACCGAAAAGAAACGAAAAAGCACTAACCCCAATGGAAAAAATATGTGATAAAGGAAAGCCCCTGAGACATGGTATATCACAGGTGTATAAAATGATAACAGAATTAGAAACAAAAGGACCGTTATCCTTTATAGAAAAATGGGGGCAAGACCTGGGCAAAGAAATAGAGGAAAAGCAAATGATAGAAGCAATATACAGTTTTGCCTCTGACTCAACCACAATAGAAGCAAATTATAAGAACATGGTACGCTGGCACCTGATGCCAGAGAGAATGTATAAAATTCATCCTAACAATTCCCCATTATGTGGGAGGGGATGTAAGCAACTGGGAACAACAATGCATATGTGGTGGGATTGCCCAATAATAAAGGAGTACTGGGCAGAGATTCTGGACTATATTGAAGCAGTAACGGGGGAAAAAAACTTACAAAATGTCTGGACATGTTTATTTCATGGCACAAACAAAACAAAAAAGCAATATCGGAAAACATTAGTCCTACCCCTGATTAATGCGGCAAAGGGGCTAATCCCAAAAAACTGGATATCAACAAAAAAACGGCCATAAAAGAATGGATACAGCGAGTTGATTACATCTCTGAGATGGAATATCTGAGCCAGGGCGAGCAGGGAAAGGGGGAAAACTATAGAGCAATATGGGAAAAATGGAGAATCTTTAAAATGTCAGATAAATATGTTCAGGGAATGACAGAAAAAGATTAGAAATAAAGTAAAATAAGAAAGGAAAGGGACAGATCGGGGAGGGGGAGGGAAGAGGGAGGTAGGAAGTGGGGGGGGGGAGGGTAAGAGAGAAGGGAGGGGGGATGGGGAAGGGGTAAAAGGGAATGTAAAGAAATATGTAAAAGTACTTATTTTTTGTACCAAGTTTTTTACACCATTGTGGGTGTGTGTTGTAAGACGATAAATAATTTCCCAATAAAGAATATATGGATTTTTTTTTTATAAAAATCAAGCAAGTGTGGGTTTGCACCAAATCTAGAACTGTTTTTTTTTTGGCCCAGATATGGATGTATAAGTCTAGTGTGATCCTGCATGCATATTTTAATGTTGTATACTGATGATGAATGATAAATGCGCTTTGTCACCAGTTTGTTTGAAGCAGCCCTCACAACGTTGTAATTTCCTGTTTTGGACCCTCCACATGCCCAACAACGTACAAGTTATAAGTGATTTGGAGATTTTTGGGATCACTGATCATGGCCAGAGCCTTGGACATTTGTTATTTTGAGGTTTACCCTGCACAGATATCTATGCTGATACATTTTTTCATTTGTAAAGAGTGTGTATTCCTGATGAACAGGTGTGAGCGCTTGAGGCCTACATGAAGAGACAGAATCAATTACGCTGGTGGGTGTGTGCTTTACTGGGTGGGTGAGCAATCCTAGCTAGTTTATTTAACCACTTCTCCACCAAGGACGTCATATGACGTCCTTGACTTTGAGGGGGGATATTCTGAATGATGCCTGCAGCTACAGGCATCATTCAGATATCATTCTGTCATGCCAGCGATTCTGCGCACCATAAGAATGATCATAGCGGCAGTTCCGCCGCATGATCATTCTTATAGGCGGCGGGAGGGGACATCCCCCCTCCCGCCGCCATCCGGTGCTTCTCCATCGGGGGCCCGGAGAACGAATCGGAGACGTTGTGACATCACGCCCGATACCCGGAAGTAAACAAAGCCGCAATTGCGGCTGTCAGCATGAGATCGGGGAATTTTTTTCACCGATATCATGCTTTCCAGCCTGGAGGAGAGATGTGGGGTCTTATTGACCCCGCATCTCTCCATAAAGAGGACCTGTCACAAAGATTCCTTTTACAAGGGATGTTTACATTCCTTGTAATATGAATACAAGTGTTCCAAAAAAAATGTAAAAAAAAGTGTCAAAATAAAAAAAACTCAGTAAAAAAAAACAAAATGTAAATCGCCCCTGTCCACTGTAGCTCGCGCTCAGAAGCGAACACGCATGTAAGTCCCGCCCACATATGTAAACGTTGTTCAAACCCCACATGTGAATTATCGCCGCATGCGGTAGAGTGCGAGCAACAATTCTAGCACTAGACCTCCTCTGTATCTCGAAAATAGTAACCTGTAAAAAAAATTTAAGCGTCGCCTATGGAGATTTTTAAGTACCAAAGTTTGGCGCCATTCCATGAGTGTGCGCAACTTTAAAGTGTGACATGTTAGGTATCTATTTACTCGGCGTAACAGCATCTTTCACATTATACAAAAAATTGGGCTAACTTTACTGTTTTGTTATTTTTTAATTCGTAAAACCGTTTTTTTCCCAACAAAAGGCGTTTGAAAAATTATTGCGCAAATTCCGTGCAAGATAAAAAGTTGCAATGACCGCTATTTTATTCCCTAGGGTGTCTGCTAAAAAAATATATAATGTTTGGGGGTTCCGATTAATTTTGTAGCAAAAAAATGATGATTTTTACATGAAGGAGAGGAGTGCCAGAATAGGCCCGGTGGAGAAGTGGTTAAAGGACTGCATTTGTGGCGGTTGTTTGGCCTAAGAACCGTTCTGAATGTTTCTTTGCAGTGTGTATATCGGGTTACAAATAGATATGTTTTTTGTAGGTTTTTTTTGGGAGGGGGGTGTGCATAAATCCTGACCCACACCCCACTAAGACTGTTGTTTGATGATTGCTTCTAAATCTCACGTTAGACTTACAACTTCTATGTTATGGTTTAGATGAAAAGGAAGGTTCCTGCTAATTCATTCCTGCTGTGTGTGTATCAATGTAGTTTGTGTGCTGCCTTTTTGGCTTCTATTTTTGATAATCCTGCCATTTAGGGGTTTGGGGCAAGGACTTCTGATCACCACAAAGGTTTGTCGTGGTTGTTAATAGCTTGATTTGTATCCCTGATTTTCTAATGTGATTTGTTTAATGTGTCTAATTTTTAGTGTCCTACCCTTTTAGATTGTAAGCTCTTTTGAGCAGGGCCCTTCTAACTATATTGTCAAATGCTGGAGCATAATTTCCATGCCTTTTATAAAAAAAATTTGGCCCAAGTATATTAATGTAACAAATGTTTATTCTAATGTTGAAATAAAAAGTTGATTGTTTTTTGCTTTACCTTTTGCAGACTCAAAATACATATTTTATAAGTGCAAACTATTCATACCCCTTCAAATCTGTAATAAATCTAGTTGCATACAAAAGTTATTGGATGTGCACACATGCTTGTCTTTGATCAGAAAGTGTAATGGGGGAGGGGGAAGAACCCCCTCCCCAAAAAAACAACTAAATGTGCATTCTCTCTAAGCACCAAATTAAGAAAAAAAATACCATAAAAACAATAGTTTAAACAAAATTTGGCGCAGGGTCCCCCCCAAAAATTTATATCAGGTCCTTTGGGTCTGGTATTGATTTTAAAGGGAACTCAATGACAAAAATTGGCATGGGGTCCCCCCCAAATCCATACCAGACCCTTATCCGAGCATGCAGCCTGGAGGTCAGCGCCCCTCCTCCTGAACCGTACCAGGCCACATGCCCTCAACATGTTGATGGGGACAAGGGTCTCTTCCTGACAACCCTGGCCAGTGGTTGTCGGGGTCTGCGGGTGGGGGGCTTATCAGAATATGGAAGCCTCCTTTAACAAGGTGGCCCCCAGATCCCGGCCCCCCTATGTGAATGGGTAGGGGTACATTGCACTCCTACCCATTCACCCCAAAAAGCGGTGAAATTTGAAAAAAACAAGAGGCAGTTTTTGACAAATCCTTTATTCTAAAATAGTTCTGAGCTGTCTTCTCCCCAAACTCTCCCGTTGCCGTCTCTCCTGCTGCCATTTTCTCCTGCCACTGTCTCTCCCGATGCCATCTCTCCCGGTGCCATCTCTCCCGCCACCATCTTCTCCCACTGTTGTGTTCTTCCTCGCTGCTGTTTACTCGCTAAAAGAAGAAACACAAGGTTTGGGCTCTCCAGGTGACGTCATTGGATGGCCATGCCCCATGGCTGCATAAGAGATGCCAGACAGTGGGTGACAACACAACGGAGGAAGACATCCACAAAAGAAGAGCGGCTTTTTTCGTATTTAGCAGATAACACAGCAGTGGGAGAAGACAGCAGCGGGAGAAGATGGCGGCGGGAAAACGATGGCGGGAGAGATGGCACTGGGAGAGACAGTGGCAGGAGAAGACGGCTCTGGGACTTGTCAAAAACCGGTTCTTGTTTTCTTTTTACATTACACTGCTTTTTGGGGTGACTGGGTAGGTGTACAATGTACCTGATACCCATTCACATAGGGGGAAATCTGGGGACCCCCTTGTTAAAGGGGGCTTCCAAATTCTGAAAACCCCTCTGCCCACAGATCCCGACAACCACAGCCCAGGGTTGTTGGGAAGAGTCCCTTGTCTTTAAGAGCCCCCCTGCCCCAAAGCACCCGCCCCCCCATGTTGAGGGCATGCGGCCTGATATGGTTCAGGGGGGGTTGCTGGTTTTTCCCCTCCCTTTCCTGACCTCTAGGCTGCTGCATCGGATAAGGGTCTGGTATGAATTTTGGGGGGACCCCACGCCATTTTTAAAATTGTATTTTGGCGTGGGGGTCCCCTTCGAATCCATACTAGACCTGCTGTTTTTTTTTTTGCACATTCTTTTTTTTTACATTGAGCTGACAGTTGTTAAGGACGCAGCGGCTGGCTTCCCGGCCCCTTGCTTAGCAACCAGCTATATACTATGAAAATAAAAACTGCAAAGCTTACATCTTAATCAGCAGCATATGCTGACAATAGGCGAATGCCTGATAGCCAATGCCACATAAGCATGGTTGTTACCATAATATTATTGCATCAAATGCAAAACATTATTGTATAGAATTAAAAGAATCAAACATTAGTACATGTATTTCCTATGTATGATTGTGGTCAGCTCAGTGGCATAGTGGTATGCCCTGCTACCTTCAAAGGTTCAAGCCATGGATTTAAATCCCAGTGATGGTATCACCTACTGAAACCTTGCATTATACTCGGCAAGATATTCAAAAATCTCACACTAGTTAATTATGCAGGGTGTTAGTTTACATTTTAAATTTTTTGGGGGGTTTAATTTGTTGTGCACTGGAAAAATCAACACAGCTACCGTAGGTGGGTGGTAAGTTGGCTGGGATTTGAACGCATAACCTGAGTGCTTTGTAGACATCAATGCACACCACCAAGCTATTGTGCTATGTACCTGCATAATAGTGTAGTGTAGTGGGTACAATTGCTGGCACCCGGCTATTAAAAAATCCAGTCCAAAAACGGCGTGTGCCCCCCCCAAGTCCATACCAGGCCCTTCAGGTCTGGCCTGGGTTTTAAGGGGAAACCCACGCCAAATTTATAAAAAAAATTGCCTGGGGTCCCCCCAAAATCCAGACAAGACCCTTATCTGAGCATGCAGCCCTGCAGGTCAGTGAAAGGGAGGGGACGAGCAAGCGTCCCCCTCTAACCATACCAGGCCACATGCCTTCAACATGGGCGGAGGTGTGCTTTGGGGTAAGGGGGCTCTGCCCCCACCTCAAAGCACCTTGTCCCCATGTTGATGAGGACAAGGGCCTCTTCCCAACAGCCCTGGCCAGGGGGGTCAGGGTCTGCAGGAAGGGGCTTATCGGAATCTGGAAGCCCCCAGATCCCGGCCCCCCTATGTGAATAAATATGAGGTACATTGTACCCCTACCCATTAACCAAAAAAAGTAGTGTAGTGTTGTCTTCTTCTTTCCCCGCTTCTTCCTCTAGTCTTCTCCTTCCCCCGCTTCTTCCTCAGGTCTTCTCCTTCTTTGTCAGGTCTTCCTCTGGCTTCTTCTTCCCCTGCTTCTTCCTCTGGTCTTCTCCTTCCTCGATTCTTCCTCCAGTCTTCTTCTTCTTCCTCCACCGCCACTGCCACCACCGACCCGCTGAAGATACAAAAATGACCCTAGCCTGATGCTGTGGCCCACCGATCTGTCCACTTCCATAGCACACATATCATATATAACTTTGTGGCGTGGCCACCGAAATGCCGTTATCCAGAGACCCTTGTGACATCACTGTCCCAGTGAAGTCACAAGGGCGGGGTCTCTGAATGACATCATGCGCCCCATCGCAGCATCGAAGGAGGTTTTTCTTTTAAATTGTCACCGGCGGGAGCGGCGGCAGAGGAAGAAGACCGATGAGTGAAGCAGGGGAAGAAGAACCTGGAGGAAGACTGGAGGATGGTGGAGAAGACTGGAGGAAGAAGGAGAAGACCAGAGGAAGAAGTTGGGGAAGAAGAAGACATTTTTAATAAATGATTTGTCAAAAACTGGTTATTGTCTTTTGTCACACTACACTACTTTTTTTGGTGAATGTGTAGGGGTACAATGTACCCCATACTCATTCACATAGGGGGGCTGGGATCTGGGGCACCCTTGTTAAAGGGGCCTTTCAGATTCTGATAAGCCCCCCATCCGCAGACCACCGGCCAGGGTTGACGGGAACAGGCCCTTGGGACCCCAAAGCACCCTCTCCATGTTGAGGGCATATGGCCTGGTACAGTTCAGGAGGGGGGGGGGGCGCTCGCTCTTCCCCCTTCCTGACTTGTCGGTCTGCATGCTTGGATAAGGGTCTGATATAGATTTTGGTGTGCCCCATGACAACTTTTTTTTTATATTTGGATTGGGGTTCCCCTTAAAATCCATACCAGACCCAAAGGGCCTGGTATGTACTGGGGGGGATCCCATGCGTTTAAAAAAAATAATGACATCTATATTGCTGGGAGCCGGCAATACATTACAGCCACAAGTAAGTTTAAATGACATGTTTTCCTTTAAAAATGTAATTATTGCTGCAGCATTTTCTATACATTGCACCAATGCGCCATTTTACAAGCAGACAAAGGGGACCCCCCCCGGCACGATATGTAAAAGAATATTTCATTTTTATTGTTTCACTTTAAGCATCATTAAAATCACTGCTCCTTTAAAACGATTGTTTTAAAAACTTTTTTTTTGCATTGATACATTTTCCCCAGGGCAGAATCCGGATCCCCATACAATTTTTATGGCCATTAATTTGCATACAAGCCTTCAATGAGGACTTTTGATTTTGCAGGTTCGAGCCTCATTTGTATGTCTGCCCAGTTGAAGTCATAATTGACTTTAATTGGGCGCTATTAATTGTAGAGCGCCCATACTTGCTGGAATCTTAGTAAATGACCATAATAGTGTGTACCAAATTTTACAATATACTGGGCCAACCCAAGCCAATTAAATCTCACCTATCAAAGTATTGTTTACAAATATTAAGCCCATTTACAAATGCCCTTCCTCCATTGTGAATATACTGAATATTTGTAAACACAGCAGGAAGGAATATTGGCAAATCAAAGCTGAAGGTTACTGATCACAAATGATTGTGGGATTTTTTTCTTTTTAAAGGTGGGGTGGCTTAAAATGTTCATGATCACCAATGAACGTGGGAGTTTTTTAATATTTCAATATTTTTATTGAAAATATTTGGTAATAACAGAAATAATAAAAAGAGATCATATTCAGCACTTGAATAAATAAGCCTGAAGGAAATGGAATACAGGGGAGATGGTGTGCAGAAAAGACAGGACCCTCACACCAGCTTCAGTGTATGCAATGACACATCACACCACAGTGCACCTATAAAATACTCTTACCAGAGGGCAGATTAACATAAGCGTATAAGCACAGGTGCCAAGGATGTCTACAGGCTCCAGCATGTACTGCTTTCCCATACTGCAGGCACTGCAACTGTTCTCTCTCGCCAAAGTTTAGTGACAGGTCTCTGCTCAAAATCCAGCACTGCTCCACTCGGCTAGCCAATAACAGAAATGTGCCCAAAAATAGATAAAAGGAAGTGCATAGTGAAGCTTGTTTGGGTAAATAATGAATTTATTCTGAAAAAACTCACAGAACAAAGTTTAAAAAACGAGCATTAAAAAGATAGTGTGGCCGCGGCTTCTAGCGTGCTTGTCACAGAATAACAGAAAGAACCATGGAACAAAGCCAATTCTTGGGTTGTCATCAAAACACAAGTAAATAATGTATGAACAGTGAAGATAAAGGGATTTTTATAACAGCTTACCTGTAAAATCCTTTTCTTGGAGTACATCACGGGACACAGAGCGACTTAGTCATTACTAATGGGTTATATAGTTTACCTTCAGGTGCTGGCACTGGCAACTTCCAAACCGGAAGTACCCTCCCCTATATAAGCCCCTCCCATCCGGGAGCACCTCAGTTTTGTAGCAAAGCAATAAGTGTCCCAAAAAGAGGGGTGGGAGCTCTGTGTCCCGTGATGTACTCCAAGAAAAGGATTTTACAGGTAAGCTGTTATAAAAATCCCTTTTTCTTTTTCGTACATCACGGGACACAGAGCGACTTAGTCATTACTAATGGGACGTCCCAAAGCAATGCCAAATGAGGGGAGGGATACACTATACATAAGCTGGGCGCCATCAGGCATGAGGCTCTTTTGCGGCCTGCAACACACTGCGCCCAAAGGCAACATCATCCTGACTTCTGACGTCTACCTGGTAGAATCTAGTAAACGTGTGTACTAAGGACCATGTGGTGGCCTTACAGACTTGAGCCAGGGAGGCTTGGTGATGCACTGCCCATGAAGTTCCAACTGCTCTTGTGGAGTGCGCCCTAACTTTGAACGGATGCGGTCTCCTTTTCAAGCCATAGGCTTGTATTATGACCTGTCGAATCCACTTGGCTAAAGTAGATTTTTGATGCTGCCTGACCCTTTCTGGGGCCTTCCGGCAGAACAAACAAAGTATCCGTTCTACGAATCTGAGCAGTGGCTTTAAGATAAGCTTTAACTGCTCTTACTACATCCAAAGAATGCAATAACTTTTCCTCTACCGAACTAGGTTTGGGGAAAAGGAAGGAAGAACCACATCTTGGTTCAAATGGAACCTCGATACCACCTTAGGAAGAAAGGCTGGATGAGGACGTAATACTACTCTGTCCTTATGGACAACCAGATATGGCTCCTTACAGGACAAGGCGGCTAATTCCGATACTCTTTTAGCCGAACAAATGGCTACTAAGAAAATCAATTTCCTGGTGAAAAGAACCAAGGAAATGTGCCGCAATGGTTCAAATGGTTGTTTCTGTAGAACCGACAGAACCAGGTTTAAGTCCCATGGACATATGGGAATACTAACCGGAGGGCTAATACGCATCACTCCTTGTATGAAAGCTTTGACTAATGAATGCAAAGCCAAGGGCCTTTGAAAAAATATTGACAAAGCCGTCTGACCCTTGATAGTGCTCAAGGCAAGCTTCCTATGTACAGCCCACTGTAGGAAGTCCAGAATCCTACCTATTACATACTTACGTGGATGCCATTTCTTGGCCTCACACCACGTGATGTACGCCTTCTAGATCCTATAATAGATCTGCCTGGATACCGGCTTCCTGGCATTGATCATGGTAGATACCACAGGATTAGAGAGACCTCTCTTTTTTAGAATGTGGGCTTCAATAGCCAGGCCGTCAAACCTAGGGCTGGTAAGGAAGGGTAGTATATCGGTCCTTGCGAAAGCAGGTCCGGACGATGTGGGAGGGTCCAAGGACTTCCCACTGACATTTTTACAATCTCCGCGTACCATGCCCTTCGGGGCCACGCTGGTGCCACCAGAATCACTGGTTTCTTTTCTACCCTGATTCTGCGGATTAATCGCGGTGGGAATGCATGTATCAGCTTGAACTGATCCCAAGGGAACACTAGGGCATCCGAACCGCAAGCTAGGGGATCCTTTGTGCGAGACACAAATCTGTCCACCTTTGCGTTGAATCTGGATGCTAGCAGATCTACATCCGGTGTTCCCCACCGCTGGCATATTGCCTGGAAAACCTCGGGGTGAAGAGACCATTCACCCGGGCATAATTGCTGGCGACTTAAAAAGTCCGCTCTCCAATTTTCCACTCCTGGGATGAAAACCGCGGATATGGCTGTGACATATCTTTCTGCCCATTCCAGGATGCAATTCGCTTCCCTCTGGGCTGCACGACTCCTGGTGCCACCCTGGTGATTGATATATGCCACTGCTGTGGCATTGTCTGATTGAATTCTGACAGGTGACCCTTGGAGTTTGGATGTCCATGCTACTAGGGCATACCGGGCTGCTCGTATCTCTAAGAGATTGGTGTGCAGGGCCTTCTCTGCTTCTGACCACTTGCCCTGGAGAGATTATTGCTCCAGTACTGCCCCCCAGCCTATGAGGCTGGCATCTGTAGTGACCACCTTCCAAGAAACCGGACTGAAGGGTTTCCCTTTTTCCAGATTCTGGGGCACCAACCACCAATGGAGGCTCTTGCGAACGGAAGGGGACAGGGACATTGGTAAGTCTAAAGTCTGAACTTTTTTGTTCCAGGCTGACAGTATGGCCCTCTGCAAGTTCCTTGAATGGAATTGACCGTAGGGTACTGCTTCGAATGAAGCCACCATTTTTCCCAGCAGCCTCATACACAGGCGTATGGATGGTTTTCTTTTTTGTACCCACTAAGTGGGTCAAATCTTTCAAAGACGACACCTTCTCTGGAGGTAAGAAAATCTTTCTCTGATTTGAATCCAGTCTTAGCCCCCAAGTATTCCAGACTTTTGACTGGTTTTAGGGCTGACTTGTCTCGGTTGATAATGCAACCGTGAGATTCCAGATACTTGATTATCTTGTGAACGACCACTTCTAGTTTTTTTCACTGAGTGGTCTATCAGCAACAAGTCGTCTAGATATGCCATTATCGTTACACCTTGTGTTCCTAGTTTGGCCAATCGTAGGGCCAGAATTTTTGTGAACACTCGTGGTGCTGTGGCCAGACCGAAAGGTAAGGCTCTGAACTGAAAATGGCGCCCTTCTACTGCAAAGCGTAGAAATTTCTGGTGGGCCGGACAGATGGGAATATGCAAATAAGCATCCCTTATGTCGATCGAGGCTAACCATTCCTGCCCTTGTAGGGCGGTGGCCACTGATCGGATCGACTCCATCCGAAAAAGTCCTGATATGTAGGAACTTGTTTAGCCCTTTTAGATTTAATATGGGCCTCACGTCCCCATTTGGTTTGGGGACTGTGACAAGGTTGGAGTAAAACCCGAACCCGCTTTCTTCCAAGGGAACCTTCATGATTACCCTTGGAGCAATAGTTGTTCTAGTGCCAGAAGGAGGGATCCACTCTTCTGGGGATCACTTGGCACGTTTGACCTTATAAAATGGGCAGGAGGAATGTCTTTTAACTCCAGCCTGTATCCCAGACTTACTGCGGAGATCACCCATCTGTCTCTGATGGTGTCCCGCCAGGTCTCTGTGAACAACTGAAGTCTTCCCCTCACCCGATTGAGTGGGGGCAACCCTTCATGACTTGGGGGGAGGTTTTGTACCTCTCTTGACCCAGGGTTTCTTGTTACCCTGTGATTGTCCCTGATTTCTGCCCCCTGGATTTGACCGCGGAGGCCGTCGGAACTGTTTCACAGCCGATGTGCCAGGGACTGGAGAAGTAGGCCTCTTAAAAGAAGGACTTCTACCCTTGTTCTTAACCGGCAAGAGTGTACTTTTACCGGCAGAAGTTTTCTGGATATATTTGTCCAGATCATCTCCAGATAAGCGTTCTCCATGAAATGGGAAGCTAATCAGCAATTTCTTACAGGGAGCTTCAGCAGACCAGTTTTTGAGCCATAGAAGCCTACGCATATGTCTACAGACAGCGTAAAGCGGGATGCCTGTTGGATTGTATCCTTTATGGCGTCCACCGCAACACAAGGCTCTAGGTAGGTTAGCTAGGGCAAGAGCCTGCTGATCTGGTAAGTCCCTTAAGACTTGTTTCAACTGATCTTTCATTGCTTGGCAGACTCCAATCGCTGCTACTGCAGGTTGTGTCACCATGCTTGCTGTAGAGAAAGCAGATTTTAGTAAAGACTCCAATTTTTTATCTATTGGGTCTTTGAACATTGGAACATTATCTACTGGACATGTCAGTGATTTATTTACACAAGAGATGGCTGTGTCCACTGTAGGGACCCTCCATTTTTTTATGAACTTATCCTTCATGGGATAGATCACTGGAAATCTCTTGGGGGGAGTAAATATTTTATCAGGATGCTCCCAATTCTGGTAAATAAGCCCTTCCAATAAAGGGTGGATTGGGAAGGAACAGACAGCCTGGGGAGCTTTCAGCGACCCCAGCGAGGAAACCGTAGTGGTTGATGGTTCCGCCAGAGGCATTTTAAATGCTGATCGGACCATGTTAGTCAGAGACTGAACCCATAATCTTTCAGCCTGAGATGCTGAGAAAGGTTCTTCCACTGTTGATTCCTCTATAACTGAATCAACCTCATCCTGATCCCCTTCAGGTAGGTCAATCTCTGTGTGGGGCTGTTCCTCCACTAACAGGCACTCTGAAGGAGGAGACGGAGATCGGACGCGCTTTCCCTGTGACATGGAAGCAGCGATCAATGCTGTTAATCTCTCTTCCAATCCTCCCAGAGTTGAGGATAAAACCTCCTCTGTTATATATACAGGAGCAGGTGGACTGGGGATAGCCGCAGCACCAGGCACTCCTGCGGGGTTCCTACGGCTACTGACCTCTGAATTTTCAGGGGAGATTGGTGCAGTACAAGCATGCCCAATATCCTTAGAGCCCGATGGAGACCCCTTTGGCTTCTTGGAAGACTTATTTCCGGAGTGTCTGGAGGACATATCCTTTAAGCACAAAGCTGAGGTATTCCCGTCATCATACACCAATTTTGCTGGTAATAGTCTAACACAGTTGCTGCTATATACCAGCTGGTGTCCACTAAAGTGCCTTTCTATGGGGATGCTTGCATCAACCGCCTCTGTGTGCCACCGTTTTGTTGCTAGCTCTGTTTGCATCCAGCTGACACTTGTACTGTGTCTTTTATACATGCTGGGACGCCTGCACATGCGCAGAAGCGCTGCGGCGCACATCGAGCGTCATCCACCCGCCCCGCCCCTTTTTTTTCATAGGAGGCGCGTGCACGCGCCCGCGCGTGCGCCCGTGCGCCATTGGCGCCCTTTTTTGAAACCAAGCAGGGACTAGGAGCCAGGGCCCTTTTTGCCGGAGGGCCTGTGCGGTGGATGAGCGCAGCAACAGGGCAGAGGAACTGGATTCCCACAGAGAAACTTACCAACTGCCTGGATCTTTTGACTTGAGAAAACCAAAGATCCACATGACAAGAAAAATGGACCACAGCGGCCTCTAGTGGTTTAACACAGGTACCGCGGTCCTCTTTTTTTTTTTTTTCTTGACTACTATTAAAATTTTACATTTTCCAGTAGTTATAGGCATACACAGATATTAGCGGGAATACCGTTAGGTAACAGACAGAAAGACAAATTAGGCTTGGGGGTCCCCCAATAGAACCAAGTTCCTGGGGGCCCCCACTTACCTGTTCCCCGCCGCAGGACTCTGTTTGGTCCACAGAAGCCCAAACTTCACCTATCACGGCAGGCATTGTAAATAAACCTTCAGGGACCGGGTTCCCAAGGATTCCACTCCCCTGGACCTGTATAGCACCCTGCACAGAAAACATCTTGGTCGTGGGTATGACCAGAGCTCTGGATCCCAGGGTCCAGCCCTCCTAAGAGAGGCATTACAGGCAAAACCTTGCTCTTCTGTTGCAAGGCCCGGGTACCGACCGCTATGAAGCTTTTTTGGTGGGATCCGGAACAGCTTACTAAGGCCCGTAAAAGAACCTGTACGCAAGCCCAGGAAAACACATGTTACTCTTTGGCCAACACCTTAGACACTGGCAAAAAACTGAGGTGCTCCCGGATGGGAGGGGCTTATATAGGGGAGGGTACTTCCGGTTTGGAAGTTGCAGGGCCAGCACCTGAAGGTAAACTATATAACCCATTAGTAATGACTAAGTCGCTCTGTGTCCCGTGATGTACGAAAAAGAAAAGTAAAATCCAACATCAGAAGAAAAAGCCATACATCAGGCAAGGAATGGTTTCAGGTTCATATCCAAAAGTTAAATGTACTATCCATCATCGTCAAGAAATAAAACAAAAATATGAAGTCCTGAGCAATAATGGGTCAGAGAGTAAACATTTCCTATCGGTAACCAGGAATACAGTTATGTATGATGGAGAGCAGGAACAAAAGCATGGTCTGGGGGAACGGGGGGGGGGGGGGGGGGAATAATGCGTAAGGACTAATACCTGAGACTATTGTTGGGCACACAACTGTATAAGGCCCCAAAGACAACCAAATATGCAATAAATGTAGATAACAGAGAGAGGGAAAAAAGAAGAGAAGAAAAAAAAAAGGATGGGGAGAAAGAAATAGAGAAGGAGGAGAAGAGGAGGGTCATCAGCAGTGGCGGCCCGTCCATATGGGGCGTACGGGCGCTGCCCCTACCCCCCCCCCCAAAGCTATTGGCAAAAAAAAAAGGGCCCTTTAAAAAAAAAAAAAAAAAAAAGTTCTTTAAATTCACTGGGCTCGGGCGCCGGCCCCAGTGCAATATGGGAGCGTCATGCCAATGAAATCCCGTGATTGCAGGCTAGACGCTACATTTGCAGGGTTTTGTGTTGCTTTAGGGCATACAGCTAAAAAGCCCCAGCACTCTCATTGGGTCAGTCTTCTGTCTGTCTATCTATCTGACCATTAGCAGCCGCCGTAGGACTTATGAGGTCCTTTCCCAGGCAGCCGTGTCACTTTCACTTTCGGTTCCAGTGGGATGTCGGCTCCATGAGGATCTGATGTGATGTGATGTAATCTGATCTGAATATGTCTTTCCTCCACATACCAAGGCTTACAGTAAGTGCCATTATTTCCCATTTACAGGAACAATCTCCAGTAAGGACGGCCACCTTTGCATATCTGACAGTCACAGAGTATTAGAGTCTGTATCTCACGCTGCTCTTCCCCTCCCCCCCCATCTCCCCCCTCTCCCCTCTCCCCTTTAGGCAGACTGCTTCGGCTGTCTCTTCTGCACATGGCATGGCAGCTACTGTGTGGGACTCTGTGATAAGTAGATGTGCGTGTTTCACAGCAACAGGTTGTTTTAAATATGTCAAAAACAGACATTCAGGCAGGAAAGAAGTTACAAAACATTAATGTATGGGAGGAGAGAGAGAGAACATGGTCTGTGGGGGAAGGTGAGAACATGCCAACTCCATCACATTACAGCATAATTCATCCTCACTGACTCAGGTGCCAATATAACTAATGTGCTGCTGGATCCCCTCCACCTCTGTATATAGTGTGCTGTGTTCTCTGTATGTATTGTATGTATTGTGTGTTCTCTGTATGTATTGTATGTAATGTGTGTTTCTCTGTATGTATTGTATGTAATGTGTGTTCTCTGTATGTATTGTATGTAATGTGTGTTCGCTGTATGTATTGTATGTATTGTGTGTTCTCTGTATGTATTGTATGTAATGTGTGTTCTCTGTATGTATTGTATGTAATGTGTGTTCGCTGTATGTGTTGTATGTATTGTGTGTTCTCTGTATGTAGTGTATGTTCTGTGCGTGTTCTGTGTGTGTTCTGTGTATGTTTTGTGTATGCACGGTGTGTTCTGTGTGTGTTCTGTGTATGTTTTGTGTATGCACGGTGTGTTATGTGTATGCACAGTGTGTTCTGTGTGTGTTCTGTGTATGCATGGTGTGTTCTGTGTATGCACGGTGTGTTCTGTGTATGTTCTGTGTATGCACGGTGTGTTCTGTGTATGCACGGTGTGTTCTGTGTATGTTCTGTGTATGCACGGTGTGTTCTGTGTATGTTCTGTGTAGGCACGGTGTGTTCTGTGTATGCACGGTGTGTTCTGTGTATGTTCTGTGTATGCATGGTGTGTTCTGTGTATGCACGGTGTGTTCTGTGTATGTTTTGTGTATGCACAGTGTGTTCTGTGTGTGTTCTGTGTATGCACTGTGTGCTCTGTATGTATTGTGTGTGCTCTGTGTATAGTGTGTTCAGGTATTGGGAGCCGTGACAGCAGAGGATGGGCAGGTAAGGACCTGGAGGGGTTGGCGCCCCCCCCCCCAAAATTCTCTGTATGTATTGTATGTAATGTGTGTTCTCTGTATGTATTGTATGTAATGTGTGTTCTCTGTATGTATTGTATGTAATGTGTGTTTTCTGTATGTATTGTATGTATTGTGTGTTCTCTGTATGTATTGTATGTTCTGTGTGTGTTCTGTGTGTGTTCTGTGTATGCACGGTGTTTTCTGTGTATGTTCTGTGTATGCACGGTGTGTTCTGTGTGTGTTCTGTGTATGCACGGTGTGTTCTGTGTATGTTTTGTGTATGAACAGTGTGTTCTGTGTGTGTTCTGTGTATGCACTGTGTGCTCTATATGTATTGTGTGTGCTCTGTGTATAGTGTGTTCGGTTATTGGGAGCCGTGACAGCAGAGGATGGGCAGGTAAGGACCTGGAGGAGTTTGCGCCCCCCCCCCAAAAAAAATTCTCTGTATGTATTGTATGTAATGTGTGTTCTCTGTATGTATTGTATGTAATGTGTGTTCTCTGTATGTATTGTGTGTAATGTGTGTTCTCTGTATGTATTGTATGCATTGTGTGTTCTCTGTATGTATTGTATGTTCTGTGTGTGTTCTGTGTGTGTTCTGTGTATGCACGGTGTGTTCTGTGTATGTTCTATGTATGCACGGTGTGTTCTGTGTATGCATGGTGTGTTCTGTGTATGTTCTGTGAATGCACGGTGTGTTCTGTGTGTGCTCTGTGTATGCACGGTGTGTTCTGTGTGTGTTCTGTATATGCATGGTGTGTTTTGTGTATGCACAGTGTGTTCTGTGTGTGTTCTGTGTATGCACAGTGTGTTCTGTGTATGTTTTGTGTATGCACGGTGTGTTCTGTGTGTGTTCTGTGTATGCATGGTGTGTTCTGTGTATGTTTTGTGTATGCATGGTGTGTTCTTTGTATGCACGGTGTGTTCTGTGTGTGTTCTGTGTATGCATGGTGTGTTCTGTGTATGCACGGTGTGTTCTGTGTGTGTTCTGTGTATGCACGGTGTGTTCTGTGTGTGTTCTGTGTATGCACGGTGTGTTCTGTGAGTGTTCTGTGTATGCACAGTGTTTTCTGTGTATGCATGGTGTGTTCTGTGTATGCACGGTGTGTTCTGTGTATGCTCTGTGTATGCACGGTGTGTTCTGTGTATGTTCTGTGTAGGCACGGTGTGTTCTGTGTATGCACGGTGTGTTCTGTGTATGCACAGTGTGTTCTGTGTATGCACGGTGTGTTCTGTGTATGTTCTGTGAATGCACGGTGTGTTCTGTGTATGTTATGTGTATGCACGGTGTGTTCTGTGTATGCACGGTGTGTTCTGTGTATGTTTTGTGTATGCACAGTGTGTTCTGTGTGTGTTCTGTGTATGCACTGTGTGCTCTGTATGTATTGTGTGTGCTCTGTGTATAGTGTGTTCGGGTATTGGGAGCCGTGATAGCAGAGAATGGGCAGGTAAGGACCTGGAGGGGTTTGCGCCCCCCCAAAAAAAATTATCACCAGCCGCCACTGGTCAGCAGGGGAGCTATTTGGGGTCCCATATCTTATCGAACATCTTAGAACTGTTAGGAAGTGTATGAGTGAGCTTGTCGTTGACCATGATCCAATTGAGTTTTCTCTTGACGTAATCAAGGGGAATAACTGACTGCTTCCAATGCCTAGCAATTGTGATCCTTTCTGCCAGCAATAAGTAAGTGATCAATTTCACAGACTTCCTGAGAACTTCATCAGGCAGTTTGTGAAAAAGGGCTGCTTCTGGGGATCTGCGAGTCTTCACCCCGTCACCGAATTTATAAGAGTAAATATTTTAATCCAGAACCTAATCACGATGGGCATTGCCACCAGATGTATACATACAGTATACATAGACTATTCCTTATCCAGTTTATGTCAGAGAAATTTAATCATTTAAGGGTGCCCCTTTTCTGGGATACTCAGCAACCTTTGTGTGCTATATGTCTGCCATTAACTAACTCTCTAGTTAGTTAATATACCGTATTTTTCCCCTGAAAACAGAGGGTAAACAGTGCCTGCGTGTTATACGCCGATATCATGTTTTACCAACAAAGGGTGGGGATCGGGCGGTCCGCCCCAGGAGCCACCCATTGGGGGGGTGTCAGGCCGGCCGTTCCGCCTTTCCTGGCCCTGGAGCAGCGCTCCCTGCATAGTTTGAAGTTAAGAAAAAAAAGTCACTTGCCAGCCCTTTCTACACCGCTCCTCCTGTGTCAGTGTCATTGTAAAACGAAGCTTGTAAATATCTCAATAGATCATTTTTTTCTGGCTGCTCTCCTCCTCCTCTGAGTGAAGCTTTGATTGGAGGAGGAGAGCAGTCACATGACCATCTGTGTAATATCAGAGGAGAGCAGTCATGGGACCAGGTCAGTGGAAAAAAACGGCGCTATTGAGGTATACAGAAGCTTCGTTTTGCAATAGGAGTGACACAGGAGGAGCAGTGTGGAAGGGGCTGATAGTGATTTTTTTTTACTTAACTGTAGAGAATGCTGGCAGCACTGTCCCGGGAGACTGGGGGTCTCCTGGGAGTGCAGAGGGGCTGTGTACTGGATGGGGGATGTATAATTTATGGGGGGGTGTATAATTGATGGGGGGATATATGATGGATGCAGGGGATGTATAATGGATGGGGGGATGTGTACTGGATGGGGGGATGTATAATTGATGGGGGGATGTGTACTGGATGGAGGGGATGTATAATTGATAGGGGATGTATAATGGATGGGGGAATGTATAATGGATGGGGGGATGTGTACTGGATAGGGGGGATGTATAATGGATGGGGGGGTGTGTACTGTATGGGGGGATGTATAATGGATGGGGGGATGTATAATGGATAATGGATGGGGGTCTCCTGGGAGTGCAGAGGGGCTGTGTACTGGATGGGGGGATGTATAATGGATGGGGGGGGTTGTATAATTGATGGGGGAATATATAATGGATGGGGGATGTGTACTGGATGGGGGGATGTGTAATGGATGGGGGGGATGTGTACTGGATGGGGGGATGTATAATGGTTGGGGGGGATGTGTACTGGATGGGGGATGTATAATGGATGGGGGGATGTGTACTGGATGGAGGGGATGTATAATTGATAGGGGATGTATAATGGATGGGGGGATGTATAATGGATGGGGGGATGTGTACTGGATGGGGGGGATGTATAATGGATGGGGGGATGTGTACTGTATGGGGGGTGTATAATGGATGGGGGGATGTGTACTGGATGGGGGGATGTGTACTGGATAGGGGGGGATGTATAATGGATGGGGAGATGTGTACTGTATGGGGGGATGTATAATGGATAGGGGGATGTGTACTGGATGGGGGGATGTGTACTGGATGGGGGGATGTATAATGGATGGGGGATGTGTACTGGATGGGGGGATGTATAATGGATGGGGGGATGTGTACTGGATGGGGGGATGTGTACTGGATGGGGGATGTATAATGGATGGGGGGCTGTGTACTGGATAGGGGGATGTGTACTGGATGGGGGGATGTATAATGGATGCGGGGGCTGTGTACTGTATAGGGGGCTGTGAACATTTTTTTTCCTTAAATTTCCCTCTTAAAATTGGGGTGCGTGCTATACGCCGATAAATACGGTATATTGCAAGGACTTTAACAAACTTTGCTGCAGATTCCTACCTATTTCTGTTCTGAAATAATAGTTTATGTTCCCACATGTTACACACCCCTGAATAGGAAAAGAACCTACATTTTGAAACACGTTGGGTGTTCACCACCACATTGATATGCAATCGTTGATCATTTGCTGTGGGCATAATATATTGCAATTGTATGATATACACATATGCTTAAATAACTGATATTCTTTTTTGGATGGTTTTATACTTTTGTACCAATAAAGATTGAATACTTTTTTATATACACTGGTCTAATATTTTTTGCTGCTATCTCACCATGGGGGTTTTTCTGTATTTGTATCTGTATATTTAGGGATGTTGTCAAACATTAAGCTCATTACTTTGAATAATTACTATTTTTTGGATAGCAAATACCCTCCCCTCTTGTTTTTTGTAGCTTACTTTGCTTAATTGGGGATACCTACCTGTACTTGTCCTGTTTTTACATTGACTCACTGACTCTATGCTTTTTTCTTTACCACTTCTTTTCCCTTTTTTGTTTTATATATATTGGATTGATCAACCAGTTATCATGGCTGAATATCAGGGTAAAGAATGGGACACACTCATGTCAAATTATTATAAAGATTTTGGACATAAGGAACAGAAAAATTCAGAATTATCATCTTTATTCCGTCAGCTAAAATAAATACTTGGAAATAAGTCATCTTACTTCTAGCATATAAAATCATTTGACAAATATCTTAACCACTTGAGCGCCAGAAGATTTACCCCCCTTTATGACCAGGTCACTATTTGCAATACGGCACTGCCTTATTTTAACTGACAATTGCGTGGTCATGCAAGGCTGTACCCAAAAAACATTTATGTAATTTTTTCACACAAATAGGGCTTTCTTTTGGTGGTATTTAATCACCACTGCTGTTTAATTTTTTTGCACTATAAACAAAAAAGACTGACAATTTAACATATTGCTATCATCTAAGAAGGCCTCAGGTCACAAATGATGTATAATTGATGCATCACGCATAGATGTAATCCTAGTACGTGTATAATGAAACCTTTATTACTAGAGAAATCCCATCTTGTGGTACTTAAAATACTATTTTACTTCATAGCTTGATATAATAAGGAGAAACTGATCTGCATTTTTCTTTGTTTGTTATATTTTCTATTCTGTATTATTATTTGATGTGGCATGCTACTCACTCCACGGGACCCTCAGTAGGGTCACTGTAGGGCTTCCTGATTACAATAAATACAAGCCTGTTCACAGTATGTTCCCAGAAGGGGTAACAGGCTCCACCCCACAAAGAGAATTACTCAAAAACATACATCTAGGATCCCCTGTAACGAACAGAATTGGTTCTGTTTATTCTTTTCTTAAAATGTGTGGTATATTCAGTCAGAGCTGCACAAAACCTCTCATGCCTTATTGCAGGAGATTGCTGCCCTGGGCACCAGGACTGACAGGCTTGAAAATAAGCATGATGAGCTGGCGCTGGCCTACAATGATTTAAGCAGGGAACATGAATCACTGACTACAGCCTTTTCACAGGTCCAGGCCCAAGTCGAGGATCTCGACAATAGAAACCGACGCAACAACCTCATGCCCCATACACACGATCGTTTTTCATGCCGTTAAAAATGCCATTTTTAAAAATGGGCATTAAAACTGATCGTGTGTATGCTCCAGAGCATTTTTAACGGCGTGAAAAACGGCCATTAAAAATTTCGAACATGCTCTATTTTTTCACGTCGTTTTTCATGTCGTTTTTTTTTAACGACGTGAAAAACGATAGTGTGTATGCTTTTACGAGGTGAAAAAAAATGCGCATGCTCAGAATCAAGTATGAGACGGGAGCGCTCGTTCTGGTAAAACTAGCGTTTGTAATGGAGATAGCACAGGCTGCCAGAATTCGTTATCATTGGGGCTTCCCCTTTAAGCTGGTGGTTCCCCACAATGGCTCCATGTACCCAGCTACTACCTTCCTGGAAGGCCAGGAGATCCTGGTGAAACTTGGTCTCTTGGATGCTGAGGTTGCTCGTCGCCCTCCGCTGACACCCAGGCCATCGCAGATATGGCACACCCCACCGACCAGACGAGACCGACGGAGGATTCGGTATGATGACGCCTCTCCCAGAAATGAATTACATGATTGCCTGTATTTTTCTTCAGCCATGGGTCTTTACCCTGACTTGGATGACGCTGCACTCACCACTACTCTTCACCCCACCATCTGGGAGCCTGTCCCTTGATGTCGATGCTTGTCACTCCCACCAGCAATGTGATATATGGGATGTCACTGTTTCACAGGTTTGCTTTTTTCATCATAGTCGTATGGCAGCGCCCCTCTGCAGAGGCTTGTATGAAGGAATTTCATCTGCCCCTAACTGGCACACGCCACCCATTGGCTCAATATGTCTGATGTGCTCCCCTTTTATTTTGTTCTCCAATGACTAATTGTATCTCACACAATGTGAAGGGTTTTAACTCCCCTTCAAAGAGAAAGAAAGCCTTCTCCCATTATAAGCAATTGAATACCAAGATCCTGCTGCTGCAGGAGACTTACTTTTCTCATTCCTCTCCCCCCAAGTTTTTTAATAAGGCTTTCTCGCAAGCCTTTTATACCCTTCATTCCTCTAAAAGCAGGGGTGCTGCCATATTTCTGCACTCCTCCTTGCCCATGGATGTACAGCATATCCATAGAGATAAGGAGAGTTGTTATGTTATCATTAAAGGGGTGGTTCACAATAGAGAGCTAACTATAGCCAGCGTCTATGCTCCTAATGACGCTGCTGCTTACTTTTTCACAGTTTTTTTTAAACTTTGGTTGTACTTCAGTCTCCACATATGCTAATAGGAGGTGATTTTAATATGGTTGCTAATTCTACCCTGGACAGATGCTCAACCTCCTTGGGCTCGAGGGCTTTCCCTAAATCACTTACTAAAAAGCTGCATGATTTCCAACTGTTGGATACCTGGAGAGCTTACAACATAGGGGCTAGGGAATATACATTTTTTCCTACCCTCCTAAAAGTTACTCAAGGCTGGACTATGTCTTCTCCACTCCCACTGTTCTGGCCAATTCTAGGTCAGCATCCATCCATAGTTGTGTGTGGTCAGACCATCATATTACTCTGTTCGCCACTAAACTGGTCGTACAGACCCCTTCCCCTTTCACCTGGAGACTAAATGAAGCACTCCTCTCTGATCTGGTTGTGGAGACTGAGGTTGCCCAATCCATTGACACTTATTTTTCTCTTAACTCCCTCCCTGAAACCCCCGTCCCCACAATCTGGGTGGCACATAAAGCAGTTTTGAGGGGTAAGCTTATTAGCCTGGCCTCCACACCAAACAAGCAAAATAGACAGAGGATTCTTCAGCTATCCAGGGAGCTGGATGTATTGTACAAAAACACTGCTGCCCTATTGTTGGATTCTACCAGGCGTACCATTGAACAAAAACGGTTGGAATTTGACTTTTTACTCTGCTAAAGTGGAGAAGGCCCTGAGATGGTCGAAAGCCCGATTTTTGTTACATAGTAATGCAGCTTCCACAATGTTTGCTAGAAAGCTGAACCAGTCAATACCGCCCTCCACATGTATACAAAGTATCTTCCCGTTCAGGGACACTGACCTCTCATCCTAAAGAGGTCCTAATTTATTTATTTTTTATTACTATTCTCAGCTTCTGGGGTCTTCTCAAGCAGAACCATCCCAAGCTGCTTTAGATAGGTTTTCAGAGATCCCTACCCTTTCTGCCTTCCAGGTAGAAAAACGTAACATGCCTATTTCTGCATCTGAAGTTCTCAACATCATTAAAAGTCTCAAGAATGGCTCCTCCCCAGGGCCTGATGGCTTCTCGGCTGTCTATTATAAGACATTTGCCCCCCAACTTACCCCCAGACTGGTTCAGCTTTTTAACTCTGTCCTACAAGGTGGCAATTTTCCAGAGGAAATGTTGTTAGCTAATATGTCAATCATTCCTAAGCAGAATAAGGATCACACCCTGCCGCAGAACTGTAGGCCTATCTCTGTCATTAACAATGACCTGAAAATCTTTAGCAGAATTTTGGCGGACAGACTTGGTGTAATGATCTCCTCTTTGATTTCTCCTTTCCAGTCAGGTTTTATCCCTCATCGTTTTATCACGGATAACATCCGCCTGGCAACAAATATCATTCAGGACACTAACCTGTTTTCCAAAAAATAATTTTTGCTTAGCCTTGACATACATAAGGCATTTGACAGTGTGTCTTGGAGCTATGAGTCTCTCCTGTTACAGCGTTATGGCATTAGGGATGATTTCCTTCATGCCTTTCAAGCTATGTATCGGAACCCCAGTACTTGCATCAGACTTCCCGGTTGCAACTCCGATTTTTTCCAGCTCAGAAGGGGAACTAGACAGGGTTGTCCACTATCCCCGCTTATTTTTGCTCTGGCCATTGAGCCCCTGGCTATTGCAATCCTTAGACACCCCGACTTCTCTGGCTACAATAAGGCTAACTCCACATACAAATTCAGCATGTACGCAGATGATGTATTGTTATTCCTCACTAACCCTTTGATCACCCTACCAAACCAACTTCGCACTTTAGATACATTTGCGGAGGTCTCTGGCCTTTCTGTCAATATGGACAAATCAGTGGCACTTCCGGTGGGCTTCCCCCCTTCCGAGCTGGAGAATCTTAAACAAGCTTTCCCTTTTACTTGGGCTAAGTCTAGTCTTTCTTATTTAGGGGTAAAACTCTCAGGCGATTATGCTGGATTGTTCAATCTTAATTTTCCCCCTCTGATTGTTCATTTATAAACCTTACTCAAGACATGGGCACCGTATAGGATCTCGTTCTTGGGACGTATCATGGCAATCAAGATGACTATCCTGCCTAAGCTCCTCTACCTATTTAGGGCTCTACCTCTAATAATTTCTAAATTTTATCTTCTTAAGTTGCAGGCCCACCTAAATAGATTTATCTGGAATTCTAGGCCACCTAGGTTCTCCAGAGAAGTACTTTATCGACCATACAGGTCGGGTGGTTTGGGGGTTCCTCAGATCTGGCTATATTATTTTTCCATTAGATTCTCACAACTGGCTCAGTGGAACATTTGTAATTCGAGAATTCCTTGGGTCAACTTTGAATTTGACTCTATTTTGCCATTCCGTCTTCCTGGATTGTTGTGGTCCTCTAAATCATTGGCTTCTGACCTATTGGGAAGGAACTTGGTGGTTGCCCATAGCTTAAAACTTTGGGATAGGTTTAAATCTCGGTTAGCTCTGAAATCTGAGTTCCCCTCTGGGGCTTCCTTTTTGGGTGATCCGAGGTTTCCTTCAGCTTTTGAGGCCCCAGACAGTTTTTGGTGGTGGACGGGTAGTGGTCTGACATCTCTGGCGGATTTCTCTCAGGGAGACAAATTTGTCTCTTTTACCCAACTTCAAGCTCAGAGAGATATCCCTGAGGGGGAATATTTCAGGTATTTGCAGATCCGCCACTTTTTTCAGACACACTATGCGGCCGCCCCCTCGGACTCTAACTCTGCTTTTGAAACCCTTTGTAGCTCTTCCCCCCCAAAAAAGGTTTGATTTCAGTGTTATACAAATCTATGGAGGTGGGGTGGGGGGGGGGCAGCTCCCCACTTAAACATATGATTCAATGGGAACAGGAAATGGATCTTGAATATGACAATAGGGACTGGGATGCTAATTAGCAGAACTTACGTAAATGCACTATTTCTCTCACGGTCAGAGAGACTGCTATTAAACCTTTTATTCACTGGTACTATACCCCCCAGAGATTGAGCAGGATTTTCCCTCAAAGTTCCCCCTTATGTTTCCGAGGTTGTCCTCTTCCGGGCTCCTTTCTCCATCTGTTCTGGGAATGTGAGGTATTGCAGCCCACATGGCGGGAGACCCTGGACTTAATGGATAAGTTGGCTGGGAGGCACATGGCTCTGACACACACCCACTGCCTGCTATTTGAAAAAAATCCCTGATACCCTGAAGCACTTAATGAAGTTACTTCATACTATTTGCATCGCTTTGCATTGGACCGTGGCTCTTCACTGTAAATCACGCACTGTCCCCTTCGCCCAGGTTTTGGCGAGGGTCGATCAGATAATGCTATCTGAAAAGATATTTCACACCCTGCGTGATTTGATTCCAATTTATGATGCCAAATGGAACCCTTGGTTTCTTCTACGTTTAAATGAGTAACCTGAGTTTTTTTGTTTTTGTTTTCTTTTTCTTTTCTTTTGATTTTCTTTACCTTATAATTTTCTTGGTTTGCAGTCAATTGCTGTAGTTTATAATGTCATTCTCTGCAGTTGTACCAATGGCTATAATTTGAATGATGCTTATCCATTGGTGTAAACTTTCCTTCATGCTGTATTTTCACACATCATTGCATCTTATTTTTTGATATCGTATTGCCTTATTCTCTTTGTACTGCAATATTTTAACTTTTCAATAAAAACTTTTAGTATAAAAAATGTATGATATATGTATGTTGCATACCTACCTGTATCTTTGTTCGTGCGTTTTGATCAATAATAAAAATCTATTGTTCAAAAAAAGGCCGACAATTTTTTTTAAAAAACGATATGTTTTACATTCTGCTATAAAACATATCCAATAATTAAAAAAAAATCTAAATTCTTCATAAATTTCGGCCAATATGTATTCTACTACATCTTTTTGGTTAAAAAGAATCCCAATAAGCGCATATTGATTGGTTTATACAAATGTCATAGCGTCTACAAACTATGGGATATACAGTATACTGGAATTTTTATTTATTTATTTTCTTATTTTTTATACTAGCAATGGCGGTGATCAGCAAATTATTGCAGGACTGCAATATTGCAGCGGACAATCGGACACTAACTGACACTTTTGACACTTTGCGGGAACCAGTGACACTAATACAGTGCTAGAAATATGCACTGTCGCTATACTAATGACACTGTCTGTGAAGGGGTTAGACATCTAGGGCGATCAAAAGGTTAACTGTGTGCCTAGTTAGTGTTTGTGTTTACTATGTATGCTGCTTTTACTAGGGGAAGAGATTAAGTTTAGTTCCTGCTTTGCAGGAATACAGAATCCATCCCTCCCCCTGTCAGAACAGAACTCATCCTTATTTACATAGGCAGAGCTCCGCTCTGAGTCTCTGTCCAACAATTGGTGAGTGCTGGCGGACATTGAGTGCCCAGCACCCACAGATTGGCTTCTGCTGTGAATAATCACAGCAGAAGTGGCCCACTGGCGCAACGCATACACTTCCTGCAGGCAGAAGTGCAGGATCATGTATATATAGGTGATCTGGCACACAGCTGCCGCCCTATAGCAGTAAGACTGCTATAGGGCAGTCAACAAGTGATTAAAGACAATATCAATCCTTTTGGCGTGAGAGTACAAAGCTTCCCTAATTTTGATAACATTGATCCTAATTTTAAACGACAATTGGAAGAAAATCTAGCCAAATTTTTCGCTTGCGCTGTATTGATCGGCGTGCGTTCCACTGCCGTGGTAAACAGAAGTCGAAAGTGGCCGGAAGTAAGAAGAGGAAGAGGCGCATCCCGGTCACGTTTTACTTCCGGCCACTTCCGGTTTCTGTTTACCACGGCGGTGGAACGCACGCCAATCAATACAGCGCGAGTGGGATGGCTATTCCTTCCATCTACCTGGTGACAGATGCTTTTTACCTCCAGTGCAAAGAAAGGCATCTACTAATGTAAGCGGCCATGTGGCTTATGTGTTAAATTATTCTTTTTAAATAAAACTGTATTACGCTATGGCCCTGCTTTTTCACTTTCTCTGAATGATATTGTGGTGAAATACACGTGGTGGTGACATCTCTCTTGTCACACCTACTGATGATGGTCTCTCTAGTTTCCAAACTTCACTGGTCATTCTGCAGCCAATAACACTTCACTTACAGACACTTTTTTTTTTCAAACACGCAGCCGTGTGCACCCAGACATACGGAAAGGCATTAAGGGATTGGAACTATATCTGAGGAAAATAGTAAATGTATCCAATACCAACTGTCTGAAGATTAAATGAGTGTCCCTTTTCAAAGGGCTAAGCTTTTGCCCTGACCAAAACATTGACAAGTTTGAGGTCATAAAAGACCTCCAACTATTTGCCAGAAAACTCATCCTTAAAACTATATACAGCCCAAAAGATAAAAACCCTCCTGCCCCCATGCAAGACCCAGACACCCTTTAGGACCTAATTACACTGTTGTATGACAATGAGACATCGAATCTTATTGATGGTCTTGACATTTCCCAGATATTACAGGAAGTTGATCAACCCAACACATCTAATCCTGAGAGGGTACACAAAAAAGGAAATCTGACAAATTCCCCCCTTTGAGTACCAATTGTAATGCTGTGGCATTTGTCAGACTTAACAGCAAGGAAATAAAAAAAAATTTAAATTACAAACACAAAGGGTAATTTGACCAAACAGGAAAGGATAGCCTTGAAAAATCTGTCAAAAAACTCTACTATAACAATAAAGCCCTCCGACAAGGAGGGCAAAATCTTTGTCCTTGACAATGATCAGTATGTAGCAATGCGCAACCAATTTCCTAAAAACAAACATTGGTATGTCCCATACCAAGTACGCTAATCAAAAAGTTTAATGAGAAATTCTATCTACTTGTTGATTCAGAATATTTAAATGGAACCATCGCTAAATCTGAAAAAAGGGGAAATCGCGCTAACCCATAACCATGCACTATCCTGTGACAGTGTAAATAAATGATACCAATGTGACACAAATTAATCAGTGAAAATTAATGAAGTGAGAATTGATAATTGCAAAAATAATTCACCTAAAACACAGATTAATCATTTAAATTAATAAAGTGAAAATTGGTGATTTTATAAAAAATAATCAACCTCTATCACATCAATCTCAAACACAGCAAGTGTATAAAATGATGCAAAGGTTGATAAAAAATTCTTAATATGGTCCATATATAGATTCCTTAAATAAAGTCCATATGCATAACACCAGTGCTCTGTGCACATCTAAAATATTTCCTTCAAGTGACTTTTGCATCCAAAAGCGATTTGTGACAATCCACCACCAATCAGCAGGATTTCCTCCTTACCAACTCAACATGATCCCCCATAACAGAGGATCAATGAATGCGTGAATCAGGCACCTTTCCCCACAGATCAGCATAAACACAAGGGATTCTTGCCACTCATCTCATTGATACCCTATAGACAGTACCTGTGAGTCTGATGTAATTGCTCCGATGAGTCAACCTTCAAACTAGAGGCAGACAAATTTAAACAGAGAATACTTCTACAAGGCTACTCCTCCACATGCCTGAAAAAGACCTATAAACTTGCCCTCCAAAAAACCTGACACAAACTACCATATTGGCCCAAAAAAGAAACATCCACAAGTTCTCTGAGGATCATTACACAATTCTCTAACCAACATTCCCAGATTTAAAAAAATTGTTTCAAAGTATTGGCATCTACTTATGATTGACCCTTTAGTGGAACCATGGGTCCCTGACAGTCCTGCTCCTACTGTAAATATAAAGGAACCAAATCAGTTGGGGATAGAATCGTCCAAAGCGAATACAAGGGAGGAAACAGACATGACCCCTGTAAGCGCTTTGAAACTTTTACCTGCGGTGGCTGCAAAAAACTACTCCAGGGCAAACACATTTTTTTGGTCTACAAGCTGCTCCATGGATTTGTGTCAGAAAGAGAGCTGCCACGCACAGCAGAGCTGTGAAAAGCTTTGTATACCCACTTTGGTATATGTCAAAGTGGGTCATCTCTGTTTGGTGAGTGTGGACCCACTGGGATTGGGGCACTATTTGCGCAGAGTGGAGTGTTGGCGGTGGAAAGCACTTTATTGTGTACAGAAGAATAGCATCACTGAAGCACCTTTTGAGTACTGACACTTTATATAAGAGGATTTTGTTTACATCACTTTGGACTTTTTTATTGTCACTTTAAATTGTATTAATTATATTTTATTTTATATAGATTCATTTATTTATACAAAATTAGTTGCACTCATTTGTAGGATGTCTTTGGTTTCTGGGCACTATACCAGGCTTTATTAGAAGTGGGCAAGCGCAGCTTTAATATTAATAAACATGGTTGATGTGTACACACTGAGAAGGTGCAGCTGTCCATAAGTGCATTAAATAAATTTTAGAATTTTTTTTTTTTTTAAACTACCTGTAAGAGAAAGGCATAATGAGCTAATATGACTAGCATAATAGCTCATTATGCATCACTTACCTTAGATCGGGGCCCCCGAAGCCGTCCTCGTCTCCCTCTTCAGCCGCATCCATCGCTGCGGCAATAGCCGGAATGTTACTTCCGGGTATCGCCGCACCAGCCAATCACAGCGCCGCTCCGGCGCTGTGATTGGCCCGAGCGGCGGAGACGTCACTCTGCGCATGCGCGCGAGAGCCGTCACAATCGGCTACGCCCAGCGATTGCTGGGAAGTAGCCGATTTTGTGAATGGGATTAACCCCATGAATGTGCCGTTGTCTACGGCGCGCATGCGCCGTAGACAGCGGCGCCTGTCATTTTTAGTAAATATCTCCTAAACCATGTAGGTTTAGGAGATATTTCTTGCACCTACAGGTAAGCCTTAATCTAGGCTTACCTGTAGGTGCAAGTTGAAAAAGTGGGTTTACAACCAACTTAAGTAGGTATTATATTAGTGTTATCTTTAGGTTTCTAATTCATTTTTTTTTTTATTGAACTTAATTGACACGTGCCTTTTTTCAGACTAACGATATAAAGTACTGTACATACTGTATGTAACTAAACTAATCAGATGGGCTATGGGCTACTGTACTAGGTTGATACTAAAGACAATTTTTTTGCTATACCATGTTCAAACTCAGGAACAACACTTCAGCCATGTATACTATCCCCCTACCGACTCCATTTTTTTCTTTTTGTGTTTAATCCATGTGCTAATATAAGATTATGTATTTTGTCCCTCAGCACTCAGGAAAGGAAACCTCAGAGGAGCCATGGCAGGAAGTAGTGCCATTCCCTCTTGAGACATTTTTTTCTGAAAATAAATAATAAACTAGTAAACCTGCAAAAGCTCCCTGAGAAAATAAGTGCAAGTTTGCTGGTACTAATACTTTGCACCTTATAAAAAGCATGGTGTCACATATACCTTCCTCAACTCTGATGAAGCAACAGGACATTGAAGCATGTCAGTGGAAGTGCCTTGTTTTAGACTGCCAGCTCAGCCCCCCCACAGTGAATGTTCATTGCAGGATAAGTTGTTGCCTTCCATTCTGTCTTTTCTTTTACTATGGGGGGCTATCAGACCAAATGAAACAAATGAAGGAGCTTGCATTGCAGGCTGGTCATGCTTTTATTAACTGTGTGGCTGTGATGTTGTGTTGTCATCCTACAACAGGAACTGCTGTTAAAGACAGAATCTCCAGGTAAGAAACTGCAACAGATTTACAAAAAATGATTTGCCTAAGACAACTATATACAGTTGTGTATGACGACTTGGGGTTTACATATCCTTTTACAACTCAGCTGTACATATACATTATTGAAATTCCAAAGCTGACCATAAAGGATAGAATGTAAATAATAATTTGCAGTCTCTATTTCATCTGCTATATGCACTGGTTGGTGCATGCCAGTCAAGTTCACCAGTGAAGATCAGAGCTGTCATTAAACTGCAATAAGGAATCAGCCAATGTTTTCCAGCTAAATGCATTTCCCTTGCTTAGTCTCTTGAGAGTCATGCTGTGATTTATCTATACAGAGTTAATTTGTTACATGAAAATGTAAAACAATTGTGTTGTACAAAATCCTTTTTTTGTGGATGACCAGCTTAACTGTCACTAAAGCTAAACATCAGGATTTAAATTTGTATTTTTTTTCCTCTGCATTCATTTTATACGCAGTTAGACTGTTAATAAAGGTACTTGCATGTTGCAAATTGGACTATTATCTGAGGTGTAATTTCTCATGAAAATTCATTTCAGCATCTGTCCATTGCATCTGTCCCCATGTTTACATTTAATAAACTTTTTTTCTGAAAGCAAGACATGCAAGAAAGAAGTGTAATTTTACTTTTCTATATTTTTCTCACATGCTCTCAAGCACAGCATGTATCTGTACCTTTGTAAATCACTCCAGTGGATTGAGGGATAATTTTGTGTATCAAAAACCAGCAGGGTATTTAAACCTTTCCCAGTCTGAGCTATCATATGTGATAGAGTGATACAGTCCTCCAAAATATAAGTCTTATTTATTTCACAGCATCCACAGCATTTTTTACTTTCTACAGGGAAAAACCATTAAACCACTGAGATGGATGGTTTCATGTTACAAGATTTATTTCTCACATCACATCAGTGTTAGAATTTTACATTCTCAAATCGTTGAATCATAATTGTAATTACAACAACAATAATGTATCTTTAAGAACTATTATCGATAGAACATGCACACCTGTAGACTGGTACATCTGCATCCTTTAAAACAAATAATTTTTTATCACTTACATTATCATTCTTGCAGACATACCTAAAAATAGGACACACATGTCCTTAAAGAGCTTTGAACAGTACACGCAAAGAGGAGAGCAATCCTGCACAGAAGTTTTACAATAGTGAGTGACACACCTAGGGGAAAAAAAATATATATTTAAAAAAAAGTATGCCATGTCTATAAATATTCCTTTTCAACCATATTTAGTGCTTGTTGCAGAACTAAAAGAAGTATATGGCATTGTCTTTTCTTGCTGCATATGTCTGGTCACACAAGCTGTCTGATGCACTCATGCAATCAAAAAGAGCAATAGATCCTCTACTCTCATATAAGTGTAGCGATACCCGCAGCTGATATGATTTTTCGGGCCTGTAACACACCGCTGTCAACCCCCAGCAATTGGCTCTACCCTCCCTTGGCACAGTTAGTAGGGGATGATAGCATTGTGAGGCCTGCAACTTTAGGCAACACAATCCCGTACAAAAACACACACAGTGATATAGCGAACACTGACCGTTCCTTCTGCACAGTAATAACACTGACAACTAGTCTGATTAATCCTGGTACTTTTACTAAAGGAAATGATTAAACAGATTAATACAGTATACCTTAGCATATGCAGAGTGTTTAACAATAGGCAGATATACAATCCTGTACAAAGATAACTAATAGGCCCCCCTTTGCAACTCTCCTCCCTCGTGGGCAAGATGGCGCCCAGCAATGTCTACACTGATAAGTCAGGCCTGACTGTAACTATGTGTAAGTTCCGCAGAGAAGAATCTTCGCTAGCAAATGGTGGTGCACTTTTGGAGACAAATTGTAATCCACGGAAATGAAAGTTGACAAACTTGGTGAATAAAGATAAAGTCACTAACGCTATCCAATGCACTGTCCCTCCGGTGTGCATATGCAAACTCTAGCGGGTGAGTCCCGAACAACAAACACTAGGCCTAGAGGTCCTGCACTAATCTCTGAGCAGGTGCTCTCTCACCCAACCGGACCAGTCCACGTCCGTATCTTCCGTTGCTGTGTCTCGGTACACAGGTTCCACGACACCCGGGTCTTCGGTAATCCTGGCAGCAGCAGACAGATGGCCGGATTGGACGTCCCTCAGGCTCCTTCGTGGAAACGGAAGGCTCTTTGGTAATACAGGGCCAAGGCTTCAGGCCCTGTCCGGAACAGCAGACTCAGCAGAGAGTTCCACTTGCTGGGCGGGCGATGTCCAAAGAGACCGTACTCCGGTCCGCCCCTTTCTTAAATACCCCACCCCAGCAGAAATGCATCCTGGGTATGGTAGTCTCTGGGTTCCTCAAACAACACCCCGCTACATAAGGATTGATGGCAAAACTCTTCACAATTTCTTGTCCTGAAGGAACATCAGGAAACTATGAGAAATCTCATCAAAGTGGGGAGAATTCTTGTCATGGACAGTTGTCAAAGAACCTACTTTATATCCCCATTGGATGATTTACTGTCTCCTTTTTCTCTGGGTGGCAGACCACTCCATTCCAGGAAACAGCCTCACCACTGCTGGCCAGGTGGAAGAAACCAGGGAGCAGGCTCAGAACCAGGAACCAGGTAGCCAGGGATCTTAGTTGAGTGCAGACCACGGTGGATGTGATGTGAGAAATTGTGTTCCTTTCTTACCATTACAGAGAATTCTTCAGTCTGTTCTGAGGTGCCTCCATAAGTGTATCATGATTGTCATACAGACTATTTTTCCTTACATGAACTTTTTGGAATTGACACGCTCTCACCGTTTTCTTCCCTTGGGTCATTACTCACATTAAACAAATGTCTTGCATCATTTTTCTTTATATATATTGTGAGGGGGTTAGCTCGGCAGCGGGTGTGTGTGACCCCCGGGATGGGCTCCCCAGACAAAAACAGGCCCAGCAAACGGAGGTTGTGGTTTTCAAAATCAAAAAGGTGCGGTTTATTTTCTATTTACAGTGACAAAACACAGCAAAGCAAAAGAAACATAAAAATAAATCCTGGTCAACTTGACCTCTGACTAAACATACAGGTTTCCTAACTAACAACTGGGATCAGCCTAGTGCTGTCCTAGTCCCTAAGTCCCTGGTTTTAAATGTCCAAGCAAATAGCCACACAGGCTTTTTCTCACCGCACAGGGGTTCACTCTCCCTAGACAGTCCACACAGGTCTGGTTCCAGGCATGAGCTAACATCTAATGAAGCTGGGAGTTCTTATAGAGGCCTAAATGAGCTGACAAGGTTCAGCTGGTCTCCTCATCTCTGTCTGCACGACGCCCCACACTCTCCCTAGAGGTATGAGTCATCCATGAGCCCACTAGCCTTATACAACTCTCCACCTAGTTGTATAAGTCGGCGTAAAGCCTGAATCTGGGCGAAATATATCTACCCCCCTGGATGCAACCAGGTGACTTTACCTTCCTGCTGTCACATACCCCCCCCTCTTGTTTTAACCTCGGGGTTGGAACACCAGCAATCAGGCATTCATGTACTCGAGACAAAGCATCCACATTCCCCATTTGAACGCCAGGGCGATGCTTTACTGTGAAGTTGAATTCCTGGAGGGCCAGGAACCACCTATTCACTCTTCTATTTGTTTCCTTGTTTTGAGCCATCCACTTTAACGGAGCGTGATCCGTAACCATGTCAAAGTGCCTACCTAGCAGGTAGTACCGAAGGGAATCTAGAGCCCACTTCACCGCTAAACACTCCTTTTCAACGGTGGCGTAATTTACCTCATGGGACTTCAACTTCCTGCTGAGGTAAATGACTGGGTGCTCTTCCCCGTTCCAGACCTGGGACAATACTGCTCCTAACCCCACATCTGACGCATCACTTTGTACGACAAAGTCTTTAGAGAAGTCGGGTGAGTACAACACTGGCTGGCTACATAAGGCTTGTTTCAAGAATTGGAATGCTGCCTCAGCCTCGGGGGTCCATTTAATCATGACCGACCCTTTCCCCTTCGTCAGGTTGGTTAGGGGCACAGCCTTAGAAGCAAAGTGGGGAATGAATCGCCGATAATACCCAGCGATTCCCAGAAAGGCTCGTACCTGCTTCTTGCTGTTGGGACGTGGCCAACTCTGGATGGCCTCGACTTTGTTGAGTTGGGGTTTTATTACTCCCCTCCCAATGGTGTACCCAAGATATTTGGCCTCCTCCTGCCCAATGGTACACTTCTTGGGGTTAGCCGTAAACCCCGCTTCCCGAACAGAGTCCAGGACTGCTTGCACTTTTGGCAGATGTGAGGCCCAATCTGTGCTATGGACAATTACGTCATCCAGGTAAGCCGCAGCATACTCCCGATGGGGCCTCAGCATCTGGTCCATTTTCCGCTGGAATGTGGCCGGCGCATTCTGTAACCCGAACGGCATTCTTTTATATTGGAACGCCCCGTCTGGGGTTACAAATGCGGTTTTCTCTTTGGCCGACTTGGCCAGGGGGATTTGCCAATACCCTTTTGTGAGGTCAAGAGTCGTCATGTATCGGGCTGTTCCCAGCCGGTCGATCAACTCATCTATACGTGGCATGGGGTAGGTGTCAAATTTTGTAACTTTGTTCAACTGACGAAAATCGTTACAAAATCGCCAGCTCCCATCCGGTTTAGGCACCAACACAATGGGACTAGACCAATCACTTTGGGACTCCTCTATCACCCCTAAGTTCAGCATTTTCTGTACTTCCTCCCGTATTGCCTCCCGTCGGGCCTCTGGGATCCGATAGGGTTTTAACTTCACCCTTTCACCGGGCGGGGTAATGATGTCATGCTCTACCCCAGATGTTTGTCCCGGCAGCTCAGAGAATACCTCCTTGTTGCGAAGCACAAACTCCTTAACCTCCTGTTGTTGGGGTTGTGACAAGGTGGCTGCTATTCCAACCTCAGGAATCACGCAACCAGTTTGAGCTGGTGACCAAGTGTCTGCGACTAGGGACTCTCTATCCCTCCAGGCTTTCAACAGATTAACGTGATAGATCTGTTCAGGCTTTCGCCTTCCTGGTTGTCTGACCTTGTAATTCACTTCGCTCACTTTTTCCATTATCTCATAGGGGCCTTGCCATTTGGCAAGGAATTTACTTTCAACCGTAGGGACAAGTACCAGTATCCTATCCCCCGGGGAAAAGGTACGGGTCTTGGCTCCACGGTTGTACACTCTCTGCTGTGCTAACTGCGCTTGGGCCAAATGTTCCTTCACGATGGGCATTACCTGTGCAATTCGGTCTTGCATCAGGGCGACATGCTCAATCACACTCCTGTGGGGAGAACTCTCACTTTCCCAAGTTTCCCTGGCAATATCCAACAGCCCTCTTGGGTGTCTCCCATACAGTAACTCAAAGGGGGAGAATCCCGTAGAGGATTGGGGCACCTCCCTAATAGCAAACATCAGATAAGGAAGTAGACAGTCCCAATCCTTTCCATCTCTATCCACCACTTTCTTCAACATTTGTTTTAGGGTTTTGTTGAATCTTTCAACCAGCCCATCGGTTTGGGGGTGATACACAGATGTACGTAATTGCGTCACTTTGAACAATTTACACAGCTCCTTCATAACCCGGGACATAAAGGGTGTACCTTGGTCCGTAAGCAGTTCTTTACAAATACCCACCCGGCTAAACACAAGAGATAGCTCTTTGGCTATGGTCTTGGCCGAGGTATTTCGGAGAGGGATCGCTTCTGGATAACGGGTGGCATAGTCCATTATAACTAATATGTACTGGTGCCCCCTAGCGGACTTGATTATAGGCCCTACCAAATCCATGGCGATCCTCTCAAACGGGACCTCAATGATGGGTAGAGGGACCAGCGGGCTACGGAAATGTGGCATCGGGGCCGACCTCTGACACACAGGGCAGGAGGAACAATAATTTTCTATGTCCTTCATCACCCCCGGCCAATAGAATCTCTGTAATACCCTCTCTCGGGTTTTCTCTGTCCCCAGATGACCTCCAAGAATGTGCCCATGGGCCAACTCCAACACCAACTTCCTGTAAGGTTTGGGCACCACAAGCTGCTCAACGGTTTCTTCTGCCCTTTTTGCCACCCGATACAGTAGGTCCTTCTCTACGCTGAAGTATGGGTAAGTGCAGGTATTATCTGGGTTCACTAACTCGCCATCTATTTTCACTACGTTTTCCCGTGCCTTTATTAGGGCGGGGTCTTTCAACTGTTCTGTGGCAAAGTTTTCCCTGTGAACCTCAAGATCAGAAAACTCCACAGACGGTAGGTTTTCGTCTGAGGAGGTGGGCTCCTCTCCAGTTTCTTGAGTCTCCCCTGCCAATACTGATAAGGGAAATTCCGGAGAGTCCTCACCACTCTCAGGGGAGTTCTGGCTATCACATTCCTGGTACATAGGGGCACCAGTGGGGGGCTCAGGATCATCCCACAGTTCCCAGAACTTCGGAAAATCCCTTCCCACAATGGCGTCATGCGGTAACTGAGATACTAAGCCCACTGGATGAGAGAGGGTACCTTTGGGGGTCTCGAAACACACTGTAGTCACTGGATACTCTCGGGTGTCCCCATGCACACAAATAACAGCTACCTTGCTATTCCCAAAGACCTCTGTTTTAACTAACTCAGCCTTTATCAGGGTCACAAGGCTACCTGAATCCAGCAATACCACAACATTTCTACCATTAACACACATTTTGCATAAATGTTTCTCAGTTCCTCGAATGGCAGTGCATGCGACTGTCGCACACAGCGACTGACGTCTGCCCGTCAGAAAGTCACACTGCATGGGTTCCTCCACAACCGGGCAATTGGCTGCAATATGTCCCGCTTGCCGGCAGCGGTAGCAAACGATCCTTCTTGCCGCCTCTTGAGCCGCTGATTTCCCAGGCTGTTCTCGCCAAACTTGGGGTAGAGCTCCCACCCTCTCACTCTCTCCACCCTCACCCCTTGGAATCCTCTTATCCGCCCCTGGGGATGGTCTGGTCTTAGGGTGGAAAGTCTGAGTGTCTCTGGAAGAGGCCGTCAGGTTCTCTGCAGCCAAGTATCTCTCTACCCGATCCACAAGTTTACCGGCCGTTTCTGGGTCTCCATGGCTTACCCACTTTTGGATGGCAGTAGGAAGAGCTCTCAAAAACCGATCCATTACAACACGTTCCACAATCTTTGGTGCGGACAAAGTCTCTGGCTGTAGCCACTTTCTGCTCAGGTGAATGAGATCATACATTTGAGACCTGGGGGGTTTTCCAAGCTGGAAAGTCCAGTTATGCACACGCTGAGCCCGGACAGCCTGGGTGACACCCAGCCTTGCCAAAATTTCAGCTTTTAGCATCACATAGTCTTTTGCTTGGTTAGGCTCCAGGTCATAGTAAGCTTTCTGCGATTCACCAGTTAACAGAGGAGCCACCAGTCCAGCCCACTGCTCCTCAGGCCACTTTTCTCTTTCAGCGGTCCTTTCAAATGTGGTCAAAAATACCTCTGGATCATCCTCTCCAGTCATTTTTGTCAATAAACGACTCACCCCAAAGGACGCGGTATTAGTGGGACGGCTTTCCTCACTGGTCTGCGGACGTTGCTGCATTACTGCTTCCATTTGTTGTAGTCTCTGCTCTTGCTTCTGTAACAGGTCTATGAAGCGGGCCTCAGATTGCTGCTGGGCTTGTTGCTGAGCTTCCAGACTCTGTTGGTGAGCTTGCTGCTGGGCTGCAAGGCTCTGTTGATGAGCTTGCTGCTGGGCTGCAAGGCTCCTTTGCAAACCTGCATTTGTCTGCTGTTGATTGGCATTTGCTAGAGCCAGCTGTTTCAGTATCTCCTCCATGCTGGCTTAAAAAAAAACTGCCACTGGTTCTCCACCAACTGTGAGGGGGTTAGCTCGGCAGCGGGTGTGTGTGACCCCCGGGATGGGCTCCCCAGACAAAAACAGGCCCAGCAAACGGAGGTTGTGGTTTTCAAAATCAAAAAGGTGCGGTTTATTTTCTATTTACAGTGACAAAACACAGCAAAGCAAAAGAAACATAAAAATAAATCCTGGTCAACTTGACCTCTGACTAAACATACAGGTTTCCTAACTAACAACTGGGATCAGCCTAGTGCTGTCCTAGTCCCTAAGTCCCTGGTTTTAAATGTCCAAGCAAATAGCCACACAGGCTTTTTCTCACCGCACAGGGGGTCACTCTCCCTAGACAGTCCACACAGGTCTGGTTCCAGGCATGAGCTAACATCTAATGAAGCTGGGAGTTCTTATAGAGGCCTAAATGAGCTGACAAGGTTCAGCTGGTCTCCTCATCTCTGTCTGCACGACGCCCCACACTCTCCCTAGAGGTATGAGTCATCCATGAGCCCACTAGCCTTATACAACTCTCCACCTAGTTGTATAAGTCGGCGTAAAGCCTGAATCTGGGCGAAATATATCTACCCCCCTGGATGCAACCAGGTGACTTTACCTTCCTGCTGTCACAATATATATATATATATATATATATATATGTATATATATATATATATGTAGCGGGGACTCCTGGAACTACATCTCCCAGAGTCCTGTTTGGCACCCAGGGTGCAGTGTTGCCACCGCAGAGACTCATGGGGGAGACTATTTAAGGAGGAGGCGAGGCGGAGCTCGGCCTCTTTGGACACCGCGCTGCTAGCAACAGCTTCTTCCTGTGTGGATCTGCTGCAGTGCAAGGCCTGAAGCCTGGGGCCTTGTGCGACTTCCGAAGAGCCTTCCATCCCGCTGCAAAGCCTGGGTGGCACCTGACAGAGTTTGCTGTGGACATCAGTTGGATCGGGGACCCGTGTTTAGGCCTATAGACTGCTTTGGCCCACCGTTCATTTATTTACTGTTCCGCTGGAGACCGGTTGCAGGACAGAGTTAAAGGGTCTCCAGCATAGTGTTCCTTATGACTGCCTACTTTGTGGATTACAATATTGTTCCTGAACATGCATCACCATTTCAAGTTTGCATGCGAAGAAATCTCTGTTCACAAGACTGAGTTTGATTTCATGTCAGGCCTGACTAGGGAGGGGAGATAGAATATTGTTTAGTGCGCCATAGGGCGCGTAGATAGCAATAGCTGCACGTGGTGGATTACCGCGCTGTGCTATTGCCATATATATATATATTACATCTATTGCTGCAGGGCTCTGTAAGCCAGTTACATGGCTTTTTTTAACCCATGCCCTTTTAACCTAAAGTAAAGCTGTTATACCTTGCCACTTGCATCACTGTGTTATCATTACTCATAGAGCTTATAGTTAATCTGGGGTTAAAGTGTGTATGTTACCAGGTGTAGACTGCAATAGAAAACACCCCTAGACTAACAGTGCCATAGGGGACTATACAAGATTGCCGTGGGTTGGTGGAGCTGTACTCAGGGCCCGAAAATTCAAACCAGGGGCTCTCTTAACTGGGGGTAGCGCTACATATATATATGTATATATATATTTTTTCTCTGAGTGACAACTTCAACATGTTGTATTTTTCCTTACTTTTATGTCTTGGTGACAGGGGTAACCAGTAGTAGTTTTGGTCAGTTAATGTTCTCCAAACAATGAAAACAAAAAATTAGACAGCCCCAAAAATAGCACCCAAACCCCACTGAATGCTATGGAATTGTGTGTGATTTTTTCTGCCCATTTTGCAAGCTTTTGTTAATAAAGGGCATGGTTAGTTGGGCACATTTGGGGACATGGACTAATGCAAAAAAAAATTAAAACCACCGCTCAGTAGAGAGAACACTCCTAATAAGGTTTAAAAATGCGACAACAATACACAACACCTTTTAACCACTTCCCACCCAGCCTATTGTCAAATGATAAGAAAAAAGGAGGGTAAAATGTCTGATTCCCAGTGGGGTACCTCCTGCATATGCTGATGGGTTGATTTGTTTAATATGAACGGGATCCTCCTGTAAACAAGACTAACTGTAGTGAACCTGATTGTGTTGGGGCAAGAGAGCCCAACAGAAAATTTACCGGTGAATCAACCACAACATCCATAAGCTAAATGCAAAGGCTTTATTTATTATATGCAAAAAATCAATCAAAAGTCACAACTCATCTAAAGGTTGTAAAACATCCTAAAAGAGAGAGAGGTTTCTCCAGAACATGCAAGTCACAGAATAAAAATACATGAAAAAAACACAGTGCACTGTTGAGTGAACTAAAAAACCAGAGTAGGATAAAAACCCCCCACCCTTTTCCCCAAAACCCTGAAATAAGTGACCCCTATTGTCCGGACATAATTATGTCAAAAAATCAACGTGTCAATGGCAAAATGGGAAGCATTCATCTGAATATGGACTGTAGAGCAACCTTGTGCCTGGATGAAAAGGATTAAGATACTATACTGACGGCTTCATCACAGAAGTAGTCCATAGAACACCTAGGTGTCAGTGGTCAGTATAGATACACCCAAAACAATACAGGTGATTGGTACTTGAGTCAAAAAAGTTCATTGATTGCATACACTGATGTGGTAAATCCACTGTGCGTCATTTGTGTGCAATGGGAACAAATTCTGATGAAATAATTGTCCAATAAAGGATATTGCAAGTTTGAGCAAAAGAAAAAGAAGTGCCCAACGAGGCTAGAGGCATCTATAGGTATAGGTGCAATGTGGAAAGATGTAGGAGCAGGGTTGGAAAGCTGATTTGTTCAGAGTGGGCTTACCCGCTGGAATTTTTATTTTGCCCCCGGTGGCTGGACATATTTACTGCATCTATTTTGCTTGACTGGAGTCCGTTAATTCAAGCCTCCGCACCAACGCCGGTCACGTCCTGTAATCTCTGAACTCGCTGGAGAGCGACTACGTGACTGGATGCTGCCCGTGCTGACTGTCAGTGAACACTGCATGCGCTTGCACCGGGTCGACACAGCGCAGAGAGGCGTGCATCTTTCTGGACCGTTCCTTACAGGACAATATATTCAGTGTGCAATTTGCAGACGCTTCCATACTATGACCAAGTGGACTTCTAAGGTCCCGGCAGCTGTAACTTTGACTGGAAGCCTAGGGCGGGTAATCCCACTCTGAACAAATCAGCTTTCCAACCCTGCTCCTACATTTTTCCACATTGCACCTATACCTGTAGATGCCTCTAGCCTCGTCGGGCACTTCTTTTGCTTTTGCTCAAACTTGCAATATCCTTTATTGGACAATTATTTCATCAGAATTTGTTCCCATTGCACACAGATGACGCACAGTGGATTTACCACATCAGTGTATGCAATCAATGAACATTTTTGACTCAAGTACCAATCACCTGTATTGTTTTGGGTGTATCGATACTGACCACTGACACCTAGGTGTTCTATGGACTATTTCTGTGATGAAGCCGTCAGTATAGTATCTTAACCCTTTTCATCCAGGCACAAGGTTGCTCTACAGTCCATATTCAGATTAACGCTTCCCATTTTTTCATTGACACGTTGCTTTTTTGACATAATTATGTCCGGACAATAGGGGTCACTTATTTCAGGGTGTTGGGGAAAAGGGTGGGGGGTTGTTATCCTACTCTGGTTTTTTAGTTCACTCAACAGTGCACTGTGTTTTTTTCATGTATTTTTATTCTTTGACTTGCATATTCTGGAGAAACCCTTCTCTTTTAGGATGTTTTACAACCTTTAGATGAGTTGTGACTTGTTTTGATTGATTTTTTTGCATTCAATAAATAAAGCCTTTGCATTTAGCTGATGGATGTTGTGGTTGATTCACCGATAAATTTTCTGTTGGGCTCTCTTGCCCCAACACAATCAGGTTCACTATTGTCAAATGATGGCTGGGCGGGACAATTGTTGTTCTGGGTGGATGTCATATGACGTCCTACCAAAACGCGCCTCCTGACTGATCAGTGTACCGGCCCACTGCCAGTACCATGTGATTGCTGTGACCAATCACAGCAGATCGCATGACATTTGTAAACAATGAATGGCTTTGATTCATGCCATTCATTATGTACAACTGTGTTGCTAGCTGTGATTGGTCACAGTGATCACATGGTACAGAAAGGGCCAATCACAGGCCATCTGTACCATGTGATTAGTTGTGGCCAATCACAGCCAACCATAATAGAAAACACTGAATGAATCAGTTTAATTTATTAAAATGGTTGCTTATACCAGTGAAGTTCACTGGTATGAGCGATCATAATTTGTAAAAAAAAAAAAAGAAAAACCTGATCAATTCCCCAGATTAGTATAGTAACACTGTATTGCTCTGGTCACCGTGTGTTAAAAAAAATCATGAAAAAACAACAAATATATATATATATATATATATATATATTCTGCCAGAAAGTTGAGCTCTTAGGACAGGTCCGAAATATGTAAAAGAGGTCTCCCCCAGTCTGCCCACAGCATTAACAGGTGAGAAAAACAGCAGGATTCAATTTTTGATAGTGGTTTGTCATTAATATGCTCTGTGGAGTAGTATAAAGCAGTGTTTCTCAACTCCAGTCCTCAAGACGCCTCAACAGGTCATGTTTTCAGGCTTTCCGTTATTTTGCACAGGTGATTTGATCAGTTTCACTAACTTAGTAATTACCACAGCTGTTTCATCTGAGAGAAATCCTGAAAACATGACCTGTTGGTGCGCCTTGAGGACTGGAGTTGAGAAACACTGGTATAAAGCATAAATCCACTTTTGAAGTCAAATTTGAGAAAATCCCATTATATGTTTGTTATGTTTTCCCATTAGAACAGCATGTCTAAGATCTATTTTTATTTTTTATATTAATTACATTTAGATGTTTCTCATAAGGAGGTGCCATACAAAATTTTTTTAACAATGTTAGAATAAGCCTGCCCCAATGCAATGCAAGAAGCCCAGCCTCTACACCTTTAATCCTTCATTAGGACAGACAGTATTAAAATCAAGTTACAATTGATAATGAAGATCTACCTGCACAATACAGATGGGGTTAGTTATGGCAAACACATCAGCCCAGCCCCCTCATAAATATAGAGCACTGCCTAGGATTATTTCTTGCTGACTGGTATTGAATAGAGCATACATAGATAGATAGGTAAGCTGCCATTTGTTTTTAACTTTTTTTTTCTGCTATGTGAATGGGGGCATGTAACAAATATAAAGTAGGTGTTATCCCAATTTGGCTGTATTTGGAAATACATTTTAAATTGCAGAAGTTTATCTCTGGCAGACACTAAGGGGGAGATATACTAAAACCGGTGCACACAGAATCTGATGCAGCTGTGCATAGTAAACAGTCAGCTTTAAGGTTTTGTTGGTAAAGCTTAATTGAAAAGGCTGAAGTTAGAAGCTGGTTGGTTACTATACACAACTGAACCAGCTTCTGTGTGCACCAGTTTTAGTAAATCTCCCCCTAATTGTTTAAAAGCATTGTCCCAGATTTCATTCCAGCCTTCCTCATTAAAGTCCAGTATATTGGATTGACATTTTTACTTAAAGAGGTTGTTAACCAACAGTTAAAAATTCACACCACCCTGCAGCCTTTTTGGAGGGAGGTCCACTCCATCATTACACGGGTCACCACTTTCACTCTAGACTACACTCCTGCTCAATACCTCCTACACTATACTACTCTACCCAAACGAAATGACCAAAAATCATTGGCTATGCATATGGTTAATGCAGCCAGACTCTGCGTTCCTACACATTGGCGTTCGAAAGATATCCCGACCATTCGAGAATGGTTGATCAGAATCGCCAATATAGAGGAGATGTAGGAATTGATACATACAGCCCATGACCGTTTACAGAAGTTTAGTTTGACCTGGGCCTGTTGGACGCATTTTAGGACCAAGGATTACTATAAATCCTTCTTCTAAACGCTGTCCTAAAGTATTTAGATTGCTCACTGCGATCTTCCCTGCGTTTTGAACTGGTGCGGGGGCCCGAGACGGAGAGCGGTCCCCTCTACTCTCTATTTTCTATTCTTGACTGCTACCCTTTACCTACCCTTCTTCTCTTACTCCTTCCCCAAACCTATGTCATTGTAAACCTCTATTCTGATTACTTTTACCCCCCCCTCTTTTTCTTTTTTTATTATTATTATTATTTTTCTTTATTTTTCTTTCCCGATTGCGTTGTAACCGACCAAATGATAGCCTGGAGCCTTGCCAGGGGTTCCCAACATCTATACGACCATTGTAATTTCCGAATTGAGAAGTTTTACCATGACCCGGGATAGGCCTGCTGATATTGGTCTACGGTGGGTCTTTGCACTCTTACGCAGGGTTACTTGCTCTCATTCAGTTACCGGACATTGCTTTGTTTAAGTGTTGGTTATTCTTGAAATGTTTATGAGCTTGTATGTCTTGTATGTACATGTAACCTTATTTTTCTTTCAATAAAATCGTTTATGGAAAAAAAAAATTCACACCACCCTCTCTGTTTAATCATGTAATCTTTCCCTGTGTCTGTGCCTTATAATAAAAAATGCAGCTACATACCTGATTTCAGAGCACTTCTCAGTTCTCACGTGACTGGCCAGCTCTCTCCTTGCTTGGCCTGGCAGCTGCAGTGGGCGGGGCCGAGATTCCCCCACTGACGTCAGTCAGGAGGGGAGGAGGAGAGAGCTGGCCAGTCAAGTGATCAAATTTTTTATAAGGCACAGACATAGGGGCAGATTACATGATTACAAAAAGAGGATAGTGTGAATTGCAAACTGTAATTTTAGCAGCAGGAGAGGAGGGGGCGGGCATGGACACGGAGCTGACAGGCAGGGAGGGGGGAGAAGAGCACAGAGAAGGACAGAGCAGGGCTGTGGATGATGGAGGCATGTAAACTGACCATGCTGTCAGGGTTCAGCAGCCATGATAAACCATGGTCAATTTGCAAAGGGGAGGGCAGAACCAGACAGAATCAGCCAGGTATTTCAGGTGTCACGGGGGGGGGGGGGTCAAATGACACAGCACAAGCACTGTGCTGTATAACATGCTTTAAATAAACAGGATCCATTTTTTTCCGTTAACAAACACTTTAAGATTATAGAGTGCAGGGAGAGTGGCTATTAGGCCATGCTGCATATTGTACATGCTGGTTTCAGAGGAGGACTAGAGTGGATTAATTGCTTATGGGAGATGCTATTTAGCTATATTTGTTGGGGGAATTGGCAACTGAAGGTACGGCAGAGTTTCAAGCATCTAAAAAGGTGGGTGAGAGGGACAGGTTAATGCTATTGAAGTGCATTAAAAGCCAGTAGTGCATAAAAAAGACAATCTTACACAACATCAGCTATCTTCTTAACTTTATTTTTCACCCAGCATTGGGGGTCATGGATTGTAAAAATAAAAAAAAGTCATGGTTTTCTCCACAGGACAGTTGCAGAAGAAAGGATATAAAGCTTCTATGGATATTAGTTATTAGCTGCCTTGACCAATTGACGCAACTGCCCTGTTGGAAAGTTTCCTCTTGATATGCATTGCAGGCTTTAGCCTACAGCACTGATCTATGTATTCTGATGATGGGAAAGTCTTAGAATACAAAGACACAGCAGGGATGATTTCCATGTCCACATTGAGTGTATGGATGGGGGAATCAGGTCAGTTTTTTTCGTTCCCACAGGTTGAATAAAAAAGAAAATGACTAATGTATGGGCTGTCTAACACAGTCAGTCAGTTTGTGAGCTATTATGAACTCCAAGTAGGTAACGATTTCAATTGTAAAAGTATCACTCTCAGGGGTTCTGGCTCTGGGGTCACTCAGTGAAAGAAGGGACTTGTGTCAATTAACATGCAGGCCTAGAACTCCTTGAAAAATCTGTCAAGTGAATAGTGTTCCCAAAGAGTGGGCCCATGTCATTTAAGAAAAAAAGAAGGTCATCTGCATGCAGGGCTACTCTCTCCTGCAACCAGTCAACTTTAAGGACTAGAACATGCGTTGAAACTCCCAAAGAATCTGAAATTGGTTCCTTCACAATGGCAAAAAGAGTCAGAGAGAGAGGACAGTCCTGTTTTGTCTCTGCTGAAAGAGAAATATAGGAAAATATTCCCTTCTATATGGATGGCAGCCACAAACCTGCTTAACAATAATTGTAACCACTGAATAAATTGAACCAGGAAGCCCATTTTTTGTGTACCACCCATAGGTAAGATCATTTCACTGTGGCAAAACCCTGCGGCATGGGGTCCCCATAAAAATCCATACCAGGCTCTTATGGTTGTGCTCATAAGTTTACATACCCTGGCAGAATTTATGATAACACAAAAACTTTTCTTTTACTCATGGTTAGTGTTTGGCTGAAGCCATTTATTATCAATCAACTGTGTTTACTTTTTTAAATTGAATTGACAATAGAAACTACCCAAATGGCCCCGATCAAAAGTTTACATACCCTTGTGATTTTGGCCTGATAACATGCCCACAAGTTGACACAAAGGGGTTTGAATGACTATTAAAGGTAACCATCCTCACCTGTGATCTGTTTTCTTATAATTAGCGTGTTTGTATAAAAGGTCAATGAGTTTATGGACTCCTGACAGACCCTTGCATCTTCATCCAGTGCTGCACTGACGTTTCTGGATTCTGAGTCATGGGGAAAGCAAAATAATTGTCAAAGGATCTGCGGGAAAAGGTAGTTGAACTGTATAAAACAGGAAAGGGATATAAAAAGATATCCAAGGAATTGAGAATGCCAATCAGTGTTAAAACGTTAATCAAGAAGTGAAAAATGAGGGGTTCTGTTGAAACCAAACCACGGTCAGGTAGGCCAACTAAAATTTCCACCACAACTGCCTGGAAAATTGTTCGGGATGCAAAGAAAAACCAACAAATAACTTCAGGTGAAATACAGGATTCTGAAAACTTGTGGTGTGGCTGTTTCAAGATGCACAATAGGGAGGCACTTGAAGAAATATGTGCTTGCTGCATGGTCGAGTCGCCAGAATAAAGCCATTACTACCCAAATGCCAAAAAGTATCCCGCTTACAATACGCCAAACAGCACAGAGACAAGCCTCAAACCTTCTGGCACAAAGTCATTTGGAGTGATGAGACCAAAATTTAGCTTTTTGGACACAACCATTTGGAGAGGAGTCAACAAGGCCTATGATGAAAGCTACACCATTTCTACTGTGAAACACAGAGGTGGATCGCTGATGTTTTGGGGATGTGTGAGCTACAAAGGCACAGGAAATTTGGTTAAAATTGATGGCATCATCAGCCAGGAAGCTGCACATGGGACACACTTGGACATCTCAGTCCCCTGACATCAATATCATTGAGCCACTCTGGGGAGATCTCAAACAAGCAGTTCATGCAAGACAGCCCAAGAATTTACAGGAACTGGAGGCTTTTTGCCCAGAGGAATGGGCAGCTTTACCATCTGAGAAGATAAAGAGCATCATCCACAAATACCACAAAAGACTTCAAGCTGTCATTGATGTTAAAGGGGTCACTACACGGTATTAAGAACTGGGGTATGTAAACTTTTGATCAGGGTCATTTGGGTAGTTTATGTTTTAATTATGATTTAAAAAGAGTAAACACAGTTGATTGATAGATTGATTGATTCAGCCAAACACTAACCATGAGTGAAAGAAAAGTTTGTGTGTTATCATTCATATTCTTTGAAAAATGGCCAAGAAATCTAAAATTCTGCCAGGGCATGTACTTATGAGCACAACTGTATATAGAATAAGAATTTGGTATATATTTTGGGAGGACTCCAGCTGGGTTTGTTTAATTTCTTCTGCAGGGCACATGGCCTGGTATGTACAGTATATAATGTATAATATAAAAAACACACACACTATTGTCAAAGTATTTTATAAAAACAAAGATGTCCCACAGTGTATATCCATTGTCAGTCATGTTGACCCATGCACGATGATCCTCTCCCATCAGACTTTCAATGCAAATGAGAGTTTGCTGGATGGTTGCTGAATGCCAACCAAGCTGCTGGTGATGCTGACTTACATCATTGACCAAACTGACTTAATAGAAGCGATAAGCTTTAGGTTTGGGGTAAACAATAGGTTTGCCACCTGCCAGAACCTCCATCTGCTACAGCCAAAAGTTGTTAATTTAGTGGTGGTATGAATGAGGCTGGTGAGAGAGGATCTATCAGGAACCACGAATCAGACCGAAAATGCAGTTAAAATCACACCTTTTAATATAATGGTAAAAATGGTACAAATTGTAAACATAGTCAAAACATAGCCAGGGTACGGTAGCCAAAGTGGGTAGTCAGAACAAGACAGAAAATCAGGAAGCCAGAGATCAGCATAGTCGGTGGCAGCTGACAGGATCAGGAACCAGAAGGAACGTCAGCCAGGCAAGTCTTCAACGGGAACATAGCAGAGAGTGTACAGATATGTTTGACCAAGGTGAAGGCAAGGAAGGAATGAACCAGGCAGTTTAAATAGCCAGAATGCGCTGGCTGCAGGCTGGAAATGATCACCAGGTGAACCGCTGTGGAACATGAGTGCTGGCAATTAACCGACAGCTGAGCAACCTGAGCACTGAGAAGGGAGGGCTGAGAGCCCAGCCCTGCAAGTATTAAGTAGGATTCCACGGTTGCTTTAGAAGCCAAATCAGATGTGCAACATAATTGTCCAAGCATGTTATTTTAAAAAAAAAAATATTTTTTTTTATGTTGCCCTTTATTGACAGACTTGCTTCCTGGCAAACGATATTTTAAAAATCAAAAACCAAAATTTCTAATTCAACTCTGCTCTATCCAAAACAAGAAAACAAACATCTTGATTACTGTTACGCGTGTGTTACTGCTGCAGGCTTTGTTCAATATAGAGACTGGGTCTTCCTTAGCAAAAACTGTGCCCCAACATTTGCAACAGAATTGGCAACAGAACAGCTGAGCTGGATATAATTCACATTGCCACTACAGCTTATTTTAAAAATGAGAATCAATTTATTCAGAATAACATTTGCACATGCAGTGTAAAATTGTATTTGAACAATGAAACCCTTCAAAATATCTTAATTCCCAATTAATGTACATGCTATTTAAAGTTTTAATAGAAACCAAGGTGATAACCTGAATTCTAGTTGAAATATAGCCTATAGCCTTACAAAAGTAAATCAATATGTAGCAAGACTGAAGGTCTCTGAATTGAATATGTTTATTACATATACGCTTCTTTGCTCTATGCTGCAGGATCCAATAGCAATTGTGTGATCTACTATTGATTCGCATCTAACTAGAAGAAAACAAAAGCTGTCTTTCAAAAAACTTTTTCGACATCCATTTTGTCAACATTTTTTTTACCCAAAGACCTTCTTTGTGTATTGATTTTTAAATAATTTATGTACAAACTGTACAAAGGGAATGCATATAAGTAATCATTTCCACATGTTGTCAAAACAATAATAGAGATAGAATTTAACATCATTGTTTTCTGCCATGACCAAGGTCTACAGTGGATTACAGAGCTGCAGTATAAATCATTGCTATGTTAATGCATTAAAACCGACCAATAAGGACTAACCATTTGAACGTTGCTAGTGTAGCTGAGTGCATACATGTGCAGCTCATCCTACTTCCTGTTGTATATTTAGATATACTGTATATTGTAACATGATAACAGTAAAGATTAATCAACTAGTTAAAGTATGACTCAAGCCAATTTTTTTGAATAGTTTTAGATAGAGTGGACAAAAGTTAAAATCACATTTGAATTTGTTTTTTACTGCCTGTTCACCTTTCAAAGCTCTGTGCATGCCACCTTATCTTTTTGGACTATATGTACTTCACATATGTGTGTCATGGTAAATATATATATATATATATATATATATATACAGTATATTTAATTATTAATCCATTAGGTGTCAAAAGGAGCCTTCAAATAGTCCTTTATTTCTGTAGTGCTGGTGTCATAACACCACAATGGACAAGACTGGTTGTCTGTAAGGAGAGCAGCTAGCAATCATTAGAAGAGGCACTGCAGATGGTCACCTGACAGGTAAGTAAATTAGATTAAGTAAAGCATTTAGAATGGTTAGAAGCAGATGGAATAAGAAATCTTGTTTGCTTTTTTCATGCCTTTTAGGTTTAATCATCCTAGCTTGTTTTGACAATATGTGCATTGTGTGCAAATATCTGTGTGCTTATTAAAAGGAAATGTAATAACATAAATAATAAAAGTGTGATGAAATGGTAAAATTACTACCAATCAATATTTGGGTGATGTGTGCCCTCGGATTAACAGCTATCTAGATATTTGAAAGCAAATATCTAGGTAGTTTTACTTTGAGTGCCAATATTTAACAATGCCAAAACCATTTTATAAAATCCTATACTCTTACAAAAATGACACAAGGCTATTAAAATAAAATTACAAGTAAATGTTAAGTGAATTTGCAGAAACAGCTTTTTTTTACATACATTTTGTACACTAAATTAGCCAATTTAAGGCACACATTTGTATGAACAACTATTATAGTCAGTTTCCACACATTCCAATTAACATTTCAGATTTATTATTGACAGCATCAAAATGTACTTATGTTCTAAGCAGGGCTTAGTGTATTGTGATAATTGATGGTGGGTCAGCATACACATTGCAATGTTCCAGTAGTTTTAACCTGGAAGTAATAGTTCCAGGAATTCCAACTACTATAATATTACAATAATTAATCAAGCACAAAGCAGACAGAGAACTCAGCTTTTAATGTAGATAAAATTAACATTGGTTCTGAAAAAAAGGCAACGCAGCAGCTCTTCTGAAAAATAGGCACCCATACTATATACTATATCAAAAACGATGTGAACTGTTGTGCTAGAAGAATATATTCACAATTATTTTCCAGCAGTCACAAGCTGCTGCCATGTTCATGGACACTTTTATTAGCTAATTACCTTACTGTGATAGAATAAATTATCAAGTAATTTAAAATAAAATAATCTCTGCCAGCTATTCCAGGGGACTCTCCTACTACCGGGCATGCTCAGAATCCTTAAAATACTCCCTCAAAATTAATTTCTCACACAAGCTTAAAAAATTATTAAACTGATCTCATAACATTCACTCCATCAAGAGTTACTCTCATAATCTTTGATTCATAATGCACAGTCTTCAAATCAAAAGACTTGACCCCACTTTTATGAACGATTGCTCTCTATATCTCTCTTTATGCCAATATTTTATAATTTTTTAACTACCGTACTTGCCGATCGTGCACTGTAGTTTTACTGCTACAGTACTGTCTGGCTGTGCAGAATCATGTATATATGCACGATTCTGCATTTGTGGGTAGGGGGCGCACGTGTGCCCTCCCGCCCATCAGGCTATGCTGTCACTGGCTTCAGCACATGCCGGTCAACGGTTTTCTGGCCAATGATTTAAGGCCGTAACCCTCCAACAAAGCAGTGCGTTACAAAACAGTAGTAGCGTCTCACACAAAGTAAAAACATGCAAGAAGTAACTGTTAGGACATGTATAATGCCCATATAATACCAGAAATGTCAAATGAATAACAGTTACAAACATGTGAGTAAAAGAGGTTTCCTTAAACCTGAAGAGGCCCAACTAGTGTTGATAGTAATCTTAGGGGTATTGAGAATTTTAGGGCTGCGCAAATTAACAATTAATTGCTCGATTAATTGTTAATTTCTTTGATCGATCAAAATAGTTTTGATCGAGGACGATCCGCGGAGTGAGCTCCGCGGTCTCGCCCATAGGAAAGGCCGCGGCTCCGGCCTAGCTCCGGAGCGGAGGCCATCTTGGTCCACCCAGCGGCGGCCTAGTAGCGGCATGCTGACATCATCATCACCCGCCTGCTTGTGCCGTCTACTCTGCGGACGGGTCTGCCTGCTGTCTATTCCAGACAGAGCGGACAATCGGAGATATTACGGTATGTGGGGAGATGTGGGGAGATGTGGACATTACAGTATGGGGGGAGATGTGGACATTACAGTATGGGGGCAGATGTGGACATTACAGTATGGGGGCAGATGTGGATATTACAGTATGGGGCAGGTGTGGATATTACAGTATGGGGGCAGATGTGGACATTACAGTATGGGGGCAGATGTGGATATTACAGTATGGAGGCAGATGTGGATATTACGGTATGGGGGCAGAAGTGGACATTACAGTATGGGGGCAGATGTGGATATTACAGTATGGGGGCAGATGTGGATATTACGGTATGGGGGCAGATGTGGACATTACAGTATGGGACAGATGCGGATATTACAGTATGGGGGCAGATGTGGATATTACGGTATGGGGGCAGATGTGGACATTACAGTATGGGGGCAGATGTGGATATTACAGTATGGGGGCAGATGTGGATATTATGGTATGGGGGGAGATGTGGGGAGATGTGGACATTACAGTATGTGGGGAGATGTGGACATTACAGTATGTGGGGAGATGTGGACATTACAGTAAAAATTAGTAAAAACTGTATGTGCGTTATAATTAATCGAAATTAGTTGATTAATCGGTTAAAAAAAAACGATTAATCGAACACGAAAATTTTAATCAGTAACAGCCCTAGAGAATTTCTTAAATGTCGGCTAAAATCTACATTGGCCAATGAAATGGAAATCTCTTTCTAAGGTCAAGAAGACAACTAGAGGGGGAGTGGCCAACGGCCGGGATGTGAGGAGGTGCTTAGCCTGAGCTCCGTCCGTGCCGCTTACATCCAGACTGAATCCTGCTGATCCGTTCGCCATCCGAGGATCCCGTTTGTCCTTGCAGCATCCAGGGAACCTTGTGCCCACCGGGAGATGGTCAAATATGGCCCACCGATGGAGGAAGCCTCAGGATCCGTCCCACCACCCCCGACATGCAAACAGAGGCAAGATGGCACCGGTCACCATGCTGCAGAAACATTCAACCAGCCATCCTCATGCTCCTCAGTAGTGATGAGCCGAACACCCCCGGGTTCGGTTCGCACCAGAACCCGCGAACGGATCGAAAGTTCGCACGAACATTAGAACCCTATTAAATACAATGGATGCGAACGTTCGAAATCTAAAGTGCTAATTATAACGACTATTATGCATGTTATTGTCCTAAAAAGGGTTTGGGAACCCGGGTTCTGCACCAGGGGACATGTATCAATGCAAAAAGAAGTTTTAAAAACGGCCGTTTTTCGGGAGCAGTCATTTTAATGATGCATAAAGTGAAAAAAAAAAGTCAAATATTCCTTTAAATATCGTACCTGGGGGGTGTCTAAAGTATGCCTGTGAAGTGCCACGTGTTTCCCGTGTTTAGAACTGTCCCTGCACAAAATTACATTTCTAAAGGAAAAAAAAACATTTAAAACTGCTTGAGGCTTTAATGTAATGTCTGGTCCCGGTAATATGAATGAAAATCTTTAAGAAAAATGGCATAGATACCCCATCACCCCCCCCCCCCCCAGCCCATTACCAGCCCCTTTGGGTCTTGTATGGATATTAAGGAGAACCCCGCACACAAAATAAAAAAGGCCCTATATACTCTGGACAGCCGTATACAGGCGGTGCATACAAGACAGGGACTGTAGGTTTGTTCTTTTGTAGAATCTGTTTGTAATTTTGAACAGGTACATTGTTTAAGTGTGGCTCCAGACAAAAAAAACTATTTTTAAGCTTTTTGGAAAACATAGGGAAGGGTTATCACCCCTGTAACATTTGTTTTGCTGTCTGTGCCCCTGTTCAGAACATTTCACCTCACTTTCCGTCCCAATGACAAATGTTTTTGAAAAGTGGGGGTTTTATTGAAACAAGGATTGGTGATAAAGCATCAGTAGAGAGGAGACACCTTTTTCCCATATTAACTCTTACAGGAGAGAATTTCCCTTCCTAGGGGTGGATTTCCTCTCACTTCCCGTTGTCTCCTTTTGTTTGCAAGTAGGAGTCGTTTGTAAGTTGGATGTTTGAAAGTAGGGGCCTGCCGTATATACTCTGCTGAAATTTGCCCCTTACATGTTGGTGTTGCCACAACACTGTAAGCCCTCACAGTTACTCTTGGTGGGCGCATGAATGGGCCCTGCTGTGAATTATTAGATCAAGAATTGTAATTACATGCCCCTGTTAAACAGGGGCAGAAAAATTGGGCCTTAGGCACTGGTGCCACAACACTGCAACCCCTCACAGATACTGTACTTGGAGCACAGCAATGAGCTCTGTTGCAAAGTATTGCATCAAAAATTGTAATTACACGCCCCTGTTAAACAGGGGCTGAAAAATTGGGCCTTAGCCACTGGTGCTGGTGCCACGACGCTGCAACCTCTCCCAGATACTCTAGTTGGAGTGCAGGAATGAGCCCTGCTGCAAAGCATTGCATAAAAAATTGTAATAACACGCCCCTGTTAAACAGGGGCTGAAAAATTGGGCCTTAGCCACTGGTGCTGGTGCCACGACACTGCAACCTCTCCCAGATACTCTAGTTGGAGTGCAGGAATGAGCCCTGCTGCAAAGCATTGCATAACATTTTTTAATTACATGCCCCTGTTAAACAGGGGCTGAAAAATTGGGACTTAGCCACTGGTGGCGGCACCCAGAAACAAAAATGTTCTTCCAAGCTATCATCATCAATCGGATCATTGAGGAGGAGGAGGATAGTCAGTCAACATAACAGGACAGTCTCTCAGCATCAGCATCAGTCTCGAAGGGATGTGACATTTGAAAATAAATTAGTCTGTTATATCAGCTTCAGGTGTTTGGTAGCTGGTGGTGATCCAAGACTGGTTCATCTTTATGAAGGTCAGTCAATCAACTGAGTCGGTGGACAGGCGCACCCTGTGATCCGTGACAAATCCTCCAGCAGCACTGAATGTGCGTTCTGAAAGAACGCCGGATGCAGGACAGGCCAGTAGCTCAATTGCATACTGTGCAAGCTCTGGCCAGTGATCCATTCTCAAGACCCAGTAAGCCAGAGGATTTTCGGTGGGGAAGGTGTCCAAGTCTGACCTTGCCCCTAGGTATTCCTGCACCATGTATATCAGACGCTGGCAATGGTTGCTGGAACCGATCATACCTTGGGGCTGCGGACTAAAGAATTGTCTGAACGCATCGGTCAGACGGCCACCTTCCCCACCGCTCTTTCTTTGACTGACCGAAGCCTCAGCAACTCGTTGTCCAGGACCAGGAGTTTGTAACCTCCCAGTCTCTGGGAACGCGTTGCACAGACCTTTCTGCAAGGCCTCCCGAAGATGCCTCATCCTCTGCTCCCTCTGCGACGGGAAGATAAGGTCCGCAACCTTACCCTTGTACCGTGGATCAAGGAGAGTGGCCAGCCAGTAATGGTCCCTCTCCTTGATCCGAAGAATACGAGGATCCTTCCGCAGACTTTGCAGGATCAGGGAGGCCATGCAGCGTAGGTTAGCTGAGGCATTCGGTCCGGAGTCCTCTGGGTCTCTAAGGACGACATGATCCGCAGCCACCTCCTCCCAGCCACGTACAAGTCCACGGGTTTCTTGGGACTGTAAATCATCCCTAAAAGACTGCTGCTGATGATGCTGAGTGCCAGGCTCTACCTCCATGCTGACACAATCCTCCTCCTCCTCCTCTTCCTGTGCAATGGGTGGGACAGAAGGAACACTGTCTGGGTAAAGGGGGCCTTGAGAGGCAAGGAAGTCCTCCTCTTCCTGCCTCTGTTCTGCCTCAAGTGCCCTGTTCATTATTCCACGCAGCGTATGTTCCAACAGGTGGACAAGAGGTACAGTGTCACTGATGCATGCACTGTCACTGCTCACCATCCTCGTGGCCTCCTCAAATGGTGCCAGGACAGTGCATGCATCCCTGATCATGCCCCACTGGCGTGGTGAAAAAAGCCCGAGCTCCCCTGACTCTGTCCTGGTGCCATAGTCGCACAGGTACTCATTGATGGCCCTCTGCTGCGTGTGCAGCCGCTGCAGCATGGCCAACGTTGAGTTCCACCTGGTGGGCATGTCACATATAAGGCGGTTCTTGGGCAGGTTCAACTCCTTTTGCAGCTCAGCCAGGCGAGCACTGGCATTATAAGATCTGCGGAAATGCACACAGACTTTCCTGGCCTGCCTCAGGACATCCTGTAAGCCCGGGTACCTGCCCAAGAACCGCTGCACCACCAGGTTAAGGACATGAGCCACACAGGGCACATGGGTCAGTTGTCCCTGTCGGAGGGCGGAGAGGAGGTTGGTGCCATTGTCGCAAACCACCATTCCTGGCTTAAGCTGGCGTGGCGTCAACCACCTCTCGGCCTGCCCCTGCAGAGCAGACAGAACCTCTTCCCCAGTGTGGCTCCTGTCCCCCAAACACACCAGCGCAAGCACGGCATGGCATCTTTTTGCCTGCGTACTTGCGTAGCCCCTTGAACGCCTACGGAGCACCGCTGGTTCCGAGGACAAAGCACAGGAAGAGGCCATGGAGGAAGAAGAAGAGGAGGGGGTGGAGGAGAGAGGTGTGTCACAACCAGTAGTAGCATTTTGGAGGCGTGGCGGTGGAACAACCTCCAACACTACTGCACCTTGTCCTGCATCCTTCCCAGCTGCCAAAAGAGTGACCCAATGGGCCATGAAAGAAAGGTAACGTCCCTGTCCATGCCTGCTGGACCATGAGTTAGCGGTAATATGCACCTTACCGCTGACCGCCCTGTCCAGCGAGGCCAAGACATTGCCTTCCACATGCCGGTAGAGAGCCGGAATCGCCTTCCGTGAGAAAAAGTGGCGTTTGGGAACCTGCCACTGAGGAACCGCACATTCCACAAACTCACGGAAGGGGGCCGAGTCTACCAACTGAAAAGGCAGCAGTTGAAGAGCTAGCAATTTAGCCAAGCTAGCATTCAACTGCTGGGCATGTGGATGGCTGGGAGTGAACTTCTTTCGACGGTCCAGCAGCTGGGGCAGGGAAATTTGCCTGATAGAATCGGACATCGGTGTACTGCTAGCAGAGTGCCCGCAAGTACTTGGCTGTGACACACTTAATTCTACACCTTCATTCCTCTCAGTGCAGGTTTCAGAGAGGACTGAAGGTATAGTGGGGTTGGAGATCCCAGCTGATGCGGTGCAAGGAGAGGTCCGCTTTGTTCTTTGGTGTGGGTCTTTAAGGTAGGCTTGCCAACGAGCTGCATGGCAGGTCAACATATGTCTGGTCAAGCATGTGGTGCCCAAGCGGGTGATGTTTTGGCCACGCGATATACGCTTGAGACATATGTTGCAAACAGCAGCTGTGCGATCTGATGCACTCGACTCAAAAAAGGCCCACACCAAAGAACTTTTTGAATAACGGGCAGAGGCAGCGCCCTGCACAGGCGGAGCTCTGCGGTGTGATTCCGTCAGTGTGCTGCCCTTACGCTGGCCCCCCGAGGGCATCCTGCCTCATTGGAGATGTGCCTCCTCCTCATCCTCCTCCTCCTCTCTCCTATTATGCACCCACGTGGAGTCAGTGACCTCATCATCCCCTCCCTCCTCATCACTGGAGCCAATCTGGCAGCATGCAGCAGCAGCTGGAACATGACTGCCAGATTGGTGTCCTTCTTGAGCATCCCCTCTCTCTGCTCTCACGCTACTGCCTTCCTCTAGCTGGGTATCATCATCAGACCCTTCGAAACGCTGGGCATCCTCCTGGAGCATGTACCCAACACTGTGCTCAAACAGTTCGGGGGACTCCTCAGGAGGAAATGGTTGGTCTAGGAAAGGAGTGACTGATGATGACATTGATACCAGGGAAGAGGACGCTTTTGCAGCTGCTTTGCCAGTACCCTGAGCCTGGGTGAGAGAGGATGAGGAGGATGAGGAGGGCTTGGTCATCCACTCTACCAAGTCTTCGGCATTATGCGGCTCAACACGTCCAGCTGCCGAAAAGAAGGACAGGCGTGTCCCATGGCCACGTGCAGATGGCGATGCACCGCGTCCACGACCAGCACTGTTGTCTCTAGACACAGAGCCTGCTTGCCCTCTTTTATTGTCTCCTGACTGTCTGCTTCTCCTTGTTTGCCTTCCAGACATTCTAATGGCCTGCAGGGAGATGGGAAAACCAGCAATAAGGCCTAGCTTCAGGAGTATATTTTGCAGGAATCACACTACGCTGTAAGTGCTGCAAATGCCTGTTGGTGTAACACACCAGGAAAACACAGCAATACGGGCTAACTTCAGGTGTATAATGTGCAGGAGGCACACTCCGCCCGCTGTAAGTGCTGCAAATGCCTGTTGGTGTAACACACCAGGAAAACACAGCAATACGGGCTAACTTCAGGTGTATAATGTGCAGGAGGCACACTCCGCCCGCTGTAAGTGCTGCAAATGCCTGTTGGTGTAACACACCAGGAAAACACAGCAATACGGGCTAACTTCAGGTGTATAATGTGCAGGAGGCACACTCCGCCCGCTGTAAGTGCTGCAAATGCCTGTTGGTGTAACACACCAGGAAAACACAGCAATACGGGCTAACTTCAGGTGTATAATGTGCAGTAGGCACACTCCGCCCGCTGTAAGTGCTGCAAATGCCTGTTGGTGTAACACACCAGGAAAACACAGCAATACGGGCTAACTTCAGGTGTTTAATGTGCAGGAGGCACACTCCGCCCGCTGTAAGTGCTGCAAATGCCTGTTGGTGTAACACACCAGGAAAAAACAGCAATACGGGCTAACTTCAGGTGTATAATGTGCAGGAGGCACACTCCGCCCGCTGTAAGTGCTGCAAATGCCTGTTGGTGTAACACACCAGGAAAACACAGCAATACGGGCTAACTTCAGGTGTATAATGTGCAGGAGGCACACTCCGCCCGCTGTAAGTGCTGCAAATGCCTGTTGGTGTAACACACCAGGAAAACACAGCAATACGGGCTAACTTCAGGTGTTTAATGTGCAGGAGGCACACTCCGCCCGCTGTAAGTGCTGCAAATGCCTGTTGGTGTAACACACCAGGAAAACACAGCAATACGGGCTAACTTCAGGTGTTTAATGTGCAGGAGGCACACTCCGCCCGCTGTAAGTGCTGCAAATGCCTGCTGGTGTAACACACCAGGAAAAAACAGCAATACGGGCTAACTTCAGGTGTATAATGTGCAGGAGGCACACTCCGCCCGCTGTAAGTGCTGCAAATGCCTGTTGGTGTAACACACCAGGAAAACACAGCAATACGGGCTAACTTCAGGTGTATAATGTGCAGGAGGCACACTCCGCCCGCTGTAAGTGCTGCAAATGCCTGTTGGTGTAACACACCAGGAAAACACAGCAATACGGGCTAACTTCAGGTGTTTAATGTGCAGGAGGCACACTCCGCCCGCTGTAAGTGCTGCAAATGCCTGTTGGTGTAACACACCAGGAAAACACAGCAATACGGGCTAACTTCAGGTGTTTAATGTGCAGGAGGCACACTCCGCCCGCTGTAAGTGCTGCAAATGCCTGTTGGTGTAACACACCAGGAAAAAACAGCAATACGGGCTAACTTCAGGTGTATAATGTGCAGGAGGCACACTCCGCCCGCTGTAAGTGCTGCAAATGCCTGTTGGTGTAACACACCAGGAAAAAACAGCAATACGGGCTAACTTCAGGTGTATAATGTGCAGGAGGCACACTCCGCCCGCTGTAAGTGCTGCAAATGCCTGTTGGTGTAACACACCAGGAAAACACAGCAATACGGGCTAACTTCAGGTGTATAATGTGCAGGAGGCACACTCCGCCCGCTGTAAGTGCTGCAAATGCCTGTTGGTGTAACACACCAGGAAAACACAGCAATACGGGCTAACTTCAGGTGTTTAATGTGCAGGAGGCACACTCCGCCCGCTGTAAGTGCTGCAAATGCCTGTTGGTGTAACACACCAGGAAAACACAGCAATACGGGCTAACTTCAGGTGTTTAATGTGCAGGAGGCACACTCCGCCCGCTGTAAGTGCTGCAAATGCCTGCTGGTGTAACACACCAGGAAAAAACAGCAATACGGGCTAACTTCAGGTGTATAATGTGCAGGAGGCACACTCCGCCCGCTGTAAGTGCTGCAAATGCCTGTTGGTGTAACACACCAGGAAAACACAGCAATACGGGCTAACTTCAGGTGTATAATGTGCAGGAGGCACACTCCGCCCGCTGTAAGTGCTGCAAATGCCTGTTGGTGTAACACACCAGGAAAACACAGCAATACGGGCTAACTTCAGGTGTTTAATGTGCAGGAGGCACACTCCGCCCGCTGTAAGTGCTGCAAATGCCTGTTGGTGTAACACACCAGGAAAACACAGCAATACGGGCTAACTTCAGGTGTTTAATGTGCAGGAGGCACACTCCGCCCGCTGTAAGTGCTGCAAATGCCTGTTGGTGTAACACACCAGGAAAAAACAGCAATACGGGCTAACTTCAGGTGTATAATGTGCAGGAGGCACACTCCGCCCGCTGTAAGTGCTGCAAATGCCTGTTGGTGTAACACACCAGGAAAACACAGCAATACGGGCTAACTTCAGGTGTATAATGTGCAGGAGGCACACTCCGCCCGCTGTAAGTGCTGCAAATGCCTGTTGGTGTAACACACCAGGAAAAAACAGCAATATGGGCTAACTTCAGGTGTATAATGTGCAGGAGGCACACTCCGCCCGCTGTAAGTGCTGCAAATGCCTGTTGGTGTAACACACCAGGAAAACACAGCAATACGGGCTAACTTCAGGTGTATAATGTGCAGGAGGCACACTCTGCCCGCTGTAAGTGCTGCAAATGCCTGCTGGTGTAACACACCAGGAAAAAACAGCAATACGGGCTAACTTCAGGTGTATAATGTGCAGGAGGCACACTCCGCCCGCTGTAAGTGCTGCAAATGCCTGTTGGTGTAACACACCAGGAAAACACAGCAATACGGGCTAACTTCAGGTGTATAATGTGCAGGAGGCACACTCCGCCCGCTGTAAGTGCTGCAAATGCCTGTTGGTGTAACACACCAGGAAAACACAGCAATACGGGCTAACTTCAGGTGTATACTGTGCAGGAGGCTTAGCAACAATGACACTGACACTGTCCCCTGCCTATCCTTCTCTCTCCCTGCACACAAGGTTTATCAAAGAATATGACACTGACACTCTCCCTGCCTATCCTTCTCTCTCCCTGCACACATGGTTTATCAAAGAATATGACACTGACACTCTCCCTGCCTATCCTTCTCTCTCCCTGCACACAAGGTTTAGCAAAGAATATGACACTGACACTGTCCCCTGCCTATCCTTCTCTCTCCCTGCACACAAGGTTTAGCAAAGAATATGACACTGACACTGTCTCCTGCCTATCCTTCTCTCTCCCTGCACACAAGGTTTAGCAAAGAATATGACACTGACACTCTCCCTGCCTATCCTTCTCTCTCCCTGCACACAAGAATAGCACAAAGAATATCAACACTGTCCCTGCCTATCCTTCTCTTTCCCTGCGCCGGAACACACTACACAAGGCCGCCGCGCTGGCGGCCTTTTATAGTGTGGGGCGTGTGCTAAACCCTATGAGCTATAATTGGCCACAGGCAACCTGCCTGTGGCCAATTATGGCTCTCCTAGCTGCCGGCGCTGTGATTGGCCAAGCATGCGGGGTCACAGTGCATGCTTGGCCAATCACAGCGCCAGAATTGCACTGCGATGGTGCAGTATATTGTGGGCCGTTCGCGTCACTCGAATTTGGCGCGAACGGCCCAAATCGTTTGATGTTCGCCGAACGGTCGAACAGCCAATGTTCGAGTCGAACGTATGTTCGACTCGAACACCGAGCTCATCCCTACTCCTCAGTACTGACAAAGAAGCCTGCAGTCACACTGAGTCACACTGTTCCCCCCCTGTTCTAAGCCCGGAAGATCCTTTCCTGTTCTCTCCAGCTGAGGACATTGCCCCTGATACCCCCAGTGAGGACACTGCTGATGCAGGCCCTGCAGAGCCATCCCTGTCCCAGATCATGGAGGCCATCCAGCACAGCCATGCTTCTCTGACCACTCAAATGGACTCCATAAAAACTGACTTATCCTTCCTAAAACAGTATGTCCATAACCTCCGCCACAGGGTGTCTAATGCTGAGCAGCGCATTAGCACGCTGGAGGATGAGACCCATCCATTACAGGGGTCTGTTAGGGAGCTACGCCAGGCCCAGGATTACACAGCAGATAAGCTCACTGAAATGGAGGACCGTTTAGGGAGGAGCAATTTACGTTTCCTGGGGTTCCCAGAGGGGGCTGAGGGTAGAACCCCGGAGGTTTTTATGGAAAGATGGCTAATTCCCACCTGGGGCCCAGCCACGTGCCATGATCATCAAACTCCTGCTCTTCAGGGACAGGGAGCCAATTCTTGGTGCTGCCAGAGAAAAGGGAAGGGTGTCCTTTAATGGGAGTGGAATTACTATTTTCCCTGACTTCTCTGTAGCTACACAAAAGCAGAGGGCCACTTTCCTGGCTATTAAACGCAGGCTCCATGAGCATCATCTCCCCTATGGCATGCAATATCCTGCTCGATTGAGGATGGTCTACCAGGGCAAGGCCTACTTCTTCACGGATCCTAAGGAGGCATCTCACTGGGTGGACACCCTGGGACATCCTGATCCCCTCCGCGCTGACATTGCACCTAACCTGCACCTATTGATAGCTACACCTTGTGCCTTATGTGGCCTGCGTTACCCCTTTCCAGCAAAGGACAGCTGAGGGGGGGTAGGAGTGGGCCTGGAAATCCTTACGACTGTGATCATCTCACTTCCCTCTTTACAGTTATATGAAAGTGGCAAACTACATTCTACTAAGTCTGTTTGTTTCCTACTTGTTTGATCTGGATGACTGCTGCATTTTTCCCCTCAGACTCAGGGTCAACTAGCATACTTGTCCTGTGCGGTCACGGATGGTAGCCTGCCTCTAAGGGACTTTAACGCTCTTCAGGGTTGGTTAGTTTGGGGTCTGTGTCATGACCCCCCTGCTTTGCAGTCTTGGTTTTGGGAACAAAGCTCTCATATGTTTGGGTTTGGGAGCCGGGAGGGCTAGGGTGGGTGGGGATGTTTGGGTCTTTTTGTTTGAAGTTTTTATTTTTATGTGTTTTGTTCTGCAGTGCTGGTATCCATTGGTGCATGTCCATTTACAGGCTGGTATAACTGACCCTTATGATATGCATCTGATCACTTTATTTCCTATGCTCTTGCCTTATCTTTTTGACCTGTTTTATACCTTGCGCACTTCCCCTGGTTCGCGGGACCTCAGGCCCTGCTTGTTTCCGGCGAGCCATGAGAAGTGGGTACGGTTAGGCATGTGCTTTACGCCTCCCTATGTCTAAGCTATGTTTAGTGTCTTGGAATGTACAGGGGCTGAATTCCAAGGTGAAAAGATCTCTGATGTTTGACTACTTGGCACGCCACAATCCGCATGTAATCCTACTTCAGGAAACCCACCTCCAGGGCTCTAGAGTCATGGCCCTCAAACGGGCAAAAATTGCCTACGCCCTCCATTCTACATACTCCACATATGCCAGGGGGACCTCCATCCTAATACCCAAATCAGCCCCGGTTAGTATTAAGCATGTTAAACTGGACCTGCAAGGGTGTTTTGAAGTTGTTGTACTCAATCTTATGGGAAGACCATATACCGTGACTAGCCTGTATGCCCCTCCCCCCTTCACTAAATTGTTCTTTTAAAGAGTTATGACCTTCATTCTGGCAATAGCAGAGGGTCCTTTGCTAATAGCGGGTGACTATAATACAGTACTGGATAATTCCATAGACAGGTTTTACGTTGCTCTTCATTACCCCCCACTCCCCTGGGTTCCTTCTTAAATCAATTTGACTTGGTGGAGGCCTGGAGGTGGAAGCATGCGGACAGGAGGCAGTATTTGTGTCACTCTGAGTCACACGGTACTCTGTCTCGTATAGATTTGTGTCTGGTCTCGTCGGATCTACTTTCCATGGTATCAGAGGTTAAATACCTCCCTAGGGCGATATCCGACCATTCTCCTTTGATGGTGGACCTCGCCCTGGGCCCTTCCTCCTCCTATCGGGTGTGGCGACTGAGCCCACTGTGGTTGGCGGATGAGATCGTGGTGAACCAATGTATGACGGAGATGAAATCATACTGGCTACTTAATAAACAGAGTGCATCCGTTCCAGTGGTATGGGATGCCTTTAAGGCCACTACACGTGGCTCTTTTGCTGCGGCGGTTGATCAGACATGCAAGGCCTCTATGTCAAAGTTGATGGATACAGAGGGGGCTCTCAGGGAGGCAGAAGCCACTTATACCACGACTCCCTCTCCTGAGACACATGCTGCCTGGAAGCATGGGTCCAGAGAATTGGACCTAGTGCTTTTGGAACGCACCCAGAAGAAGCTGTTATACCAGAATCAGCGAATCTTTGAATTTTGTGACAAGAATAGCCGTTTGTTGGCATATCTTTCTAAGCCTGACTATCAGCCATGCAGCATACCCAGAATTAAGAGCGCAGAGGGCATAGTGGTAGAACAGAACAATGAGATCATGGAAGCCTTTATCTCCTTTTACTCCTCCCTATATGCTACTAGAGCTCACTACACGATTGTGGAATTGGATGACTATCTTGCGGACATTTCGTTGCCCAGACTTCAGACCCAGCAGGCGTCAGATCTTGACGCTCCTCTGTCAACTGAGGAAATTGGGGAGGCTATCCAATCCTTTGCAAGAAACAAAACACCGGGACTGGATGGGTTCCCCATCGAGTGGTATCTGCAATACAAAGATTTGCTTATACCCCATCTAAGCGGGGTGTATGATTTTGCTATGAAAACAGGACAGCTACCCCCCTCTATGTCGGAGGCGCTGATTGTCCTCATTCCAAAGCCACATAAGGATCACCTCCTATGTGAATCTTACAGACCAATATCACTCATCAATTCAGATGTTAAGATTTTGGCCAAGGTGCTCGCCCGGCGATTGAACACAGTTATTACTACCATTATTGGTGCGGACCAAACTGGGTTCATCCCTGGGCGATCGACCTCCATCAACCTGCGGAGATTGTTCACCAATCTTCAGGCCACTCATGCGGAGATGGGTTCCAGGGCTGTCTGGCCTTAGACGCACACAAGGCATTTGATTCAGTTGAATGGCCTTATCTGCTGGAGGTCCTGGCGAAGTTTGGTTTTGGCAGTACCTTCATCAGATGGGTCCAGCTGTTATATTCGAAACCCACTGCTCGACTGAGGGTGAACGTGGCCATGTCTGATCCCTTTCCGATAAAGAGAGGCACCAGACAGGGGTGCCCTCTGTCGCCGTTGCTCTTTGCACTGGCGATAGAGCCCTTGGCAGCACTGATAAGATCTTGCGGGGAGGTTGCGGGACTGACGATTGGGGGTCTGGAGGAGAAGGTGTCTCTTTATGCTGAAGACATGTTGATCTATTTGTCGGACCCCCAGTCGTCTCTCCCAGTCCTGCTGGAGATTATTGGCAAGTTTGGGCATTTTTTCCGGGTTCCGGGTTAACTGGGACAAGTCCATCCTATTTCAGATTGACCAGGCAGATCCACCCAGGCTACCTTCCTCTTGCCCACTACAAATAGTCACCTCCTTCCGATATTTAGAAGTTATGGTACAGCTCCCTATTACCTCTTATGCTAAACTCAATATAGACCCCCTTATAGGAAGAATGAAGACCACATTCAAAACCTGGGCAAATCTCCCACTTACCTTATTGGGCAGGATTAATATTTTTAAAATGATATTCCTGCCACAATTTCTGTATGTATTGGGTAATTCACCAATATATGTCACTAAGCTTATATTTAAAGAAATAGACTCCATCCTTACTTCCTTTTTATGGAGGGGGGAGTAGTCAGGATTGCCAAGACCACCCTCCAGTTACTGGTACTGGAGGGGGGATTGGCCTTACCCTGTCTCCACACCTATTATATTGCCTCACAATTAGCTCATGCACATTGGTGTTTTTTTCCTGAAGCCAACAACGCAGCCACTGCTTTGGAGGCTGCTATCCTTACCTCCTATGAATCCCTGCAGAACCTGATTTATCGTATGTCCCTTAGAGGGCGGGAGGGTACGTGTGTCCTGGCAATGACTATAAGGCTTATTAAGCTAAAAAAACTACAGTCGTTCACTGACAGTAATACTTACTCGCCGAACACTCCATTCTGGGGGAACCCGACTCTACCAGAGTTCTTCCGCAGATCTGACGGGGGATTCTGGTCGAAAAGGGGGGTAAAAACTATTTTGCATTTATTCTCAGACAATGTGTTTTGTTCTTTTGATGAATTTCGTAGAGATTACAACCTACCACGCACAGCTTACTTCCTCTGCCTACAGATACGCCACACTGCAGCAACGCAGTTTGGTATTCGCAACATATCCATTCAACTCTCCCCACTGGAACATATGTTGACCGACTCCTCTCACACCAAGCTAGTTTCTACATATTATAGGTCCCTTCTGCATTCCACGACCCAAAGGCTGAGCAAAACGGCTGCCAGCTGGAGATGGAGAGCTGATATCCCTGAGCTGACGAAGGAAATCTGGCAGGAGCTTTTGCCCCTCCAGGTTCCCTCTGTCATCTCTTCTCGTGATAAAGTAATACAAACTAAATTGTTATACAGATCCTACTTTACGCCATGCTTACTATTTAAACTGAATAGATTGCCCTCTGCGTTATGTTCTCATTGCGGCATGGCTGATGGCACGTTCTTTCATTTAATGTGGGAGTGTGCTCCGATCAGGAAGTTCTGGTCGGAGGTCACGGCCTTCATTAGTTCATTGACACAATTACCTAATGTCTGTAATCCTCTAAGGTGTTTACTGGGTTATATTGATGATGATAGTATATCCGAGAATACACAAACATTTCTGAGAATAGTATTGTTTTATGCTAAGAAAGCAATAACCTTCCATTGGAAGTCTCCATCCTTACCCACTATTGCCTTCTGGCTCACAAATATTAACCATGCTGTATCATTATACAAACTGACATATGAGGCTAGAGGGTGTCCGAAAAAATTCAGGAAGGTTTGGGGCTACTGGGTTGATTCTGAGAGCACTGTCTCTCCTGCTCCTTAAAAATGTGATTGAATATTGTCTTCCTGATATATGCCAATTGTTTACCAGCTTTCTAAAAAACATTTTTTGCACTGTACTGGATTGGGCAATGTTCGCTCCATGTGTGTCTGTTTGTTGTCTATTGTATGTCTTGTTTTAAAAAAAAAAACGTAATAAAAAAATGTACCTTTAAAAAATTAAAATAAAAAGAAGACAACTAGAGACAATATTGTCAGATACCAGCCATAGTACTTGCCTGGTCAGTTACTCAAATTTCTATGAATGAATAAGGGGGAGCCAAGGGAGGTATGGAAAGCACAAGGAATGTGAGTATGGGGTGGGGAAGGAGAGGAAGGAGGGCAGAAGAGGGGGAAAAAAAGGGGGGGTGAAGATGCTATGCTTATGTGCGTGCGTTAGTTTGAAGCTCAGAAAGACGTCAATCCCCAGAACAGTTTTCTAGCAGGTCCTTGCCTTCTTCAGAATAGACAAACATGTTCCAAACATGTTTTTGTGTATTGGTCTTGCCTGTTTTGGGCAGTAAGTACTAAATCCTCATGTGCGTTGATACTTCCCATGACTAAGCTCCAGGGGTGGAGTGAAACACATTGGGGGTGTGGCCTGTTTGCAGGCTGAGGTTTCCACTCTATCTATCACTCCAGGACATCTAGATGTGTGACATTTGGGGCTACCCCATTGTTCTTTGTTGATGTTCTCAAGCTTGTTGAGCCACATCAAGATGGAAGGAGGGTTTGGATCCTTCCAACGTAAAGTGATACAGGCTTTGGCGGCATTAAGCATGTGACAGGGGACTGATTTCTTAAAAGTCTTGATAGGGATTTGTGAGCAATAGAACAGAAAGAAGGTAGGATCATCCGGGACCAGAAAGTCTGTGAATTGCCGAGTGAGTCCAGTACTTTGTCCAGTAATAGTCTAGTGTTGGGCAAGACCAAAAAATGTGCAAAGTGTATGATATTCTGTTGCTGGTCGGGTGTGAAGGTTCTATTAAGGTCTAGTGCCCATTTATTGAGGCCCAGCAGAACAAAATCTGAGATTTTTTTCTACCAAAGACATGTAGCAGAATACATTTTATTTATTTATGAAGAAATTTGATTTTTTTTTTATTGGATATGTTTTATACCATACTGTAAATAAGAAAATATTGTTTTTTTTCACAATTTATGCTCTTTTTCAATTTATAGTGCAAAAATTCTATAATTATACAGAACTAATTCACCAAGAAAAAACGGACATTGTAGGCACCATAACTACAAAATGTGTTTTACTTTATTGAACATTAAAAGTAAAAAACAACGCTAAGATTTATAGATAATTGACATCATACAAAAATAGCTTATATCATTCCCAACCCCTGGTAGAAACTAGGCCATCCGACTGTCACTGAGGATGGTAACACAAGGCAATTGTCAGAAATGGCCTCAGTCGGGAATGTGTAGTTCCAGCCTTAGATCGAGCTCAACGTGTTTTGTGGCTCAAGCGCTTCTTCAGGAGCTTTGCTAAAATCATCTGATTAAATGAAAATGAAGAAAACAATAAACATAAGTAACCAAGACCAAGACATGTAAAAGGCCAAAGGCCATAGGGTGTATAAATATATCAGTCATTTAGGTATTACTATTTAACTTACAGGTTACAATTGTAGAAATTACTCAGGCAGGTGGAAATACAAGTGGGACTATGAATACATGCACATTCCCAGGAGTGGATGCAGGGATTAGACATGTGCAAAAGGAAAAAATTCGTTTCGTTTCGTTTCGTTTTAATTCGTTAATTAATTAATTTCGTTTAGTTAGATTCGTTAAATTTGTTAAATTCGTTTTTGGATTTCGTTTTGTTTTCGACCGAATTCGAAAATAGGTCGCATTCGAAAATATTTCAACCGAATTCGAAAATATTTCTACTGGATTCGAAATTATTTCAACATGATTCGAAATTATTTCAACATGATTCGAAATTATTTCAACCGCATTTGAAACTATTTCAACCGGATTCGAAAATATTTTGCGACCCGACTTTGGGTCCACGTATCTCAGGGTCACTTAGTAATAGAAACCCCAAATTTGGAGATGTTATAGTGCTAGTTCTACTGTGTTTGCATACCAAATTTGGGGTTTCTAGCTACAAGTGGCCCCGAGATATGTGGCCCAAAATTCGGGTTGCAAAATGTCATTCTCTGCTGCAGAAAAGTGTTTGACATTTTGCGACCCGATTTTGGGTCCACGTTTCTCGGGGTCACTTAGTGATAGAAACCCCAAAATTGGTATGCAAACACAGGAGAACTAGCACTACAACATCCCCAAATTTGGGGTTTCTATCGCCAACTAACCCCGAGATACGTGGACCCAAAGTCGGGTCGCAAAATATTTTTGAATCCGGTTGAAATAGTTTCAAATGCGGTTGAAATAGTTTTAAATGCGGTTGAAATAATTTCGAATCATGTTGATACTATTTAAAGCATATTCGAAAATATTTTGCGACCCGACTTTGAAAAAAAAATGAAATTGATTCTAACAGTCTGCAGGAGATCTGCAAAAAAAAAAAGAAGTGAAATGGCTGTTAATAGTCTACAGGAGATCTGCTAAAAAAATAAAATAAATGCTAATAGTCTGCAGGAGATCTTATGTAAAAAATAGTAATCTGCAAAAAAAATTAAACATGAAATAGATAGTATCTATATTCTATTCTATTCTATTGTTTTTCTAGTGTATTCTCTATTTCTATTCTAATCTATTCTATCCAAAGTTAAAATTAATTAATTACATTTTTTTTAATTCCTACTGTTCGAAATTAAAATGTATTCTATTCGAAATTCGAATTTCATAAGATGGTTGCATATTCTTTCTATTTTATTCTATTAAATTATATATTTTTTCTATTCTGTTCTAATCTTTTCTATTTGAATTATAAATTTTGAAAGATGGTTAGTTACTTACTTATATACATCTGTCACATAAAAAAAAGATGTGAAATGGCTGTCATGGATGTCGATCGCAAGGCAAGTACATATGCTGTATGTCATTGTCCGAGTGCCACGTGACCGGCCACGAGTGCCACGTGACCAAGTTGTGGATTGTCACCTGCCACAAGTTATGGGGTTCCTAGCACCAAGTGACCCCCAGATATGGGCGATCTGTCAAGTGCTTTTCTGCAGCAGAGAATTAAATTTTGTGACCAGACTTTGAGGCCACGTATCTCGGGGCCACTTATAGCTAGAAATCCCAAAATATTTGGTATGCAAACACATTACAACTGGCACTACAATAACCCCAAATTTGGGGTTTCTATCACCAAGTAACCCCGTTGTAATGCTAGTTCTACTGTGTTTGCATACCAAATTTGGGGTTTCTAGCTATAAGTGGCCCCGAGATACGTGGCCCCAAAGTCGGGTCACAAAATGTCATTCTCTGCTGCAGAAAAGTACTTGACATATCGCCCATATCTGGGGGTCACTTGGTGCTAGGAACCCCATAACTTGTGGCAGGTGACGTGGCAAGTGGACAATCCACAACTTGGTCACGTGGCAGGTCACGTGACACTCGTGGCCGTTCACGTGGCACTCGTGGCCGGTCACGTGGCACTCGTGGCCGGTCACGTGGCACTCGTGGCAGGTGTTGTGGCAAGTGGACAATGACATACAGCATATGTACTTGCCTTGCGATCGACATCCGTGACAGCCATTTCACATCTTTTTTTTTATGTGACAGATGTATATAAGTAAGTAAATAACCTTCTTCCAAAATTTATAATTCAAATAGAAAAGATTAGAACAGAATAGAAAAAAATATAATTTAGAAGAATAAAATAGAAAGAATATACAACCATCTTCTGAAATTCGAATTTCGAATAGAATAAATTTGAATTTCGAATAGTATGAATTCAAATTTTTGAATTAATTAATTTTAACTTTGGATAGAAAAGATTATAATAAAATAGAAAATAGACTAGAAAAACAATAACCTCAAATTTGGGGTTTCTATCACCAAGTAACCCCGAGATACATGGACCCAAATTCGGGTCACAAAATATTTTCGAATCCGGTTGAAATAGTTTCAAATGCAGTTGAAATAATTTCGAATCATGTTGATACTATTTCAACCGGATTCGAAAATATTTTGCGACCCGACTTTGGGTCCATGTATTTTGGGGTTACTTGGTGATAGAAACCCAAAATTTGGAGATGTTGTAGTGCTAGTTCTACTGTGTTTGCATACCAAATTTGGGGTTTCTAGCTACAAGTGGCCCCGAGATATGTGGCCCCAAAATCGGGTCGCAAAATGTCATTCTCTGCTCCAGTAAAGTGCTTGACATTTTGCGACCCGACTTTGGGTCCACGTATCTCGGGGTCACTTAGTGATAGAAACCCCAAATTTGGTATGCAAACACAGTAGAACTAGCACTACAAGATCTCCAAATTTTGGGTTTCTATCACCAAGTAACCCCAAAATACATGGACCCAAAGTCGGGTCGCAAAATATTTTCGAATCCGGTTGAAATAGTATCAACATGATTCGAAATTATTTCAACTGCATTTGAAACTATTTCAACCGGATTCGAAAATATTTTGTGACCCGAATTTGGGTCCATGTATCTCGGGGTTACTTGGTGATAGAAACCCCAAATTTGGGGTTATTGTTTTTCTAGTCTATTTTCTATTTTATTATAATATTTTCTATCCAAAGTTAAAATTAATTAATTAATTAAAAAATTTGAATTCATACTATTCGAAATTCAAATTTATTCTATTCGAAATTCGAATTTCAGAAGATGGTTGTATATTCTTTCTATTTTATTCTTCTAAATTATATTTTTTTTCTATTCTGTTCTAATCTTTTCTATTTGAATTATAAATTTTGGAAGAAGGTTATTTACTTACTTATATACATCTGTCACATAAAAAAAAGATGTGAAATGGCTGTCACGGATGTCGATCGCAAGGCAAGTACATATGCTGTATGTCATTGTCCACTTACCACAACACCTGCCATGAGTGCCACGACACCGGCCACGAGTGCCACGACACCGGCCACGGTGCCACGAGTGCCACGTGAACGGCCACGAGTGCCACGTGACCTGCCACGTGACCTAGTTGTGGATTGTCTACTTGCCACGTCACCTGCCACAAGTTATGGGGCTCCTGGCACCAAGTGACCCCCAGATATGGGCGATATTTCAAGTACTTTTCTGCAGCAGAGAATGACATTTTGTGACCCGACTTTGGGGCCACGTATCTCGGGGCCACTTATAGCTAGAAACCCCAAATTTGGTATGCAAACACAGTAGAACTAGCATTACAACGGGGTTACTTGGTGATAGAAACCCCAAATTTGGGGTTATTGTAGTGCCAGTTGTAATGTGTTTACATACCAAATATTTTGGGATTTCTAGCTATAAGTGGCCCCGAGATACGTGGCCTCAAAGTCGGGTCACAAAATTTAATTCTCTGCTGCAGAAAAGCACTTGACAGATCGCCCCTATCTGGGGGTCACTTGGTGCTAGGAACCCCATAACTTGTGGCAGGTGACGTGGCAAGTGGACAATCCACAACTTGGTCACGTGGCACTCGTGGCCGGTCGCGTGGCACTCGGACAATGACATACAGCATATGTACTTGCCTTGTGATCGACATCCATGACAGCCATTTCACATCTTTTTTTTTATGTGACAGATGTAAGTAACTAACCATCTTCCAAAATTTATAATTCAAATAGAAAAGATTAGAACAGAATAGAAAAAAAATATAATTTAGAAGAATAAAATAGAAAGAATATACAACCATCTTCTGAAATTCGAATTTCGAATAGAATAAATTTGAATTTCGAATAGTATGAATTCAAATTTTTTAATTAATTAATTAATTTTAACTTTGGATAGAAAAGATTATAATAAAATAGAAAATAGACTAGAAAAACAGTAACCCCAAATTTGGGGTTTCTATCACCAAGTAACCCCGAGATACATGGACCCAAATTCGGGTCACAAAATATTTTCGAATCCGGTTGAAATAGTTTCAAATGCAGTTGAAATAATTTCGAATCATGTTGATACTATTTCAACCGGATTCGAAAATATTTTGCGACCCGACTTTGGGTCCATGTATTTTGGGGTTACTTGGTGATAGAAACCCAAAATTTGGAGATGTTGTAGTGCTAGTTCTACTGTGTTTGCATACCAAATTTGGGGTTTCTAGCTACAAGTAGCCCCGAGATATGTGGCCCCAAAATCGGGTCGCAAAATGTCATTCTCTGCTCCAGTAAAGTGCTTGACATTTTGCGACCCGAATTTGGGTCCACGTATCTCGGGGTCACTTAGTGATAGAAACCCCAAATTTGGTATGCAAACACAGAAGAACTAGCACTACAACATCTCCAAATTTGGGGTTTCTATCACCAAGGAACCCCGAGATACATGGACCCAAAGTCGGGTCAAAAATATTTTTAGATTCGAAAAAATTCGGATTCGGTTAAATTCGTTAGTATTGTAATTCGGTAATTCGGATGCATCCGAATGTCCGAATGATGAAAAATTCGTCCGAATTTCGATTCGGAACGAAACGAAATGCACATGTCTAGCAGGGATACATCTGGAGGCGAACAATTGGGTAAGTATTACTAAATGTATGTAATAAGGTGTATATTAATAGCAAAAGACCAAAACTATAGTGTCAAAACTTTCTGGGTTTGGACAGCATTTATGTGTAGCCCCTTGGCAACTATATTTGATTGGCCCTATATGTCGGGATCACACCTTTGTCCTACCTGAAATAGACTGATTCTGTGCCATGACTATTACCTTTAAGATGAGTTATTAGATCCTGGTATGTAATTGTTGTTTCAAGGGGGGAACTGATTAGTTTTACGTGTTTTATGATTGTGAATTTTTTTTTAACAGTAAAGGGTTTTTTATTTCGAAAATAACAGATATATACAAGGCATCGACAGAACAAGAACATGGGTTTTCTTCAGAATGACAATAATTACAAAGTCATAATGGGTATACAGTCAGGCAGGATATTCAGAGAGTTCAAAGTAGTGCATAGTAATGGGATCGTTACATCATATTACAGGCGGGGGGTACGTAAAGATTTATAACAGGACCTCATCTCTCCGGGATTTCCCTCCCCCTTGTCTTGGGGGAAGGAGGGTAGGGGGGAAGGGGGGGAGAGGGCGACCAGTGAGAGGAGAGGATAGACGGGGGGGGGGGAGGAGGAGTAGGGGGGGGAAGGAGGAGGGGGGAAGGAGGGGAGGGCGGGAGGGAAAAGGGAAAGAGGTCAGGAGAAGCCACAGAACCTAAAACCAGGCATCATCATTCTCCAGATATTGTGACCAGGCGCTAAAGACCTACTGTACAAGACCGTCACCACAACCATCCAACCAGGAGGACCATATTTTGTCAAACTTTGCCGGGCAGTAGTGATGAGCCGAACACCCCCGGGTTCGGTTCGCACCAGAACCCGCGAACGGACCGAAAGTTCGAACGAACATTAGAACCCTATTAAATACAATGGATGCGAACGTTCGAATTCTAAAGTGCTAATTATAACAACTATTATGCATGTTATTGTCCTAAAAAGGGTTTGGGAACCCGGGTTCTGCACCAGGGGACATGTATCAATGCAAAAAGAAGTTTTAAAAACGGTCGTTTTTCGGGAGCAGTCATTTTAATGATGCATAAAGTGAAAAAAAAAAAGTCAAATATTCCTTTAAATATCGTACCTGGGGGGTGTCTAAAGTATGCCTGTGAAGTGCCACGTGTTTCCCGTGTTTAGAACTGTCCCTGCACAAAATGACACTTCTAAAGGAAAAAAAAGCCATTTAAAACTGCTTGCGGCTTTAATGTAATGTCTGGTCCCGGTAATATGGATGAAATTCTTTAAGAAAAATGGCATAGCTACCCCATGACCCCCCCCCCTACCCCAGCCCATTACCAGCCCCTTTGGGTCTTGTATGGATATTAAGGGGAACCCCGCACATAAAATAAAAAAGGCCCTATATACTCTGAACAGCCCTATACAGGCGGTGCATACAAGACAGGGACTGTAGGTTTGTTCTTATGTAGAGTCTGTTTGTAATTTTGAACAGGTACATTGTTGAAGTGTAGCTCCAGACCAAAAATCTATTTTTAAACTTTTTGGAAAACATAGGTAAGGGTAATCACCCCTGTAACATTTGTTTTGCTGTCTGTGCCCCTGTTCAGAACATTTCACCTCACTTTCCGTCCCAATGACAACTGTTTTTGAAATGTGGTGTTTTTCTTGAAACAAGGATTGCTGATAAAGCATCAGTACAGAGGAGACACCTTTCTCCCATATTTATTCTTACAGGAGAGAATTTTCCTTCCTAGTGGTAGATTTCCTCTCACTTCCTGTTGTCTTCTTGCGTTTGCAAGTAGGAGTCGTTTGTAAGTTGGATGTTTGAAAGTAGGGACCTGCCGTATATACTCTGCAGAAATAGGCCCCTTAGTTGTTGGTGTTGGCACAACACTGTAAGCACTCACAGTTACTCTTGGTTGGTGCTGGAACGCCCTGCTGTCAACTATTATATCAGGAATTTTAATTACATATAATTGTTGAACAGTGGTAGTAAAAATTGGGCCTTTGATGGTGGTGCTGGTGCCACAACACTGTAAGCCCTGACAGTTACTCTTGGTGGGTGCAGCAATGGGCCCTGCTGTGAATTATTAGATCAAGAATTGTAATTACATGCCCCTGTTGAACAGGGGCTGAAAAATTGGGCCTTAGGCACTGGTGGCACAACACTGCAACCCCTCACAGCAACTGTACTTGGAGCACAGCAATGAGCCCTGTTGCAAAGTATTGCTTCAAAAATTGTAATGACACGCCCCTGTTAAACAGGGGCTGAAAAATTGGGCCTTAGGCACTGGTGGCACAACACTGCAACTCCTCACAGATACTGTACTTGGAGCACACCAATGAGCCCTGTTGCAAAGTATTGCTTCAAAAATTGTAATGACACGCCCCTGTTAAACAGGGGCTGAAAAATTGGGCCTTAGGCACTGGTGGCACAACACTGCAACTCCTCACAGATACTGTACTTGGAGCACAGCAATGAGCCCTGTTGCAAAGTATTGCTTCAAAAATTGTAATTACACGCCCCTGTTAAACAGGGGCTGAAAAATTGGGTGTTAGGCACTGGTGGCACAACACTGCAACTCCTCACAGATACTGTACTTGGAGCACAGCAATGAGCCCTGTTGCAAAGTATTGCTTCAAAAATTGTAATTACACGCCCCTGTTAAACAGGGGCTGAAAAATTGGGCGTTAGGCACTGGTGGCGGCACCCATAAACAAAAATGATCTTACAAGCTATCATCATCAATCGTATCATTGAGGACTCGGAGGAGGAGGATAGCCAGTCAACATAACAGCACAGGCACTCAGCATCAGCATCAGTCTTGAAGGGATGTGACATGTTAAAATCAATTAGTCTGTTATATCAGCATCAGGTGTGTGGTAGCTGGTGGTGATCCAAGACTGGTTCATCTTGATGAAAGTCAGTCGATCAACCGAGTCGGTGGACAGGCGCACCCTGTGATCCGTGACAAATCCTCCAGCAGCACTGAATGTGCGTTCCGAAAGAACGCTGGATGCAGGACAGGCCAGTAGCTCAATTGCATACTGTGCAAGCTCTGGCCAGTGATCCATCCTCAAGACCCAGTAAGCCAGAGGATTTTCGGTGGGGAAGGTGTCCAAGTCTGACCTTGCCCCTAGATATTCCTGCACCATGTTTATCAGACGCTGGCGATGGTTGCTGGAACCGATCATACTTTGGGGCTGCGGACTAAAGAATTGTCTGAACGCATCGGTCAGACGGCCACCTTCCCCACCGCTCCTTCTTTGACTGGCCGAAGCCTCAGCAACTCGTTGTCCAGGACCAGGAGTTTGCAACCTCCCAGTCTCTGGGAACGCGTTGCACAGACCTTTCTGCAAGGCCTCCCGGAGTTGTCTCATCCTCTGCTCCCTCTGCGACGGTAACATAAGGTCCGCAACCTTACCCTTGTACCGTGGATCAAGGAGAGTGGCCAGCCAGTAATGGTCCCTCTCCTTGATCCGAAGAATACGAGGATCCTTCCGCAGACTTTGCAGGATCAGGGAGGCCATGCAGCGTAGGTTTGCTGAGGCATTCGCTCCGGAGTCCTCTGGGTCACTAAGGACGACATGATCCGCAGCCACCTCCTCCCAGCCACGTACAAGTCCACTGGTTTCTTGGGACTGTAAATCATCCCTAAAAGACTGCTGCTGATGATGCTGAGTGCCAGCCTCCACCTCCATGCTGACACAATCCTCCTCCTCCTCCTCCTCCTCCTCCTCCTCTTCCTGTGCGATGGGTGGGACAGAAGGAACACTGTCTGGGTAAAGGGGGCCTTGAGAGGCAAGGAAGTCCTCCTCTTCCTGCCTCTGTTCTGCCTCAAGTGCCCTGTCCATTATTCCACGCAGCGTGTGCTCCAACAGGTGGACAAGAGGTACAGTGTCACTGATGCATGCACTGTCACTGCTCACCATCCTCGTGGCCTCCTCAAATGGTGCCAGGACAGTGCATGCATCCCTGATCATGCCCCACTGGCGTGGAGAAAAAAAACCAAGCTCCCCTGACCCTGTCCTGGTGCCGTAGTCGCACAGGTACTCATTGATGGCCCTCTGCTGCGTGTGCAGCCGCTGCAGCATGGCCAACGTTGAGTTCCACCTGGTGGGCATGTCACATATAAGGCGGTTCTTGGGCAGGTTCAACTCCTTTTGCAGCTCAGCCAGGCGAGCACTGGCATTATAAGATCTGCGGAAATGCACACAGACTTTCCTGGCCTGCCTCAGGACATCCTGTAAGCCCGGGTACCTGCCCAAGAAGCGCTGCACCACCAGGTTAAGGACGTGAGCCACACAGGGCACATGGGTCAGTTGTCCCTGTCGGAGGGCGGAGAGGAGGTTGGTGCCATTGTCGCAAACCACCATTCCTGGCTTAAGCTGGCGTGGCGTCAACCACCTCTCGGCCTGGCCCTGCAGAGCAGACAGGACCTCTGCCCCAGTGTGGCTTCTGTCCCCCAAACACACCAGCGCAAGCACGGCATGGCATCTTTTTGCCTGCGTACTTGCGTAGCCCCGTGAACGGCTACGGAGCACCGCTGGTTCATAGGACAAACCACAGGAAGAGGCCATGGAGGAAGAAGAAGAGGAGGGGGTGGAGGAGAGAGGTGTGTCACAACCAGTAGTAGCATTTTGGAGGCGTGGCGGTGGGACAACCTCCAACACTACTGCACCTTGTCCTGAATCCTTCCCAGCTGCCAAAAGAGTGACCCAATGGGCCGTGAAAGAAAGGTAACGTCCCTGTCCATGCCTGCTGGACCATGAGTCAGCGGTAATATGCACCTTACCGCTGACCGCCCTGTCCAGCGAGGCCAAGACATTGCCTTCCACATGCCGGTAGAGAGCCGGAATAGCCTTCCGTGAGAAAAAGTGGCGTTTGGGTACCTGCCACTGAGGAACTGCACATTGCACAAACTCACGGAAGGGGGCCGAGTCTACCAACTGAAAAGGCAGCAGTTGAAGCGCTAGCAATTTAGCCAAGCTAGCATTCAACCGCTGGGCATGTGGATGGCTGGGAGTGAACTTCTTTCGACGGTCCAGCAGCTGGGGCAGGGAAATTTGCCTGCTAGAATCGGACGTCGGTGTACTGCTAGCAGAGTGGGCGCAAGTACTTGGCTGTGACACACCTAATTCTACACCTTCATTCCTCTCAGTGCATGTTTCAGAGAGGACTGAAGTTATAGTGGGGTTGGAGATCCCAGCTGATGCGGTGCAAGGAGAGGTCCGCTTTGTTCTTTGGTGTGGGTCTTTGAGGTAGGCTTGCCAACGAGCTGCATGGCAGGTCAACATATGTCTGGTCAGGCATGTGGTACCCAAGCGGCTGATGTTTTGGCCACGCGATATACGCTTGAGACATATGTTGCAAACAGCAGCTGTGCGATCTGATGCACTAGCCTCAAAAAAGGCCCACACCAAAGAACTTTTTGAATGACGGGCAGAGGCAGCGCCCTGCACAGGCGGAGCTCTGCGGTGTGATTCCGTCGGTGTACTGCCCTTACGCTGGCCACCAAAGGGCATCCTGCCTCGTTGGAGATGTGCCTCCTCCTCATCCTCCTCCTCCTCCTCTCTCCTATTAGGCACCCACGTGGAGTCAGTGACCTCATCATCCCCTCCCTCCTCATCACTGGAGCCAATCTGGCAGTATGCTGCAGCTGCTGGAACATGACTGCCAGATTGGTGTCCTTCTTGAGCATCCCCTCTGTCTGCTCTCACGCTACTGCCTTCCTCTAGCTGGGTTTCATCATCAGACCCTTCGAAACGCTGGGCATCCTCCTGGAGCATGTACCCAACACTGTGCTGAAACAGTTCGGGGGACTCCTCAGGAGGAGGACATGGTGGGTCTAGGGAAGGAGTGACTGATGATTTGTCTGACATTGATACCAGGGAAGACGACGCTTTGGCAGCTGCTTTTCCAGTACCCTGAGCCTGGGTGAGAGAGGATGAGGAGGAGGAGGAGGGCTTGGTCATCCACTCTACCAAGTCTTCGGCATGATGTGGCTCAACATGTCCAGCTGCCGAAAAGAAGGACAAGCGTGTCCCATGGCCATGTGCTGATGACAATGCACCGCGTCCACGACCAGCACTGTTGCCCCCAGACACAGAGCCTGCTTGCCCTCTTTTATTGCCTCCTGACTGTCTGCCTCTCCTTGTTTGCCTTCCAGACATTCTAATAGATGGCCTGCAGGGAGATGGGAAAAAAGCAATAAGGGCTACCTTCAGGTGTCCTTCTCTGTCCCTTGAAACAAGGACTTGCAGAGTGAAATAAACTGACACTCTCCCTACCTACAGTTTTCTGTCCCTAGAATAAATGTTTTTTTTAATCACAATATAGCACAAGGACAATTCAGTCACTGTCCTTCCAGGTCCCTGGAAACAAGGACTTGCAGAGTGAAATAAACTGACACTCTCCCTACCTACAGTTTTCTGTCCCTAGAATAAATGTTTTTTTTAATCACAATATAGCACAAGGACAATTCAGTCACTGTCCTTCCAGGTCCCTGGAAACAAGGACTTGCAGAGTGAAATAAACTGACACTCTCCCTACCTACAGTTTTCTGTCCCTAGAATAAATGTTTTTTTTAATCACAATATAGCACAAGGACAATTCACTCACTGTCCTTACAGGTCCCTGGAAACAAGGACTTGCAGAGTGAAATAAACTGACACTCTCCCTACCTACAGTTTTCTGTCCCTAGAATAAATGTTTTTTTTAAGCACAATATAGCACAAGGAGAATTCACTCACTGTCCTTCCAGGTCCCTGGAAACAAGGACTTGCAGAGTGAAAGAAAAAAAACACTCTCCCTACCTACAGTTTTCTGTCCCTAGAAAAAATGTTTTTTTTAATCACAATATAACACAAGGACAATTCACTCACTGTCCTTCCAGGTCCCTGGAAACAAGGACTTGCAGAGTGAAATAAACTGACACTCTCCCTACCTACAGTTTTCTGTCCCTAGAATAAATGTTTTTTTTTAATCACAATATAGCACAAGGACAATTCACTCACTGTCCTTACAGGTCCCTGGAAACAAGGACTTGCAGAGTGAAATAAACTGACACTCTCCCTACCTACAGTTTTCTGTCCCTAGAATAAATGTTTTTTTTAAGCACAATATAGCACAAGGACAATTCACTCACTGTCCTTACAGGTCCCTGGAAACAAGGACTTGCAGAGTGAAAGAAAAAAAACACTCTCCCTACCTACAGTTTTCTGTCCCTAGAAAAAATGTTTTTTTTAATCACAATATAACACAAGGACAATTCACTCACTGTCCTTCCAGGTCCCTGGAAACAAGGACTTGCAGAGTGAAATAAACTGACACTCTCCCTACCTACAGTTTTCTGTCCCTAGAATAAATGTTTTTTTTAATCACAATATAGCACAAGGACAATTCAGTCACTGTCCTTCCAGGTCCCTGGAAACAAGGACTTGCAGAGTGAAATAAACTGACACTCTCCCTACCTACAGTTTTCTGTCCCTAGAATAAATGTTTTTTTTAATCACAATTAGGGATGAGCTTCGTGTTCGAGTCGAACATACGTTCGACTCGAACATCGGCTGTTCGATCGTTCGACGAAGATCGAACGATTTGGGCCGTTCGCGCCAAATTCGAGTGACGCGAACGGCCCACAATGCACTACGCCATCGCAGTGTCATCCAGGCGCTGTGATTGGCCAAGCATGCACTGTGACCCCGCATGCTTGGCCAATCACAGCGCCGGCAGCGAGGAGAGCAATGATTGGCCACAGGCAGGATGCCTGTGGCCAATTATTGCTGAGGGTGTTTAGTACACGCCCCACACTATAAAAGGCCGCCAGCACGGCGGCCTAGTGTAGTGTGTTCCGGAGCAGGGATAGAGCAGCATAGGCAGGGACAGTGACTGTTATTTCTTTCTTGCTTAACCTGGATTCCTTTAGTTTAGGGAAAGAGAAGGATAGGTAGGGAGAGTGTCAGTGTGTTTTGTGCTTGTGCTATAGTGTGCTTAAAAAAAACATTTATTCTAGGGACAGAAAACTGTAGGTAGGGACAGTGTCAGTTTCTTTCACTCTGCAAGTCCTTGTTTCCAGGGACCTGGAAGGACAGTGAGTGAATTGTCCTTGTGCTATATTGTGCTTAAAAAAACATTTATTCTAGGGACAGAAAACTGTAGGTAGGGAGAGTGTCAGTTTCTTTCACTCTGCAAGTCCTTGTTTCCAGGGACCTGTAAGGACAGTGAGTGAATTGTCCTTGTGCTATATTGTGCTTAAAAAAAACATTTATTCTAGGGACAGAAAACTGTAGGTAGGGAGAGTGTCAGTTTATTTCACTCTGCAAGTCCTTGTTTCCAGGGACCTGGAAGGACAGTGACTGAATTGTCCTTGTGCTATATTGTGATTAAAAAAAACATTTATTCTAGGGACAGAAAACTGTAGGTAGGGAGAGTGTCAGTTTATTTCACTCTGCAAGTCCTTGTTTCCAGGGACCTGGAAGGACAGTGACTGAATTGTCCTTGTGCTATATTGTGATTAAAAAAAACATTTATTCTAGGGACAGAAAACTGTAGGTAGGGAGAGTGTCAGTTTATTTCACTCTGCAAGTCCTTGTTTCCAGGGACCTGGAAGGACAGTGACTGAATTGTCCTTGTGCTATATTGTGATTAAAAAAAACATTTATTCTAGGGACAGAAAACTGTAGGTAGGGAGAGTGTCAGTTTATTTCACTCTGCAAGTCCTTGTTTCCAGGGACCTGGAAGGACAGTGACTGAATTGTCCTTGTGCTATATTGTGATTAAAAAAAACATTTATTCTAGGGACAGAAAACTGTAGGTAGGGAGAGTGTCAGTTTATTTCACTCTGCAAGTCCTTGTTTCCAGGGACCTGGAAGGACAGTGACTGAATTGTCCTTGTGCTATATTGTGATTAAAAAAAACATTTATTCTAGGGACAGAAAACTGTAGGTAGGGAGAGTGTCAGTTTATTTCACTCTGCAAGTCCTTGTTTCCAGGGACCTGGAAGGACAGTGACTGAATTGTCCTTGTGCTATATTGTGATTAAAAAAAACATTTATTCTAGGGACAGAAAACTGTAGGTAGGGAGAGTGTCAGTTTATTTCACTCTGCAAGTCCTTGTTTCCAGGGACCTGGAAGGACAGTGACTGAATTGTCCTTGTGCTATATTGTGATTAAAAAAAACATTTATTCTAGGGACAGAAAACTGTAGGTAGGGAGAGTGTCAGTTTATTTCACTCTGCAAGTCCTTGTTTCCAGGGACCTGGAAGGACAGTGACTGAATTGTCCTTGTGCTATATTGTGATTAAAAAAAACATTTATTCTAAGGACAGAAAACTGTAGGTAGGGAGAGTGTCAGTTTATTTCACTCTGCAAGTCCTTGTTTCCAGGGACCTGGAAGGACAGTGAGTGAATTGTCCTTGTGTTATATTGTGATTAAAAAAAACATTTTTTCTAGGGACAGAAAACTGTAGGTAGGGAGAGTGTTTTTTTTCTTTCACTCTGCAAGTCCTTGTTTCCAGGGACCTGTAAGGACAGTGAGTGAATTGTCCTTGTGCTATATTGTGCTTAAAAAAAACATTTATTCTAGGGACAGAAAACTGTAGGTAGGGAGAGTGTCAGTTTATTTCACTCTGCAAGTCCTTGTTTCCAGGGACCTGGAAGGACAGTGACTGAATTGTCCTTGTGCTATATTGTGATTAAAAAAAACATTTATTCTAGGGACAGAAAACTGTAGGTAGGGAGAGTGTTTTTTTTCTTTCACTCTGCAAGTCCTTGTTTCCAGGGACCTGTAAGGACAGTGAGTGAATTGTCCTTGTGCTATATTGTGCTTAAAAAAAACATTTATTCTAGGGTCAGAAAACTGTAGGTAGGGAGAGTGTCAGTTTATTTCACTCTGCAAGTCCTTGTTTCCAGGGACCTGTAAGGACAGTGACTGAATTGTCCTTGTGCTATATTGTGCTTAAAAAAAACATTTATTCTAGGGACAGAAAACTGTAGGTAGGGAGAGTGTCAGTTTATTTCACTCTGCAAGTCCTTGTTTCCAGGGACCTGGAAGGACAGTGACTGAATTGTCCTTGTGCTATATTGTGATTAAAAAAAACATTTATTCTAGGGACAGAAAACTGTAGGTAGGGAGAGTGTCAGTTTATTTCACTCTGCAAGTCCTTGTTTCCAGGGACCTGGAAGGACAGTGAGTGAATTGTCCTTGTGTTATATTGTGATTAAAAAAAACATTTTTTCTAGGGACAGAAAACTGTAGGTAGGGAGAGTGTTTTTTTTCTTTCACTCTGCAAGTCCTTGTTTCCAGGGACCTGTAAGGACAGTGAGTGAATTGTCCTTGTGCTATATTGTGCTTAAAAAAAACATTTATTCTAGGGACAGAAAACTGTAGGTAGGGAGAGTGTCAGTTTATTTCACTCTGCAAGTCCTTGTTTCCAGGGACCTGGAAGGACAGTGACTGAATTGTCCTTGTGCTATATTGTGATTAAAAAAAACATTTATTCTAGGGACAGAAAACTGTAGGTAGGGAGAGTGTCAGTTTATTTCACTCTGCAAGTCCTTGTTTCAAGGGACAGAGAAGGACACCTGAAGGTAGCCCTTATTGCTTTTTTCCCATCTCCCTGCAGGCCATCTATTAGAATGTCTGGAAGGCAAACAAGGAGAGGCAGACAGTCAGGAGGCAATAAAAGAGGGCAAGCAGGCTCTGTGTCTGGGGGCAACAGTGCTGGTCGTGGACGCGGTGCATTGTCATCAGCACATGGCCATGGGACACGCTTGTCCTTCTTTTCGGCAGCTGGACATGTTGAGCCACATCATGCCGAAGACTTGGTAGAGTGGATGACCAAGCCCTCCTCCTCCTCCTCATCCTCTCTCACCCAGGCTCAGGGTACTGGAAAAGCAGCTGCCAAAGCGTCGTCTTCCCTGGTATCAATGTCAGACAAATCATCAGTCACTCCTTCCCTAGACCCACCATGTCCTCCTCCTGAGGAGTCCCCCGAACTGTTTCAGCACAGTGTTGGGTACATGCTCCAGGAGGATGCCCAGCGTTTCGAAGGGTCTGATGATGAAACCCAGCTAGAGGAAGGCAGTAGCGTGAGAGCAGACAGAGGGGATGCTCAAGAAGGACACCAATCTGGCAGTCATGTTCCAGCAGCTGCAGCATACTGCCAGATTGGCTCCAGTGATGAGGAGGGAGGGGATGATGAGGTCACTGACTCCACGTGGGTGCCTAATAGGAGAGAGGAGGAGGAGGAGGATGAGGAGGAGGCACATCTCCAACGAGGCAGGATGCCCTTTGGTGGCCAGCGTAAGGGCAGTACACCGACGGAATCACACCGCAGAGCTCCGCCTGTGCAGGGCGCTGCCTCTGCCCGTCATTCAAAAAGTTCTTTGGTGTGGGCCTTTTTTGAGGCTAGTGCATCAGATCGCACAGCTGCTGTTTGCAACATATGTCTCAAGCGTATATCGCGTGGCCAAAACATCAGCCGCTTGGGTACCACATGCCTGACCAGACATATGTTGACCTGCCATGCAGCTCGTTGGCAAGCCTACCTCAAAGACCCACACCAAAGAACAAAGCGGACCTCTCCTTGCACCGCATCAGCTGGGATCTCCAACCCCACTATAACTTCAGTCCTCTCTGAAACATGCACTGAGAGGAATGAAGGTGTAGAATTAGGTGTGTCACAGCCAAGTACTTGCGCCCACTCTGCTAGCAGTACACCGACGTCCGATTCTAGCAGGCAAATTTCCCTGCCCCAGCTGCTGGACCGTCGAAAGAAGTTCACTCCCAGCCATCCACATGCCCAGCGGTTGAATGCTAGCTTGGCTAAATTGCTAGCGCTTCAACTGCTGCCTTTTCAGTTGGTAGACTCGGCCCCCTTCCGTGAGTTTGTGCAATGTGCAGTTCCTCAGTGGCAGGTTCCCAAACGCCACTTTTTCTCACGGAAGGCTATTCCGGCTCTCTACCGGCATGTGGAAGGCAATGTCTTGGCCTCGCTGGACAGGGCGGTCAGCGGTAAGGTGCATATTACCGCTGACTCATGGTCCAGCAGGCATGGACAGGGACGTTACCTTTCTTTCACGGCCCATTGGGTCACTCTTTTGGCAGCTGGGAAGGATTCAGGACAAGGTGCAGTAGTGTTGGAGGTTGTCCCACCGCCACGCCTCCAAAATGCTACTACTGGTTGTGACACACCTCTCTCCTCCACCCCCTCCTCTTCTTCTTCCTCCATGGCCTCTTCCTGTGGTTTGTCCTATGAACCAGCGGTGCTCCGTAGCCGTTCACGGGGCTACGCAAGTACGCAGGCAAAAAGATGCCATGCCGTGCTTGCGCTGGTGTGTTTGGGGGACAGAAGCCACACTGGGGCAGAGGTCCTGTCTGCTCTGCAGGGCCAGGCCGAGAGGTGGTTGACGCCACGCCAGCTTAAGCCAGGAATGGTGGTTTGCGACAATGGCACCAACCTCCTCTCCGCCCTCCGACAGGGACAACTGACCCATGTGCCCTGTGTGGCTCACGTCCTTAACCTGGTGGTGCAGCGCTTCTTGGGCAGGTACCCGGGCTTACAGGATGTCCTGAGGCAGGCCAGGAAAGTCTGTGTGCATTTCCGCAGATCTTATAATGCCAGTGCTCGCCTGGCTGAGCTGCAAAAGGAGTTGAACCTGCCCAAGAACCGCCTTATATGTGACATGCCCACCAGGTGGAACTCAACGTTGGCCATGCTGCAGCGGCTGCACACGCAGCAGAGGGCCATCAATGAGTACCTGTGCGACTACGGCACCAGGACAGGGTCAGGGGAGCTTGGTTTTTTTTCTCCACGCCAGTGGGGCATGATCAGGGATGCATGCACTGTCCTGGCACCATTTGAGGAGGCCACGAGGATGGTGAGCAGTGACAGTGCATGCATCAGTGACACTGTACCTCTTGTCCACCTGTTGGAGCACACGCTGCGTGGAATAATGGACAGGGCACTTGAGGCAGAACAGAGGCAGGAAGAGGAGGACTTCCTTGCCTCTCAAGGCCCCCTTTACCCAGACAGTGTTCCTTCTGTCCCACCCATCGCACAGGAAGAGGAGGAGGAGGAGGAGGAGGAGGAGGAGGAGGAGGATTGTGTCAGCATGGAGGTGGAGGCTGGCACTCAGCATCATCAGCAGCAGTCTTTTAGGGATGATTTACAGTCCCAAGAAACCAGTGGACTTGTACGTGGCTGGGAGGAGGTGGCTGCGGATCATGTCGTCCTTAGTGACCCAGAGGACTCCGGAGCGAATGCCTCAGCAAACCTACGCTGCATGGCCTCCCTGATCCTGCAAAGTCTGCGGAAGGATCCTCGTATTCTTCGGATCAAGGAGAGGGACCATTACTGGCTGGCCACTCTCCTTGATCCACGGTACAAGGGTAAGGTTGCGGACCTTATGTTACCGTCGCAGAGGGAGCAGAGGATGAGACAACTCCGGGAGGCCTTGCAGAAAGGTCTGTGCAACGCGTTCCCAGAGACTGGGAGGTTGCAAACTCCTGGTCCTGGACAACGAGTTGCTGAGGCTTCGGCCAGTCAAAGAAGGAGCGGTGGGGAAGGTGGCCGTCTGACCGATGCGTTCAGACAATTCTTTAGTCCGCAGCCCCAAAGTATGATCGGTTCCAGCAACCATCGCCAGCGTCTGATAAACATGGTGCAGGAATATCTAGGGGCAAGGTCAGACTTGGACACCTTCCCCACCGAAAATCCTCTGGCTTACTGGGTCTTGAGGATGGATCACTGGCCAGAGCTTGCACAGTATGCAATTGAGCTACTGGCCTGTCCTGCATCCAGCGTTCTTTCGGAACGCACATTCAGTGCTGCTGGAGGATTTGTCACGGATCACAGGGTGCGCCTGTCCACCGACTCGGTTGATCGACTGACTTTCATCAAGATGAACCAGTCTTGGATCACCACCAGCTACCACACACCTGATGCTGATATAACAGACTAATTGATTTTAACATGTCACATCCCTTCAAGACTGATGCTGATGCTGAGTGCCTGTGCTGTTATGTTGACTGGCTATCCTCCTCCTCCGAGTCCTCAATGATACGATTGATGATGATAGCTTGTAAGATCATTTTTGTTTATGGGTGCCGCCACCAGTGCCTAACGCCCAATTTTTCAGCCCCTGTTTAACAGGGGCGTGTAATTACAATTTTTGAAGCAATACTTTGCAACAGGGCTCATTGCTGTGCTCCAAGTACAGTATCTGTGAGGAGTTGCAGTGTTGTGCCACCAGTGCCTAACGCCCAATTTTTCAGCCCCTGTTTAACAGGGGCGTGTAATTACAATTTTTGAAGCAATACTTTGCAACAGGGCTCATTGCTGTGCTCCAAGTACAGTATCTGTGAGGAGTTGCAGTGTTGTGCCACCAGTGCCTAAGGCCCAATTTTTCAGCCCCTGTTTAACAGGGGCGTGTCATTACAATTTTTGAAGCAATACTTTGCAACAGGGCTCATTGGTGTGCTCCAAGTACAGTATCTGTGAGGAGTTGCAGTGTTGTGCCACCAGTGCCTAAGGCCCAATTTTTCAGCCCCTGTTTAACAGGGGCGTGTCATTACAATTTTTGAAGCAATACTTTGCAACAGGGCTCATTGCTGTGCTCCAAGTACAGTTGCTGTGAGGGGTTGCAGTGTTGTGCCACCAGTGCCTAAGGCCCAATTTTTCAGCCCCTGTTCAACAGGGGCATGTAATTACAATTCTTGATCTAATAATTCACAGCAGGGCCCATTGCTGCACCCACCAAGAGTAACTGTCAGGGCTTACAGTGTTGTGGCACCAGCACCACCATCAAAGGCCCAATTTTTACTACCACTGTTCAACAATTATATGTAATTAAAATTCCTGATATAATAGTTGACAGCAGGGCGTTCCAGCACCAACCAAGAGTAACTGTGAGTGCTTACAGTGTTGTGCCAACACCAACAACTAAGGGGCCTATTTCTGCAGAGTATATACGGCAGGTCCCTACTTTCAAACATCCAACTTACAAACGACTCCTACTTGCAAACGCAAGAAGACAACAGGAAGTGAGAGGAAATCTACCACTAGGAAGGAAAATTCTCTCCTGTAAGAATAAATATGGGAGAAAGGTGTCTCCTCTGTACTGATGCTTTATCAGCAATCCTTGTTTCAAGAAAAACACCACATTTCAAAAACAGTTGTCATTGGGACGGAAAGTGAGGTGAAATGTTCTGAACAGGGGCACAGACAGCAAAACAAATGTTACAGGGGTGATAACCCTTACCTATGTTTTCCAAAAAGTTTAAAAATAGATTTTTGGTCTGGAGCTACACTTCAACAATGTACCTGTTCAAAATTACAAACAGACTCTACATAAGAACAAACCTACAGTCCCTGTCTTGTATGCACCGCCTGTATAGGGCTGTTCAGAGTATATAGGGCCTTTTTTATTTTATGTGCGGGGTTCCCCTTAATATCCATACAAGACCCAAAGGGGCTGGTAATGGGCTGGGGTAGGGGGGGGGTCATGGGGTAGCTATGCCATTTTTCTTAAAGAATTTCATCCATATTACCGGGACCAGACATTACATTAAAGCCGCAAGCAGTTTTAAATGGCTTTTTTTTCCTTTAGAAGTGTCATTTTGTGCAGGGACAGTTCTAAACACGGGAAACACGTGGCACTTCACAGGCATACTTTAGACACCCCCCAGGTACGATATTTAAAGGAATATTTGACTTTTTTTTTTTCACTTTATGCATCATTAAAATGACTGCTCCCGAAAAACGACCGTTTTTAAAACTTCTTTTTGCATTGATACATGTCCCCTGGTGCAGAACCCGGGTTCCCAAACCCTTTTTAGGACAATAACATGCATAATAGTTGTTATAATTAGCACTTTAGAATTCGAACGTTCGCATCCATTGTATTTAATAGGGTTCTAATGTTCGTTCGAACTTTCGGTCCGTTCGCGGGTTCTGGTGCGAACCGAACCCGGGGGTGTTCGGCTCATCACTAATCACAATATAGCACAAGGACAATTCAGTCACTGTCCTTCCAGGTCCCTGGAAACAAGGACTTGCAGAGTGAAATAAACTGACACTCTCCCTACCTACAGTTTTCTGTCCCTAGAATAAATGTTTTTTTTAATCACAATATAGCACAAGGACAATTCACTCACTGTCCTTACAGGTCCCTGGAAACAAGGACTTGCAGAGTGAAATAAACTGACACTCTCCCTACCTACAGTTTTCTGTCCCTAGAATAAATGTTTTTTTTAAGCACAATATAGCACAAGGAGAATTCACTCACTGTCCTTCCAGGTCCCTGGAAACAAGGACTTGCAGAGTGAAAGAAAAAAAACACTCTCCCTACCTACAGTTTTCTGTCCCTAGAAAAAATGTTTTTTTTAATCACAATATAACACAAGGACAATTCACTCACTGTCCTTCCAGGTCCCTGGAAACAAGGACTTGCAGAGTGAAATAAACTGACACTCTCCCTACCTACAGTTTTCTGTCCCTAGAATAAATGTTTTTTTTAATCACAATATAGCACAAGGACAATTCAGTCACTGTCCTTCCAGGTCCCTGGAAACAAGGACTTGCAGAGTGAAATAAACTGACACTCTCCCTACCTACAGTTTTCTGTCCCTAGAATAAATGTTTTTTTTAATCACAATATAGCACAAGGACAATTCAGTCACTGTCCTTCCAGGTCCCTGGAAACAAGGACTTGCAGAGTGAAATAAACTGACACTCTCCCTACCTACAGTTTTCTGTCCCTAGAATAAATGTTTTTTTTAATCACAATATAGCACAAGGACAATTCAGTCACTGTCCTTCCAGGTCCCTGGAAACAAGGACTTGCAGAGTGAAATAAACTGACACTCTCCCTACCTACAGTTTTCTGTCCCTAGAATAAATGTTTTTTTTAAGCACAATATAGCACAAGGACAATTCACTCACTGTCCTTACAGGTCCCTGGAAACAAGGACTTGCAGAGTGAAAGAAACTGACACTCTCCCTACCTACAGTTTTCTGTCCCTAGAATAAATGTTTTTTTAAGCACAATATAGCACAAGGACAATTCACTCACTGTCCTTCCAGGTCCCTGGAAACAAGGACTTGCAGAGTGAAAGAAACTGACACTGTCCCTACCTACAGTTTTCTGTCCCTAGAATAAATGTTTTTTTTAAGCACACTATAGCACAAGCACAAAACACACTGACACTCTCCCTACCTATCCTTCTCTTTCCCTAAACTAAAGGAATCCAGGTTAAGCAAGAAAGAAATAACAGTCACTGTCCCTGCCTATGCTGCTCTATCCCTGCTCCGGAACACACTACACTAGGCCGCCGTGCTGGCGGCCTTTTATAGTGTGGGGCGTGTACTAAACACCCTCAGCAATAATTGGCCACAGGCATCCTGCCTGTGGCCAATCATTGCTCTCCTCGCTGCCGGCGCTGTGATTGGCCAAGCATGCGGGGTCACAGTGCATGCTTGGCCAATCACAGCGCCTGGATGACACTGCGATGGCGTAGTGCATTGTGGGCCGTTCGCGTCACTCGAATTTGGCGCGAACGGCCCAAATCGTTCGATCTTCGTCGAACGATCGAACAGCCGATGTTCGAGTCGAACGTATGTTCGACTCGAACACGAAGCTCATCCCTACCGGGCAGTTCCTGCTCTCATATGTGATTTCATAAAGTGGTAGCACCCTGTTTACAGTCGTTTCCCAGGCGGCCCTAGAAGGGACCTCCTCACTCCTCCACCGCAGAAGAATTTCTCTCCTGGCATAGAACAGTAAAAAGGTAATGCATAGTTTGGTATATCTGTCCCCCTCCATGTTGCCCAGGTAACTAAGCAGGAAGAATAGGGGGACAAGCGTCAGGTCAAGTCCACCAATCCCCCCCACAGTCTCCGCCACCGCCCGCCAGTATGGCTGGATCTTCGGACAGGTCCAAACCACATGGAGGAAGGTGCCCTCAGCTTGCTTACATCTCATACACATTGGGCTTAGGGAGGGGTAAATTATGATTGTGAATTTAGTATCCAATTTAAATCTGTGAGGCCCAACTGAGGTTTTTTTTCCCTATCTACAGATATATTCTGTTTGCTATAATAACTTTAATGAACAGCTGGGTATTTCTACGGAGTCCAGTATATGAATCGCTGATATATTATGTAAGTTTTGACACTATGGTTTTGGTCGCTTGCTATTAACTGCTTGCCGACCAGCCGTCATCTTTATACGGCAGCAGGTTGGCTCTCCTGCATGAATCGCCATAGGTGTACCTCGGCTCACGCAGGCGCAGTTGCGGGTGGGCAAAATTGCGGGTGGTACCACATGCTCGCATCCGCTGTGCGCTGCGGGAGTGTACCCATGGGTCGAGCGGACTCGATGTACAGAGGCAGAATGGGGATCTGCCTTTGTAAACACTCCAATTCCCGTTCTGACAGGGGACATGTCAGAGATCTACTGTTCCCAGTGATCAGGAACAGTGATCTCTGTCATGTCTCTGGCAGCCCACCCCCCTACAGTTAGAACACACCTAGGGAACACAGTTAAACGGTAACTTCACTTTCGGGGAAAAAAATAGCAAACATAGAAAAATCAATATAGCGTGCACAATTGCGATACAAGTCATATTGTAATTGAATGCTATTACCTTTCCTTTTCAATCTGCAGCCTCTGTAAATCTCTATATATGCAATGCAATATGGCTACATGGAGTTGTTCTGTACACAGAATGTGTACTGACTAGAGTTGAGCGAACACCTGGATGTTCGGGTTCGACGGGTTCGGCCGAACTTCGGAAAAAAGTTTGTGTTCGGGACCGAACTTTAACCCGAACCCGGACCCGAACCCGAACCCCATTGAAGTCAATGGGGACCCGGACTTCTAAGGACTAAAAAGGCTCTAAAAAAGTAATGGAAAGGGCTAGAGGGCTGCAAATGGCAGCAAAATGTTGTTAAGAGCATGGCAAGTGGATAGGGAAATAACTTAAAATAACATAAAAAAAATAAAAATAAAAAATAATAATCTTGACCTAGGAGGACGAGGTCCATATGGAGTAGGAGGTTGAGGTGGTGGTGGATGTGGCTGTGTAGGTGGAAGCGGCGGTGGAGGAGGACGAGGTAGCCAACACTGATTCAAAAATACAACAATGGCTGGGTAAGGCCGGTGATGTGTCGAATTCTGTCCCCCGTCAAATAGTGTCCACCCTGTACTGCGCTTGCTCAGTATGTAGGACAAGGGGATTTCGAAAATCTCCCAAGACGAACGGCGCCTGAGTGGTGAGTTCAGGTGAAGGCCACACCATCCGTGGTTCAAGCCGAGCCAAGTGAGGCCATGCCCGAAGCGTGGCGATCGAACCGAGCCCGTGAGGGGCCCTGTTACTATGTGCTACCGTATGTCCACTTGGATGGTGGGGCTTGAACCTGCACTCACAGCGCAGGCGCCATTCATCTTCGGAGATTTTGTGAATCTCCTTGTCCTCTGTACTGCGCAAGCGCTGCGCCTTCGCAGTATGGGCCGGACACAATCCGATGGCCGGACAGTTTTTGTCACAACACCGGTATACATATCTATTCTGCACAAGGTACGGACAAGTCCTGTGGGATCCATGCCTGGTTCATTTTAATGAACGTGAGCTTGTCCACATTGGCTCTGGACAGGCAGCTGCGCTTGTCTGTGATAACGCCCCCTGCCATGCAAAATACACGTTCAGATAATACACTGGCTGCAGGGCAGGCCAGCACCTCCAAGGCATAAAGGGCAAGCTCAGGCCATGTGCCCAATTTGGAGACCCAGAAGTTAAAGGGGGCAGACCCGTCATCCAGTACGTGTAGGCCTGTGGACACATACTGCTCAACCATGTTGGTGAAATGCTGCCTCCTGCTAAGACGTTCCATCTCAGCTGGTGGTGCTGGTTGTTGTGGCGTGCTGACAAAGCTTTTCCACATTTCAGCCATGCTAACCCTGCCTTCTGAGGTGCTGCCGGTGCCCCGGCTGCATTGGCGACCTCTTCCTCCTCCTCTGCCTTCGCCTTGTGCTTCCACCGTACGCCCGCTGTCAGGTGGGAATGCCACCAGCAGCGCGTCTACCAGCGTGCGCTTGTACTCGCGCATCTTACGATCCTGTTCCAGTGAGGGAATTAAGGACGGTACGTTGTCCTTGTAACGGGGATCCAGCAGGGTGGCCACCCAGTAATCAGCACCAGTTAAAATGTGGGCAACTCGGCGGTCATTGCGGAAACACTGCAGCATGTAATCGCTCATGTGTGCCAGGCTGCCCAGAGGCAAAGAAAAGCTGTCCTCTGTGGGAGGTGTATCGTCTGTGTCCTCTGTATCCCCCCAGCCACGCACCAGTGATGGCCACGAGCTGGTCTGGGTGCCACCCTGCTGTGAAAATGGCTCCTCCTCCTCCTCCTCCATCTCCTCCTCCACCTCGTCATCCTCCAGAACTGTGCCCTTTCTGCCGGACAATTGTGTACCTGGCGTTTGTTGGTGCAGGAACCCACCCTCGAAGCCACTTGTGAAAGACTGCCCTGAAAGCCTTTGAAATGATCCCGCTTCCTCCTCCTCCTCCTCATCCTCCTGTGCCACATCCTCTTCCATCATCGCCCGAAGCGGTTTTTCAAGGAGGCATAGAACTGGGATAGTAACGATAAGAACGGCGTCATTGGCACTGGACATGTTGGTGGAGTACTTGAAACAGCGCAACAAGGCACACAGGTCTCGCATGGAGGCCCAGTTATTGGTGGTGAAGTGGTGCTGTTCCGCAGAGTGCCTCACGCGTGATTGCTGCAGCTGAAACTCCACTATCGCCTGCTGCTGCTCGCACAGTCTGGCCAGCATGTGCAAGGTGGAGTTCCACCTTGTGGGCACGTCACATATGAGGCGGTGAGCGGGAAGGCCGAAGTTACGCTGCAGCGCTGACAGGCGAGCAGCAGCAGGGTGAGAACGCCGAAAGTGCACACACACAGCCCACACTTTCTGCAGCAGCTCTGGCATATTGGGGTAATTTTTAAGGAACCTCTGGACCACCAAGTTCAGCACATGCGCCAGGCAAGGGATGTGCGTCGAACCGGCTAGGCCCAGAGCTGCTACGAGATTTCGCCCATTATCGCACACCACCAGGCCGGGCTTGAGGCTCACTGACAGCAACCACTCATTGGTCTGTTGTTCCATGTCCCTCCACAACTCCTGCGCGGTGTGGGGTTTTTCCCCCAAACAGGAAAGTTTTAAAACTGCCTGATGTCGTTTACCCCTGGCTGTGCTGAAGTTGGTGGTGAAGGTGTTACGCTGACCGGATGAGGAGGCGGTAGAGGATGAGGAAGCGGAGTAGGAGGAGTTAGCAACAGGAGGCAAACTGAAGCACCCTGCAATCCTCGGTGGTGGAAGGAAATGCGCCAAACTGCTATCTGCCTCAGGCCCAGCCGCCACTGCATTTACCCAGTGTGCTGTTAGGGAGATATAACGTCCCTGACCATGCTTACTGGTCCACGCATCCGTAGTTAGGTGGACCTTGCCACAGATGGCGTTGCGCAGTGCACACCTGATTTTGTCCCCCACTTGGTTGTGCAGGGAAGGGATGGCTCGCCTGGAAAAATAGTGGCGGCTGGGCACGACGTACTGTGGGACAGCCAATTCCATCAGGGTTTTAAAACTCTGCGTCTCCACCAGACGGAATGACAGCATTTCAAAGGCCAGGAGTTTTGAAATGCTGGCATTCAGGGCCAGGGATCGCGGGTGGCTAGGGGGGTACTTCCTCTTCCGCTCCAATGTTTGGGAGATAGAGAGCTGAACGCTTCCATGGGACATTGTGGAGATGGTTGGTGACCCAGGTGGTAGTGTTGCTGGCAGATCCTCTGTTTGCGGGGTGGCAGGTGCCACTGTCACTACAGAGGTGGATGAAGAGGCCGAGACTGCAGCAGAAGAGGAAGCAGGAGGAGCCAGAGACCTTTCTTGGTTTTTGAGGTGTCTACTCCACTGCAGCTCGTGCTTTGCACTTAGATGCCTGGTCATGCAGGTTGTGCTCAGGTTGAGAACGTTTATGCCTCGCTTCAGCCTCTGATTGCACAGCCTGCAAACCACTCGTGTCTTGTCATCAGCACATTGTGTGGAGAACAGCCAAGCTAGGGAACTCCTTGGACCTGGCTTTGGTGTGCTCGGTCCCTTGCTGCGTTGGGCAGTAGCAGACATAATGTCTAGCGGACGGACGCTCCGCTTTTGCACCCTGCTCCCTCTTCTGCTGTGCTGGTGGCTCTGTGCGACCACCGCCTCTTCCTCCAAACTACACTGGTCACCTGCATAACGTTCATTCCATGTGGGGTCGAGGACCTCATCGTCCTCCACATCATCTTCCACCCAGTCTTCACTCCTGCCCTCCTTGTCTGTCTGCACAATTGCGAAAGCAGCAGCAGTTGGCACCTGTGTTTCGTCATCATCCGAGACGTACTGCGATGGTCCTCCCATGTACTCATCATGAAACATAAGTGGTTGGGCATCGGTGCACTCAATCTCTTCCACTTCTGGGGCAGGGCTAGGTGGATGGCCCTGGGAAACCCTGCTAACAGAGTCATCAAAAAGCAGAAGAGACTGCTGCATGATTTGGGGCTCAGACTGCTTGGCTGATTTGCAAGGGGGTGAGGTGAAAGACTGATGGACATGGGTTTCAGGTGCCAACTCTGTTCTTTCATCAGAAGAGTGGGTGGGAGACAATGTGAAGGAACCCGAGACACTGTCAGCAACCCAATCTACTATCGCCTGTACTTGTCCTGGCCTAAACATTCGTACAGCCTCATTAGGCGCAACAAAATACCGCCGCAGGCTCGGTCGCCTACTCGCACCTGAGGAAGGTGTTTCACTTGTGCGTGTATCTGGCACAGATCCACCACGTCCTCTCCCTGCAACAGGAGCTCCACCAGCAGCACCACGACCGGGGCCACCATGTCCCTTTGACCTTCTCCTCATATTTTCCAAATTTAGGATCTTGCCCTAAATGGGTGTTTTTAGAAGAGCAGAACACACCCACAGTACGTAACCGCTGAATCGCACAGCTACAGAACTGCAGAAAATGCTATTCAAAAAAATGTTTTTTTTTAGTATAGCACAGTAGAAGAAAACTATTTAGAAATTGTTTATTTCACACACCTCCAAATATGTATAACACACTGCAAACTATTTTTTGTGCCCCTAAACGGCGTTTTTTGGAAGAGCAGAACACACCCACAGTACGTAACCGCTGAATCGCACAGCTACAGAACTGCAGAAAATGCTATTCAAAAAAAATGTTGTTTTTTTAGTATAGCACAGTAGGAGAAAACTATATAGAAATTGTTTATTTCACACACCTCCAAATATGTATAACACACTGCAAACAATTTTTTTGTGCCCCTAAACGGCGTTTTTTGGAAGAGCAGAACACACCCAAAGTACGTAACCGCTGAATCGCACAGCTACAGAACTGCAGAAAATGCTATTCAAAAAAAATGTTGTTTTTTTAGTATAGCACAGTAGGAGAAAACTATATAGAAATTGTTTATTTCACACACCTCCAAATATGTATAACACACTGCAAACTATTTTTTGTGCCCCTAAACGGCGTTGTTTGGAAGAGCAGAACACACCCACAGTATGTAACCGCTGAATCGCACAGCTACAGAACTGCAGAAAATGCTATTCAAATTTTTTTTTGTTTTTTTAGTATAGCACAGTAGGAGAAAACTATATAGAAATTGTTTATTTCACACACCTCCAAATATGTATAACACACTGCAAACTATTTTTTGTGCCCCTAAACTGCGTTTTTTGGAAGAGCAGAACACACCCACAGTACGTAACCACTGAATCGCACAGCTACAGAACTGCAGAAAATGCTATTCAAAAAAAATGTTTTTTTTTTAGTATAGCACAGTAGGAGAAAACTATATAGAAATTGTTTATTTCACACACCTCCAAATATGTATAACACACTGCAAACTATTTTTTGTGCCCCTAAACCTCGTTTTTTGGAAGAGCAGAACACACCCACAGTACGTAACCGCTGAATCGTACAGCTACAGAACTGCAGAAAATGCTATTCAAAAAAAATTTTGTTTTTTTAGTATAGCACAGTAGGAGAAAACTATATAGAAATTGTTTATTTCACACACCTCCAAATATGTATAACACACTGCAAACAATTTTTTGTGCCCCTAAACGGCGTTTTTTGGAAGAGCAGAACACACCCACAGTACGTAACCGCTGAATCGCACAGCTACAGAACTGCAGAAAATGCTATTCAAAAAAAATGTTGTTTTTTTAGTATAGCACAGTAGGAGAAAACTATATAGAAATTGTTTATTTCACACACCTCCAAATATGTATAACACACTGCAAACTATTTTGTTGTGCCCCTAAACGGCGTTTTTTGGAAGAGCAGAACACACCCACAGTACATAACCGCTGAATCGCACAGCTACAGAACTGCATAAAATGCTATTCCAAATTTTTTTTGTTTTTTTAGTATAGCACAGTAGGAGAAAACTATATAGAAATTGTTTATTTCACACACCTCCAAATATGTATAACACACTGCAAACTATTTTTTGTGCCCCTAAATGGCGTTTTTTGGAAGAGAAGAACACACCCACAGTACGTAACCGCTGAATCGCACAGCTATAGAACTGCAGAAAATGCTATTCAAAAAAAATGTTGTTTTTTTAGTATAGCACAGTAGGAGAAAACTATATAGAAATTGTTTATTTCACACACCTCCAAATATGTATAACACACTGCAAACAATTTTTTTTGCCCCTAAACTGCGTTTTTTGGAAGAGCAGAACACACCCACAGTACGTAACTGCTGAATCGCACAGCTACAGAACTGCAGAAAATGCTATTCAAAATTTTTTTGGGTTTTTTAGTATAGCACAGTAGGAGAAAACTATATAGAAATTGTTTATTTCACACACCTCCAAATATGTATAACACACTGCAAACTATTTTTTGTGCCCCTGAATGGCTCTTTTTGCAAGCGTACATTAAAGTGCAAATTTTTTTTTTTTTTTTGCCCTAAACGGGTCTTTTTTTGCACGAGCAAAATAAAATGCTTTTTTTTTTGCCCTATGGGTCTTTTGGAAAAGAGCACAATAAAGTGCCTTTTTTTTCCCCTAAAAGTTAGATTTTCTCTGACACTGGGCTCATGGCAGTGTAAAAAGACTGCACTGCAACACAAACAGGTAAACCTATGCAGATCGCTGATTTTAATCTCTGAATCTGGACTCCTATATAATATTCTCTCTCCCTGAAAGCACCAACAGGAACCTGGCCCTACACTACACTATCTCTCTATCTTTTCCCTCAGATTGTAGAATCAGGACTACCTCATCTATTTTTCTATCTCTCCCTAAAAGCAGCAGCAGCAGACTAGATCCTTTCCCTATCTATTCTGAAGCAGAGTGACGTGTGTGCTGTGTGCCTCTAGCTTATATAGAAGCTGGGTCACATGTTGCACTGACCAATCACAGCCATGCCATTAGTAGGCATGGCTAGGATGGCCTCTAAGGGCACACCAGCTAATCAAAAGGTGATTGGCTGGCCCCTGAAGCATTTCTAAATGTGTAATTAGATTGCTGAACCCGAACCCGAACCCGGACTTTTGGGCAAAGTCCGGGTTCGGGAAAAAGCTAAAGTTCGGTACGGACCCGAACTTTACAGTTCGGGTTCGCTCAACACTAGTACTGACCCCTCCCCAGAAACATAATTTCCTGCTTGTGTGATTGGCTCACTAATTTTCCCAGAAGTCAGATTTCAGGCATCCCCTGCAACAAAATTTATATTTTTGGTGAGATATTTCCGTCTAAAGGGATTCAGACCCAGCAGCTTCCTCATTGAAGCCCTGCAGTTGCCACAGCTGACAGATAATTATGAAACCACTCCCATTGGACCTACTCAGAACAGAGGTACAGACAAAAAAACATGGATTTCTTCAGAATAACAAAAGGTAGGAATCTGCAAAAAAGGTTATTATAATCCTTGCAATGTACATAGGTCACCCAGTGGGAAATGTTTTAACCCCTTCCCCGTCAATGTAATTTTTACATTAATCAGTGCATTTTTATAGCACTGATCAATGTAATAATGTTACTGGGGGTCAGATTTGTCCGCCGCAATGTCGTGGTCCCGCTTAAAATTGCAGATCGCCGCCATTACCAGTAAAAACAATAAAAAAAGTCTGTAAATCTATCCCATAGTTTGTAGTCGCGATAACTTTTGCGCAAACCAATCAATATTCGCCTATTCAGATTTTTTTACCCAAAAATATATTGGCATAAACTGATGAATAAATTAGTTTTTTTATAATTTTTGGGGGATATGTATTATAGCAGAAAGTAAAAAAAACATTTTTTTTCAAAATTGTCGCTGTTTGTTTACAGCGCAAAAAAAAAACGCAGAGGTGATCAAATACCACCAAAAGAAAGCTCTATTTGTGGGAAAAAAGGACGTTAATTTTGTTTGGGTACAACAGTGCAAGACTGCGCAATTGTCAGTTAAAGCTGACTCATAACATAGGTCATACATCCCCTTATTAATTATGTCAGGGCTTGACAAATTTGCTTAGAATCTAGGAGCCAGCTAAAAAAGTTAGGAGCCAGGAACGCACCCCGTCCCGCCGAGCTCGCGTGCAGAAGCGAGCGCATACGTGAGTAGCGCCCGCATATGAAAACAGTGTTCAAACCACCCATGTGAGGTATCGCCGCGATTGGTAGAGCGACAGCACTAATTCTAGCCCTAGACCTCCTCTGTAACTCAAAACATGCAACCTGTAGAATTTTTTAAACGTCCCCTATGGAGATTTTAAAGGGTAAAAGTTTGTTGCCATTCCACGAGCGGACGCAATTTTGAAGCGTGGCATGTTGGGTTTCAATTTACTCAGCGTAAAATTATCTTTCACAATATATAAAAAAAAATTGGGCTAACATTACTGTTGTTTCATTTTTTTATTAAAAAAAGTGTTTTTTTTTCCAAAAAAAGTGCGCTTGTAAGACCGCTGCGCAAATATGGTGTAACAGAAAGTATTACAATGACCGCCATTTTATTCTATTGGGTGTTAGAAAATAAATATATAATGTTTGGGGGTTCTAAGTAATTTTCTAGCAAAAAAACTAATTACTTAATTACTTAAAAAATTTCTTAAATTTTTTTTATAAAAATAAAAGCTATTACAAAAAAAAAAGGCTATATTAAGCTATTTAAACCAGCCACCCCACACTCACCATTAGGCAAAAATCGCTATATGACGGCTGCAAACACTTCCTTCTCTTCTCCACTTTGGGAAGGAGATGGGCGGGCAGTAAAAACAGGCAGGAAGCTCCATTAGCATTAGCATTGCTGGTTTTCTTCTTGTCATACCAACGGCCACCACAAGATGGTGCCAGATCACAGAAGGAAGCATAGGCCTGCAGAAGGCCGCAAAGGAAGCGATCGCACATCGGGGGGGGGGCGCACGGAGACATAGGATACCCCAGCTGTGCCGCCCCAGGCGCCAGGTCGCTTATTCTAGTCGCAATTGCGACCTGGCGCCCGGGGTTTGTCAAACCCTGAATTATGTTGCCCTTCCTGAACTATCTTCTGTTCAAGGACAACTTTCCTGAGGATTGGTGCCCCAAACTGAACTGCATGCTCAATATGAGACTGAACCAATGTTTTGCAAAATTGTAGAATTATAGTTTTTTTAAATAAATATTTTTTTTTAATGAATGATAGTAGTCTGTTGGATTTACTAGTTGCAGCCTGGCATTGCATGCTAATTTTGAGTCTATGATCTACTGTACAAGAATCCCCAGATCTATTTTTATCCCCAATTCCCCCAGAAGAGTGCGGGTGTATGCACATGTGCATACAGCTTCCCATAGCTCTGTGCATAAGGTAACTTCTGGACATGCATTAGTGAGTAGACATGCACCCACACTAGCACATGTAAAAAGTAGCATGAATGCTCTGCCCTGGTACTGGCATCCTGGTGCTAAGCTGCTCAACTAGTCCTGGCCTCAGTTTGTGTTAGGACTCCATCTCTCGTCCTAGTTCCTGTAACCTGATTGGGTACTACAGTGTTCCTGCACTTGGATATTGCTTCATGATCCTCAGTCCTCTGTTTTACACATCTGGCACCAGTAAAGTTACAGGACTGCCTGCAGTTCCAGCACTTATGCCACTTCTTGACCTCAGTCTCTACAAGGTACATTATATCTATATCATTCATAAACAGGAAAACAGAATTGGTCCCAAGACTAAACCCTAGGGCACTCTGCTCACTACTGTAAACCATTCCTGAAACTAAGCCATTCATCACCAATCTCTGAATGACAACTGTAAAAAAATCCATGGTCCATGTACACTTTCTTCAATATCAATGGACCTTAACTTGTAAATTATGCATTTATGGGGAACTATATCAAAGTCCAGATAAACTACATCCATTGGCCTTCTTCAATCCAATTACTGTTTACTTCCTCAAAGTAGGCTAATAGTTTTGTCTGAAAAGAATGGAACTTTAAAAATCCATTATGGTTGTTACCTATGATATCATTTTTACAGAGGAGGCCTTGGAAACTGACAATTATACAGACAACAGGGGGGGGGGGGGGGGGGCACAGATAACTACAGTCAGAAGATCTGCGAGGCCAGCTGTATCCCAGGAGCTATGACCCTCTAGTTAAGCACCCATCAGGGAGACATAGGAGGAGGGATAACCAGGCCATGTAACTGGAACCCTATCTTAAAGTGGAGTTCCACCCAAAAGTAGAACTTCCACTTAGATGCTTCCTCCCCCCTCTGGTGTCACATTTGACACCTCTCAGGTGGGAGGAGGGAACCTGTTTTTTCGGCACCCTCCTCCTTCCCCTGCCGCCGGGCCAATTAAAAAGCGCAATGCGCTTGACGCATGCGCAGTAGGGAACCAGCAGTGAAGGGCTTCACAGCCTGGTTCCCTTACCAGGAATTGTGGCAGCAGCATCCAGGAGTCAATCCGAAGATCGAGGGGGGTGCTAACATCATGGGCTCCCTGGACAGGTAAGTGCCCTAATATTAAAAGTCAGCAGTTACAGCATTTGTAAGTGTGAGGTGAGAGTCCTGTGAGCACTGAGGTGACTGGTGGAAGCACAGAGGTTTACTTCCCATATTTAAAGGAGAACAGAGCACAGAACTGGATTATTTACCTGCACTGGAACATTTTCTCTCAGCTATATATTAGCTATTTTTGTGTATTTATGCAATGGTGATTGACAGCACATTTATTTATCTATGTTTTATTTGCATAACTCATATTATGTTTTGAAGTACATGTTTCAAATGTATTTACATAGAGACTGCGCAACACCACATACTGGTAAACAGTGTATTTAACTACTTGCTGCCTGTCCACATTAGTTTTACTGCGGGTGAATGGGATAGACAGGTCTGACAATATACCTGTACGTTGCCGGCTTGCTTCCAGGTTTGGGATTTGATTGGATTGGACACAGCATGAATTTGCCTGATTCCAGCCAATGATTTTGGCTGAAGTCAGCTGATCGGCTGTGGCCAATCACACACAGAGTTATGAGTTATGAGTTATGTGTTTACGAAAACTCGAACTGTGAACAGTGATCTGGCTGTTTCTTCTCCAGCTAGATACTAAAGTAAAATTACACACATTGCTAGGCACACAGTTAACTCCTTGATTGCCCCTAGATGTTAACCCCTTCCCAACCAGTGTCTTTAGTACAGTGTTAGTGTACAGTATTATCACTTATCACTTTATTAGTGTCACTATTGATGTCAGGGTCAGTTAGTAACCCTTCCAGATAGTGTCTGTTAGCGCCAGAATGGCCACCCTCATATCACAGTCACACTATAAGTCACTGATCACCGCCATTACAGTATAGCGTCTAAAGCTACATATATTTGATATTTAATACACACTTATTGTATATATCAAAAATGTTACTTACCAAAGACTTGCAGCAGAATACCTTTTGGCCTGGATTTATGAAGAAATTTGTTTTCAAAAAATTTTCATGGATATGTTTTATAAAAGAAAGCAGAAAATATCGTTTTTTTTTAAATGTTGGTCTTTTTTCGTTTATAATGCAAAAAATAAATAACCCAGTGGTGATCAAATACCACCAAAAAAAAGCTCTATTTGTGTGAAAATAATGATGAAAATTTAATTTGCGTACGGTGTTGTATGATCACGCACTTGCCAGTTAAATTTGTGCAGTGCTAAATAGCAAAAAATGCCCCGGTCATGAAGGGGGTAAAGCCTTACATAGTGGTCTAGTGGTTAATACATCTACCTTCTTCCTGTCATTTACAACCAACTTGTTCTTCATTTTGTAACATTTTGTATGGGGCCTATATTTTCAGTCCTTAAATTTTCACTATTGATATACTTGATAAACTAGAAAAACTTTCTCTTGTGGAATTGTGAAATTATATCCAGCGGCCCATGTTAAAATATTAATTATACTACTTAAAATGTTTGTATACATTTTGCACCATTTCCAACTTACTTCGGAAAATGTGTAGATTATCAAACATACTTTATCTCTTAATATAAAGATGGCAGGTAAGACATAGACATAGTAATATTATCTTAATCATGTTGAGTCCTTTTGGATATTATGATGCCTTATATTTACACAAATTAAAAAAGGGATGTAACAATTTATATTTTTTCCACAAATGTTCCAAAAGTACTAAATATTTTATCTTACATAATATTGATATACATCTAGTTAATTTTCCCATGAAAGAAACTTTATAGAAAGACTCCAGAATGTTGACTTTTGGTTAATGGTTTTCCAGGGGGGAGATTGACTAAAAATGGTGAACTCAGATTCTGGTGACGCTGTGAATGGTAGCTAATCAGCTTCTAACTTCAGCTTGTTCAATTGAGCATTGGCAATAAAACCTGGAAGCTGATCAGTTTTTGTGCAGAGTTGCACCAGATTTTTCACTCTCCAGTTTTAGTAAATAACCCCCAAGGTGTCTTTCAGTTGTTCATATTCTTCAAAGTGAGCAATAGGAGTCTCTGTCATTAAGCTGAACACACAGAAAGTGTTATCACTTAGTCAACTGGATAAACAATCGAACTTGCTTAACCACTTCAGATCCGTGCTATAGCCGAAAGATGGCTGCAGCGCGGACCTGAACTGCCGGGAGGCCGTCCCTGGACATCCTTGTGTTTACTTCCGCAATGCGCACCCACGGCTGCGCGCATCACGGAAGAGCTGTGCCCGCTGTGTCACGCGGGTGCCGATGCGCGTGCCTGGCGGCCGCGATGTCCGCCAGGTACTCGCGATCGGCATTCACAGAGCCAGGGACGTGGATCTCTGTGTAAACACAGAGATCCACGTCCTGCTAGGGAGAGGAGACCGATGGTGTGTCCCTTGTACATAGGGACAACCATCAGTCACCTCCCCCAGTCAGTCCCCTCCCCCCACAGTAAAAATCACTCATGAGGGAACACATTTAACCCCTTCCCGCCCCCTAGTGGTTAACCCCTTCACTGCCAGTCACATTTATACAGTAATCAGTGCATTTTTATAGCACTGTTCGCTGTATAAATGTGAATGGTCCCAAAATAGTGTCAAAAGTGTCCGATGTGTTCGCCGCAATATCGCAGTCCTGAAAAAAATCGCAGATCACCGATATTACTAGTGGGAAAAAAATATAAATAAAAATGTCATAAATCTATCCCCTATTTTGTAGGCGCTATAACTTTTGCGCAAACCAATCAATAAACGCTTATTGTGATTTTTTTTTACCAAAAATATGTAGAAGAATACGTATCGGACTAAACTAAAGGAAAATATATATATATATTTTTAAATTGGGATATTTATTATAGCAAAAAGTAAAAAATATTGTGTTTTTTTCAAAATTGTCAGTCTTTTTTTGTTTATAGCGCAAAAAATAAAAACCGCAGAGGTGATCGAATACCACCAAAAGAAAGCTATATTTGTGGGAAAAAATGCAAAAAATTGTATTTGGGTACAGCGTTGTATGACCATTGTCGTTCAAAGTGCGTCAGCGCTGAAAGCTGAAAATTGATCTGGGCAGGAGGGGGGTTTAAGTGCCCAGTAAGCAAGTGGTTAAACTGGTTAGTTTGTCAATATGTAAGGATATGTGATTGTCTTTCCCATAAACAGCGTTCATATTGTCTCAACTAGATTCACTTAAAAAGGGATTCTTTTTCCTACAGATGGTGTTTAAGAATAATTGTAATCCATTGTCCCCTGTATTAGGTGTGTTCTTGCCACTAATTGCTCTGTATGCAAACTTTGGGGGTAGAACAAACTGCAGCTCTCAGATAGGTAAACATTCATGTGACCCTGGAAGATTTCATATTTCATCATTTAAAATCAGAAAAACCCTGACCACATTTAATTAAATTTAAAGATAAATAGCAGCGCCCTTTAGACCCCTTTCACATGGGGGTGGACTGCAGCAGAAGTCCAACAGGTCTCAGCGGGGAATCTGCCTGCTGATCACCGCTGAGCAGGCAGATGGCTGATCCATGTCCAGTCCGCTTATACAGAGCAGCCACTGACACAGCCCACCCTCCTCTGTGAACAGTCAGATCTAATCAGGCCCCCTGACTGCCATCAGATCAGATCTGCTAGGCAGATGGGGAACATCCATCTGTTTTTAGCTAATTGGATGCGTTTGGAAGTCAGTGGGTGTAAACGAATACATGTCCATAGAGGGTAATGGAGTGTTTGATCAGGTTTGCCTGAAATACTGACAGGCAGACCTGATTGATCCACACGTAGCATTTTTTTTTTTGCACTATGTTTTTGTTGATCAATTGTTTGCACCACTGAAGTTTGTTTTTGTATTATGTATTTTGATTTCTTGCAGGTGATCATTCTAATTGACATTTGAGCACGTTTTGTTTGTAGCTCTGCACTTTTCCTTCCATTTCACTTTGGATGCTTAGGGGTTAAACATCTCAAAATCTTGTGAAACAAAAAAAAACATCTCATAGTAGTAGTTTTATAAGTTAACACAGGGTTAGGGGAGTGCAGGGATACATAAAATTGCCTCTACTATAGTCAAGATGGGTGTTGTATGTTCTCCCTTATTTTCTTATTTGCTGTTGCCATTTGTCAATTAATTGTGAGAGGTGAGCATGTATTTCTATTTCCAGGTGTCAGAGGAAATAAATGTCTGATCCACAGTGCAGAGATTAGACATACTGCTGCAGTCCAATATATTTTATACAGTGACTCAAAAGTAATTCTTCAGGAGTAAGCTATGGATGCCATATATTGGCCATCTGACCTAGGGATTTAATGGCCCAGGGCAATTGCCTCATTTTTTTGTATCAAACTTATTACTTATATTTTCTGCAGGTATCTTTTGTTTGCCTCAAACATTTGCAATTGATTAAACAGTCTTATTAAACATAAATACAGTGATCACATCCAACCTTAATATGGATCACAGCCAACTCTAACAATAATATGGTACATAATGCTGTCTTTTAATAATTCAAAAACTAACAATAATTTGGAGTCACAAAGCTTTACTGATTCATATTTTGTTTTAAAAGACATCTCAGAGGGTATTAATGTTTCTGTACCTTTTTAGATTGCAAAAGATTCACTGCAACTGAAGCTATTCTAAAGCCGTGTACACACGATAGGTTTTACTGATGAAAACAGTCCGATGGACTTTTTTCATCGGACAAACCGATCGTGTATGGGCCCCATCGGTCTTTTTTCCATCGGTGTTTAAAAATAGAACATGTTTTAAATTTATCCGATGGATAAAAAAACGATAGCAAATTACTATCGTCTGTGGGGAACTCCATCGGATAAAAAACCCATGCATGCTCAGAATCAAGTCGACGCATGCTCAGAAGCATTGAACTTCATTTTTCTCGGCTCATCGGAGTGTTTTACGTCACCGCATTTGGAACGGTCGGATTTTTGACTGATGGTGTGTAGGCAAGACTGATGAAAGTCAGCTTCATCGGTTTTAAGATGGAAAAATCCATTGGTTAAAAAACCATAGGAAATCCGATCGTGTGTACAGGGATTAACAGTCTTATTTGTGTTTCTTTCAAATTGCGTATGGTGATTGAATCCTGGTGCTGCATTCTAATCCTGACCTGAAATGTTCCTCTTGATTTCTGAAACATTGTACTTGATGCTTATCTCTTACAATAGATTCATTTTTAATACTGATTATGTAAATTAAGTGGATTTTTGCTGCTGAAAGGATAGTCTTTCTCGGCCCTTCTGCTGAAAGTGGGTATTTGGACACATGTCCAATTATTTTTTTGCTCCAGCCTAATTATATGTCCTTCTATAACTAATCTTGGCTAGTATCTCAGAGGTCTTTTGTTCCAATGTTTAACATAAAATAGACTTAATTTTTTTTTCTGTCTTCCCAACAAAGTCAGAGACAGAATCAGACATAGTCTGATTTTCATGTTTCAGTACTATGGTGGATTCATGCTGAAATATATGTGAAAAGTATACCAAAAACATTTTAATTAAAAATTCTGAAATTTTTGGGAAAATGCTTTACTGTGTATTGGGATATCTGTCCTTGATCCATTTATAACTGACACAAGTGCAGGTATGAATACATTGAGGACAGGCATTTTATATATCTATAGATAGAGATAGCAAGTAATCTAATTGAAAGCAGAGGATTGTAGCACTTAGAAGATATTAATTTAGTCCAAAAATGCATAGACAAATTGGCTACAGATTCAGGCAACAAGACCTGTCAGGCCAAATAGAAAATCCATTATATTGCAATTACAATTGTTACATTCAATATATATTATATATTACTTAGATCAGAGATATAAATATTATGAGAAACATCAATCATTATGTCGATTACAGAGTAAGATGATATTATAAATTTATATGATTTAAATCTTTGAAATAAATTTACAGTGACTCCACCCAGAACTTCAACCCTTTTGAAATGTTTATTTAACTAGTTAAAGAGGAAGTAAACTCTGCAGTCCCTATGGGGCTTTTCATCTATTTCAATTTAATTACCTTTTAGCAAGCATTATATGGTCTAATCCAGTCAGAATAGACTATTACTTACTTTATTTTCAAACTCTTAAAAATGTTGTCTTCTGGGATAAGGCGCCGCCATCTTTAGTACTGTCATCTTGAGTCTGTGTAGACTATTATTTCCGCCCTTTCCTGTTTCTCGCCATAATATCGCGTATGCGCGATTTTACATTACTGGATCGCTACTCATACCCAGCATATTGCGTTGTCTGTGTGCTTTTATATATACCCATTCTGGGTATATGCGTGCCTGTCAGTCTTGCTTGATGTCTCCTCTCCTGATCGCGATCTTGGATCTAGTATGTTTACTCCCCATGTGACATCACGCGGTCACGTGGGGAGTTCTAGGATGCAGGAGAAACTCTGTAGTCTCGCGAGGAGAGGGAAGTCAGCTCTGTGCCGCTGGGAGTGGAAATCACAATTAACGGCACCCTGTCAATGGACGGATCACCCACAGAGAATGCCGTGAATGAGGGGAAGGGAAGCGCATGCGCCAGTGACGTCAGTACACCTAACAGGACAGATTACAGCAAAACTAAACAGGTAAGGAGGCCTTTGCCAGCAGCAATCATTACTGTTTTTTATGAGGATTACAAAACAGTAGAGTTGTGTAGGAGGGTTTACAACCACTTTAAAGAAGATATCTCTGCTATAACATCAGATAACACTTTTTGGAATCATATTCCTAATATTGTATCTGCTGAGGAGAGTATTGCATTGAAATCTTTATCCCAAAGAAGAGCTACAATAATTAAACCTGCAGACAAAGTGGGTGCATTGGTGGTGATGAATGTCTGAGACTGGGATGGAATATTGGCATTGATGAACACAGAACAGAAATAGGAATTCTTCAAAAAGACTGTATGTGCGCACACTGCAAAATATATTCCCATGGACAATAAGTTTAAAAGGCTAAAAACAAAACACATGTGGCTCACGGCCAAAATAAAAAAAATTATAAATAATAATAAAAAAAGCATTTAAAAAATATAAAAATGTAGCAACACTATCATAGTTTAAATGTTACAGAGAATATAACAGCATTTGTAAAAAGGAAATCAAGGACGTGAAAATCCAAATCGAACGACAGATTGCAAAAGATAGTAGAAAAAAACACAAAAAAATCTTCAATCAATTTAATAGTAAAAAGGTCACGTCTGAGCATGTAGGCCCTTTACAAAATAATCTGAAGAGTCTGATTTGGGACAAAGAGAAGGCAAATTTATTAAACACCTTCTTCAGCTCTGAGAAGGGATGAGCCGAACACGGGGCGGGTCTATTCATTTATTACACTGCGGAGGAAGTTCCCCATCAGGTCCGCCCCCTCGTATGTCAGACCCCGCCTACGTCATTGGCTGAGCGGACCTGATGGGGAACTTCCTCCGCAGTGTAATAAATGAATAGACCCGCCCCCTCACGTTCCGCATCTGGTCCGCTTAGCCTTACACCTACGTCATTGGCTGAGCGGACCTGATGGGGAACTTTAGAAGGGGCGGGTCTATTCATCTAATACACTGCGGAGGAAGTTCCCCATCAGGTCCGCTCAGGCTCAGCCAATGACGTTTCGTGTGGAGAGCGCTGGACATTGGATCACCGTGGGATACTGGATTTCATCGCTGGAATGTTTTTTCTTTTTTTTTTTTTTTTGAGGGCATGTGGCCTGGTACGGTTCAGGAGGGGGGGCGCTCTCTCGTCCCCCCCTCTTTTCCTGCAGCCTGCCAGGTTGTGTGCTCGGATAAAGGGTCTGGTATGGATTTTTGGGGGAACTCCATGCCATTTTTTTTTTAATTTGGGGTGGAGTTCCCCTTAAAATCCATACCAGACCTGAAGGGCCTGGTATGGATATTTGGGGGGAACCCCACGCATTTAAAAAAAAAATTGTGGCAGGGTTCCCCTTAATATCCATACCAGACCTGAAGGGCCTGGTAATTGAATTTGGGGGGACCCCCACGCATTTTTTTTTTTTTACCAATGACTTTTCTATGTATTGTCGGGAGCCGACAATTCATTATAGCCACGAGTGAGTTTTAAATGACTTTTTTTCCTTCAGAAATTACACTTTGTGCAGGGACAGTTCTAAGCATGGAAACACGCGCAAATTTACAGGCATACTATACACACACCCTAGGTACGAAATTTTAAGGAATATTTCACTTTTATTGTTTCACTTTAAGCATTATTAAAATCACTGCTCCTGAAAAAACGGCAGTTTTTAAAACTTTTTTTTGCATTGATACATGTCCCCTGGGGCAGGACCCAGGTCCCCAAACACTTTTTAGGACAATAACTTGCATATAAGCCTTTAAAATTAGCACTTTAGATTTCTCCCATAGACTTTTCGAATTTGCTGCGAACACCCCAAACAGGCAATGTTCGAGTCGAACATGAGTTTGACTCGAACTCGAAGCTCATCCCTAGCTCTGAGTATACAAAGGAGCATGGGGGAGCTCATAGCCATAAAGGGGATGGTATTGACATAGCCCCAAATGATCCACAATGGAATTGAGCCATTGTTTCTAATTTTAGGGACTCTTTTATGACTGGAATAGTACCACTGGATTGTCCTAAGGCCATTGTGTCTATATTTGTAAAAAAAACACAGACACCATTGGGAAAGTCCTTTATTAAAAAACAAACAAAAAAAAACATTCCAGCGATGAAATCCAGTGTCCCGGGGTGATCCGATGTCCAGCGCTGTCCACACGAAATGTCATTGGCTGAGCCTGAGCAGACCTGATGGGGAACTTCCTCTGCAGTGTAATAAATGAATAGACCCATCCCTTCTAAAGTTCCCCATCAGGTCCGCTCAGCCAATGACGTAGGTGTAAGGCTAAGCGGACCAGATGCGTAACGTGAGAAGGGGCGGGTCTATTAATTTATTACACTGCGGAGGAAGTTCCCCATCAAGTCCACCCCCTCGTATGTCAGACCCCGCCTACGTCATTGGCTGAGCGGACCTGATGGGGATCAGGCCACATGTTGATGGGGACAAGGGCCTCATCCCCACAACCACCGGGCAAGGGTTGTGGGGATGAGGCCCTTGTCCCCATCAACATGTGGCCTGGTACGGTTAAGGAGGGGGGGCGCTCTCTCGTCCCCCCTCTTTTCCTGCGGCCTGCCAGGTTGCGTGCTCGGATAAAGGGTCTGGTATGGATTTTTGGGGGAACTCCAAGCCTTTATTCTTTTTTATTTGGGGTGGAGTTCCCCTTAAAATTCATACCAGACCTGAAGGGCCTGGTATGGATATTTGGGGGGAACCCCTCACATTTTTTTTTGTGGCAGGGTTCCCTAAATAGCCATACCAGACCTGAAGGGCCTGGTAATTGAATTTGGGGGGACCCCAACGCATTTATTTATTTTTTTATCAATGACTTTTCTCTATATTGCCGGGAGCTGACAATTCATTATAGCCGCGAGTGAGTTTTAAATGACTTTTTTTCCTTCAGAAATGACACTGTGCAGGGACAGTTCTAAGCACGGGAAACAATCGCGACTTTACAGGCATACTATACACACACCCTAGGTATGAAATTTAAAGGAATATTTCACTTTTATTGTTTCACTTTAAGCATTTTTAAAATCACTGCTCCCGAAAAAACGACAGTGTTGAATATGATTACTTCCGGGTTTGGCCGTAACCGGACGTGATGTCACCACGGCTCTCTTGTACTATTCAACACTGTCGTTTTAATGCTGTAACTACTCTACTAAAATGTGAGTTTTTTACCTTGAATAAAATCATTATTTTTATGGAATTACTACACTATGGAGTGCCTATTTATCCCTTTATGTGCCTGTCTGAGATTGTGAAACCAGGAGGTCCGTAAGATTGGAGGGATCTTTCAAAGGAACACAACAGAAAGGCTTATTTTTAAGCCTATTAAGGTGAGAGGCTGGGGAAAATGATTGGCACCAGCACTGGAGGATCAGCACTTGCACTTTTTGTATGACACTGCAATTGGAATGGAGTTGCCTGTGACTTGCACTGTTTTTGGACTTTTATGCACATTGCTGTGGATCACTTATAGACATTTTCCAGCAGAAGGAACTGCATCTGCACATAATGCTGTTTTTTTGGATTTGCCTACTTTGCACTTAAAACTGTTGTTTGATGCACATGATATTATTTATCATTGAATATTTATATTAGTTATTATAATTTTTTTCAGTTTTTTATTTTATTTATATTTTAAACAATTTATATATTTCATTGGTTTACACGGATATTTTCACAAGAATCTTTTTCACACTTGGATTGTTGCACTTGGGATTTATTTTGCACTGTAGAGGAAGTCATATCTACCGGTACATATTTATTTATTATTCAAGAATATTTAAGATTTATGCACCTTTTATCTTATTTTTATATTAATTTTAGAGTGAGCGCCCTTATACCCCCTTCTTTTAATGTGTAGGGTTAAGTCTACAGGTCTGAAAAAATCAATTTGTAAATGGATAGAAAACTGGATTAAAGACTGTATTCAGAGAGTAGTGGTTATTGATTCATACTCTGAATGGTCTAAGGTTATCAATGGTGTACCCCAAGGTTCAGTGTTGGGACCCTTACTTTCTCATATATTTATAAATGACATAGGATCTGGGATTAAAAGTACAATTTCAGTGTTTGCAGATGACACCAAGCTATGCAGTGGAATAATGTCCTTACAAGATGTCTCCAACTTAGAAGCCGACCTCAATGCACTGTTTAACCACTTCAGTACCAGAAGAATTTACCCCCTTCCTGACCAGGCAATTTTTTGCGACACGGCACTGTGTCGCTTTAGCTGACAATTGCGTGGTCGTTTGTTGTTGTACCCAAAAAAATTACGTTATTTTTTTCCTACAAATAGAGCTTTCTTTTGGTGGTATTTGATCACCTCTGTGGTTTTTATTCTTTGCGCTATAAACAAAAGAAAAGCGATAATTTTGAAAAAAACACAATATTTTTTACTTTGTGCTATAATAAATATCCCAATAAAAAAAAAAATATAATAATTCTTCATCAGTTTAGACCAATATGTATTCTTCTACATATTTTTGGTAAAAAATCACAATAAGCATATATTGAGTGGTTTGCGCAAAAGTTATAGCGTTTACAAAATAGTGGATAGATTTGTGGCATTTTTATTATTTTTATTTTTTTTACTAGTAATCGCGGCAATGGCGGACACTTTTGACGACTTTTTTGGGACCATTGACATTTATACAGCGATCAGAGCTAAAAATAGCCATTGATTACTGTATAAATGTCACTGGCAGAGAAGGGGTTAACACTAGGGGGCGATCAAGGGGTTAAATGTTTATTTCCTAGTTGTGTTCTAACTGTGAGGGGAATGGACTGACTAGGGGAGGAGACATATAATTTTTCCTACTTAGTAGGAACACACAATCTGTTTCTCCTACCCTGACAGAACAGGGATTTGTGTGTTTACACACACAAATCCCAGTTCCGGCACTCGTGCATGCAATCACAGGTGACTGGCGGGGATCATGCCCTCTGGCCACGTGCATCGGGTCCCCCGCTGTGCAGCGGTTGCAGGCATGCCTGATATGGCTCTTAAAGGAGCAGGAGTATATATACGCGATTCACGCAGCAGAGCCTTTCTGCCACCGTATATATACAGGAGCCAGTCGGGAAGCGATTAATTAGGCAACTATCTGCCAAATGAGGTTTAATGTTAATAAATGTAAAGTTATGAACTTGGGGGCTAAGAATATGCATGCATCATACATCCTGGGGGAGTACAACTGGAGGAATCAATGGTGGAGAAGGATCTGGGTGTTTTGGAGGATACTAAGCTTAATAATAGCATGCAATGCCAAGCTGCAGTTTCCAAAGCGAACAAAGTCATTTCTTGTGTTAAGAGAGATATAGACTCCAGAGAGAGAGATATAATTTTGCCCCTGTACAAATCATTAATAAGACCTCATCTGGAATATGCAGTTCAGGTTTGGGCACCCGTTCACAAAAAGGGTATCGGGGAACTTGAGAAAGTACAGAGAAGAGAAACCACACTGATAAGAGGCATGGAGGAGCTCAGCTGGAGATTAAGGGGGGATATGATCAACATGTGAAAAATACATAAGTGGTCCATAAAATGAACTTGGTGTTGAGTTATTCACTTTAAGGTCATCACAGAGGACAAGAGGGCACTCTTTACGTCTGAAGAAAAAAAGATTTAATCTCCAAATTCGAAAATGTTTCTCCACAGTAAGAGCTGTGAAAATGTGGAATAGACTTCCTCAAGAGCTGGTACTGGCCAGCTCAGTAGATTGCTTTAAAAAGGACTGGCTTGTTTCATAAATGTACATATTATAACTGGATACTAACATTTATAGGTAAAGTTGATCCAGAAAATACCCTATTGCCTCTTGGGGGATCAGGAAGGAATTTTTTCCCCCTGCTGGCGCAAATTGGATCATGCTTTGCTGGGGTATTTTGCCTTCCTCTGGATCAACTGTGGGTACGGGATTGTATGAAATAGTTTTATATATTGAACTAGATGGACTTGTGTCTTTTTTTAACCTGACTAACTGTGTAACAGATATTATTCTCTCAACCTGCTTATATTGTCTCGTAAAACCAGTCATAAAAGCTAACCCATAATTGTTGCTTCTATGTCCCTTATATTGCAACATTTCTATCAAATTGTAAGACTCCCTGTGTCTTAACTAATTCTTTGGGCCCGTACCTTTTCTCTTGGAATCTACTTATAATATCTTTGGCCTTATATTTGTTTGTAGGGTTCCCCTTTAATTTTTCATAGGTTTCTTGATTGTCAACTAGTCTATTAAGTTCTGCCATATAATCGAATTTATTTAAAATCACCAATCCTCCTTTATCAGCTGGTCGTATCACAACCTCTTTGTTATATAACTTTTGTGCAAACCAATCAATATGCGCTTAATAGGATTTTTTTACCAAAAATATGTAGAAGAATACATATTTGCCTAAACTGATGAAGAAATTTGTTTTTGTTTTTAAAATTTGGGGATATTTATTACAGCAAAAAGTAAAAAAAAAATCTTTTTTTAAATTGTCGCTTTTTTTGTTTATAGTGCAAAAAATAAAAACTGCAGAGGTGATCAAATACCACCAAAAGAAAGCTCTATTTGTGGTAAAAAAAAGGACATGAAGTTTGTTTGGGTACAGTGTCACACGACCGCGCAATTGTCAGCTAAAGCAAAGCAGGGCCGTATCGCAAAAAATGGCCTGCTCATTAAGAGGGCAAATCCTTCCGGTCCTTAAGTGGTTAAGGACAATCATGTATAACAACTCTAGGTACTTTATTGAGAAAGGGCATTCATTTGCACAATTAAAATGCATGATTTCTGATTCTGTACCTAAAATAAGATGAGGAGATCAGGAGTTCTTATTGCATATAAATGGTTGGGTGGGACAAGAGTTGATCTGGGAGGACATACCCATATGCCCTCCCAGATCTGCACCTTGTGCGTGCCCCCGGGGGAGCATATCGATGCATTCCTGTGACCGCTGTGTCCGGTGAATCACTGATCTGAAAACAGGTGGTTGTGCACCACCAGCGATGTGATCATTACGATTGGCCAGGTACAGTTGTAAATATGGCTGTCATTCATCCAATACAACCATTGAGAACTGATTGGTCACAGTGGTCACATGGTACAGGGCCAAGCACTGCTTCCGTATACCATGCCATAGGTATAACCAATCACACTATGTTAACACTGCAGTGCTCTGATGATAGGATGTGATAAAAAAAATGTATATATATATATATATATTGTACAGGACGCCAAGGTTGGGTCCTGGACGGGTGCTATATAGCACTAGGGATGAGCCGAACACCCCCGGGTTCGGTTCGCACCAGAACCCGCGAACGGACCGAAAGTTTGCACGAATGTTAGAACCCTATTAAATACAATGGATGCGAACGTTCAAAATCTAAAGTGCTAATTATAACGACTATTATGCATGTTATTGTCCTAAAAAGGGTTTGGGAACCCGGGTTCTGCACCAGGGGACATATATCAATGCAAAAATAAGTTTTAAAAACGGCCTTTTTCGGGAGCAGTCATTTTAATGATGCATAAAGTGAAAAAAAAAGTCAAATATTCCTTTAAATATCGTACCTGGGGGGTGTCTAAAGTATGCCTGTGAAGTGGCACGTGTTTCCCGTGTTTAGAACTGTCCCTGCACAAAATTACATTTCTAAAGGAAAAAAAGCCATTTAAAACTGCTTGCGGCTTTAATGTAATGTCTGGTCCCAGTAATATGGATGAAAATCTTTAAGAAAAATGGCATAGCTACCCCATCACCCCCCCCCACCCCAGCCCATTACCAGCCCCATTGGGTCTTGTATGGATATTAAGGGGAACCCCGCACACAAAATAAAAAAGGCCCTATATACTCTGAACAGTCGTATACAGGCGGTGCATACAAGATAGGGACTGTAGGTTTGTTCTTATGTAGAATCTGTTTGTAATTTTGAACAGGTACATTGTTTAAGTGTAGCTCCAGCCAAAAAATCTATTTTTAAGCTTTTTGGAAAACATAGGGAAGGGTTATCACCCCTGTAACATTTGTTTTGCTGTCTGTGCAGTGTGCACCTGTTCAGAACATTTCACCTCACTTTCCGTCCTAATGACAAATGTTTTTTGAAAATTTGGGGTTTTTATTGAAACAAGAATTGGTGATAAAGCATCAGTGGAGAGGAGACACTTTTTTCCCCATAGTAACTCTTACAGGAGAGAATTTGCCTTCCTAGGGGTAGATTTCCTCTCACTTCCTGTTGTATCCTTCCGTTTGCAAGGAGGAGTCGTTTGTAAGTTGGATGTTTGAAAGTAGGGGCCTGCCGTATATACTCTGCAGAAATTTGCCCCTTAGGTGTTGGTGTTGCCACAACACTGTAAGCCCTCACAGTTACTCTTGGTGGGCGCATAAATGGGCCCTGCTGTGAATTATTAGATCAAGAATTGTAATTGCATGCCCCTGTTAAACAGGGGCTGTAAAATTGGGCCTTTGGTGGTGGTGGTGGTGGTGTTGACACAACACTGTAAGGCCTCACAGTTACTCTTGGTGGGCGCAGGAATGGGCCCTGCTGTGAATTATTAGATCAAGAATTGTAATTACACGCCCCTATTAAACAGGGGCTGAAAATTGGGCCTTAGGCACTGGTGCTGGTGCCACAACACTGCAACCCCTCACAGATACTGTACTTGGAGCATAGCAATGAGCCCTGTTGCAAAGTATTGCATCAAAAAATTTAATTACACGCCCATGTTAAACATGGGCTGAAAAATTGGGTCTTAGGCACTGGTGCTGGTGCCACAACACTGCAACCCCTCACAGATACTGTACTTGGAGCACAGCAATGAGCCCTGTTGCAAAGTATTGCATCAAAAATTGTAATTACACGCCCCTGTTAAACAGGGGCTGAAAAATTGGGCCTTAAGCACTGGTGCTGGTGCCACAACACTGCAACCCCTCACAGATACTGTACTTGGAGCACAGCAATGAGCCCTGTTGCAAAGTATTGCATCAAAATTTTTAATTACACACCCCTGTTAAACAGGGGCAGAAAAATTGGGCCTTAGGCACTGGTGCTGGTGCCACGACACTTCAACCTCTCCCAGATACTCTAGTTGGAGTGCAGGAATGAGCCCTGCTGCAAAGCATTGCATAAAAAATTGTAATTACATGCCCCTGTTAAACAGGGGCTGAAAAATTGGGCCTTAGCCACTGGTGGCGGCACCCAGAAACAAAAATGTTCTTCCAAGCTATCATCATCAATCAGATCATTGAGGAGGAGGAGGATAGTCAGTCAACATAACAGGACAGTCACTCAGCATCAGCATCAGTCTTGAAGGGATGTGACATTTGAAAATAAATTAGTCTGTTATATCAGCTTCAGGTGTTTGGTAGCTGGTGGTGATCCAAGACTGGTTCATCTTTATGAAAGTCTGTCGATCAACCGAGTCGGTGGACAGGCGCACCCTGTGATCCGTGACAAATCCTCCAGCAGCACTGAATGTGCGTTCTGAAAGAACGCTGGATGCAGGACAGGCCAGTAGCTCAATTGCATACTGTGCAAGCTCTGGCCAGTGATCCATCCTCAGGACCCAGTAAGCCAGAGGATTTTCGGTGGGGAAGGTGTCCAAGTCTGACCTTGCCCCTAGGTATTCCTGCACCATGTATATCAGACGCTGGCGATGGTTGCTGGAACCGATCATACCTTGGGGCTGCGGACTAAAGAATTGTCTGAACGCATCGGTCAGACGGCCAACTTCCCCACAGCTCCATTCTTGGACTGATCGAAGGCTCAGCAACTCGTAGTCCAGGACCAGGAGTTTGTAACCCCCCAGTCTCTGGGAACGCGTTGCACAGACCTTTCTGCAAGGCCTCCCGGAGTTGTCTCATCCTCTGCTCCCTCTGCGACGGAAAGATAAGGTCCACAACCTTACCCTTGTACCGTGGATCAAGGAGAGTGGCCAGCCAGTAATGGTCCCTCTCCTTGATCCGAAGAATACGAGGATCCTTCCGCAGACTTTGCAGGATCAGGGAGGCCATGCAGCGTAGGTTAGCTGAGGCATTCGGTCCGGAGTCCTCTGGGTCACTAAGGATGACATGATCCGCAGCCACCTCCTCCCAGCCACGTACAAGTCCGCGGGTTTCTTGGGACTGTAAATCATCCCTAAAAGACTGCTGCTGATGATGCTGAGTGCCAGGCTCCACCTCCATGCTGACACAATCCTCCTCCTCCTCCTCCTCCTCTTCCTGTGCGATGGGTGGGACAGAAGGAACACTGTCTGGGTAAAGGGGGCCTTGAGAGGCAAGGAAGTCCTCCTCTTCCCACCTCTGTTCTGCCTCAAGTGCCCTGTCCATTATTCCACGCAGCGTATGTTCCAACAGGTGGACAAGAGGTACAGTGTCACTGATGCACTGATGTCACTGATGCATGCACTGTCACTGCTCACCATCCTCGTGGCCTCCTCAAATGGTGCCAGGACAGTGCATGCATCCCTGATCATGCCCCACTGGCGTGGTGAAAAAAACCCGAGCTCCCCTGACCCTGTCCTGGTGCCGTAGTCGCACAGGTACTCATTGATGGCCCTCTGCTGCGTGTGCAGCCGCTGCAGCATGGACAACGTTGAGTTCCACCTGGTGGGCATGTCACATATAAGGCGGTTCTTGGGCAGGTTCAACTCCTTTTGAAGCTCAGCCAGGCGAGCACTGGCATTATAAGATCTGCGGAAATGCACACAGACTTTCCTGGCCTGCCTCAGGACATCCTGTAAGCCCGCGTACCTGCCCAAGAACCTCTGCGCCACCAGGTTAAGGACGTGAGCCACACAGGGCACATGGGTCAGTTGTCCCTGTCGGAGGGCGGAGAGGAGGTTGGTGCTATTGTCGCAAACCACCATTCCTGGCTTAAGCTGGCGTGGCGTCAACCACCTCTCGGCCTGCCCCTGCAGAGCAGTCAGAACCTCTGCCCCAGTGTGGCTCCTGTCCCCCAAACACACCAGCGCAAGCACGGCATGGCATCTTTTTGCCTGCGTACTTGCGTAACCCCTTGAACGCCTATGGAGCACCGCTGGTTTCGAGGACAAAGCACAGGAAGAGGCCATGGAGGAAGAAGAAGAGGAGGGGGTGGAGGAGAGAGGTGTGTCACAACCAGTAGTAGCATTTTGGAGGCGTGGTGGCGTAACAACCTCCAACACTACTGCACCTTGTCCTGCATCCTTCCCAGCTGCCAAAAGAGTGACCCAATGGGCCGTGAAAGAAAGGTAACGTCCCTGTCCATGCCTGCTGGACCATGAGTCAGCGGTAATATGCCCAAGACATTGCCTTCCACATGCCGGTAGAGAGCCGGAATCGCTTTCCGTGAGAAAAAGTGGTGTTTGGGAACCTGCCACTGAGGAACCGCACATTGCACAAACTCACGGAAGGGGGCAGAGTCTACCAACTGAATAGGCAGCAGTTGAAGCGCTAGCAATTTAGCCAAGCTAGCATTCAACCGTTGGGCATGTGGATGGCTGGGAGTGAACTTCTTTCGACGGTCCAGCAGCTGGGGCAGGGAAATTTGCCTGCTAGAATCGGACGTCGGTGTACTGCTAGCAGAGTGCCCGCAAGTACTTGGCTGTGACACACCTAATTCTACACCTTCATTCCTCTCAGTGCAGGTTTCAGAGAGGACTGAAGGTATAGTGGGGTTGGAGATCCCAGCTGATGCGGTGCAAGGAGAGGTCCGCTTTGTTCTTTGGTGTGGGTCTTTAAGGTAGGCTTGCCAACGAGCTGCATGACAGGTCAACATAAGTCTGGTCAAGCATGGGGTGCCCAAGCGGCTGATGTTTTGGCCACGCGATATACGCTTGAGACATATGTTGCAAACAGCAGCTGTATGATCTGATGCACTTGATTCAAAAAAGGCCCACACCAAAGAACTTTTTGAATAACGGGCAGAGGCAGCGCCCTGCACAGGCGGAGCTCTGCGGTGTGATTCCGTTGGTGTGCTGCCCTTACGCTGGCCCCCCGAGGGCATCCTGCCTCGTTGGAGATGTGCCTCCTCCTCATCCTCCTCCTCCTCCTCTCTCCTATTAGGCACCCATGTGGAGTCAGTGACCTCATCATCCCCTCCCGCCTCATCACTGGAGCCAATCTGGCAGTATGCTGCAGCTGCTGGAACATGACTGACAGATTGGTGTCCTTATTGAGCATCCCCTCTCTCTGCTCTCACGCCACTGCCTTCCTCTAGCTGGGTATCATCATCAGACCCTTCGAACCGCTGGGCATCCTCCTGGAGCATGTACCCAACACTGTGCTCAAACAGTTCGGGGGACTCCACAGGAGGACATGGTGGGTCTAGGGAAGGAGTGACTGATGATGACATTGATACCAGGGAAGAGGACGCTTTGGCAGCTGCTTTGCCAGTACCCTGAGCCTGGGTGAGAGAGGATGAGGAGGATGAGGAGGGCTTGGTCATCCACTCTACCAAGTCTTCGGCATGATGCGGCTCAACACGTCCAGCTGCCGAAAAGAAGGACAAGCGTGTCCCATGGCCACGTGCTGATGGCGATGCACCGCGTCCACGACCAGCACTGTTGTCTCTAGACACAGAGCCTGCTTGCCCTCTTTTATTGGCTCCTGACTGTCTGCCTCTCCTTGTTTGCCTTCCAGACATTCTAATGGCCTGCAGGGAGATGGGAAAACCAGCAATAAGGCCTAGCTTCAGGAGTATATTTTGCAGGAAGCACACTATGCCCGCTGTAAGTGCTGCAAATGCCTGTTGGTGTAACACACCAGGAAAACACAGCAATACAGGCTAGCTTCAGGTGTATATTTTGCAGGAAGCACACTACGCCCAATGTAAGTGCTGCAAATGCCTGTTGGTGTAACACACCAGGAAAACACAGCAATACGGGCTAGCTTCAGGTGTATATTTTGCAGGAATCACACTACGCCTGCTGTAAGTGCTGCAAATGCCTGTTGGTGTAACACACTAGGAAAACACAGCAATAAGGCCTAGCTTCAGGAGTATATTTTGCAGGAATCACACTACGCCTGCTGTAAGTGCTGCAAATGCCTGTTGGTGTAACACACCAGGAAAACACAGCAATACGGGCTAGCTTCAGGAGTATATTTTGCAGGAATCACACTACGCCTGCTGTAAGTGCTGCAAATGCCTGTTGGTGTAACACACTAGGAAAACACAGCAATAAGGCCTAGCTTCAGGAGCAGGGATGAGCCGAACACCCCCCTGTTCGGTTCGCACCAGAACCTGCGAACAGACAAAATGTTCGTGTAAACTTTAGAACCCTATTAAATACAATGGACTCGAACGTTCGAAATCTAAAGTGTTAATTATAAAGGCTAATATGCAAGTTATTGTCCTAAAAAGTGTTTGGGGACCTGGGTCCTGCCCCAGGGGACATGTATCAATGCAAAAAGAAGTTTTAAAAACGGCCGTTTTTTCGGGAGCAGTGATTTTAATAATGCTTAAAATGAAAAAATAAAAGTGAAATATTCCTTTAAATTTCGTACCTGGGGGGTGTGTATGATATGCATGTGAAGTGGCGCATGTTTCCCGTGCTTAGAACTGTCCCTGCAAAAAATGTCATTTTTGAAAGAAAAAAAATGCATTTAAAACTGACTCGCGGCTATTAATGAATTGTCGGCTCCCGGCAATACATACAAAAGTCATTGAGAAAAAAAAAAAAAAAAAGCGTGGGGGTTCCCCAGAATTCAATTACCAGGCCCTTCAGATCTGGCATGGATTTTAAGGGGAACTCCACCCCAAGTTTTAAAAAAATGGCGTGGAGTCCCCCTAAAAATCCATACCAGACCCCTTATCCGAGCACGCAACCTGGCCGGCCGCAGGGGAAAAGGGGGGGACGAGAGAGCGGCCCCCCCTCCCTCCTGAACCGTACCAAGCCACATGCCCTCAACATGGGGAGGATGTCCCCATGTTGATGGGGACAAGGGCCTCATCCCCACAACCCTTGCCCGGTGGTTGTGGGGGTCTGCGGGCGGGGGGCTTATCGGAATCTGGAAGACCCCTTTAACAAAGGGGACCCCCAGATCCCGCCCCCCCCCCCCTATGTGAATTGGTAACGGGTACATTGTACCCCTACCATTTCACGAAGAAAGCGTAAAAAAAATGTTTAAAAAAACACACAAACACCTTGAAAAAGTCCTTTATTTAAAAAAATAAATAAATAAACATTCCAGCGGTGAAATCCAGTGTCCCGCGGCGATCCCGATGTCCAGCGCTGTCCTTCATTGGTTGTGCCTGAGCGGACCTGATGGGGAACTCCCTCTCAGTATTTTAAATGTATAGACCCGCCCCTTCTAAAGTTCCCCATCAGGTCCGCTCAGCGGACGAGATGCGGAACATGAGAAGGGGCGGGTCTATACATGTATTACCAAAGTGAGAGCAGTTCCCCATCAGGTCCGCCCCCTCGGTATGTCAGACCCGCCTACGTCATTGGCTTGAGCGGGGAACTTCCTTCACTATGTAAATTTAAATTTACATAGTGAAGGAAGTTCCCCGCTCAAGCCAATGACGTAGGCGGGTCTGACATACCGAGGAGGCGGACCTGATGGGGAACTGCTCTCACTTTGGTAATACATGTATAGACCCGCCCCTTCTCATGTTCCGCATCTGGTCCGCTGAGCGGACCTGATGGGGAACTTTAGAAGGGGCGGGTCTATACATTTAAAATACTGAGAGGGAGTTCCCCATCAGGTCCGCTCAGGCACAACCAATGACGGACAGCGCTGGACATCGGGATCGCCGCGGGACACTGGATTTCACCGCTGGAATGTTTTTTTTTTATTTTTTTAAATAAAGGACTTTTTCAAGGTGTTTGTGTGTTTTTTTAAACATTTTTTTACGCTTTCTTCGTGAAATGGTAGGGGTACAATGTACCCCTTACCAATTCACATAGGGGGGGGCTGGGATCTGGGGGTCCTCTTTGTTAAAGGGGTCTTCCAGATTCCGATAAGCCCCCCGCCCGCAGACCCCCACAACCACCGGGCAAGGGTTGTGGGGATGAGGCCCTTGTCCCCATCAACATGGGGACATCCTCCCCATGTTGAGGGCATGTGGCTTGGTACGGTTCAGGAGGGAGGGGGGCCGCTCTCTCGTCCCCCCCTTTTCCCCTGCGGCCGGCCAGGTTGCATGCTCGGATAAGGGGTCTGGTATGGATTTTTAGGGGGACTCCACGCCATTTTTTTTAAAATTTGGGGTGGAGTTCCCCTTAAAATCCATGCCAGATCTGAAGGGCCTGGAATGGATATTTGGGGGAACCCCACGTCAATTTTTTTTTTATTTGCGGCGGGGTTCCCCTTAATATCCATTCCAGACCTGAAGGGCCTGGTAATTGAATTCTGGGGAACCCCCACGCTTTTTTTTTTTATCAATGACTTTTGTATGTATTGCCGGGAGCCGACAATTCATTAATAGCCGCGAGTCAGTTTTAAATGCATTTTTTTCTTTCAAAAATGACACTTTTTGCAGGGACAATTCTAAGCACGGGAAACATGCGCCACTTTACATGCATATCATACACACCCCCCAGGTACGAAATTTAAAGGAATATTTCACTTTTATTTTTTCATTTTAAGCATTATTAAAATCACTGCTCCCGAAAAAACGGCCGTTTTTAAAACTTATTTTTGCATTGATACATGTCCCCTGGGGCAGGACCCGGGTCCCCAAACACTTTTTAGGACAATAACTTGCATATAAGCCTTTATAATTAGCACTTTAGATTTCTCCCATAGATTTTTCGAATTTGCCGCGAACACCCCAATTTGTTCGCTGTTCGGCGAACGGGCGAACAGGCAATGTTCGAGTCGAACATGAGTTCGACTCGAACTCGAAGCTCATCCCTATTCAGGAGTATATTTTGCAGGAATCACACTACGCCTGCTGTAAGTGCTGCAAATGCCTGTTGGTGTAACACACCAGGAAAACATAGCAATACGGGCTAGCTTCAGGTGTATATTTTGCAGGAAGCACACTACGCCTGCTGTAAGTGCTGCAAATGCCTGTTGGTGTAACACACTAGGAAAACACAGCAATAAGGCCTAGCTTCAGGAGTATATTTTGCAGGAATCACTCTACGCCTGCTGTAAGTGCTGCAAATGCCTGTTGGTGTAACACACCAGGAAAACACAGCAATACGGGCTAGCTTCAGTAGTATATTTTGCAGGAATCACACTACGCCTGCTGTAAGTGCTGCAAATGCTTGTTGGTGTAACACACTAGGAAAACACAGCAATAAGGCCTAGCTTCAGGAGTATATTTTGCAGGAATCACTCTACGCCTGCTGTAAGTGCTGCAAATGCCTGTTGGTGTAACACACCAGGAAAACACAGCAATACGGGCTAGCTTCAGTAGTATATTTTGCAGGAATCACACTACGCCTGCTGTAAGTGCTGCAAATGCCTGTTGGTGTAACACACTAGGAAAACACAGCAATAAGGCCTAGCTTCAGGAGTATATTTTTGCAGGAATCACACTACGCCTGCTGTAAGTGCTGCAAATGCCTGTTGGTGTATAGTGATGAGCCGAACACCCCCGGGTTCGGTTCGCACCAGAACCCGCGAACGGACCGAAAGTTCGAACGAACATTAGAACCCTATTAAATACAATGGATGCGAACGTTCGAATTCTAAAGTGCTAATTATAACAACTATTATGCATGTTATTGTCATAAATAGGGTTTGGGAACCCGGGTTCTGCACCAGGGGACATGTATCAATGCAAAAAGAAGTTTTAAAAACGGTCGTTTTTCGGGAGCAGTCATTTTAATGATGCATAAAGTGAAAAAAAAAAAGTCAAATATTCCTTTAAATATCGTACCTGGGGGGTGTCTAAAGTATGCCTGTGAAGTGCCACGTGTTTCCCGTGTTTAGAACTGTCCCTGCACAAAATGACACTTCTAAAGGAAAAAAAAGCCATTTAAAACTGCTTGCGGCTTTAATGTAATGTCTGGTCCCGGTAATATGGATGAAATTCTTTAAGAAAAATGGCATAGCTACCCCATGACCCCCCCCCTACCCCAGCCCATTACCAGCCCCTTTGGGTCTTGTATGGATATTAAGGGGAACCCCGCACATAAAATAAAAAAGGCCCTATATACTCTGAACAGCCGTATACAGGCGGTGCATACAAGACAGGGACTGTAGGTTTGTTCTTATGTAGAATCTGTTTGTAATTTTGAACAGGTACATTGTTGAAGTGTAGCTCCAGCCCAAAAATCTATTTTTAAACTTTTTGGGAAACATAGGTAAGGGTTATCACCCCTGTAACATTTGTTTTGCTGTCTGTGCCCCTGTTCAGAACATTTCACCTCACTTTCCGTCCCAATGACAACTGTTTTTGAAATGTGGTGTTTTTCTTGAAACAGGGATTGCTGATAAAGCATCAGTACAGATGAGACCCCTTTCTCCCATATTTATTCTTACAGGAGAGAATTTTCCTTTCTAGGGGTAGATTTCCTCTCACTTCCTGTTGTCTTCTTTCGTTTGCAAGTAGGAGTCGTTTGTAAGTTGGATGTTTGAAAGTAGGGACCTGCCGTATATACTCTGCAGAAATAGGCCCCTTAGTTGTTGGTGTTGGCACAACACTGTAAGCACTCAGTTACTCTTGGTTGGTGCTGGAACGCCCTGCTGTCAACTATTATATCAGGAATTTTAATTACATATAATTGTTGAACAGTGGTAGTAAAAATTGGGGCTTTGATGGTGGTGCTGGTGCCACAACACTGTAAGCCCTGACAGTTACTCTTGGTGGGTGCAGCAATGGGCCCTGCTGTGAATTATTAGATCAAGAATTGTAATTACATGCCCCTTTTGAACAGGGGCTGAAAAATTGGGCCTTTCGTGGTGGTGGTGGTGGTGGCGTTGCCACAAGACTGTAAGCCCTCAGAGTTACTCTTGGTGGGTGCAGCAATGGACCCTGCTGTGAATTATTAGATCAAGAATTGTAATTGCATGCCCCTGTTGAACAGGGGCTGAAAAATTGGGCCTTAGGCACTGGTGGCACAACACTACAACCCCTCACAGATACTGTACTTGGAGCACAGCAATGAGCCCTGTTGCAAAGTATTGCTTCAAAAATTGTAATGACACGCCCCTGTTAAACAGGGGCTGAAAAATTGGGCCTTAGGCACTGGTGCCACAACACTCCAACCCCTCACAGATATTGTACTTGGAGCACAGCAATGAGCCCTATGGCAAATTATTGCTAAAAAAATTGTAATTACACGCCCCTGTAAAACAGGGGCTGAAAAATTGGGCCTTAGCCACTGGTGGCGGCACCCATAAACAAAAATGATCTTCCAAGCTATCATCATCAATCGTATCATTGAGGACTCGGAGGAGGAGGATAGCCAGTCAACATAACAGCACAGGCACTCAGCATCAGCATCAGTCTTGAAGGGATGTGACATGTTAAAATCAATTAGTCTGTTATATCAGCATCAGGTGTGTGGTAGCTGGTGGTGATCCAAGACTGGTTCATCTTGATGAAAGTCAGTCGATCAACCGAGTCGGTGGACAGGCGCACCCTGTGATCCGTGACAAATCCTCCAGCAGCACTGAATGTGCGTTCCGAAAGAACGCTGGATGCAGGACAGGCCAGTAGCTCAATTGCATACTGTGCAAGCTCTGGCCAGTGATCCATCCTCAAGACCCAGTAAGCCAGAGGATTTTCGGTGGGGAAGGTGTCCAAGTCTGACCTTGCCCCTAGATATTCCTGCACCATGTTTATCAGACGCTGGCGATGGTTGCTGGAACCGATCATACTTTGGGGCTGCGGACTAAAGAATTGTCTGAACGCATCGGTCAGACGGCCACCTTCCCCACCGCTCCTTCTTTGACTGGCCGAAGCCTCAGCAACTCGTTGTCCAGGACCAGGAGTTTGTAACCTCCCAGTCTCTGGGAACGCGTTGCACAGACCTTTCTGCAAGGCCTCCCGGAGTTGTCTCATCCTCTGCTCCCTCTGCGACGGTAACATAAGGTCCGCAACCTTACCCTTGTACCGTGGATCAAGGAGAGTGGCCAGCCAGTAATGGTCCCTCTCCTTGATCCGAAGAATACGAGGATCCTTCCGCAGACTTTGCAGGATCAGGGAGGCCATGCAGCGTAGGTTTGCTGAGGCGTTCGCTCCGGAGTCCTCTGGGTCACTAAGGACGACATGATCCGCAGCCACCTCCTCCCAGCCACGTACAAGTCCACTGGTTTCTTGGGACTGTAAATCATCCCTAAAAGACTGCTGCTGATGATGCTGAGTGCCAGCCTCCACCTCCATGCTGACACAATCCTCCTCCTCCTCCTCCTCCTCCTCCTCCTCCTCTTCCTGTGCGATGGGTGGGACAGAAGGAACACTGTCTGGGTAAAGGGGGCCTTGAGAGGCAAGGAAGTCCTCCTCTTCCTGCCTCTGTTCTGCCTCAAGTGCCCTGTCCATTATTCCACGCAGCGTGTGCTCCAACAGGTGGACAAGAGGTACAGTGTCACTGATGCATGCACTGTCACTGCTCACCATCCTCGTGGCCTCCTCAAATGGTGCCAGGACAGTGCATGCATCCCTGATCATGCTCCACTGGCGTGGAGAAAAAAAACCAAGCTCCCCTGACCCTGTCCTGGTGCCGTAGTCGCACAGGTACTCATTGATGGCCCTCTGCTGCGTGTGCAGCCGCTGCAGCATGGCCAACGTTGAGTTCCACCTGGTGGGCATGTCACATATAAGGCGGTTCTTGGGCAGGTTCAACTCCTTTTGCAGCTCAGCCAGGCGAGCACTGGCATTATAAGATCTGCGGACATGCACACAGACTTTCCTGGCCTGCCTCAGGACATCCTGTAAGCCCGGGTACCTGCCCAAGAACCGCTGCACCACCAGGTTAAGGACGTGAGCCACACAGGGCACATGGGTCAGTTGTCCCTGTCGGAGGGCGGAGAGGAGGTTGGTGCCATTGTCGCAAACCACCATTCCTGGCTTAAGCTGGCGTGGCGTCAACCACCTCTCGGCCTGGCCCTGCAGAGCAGACAGGACCTCTGCCCCAGTGTGGCTTCTGTCCCCCAAACACACCAGCGCAAGCACGGCATGGCATCTTTTTGCCTGCGTACTTGCGTAGCCCCGTGAACGGCTACGGAGCACCGCTGGTTCATAGGACAAACCACAGGAAGAGGCCATGGAGGAAGAAGAAGAGGAGGGGGTGGAGGAGAGAGGTGTGTCACAACCAGTAGTAGCATTTTGGAGGCGTGGCGGTGGGACAACCTCCAACACTACTGCACCTTGTCCTGCATCCTTCCCAGCTGCCAAAAGAGTGACCCAATGGGCCATGAAAGAAAGGTAACGTCCCTGTCCATGCCTGCTGGACCATGAGTCAGCGGTAATATGCACCTTACCGCTGACCGCCCTGTCCAGCGAGGCCAAGACATTGCCTTCCACATGCCGGTAGAGAGCCGGAATAGCCTTCCGTGAGAAAAAGTGGCGTTTGGGAACCTGCCACTGAGGAACCGCACATTGCACAAACTCACGGAAGGGGGCCGAGTCTACCAACTGAAAAGGCAGCAGTTGAAGCGCTAGCAATTTAGCCAAGCTAGCATTCAACCGCTGGGAATGTGGATGGCTGGGAGTGAACTTCTTTCGACGGTCCAGCAGCTGGGGCAGGGAAATTTGCCTGCTAGAATCGGACGTCGGTGTACTGCTAGCAGAGTGGCCGCAAGTACTTGGCTGTGACACACCTAATTCTACACCTTCATTCCTCTCAGTGCATGTTTCAGAGAGGACTGAAGTTATAGTGGGGTTGGAGATCCCAGCTGATGCGGTGCAAGGAGAGGTCCGCTTTGTTCTTTGGTGTGGGTCTTTCAGGTAGGCTTGCCAACGAGCTGCATGGCAGGTCAACATATGTCTGGTCAGGCATGTGGTACCCAAGCGGCTGATGTTTTGGCCACGCGATATACGCTTGAGACATATGTTGCAAACAGCAGCTGTGCGATCTGATGCACTAGCCTCAAAAAAGGCCCACACCAAAGAACTTTTTGAATGACGGGCAGAGGCAGCGCCCTGCACAGGCGGAGCTCTGCGGTGTGATTCCGTCGGTGTACTGCCCTTACGCTGGCCACCAAAGGGCATCCTGCCTCGTTGGAGATGTGCCTCCTCCTCATCCTCCTCCTCCTCCTCTCTCCTATTAGGCACCCACGTGGAGTCAGTGACCTCATCATCACCTCCCTCCTCATCACTGGAGCCAATCTGGCAGTATGCTGCAGCTGCTGGAACATGACTGCCAGATTGGTGTCCTTCTTGAGCATCCCCTCTGTCTGCTCTCACGCTACTGCCTTCCTCTAGCTGGGTTTCATCATCAGACCCTTCGAAACGCTGGGCATCCTCCTGGAGCATGTACCCAACACTGTGCTGAAACAGTTCGGGGGACTCCTCAGGAGGAGGACATGGTGGGTCTAGGGAAGGAGTGACTGATGATGAGTCTGACATTGATACCAGGGAAGAGGACGCTTTGGCAGCTGCTTTTCCAGTACCCTGAGCCTGGGTGAGAGAGGATGAGGAGGAGGAGGAGGGCTTGGTCATCCACTCTACCAAGTCTTCGGCATGATGTGGCTCAACATGTCCAGCTGCCGAAAAGAAGGACAAGCGTGTCCCATGGCCATGTGCTGATGACAATGCACCGCGTCCACGACCAGCACTGTTGCCCCCCGACACAGAGCCTGCTTGCCCTCTTTTATTGCCTCCTGACTGTCTGCCTCTCCTTGTTTGCCTTCCAGACATTCTAATAGATGGCCTGCAGGGAGATGGGAAAAAAGCAATAAGGGCTACCTTCAGGTGTCCTTCTCTGTCCCTTGAAACAAGGACTTTGACAGTGAAAGAAACTGACACACTCTCCCTACCTACAGTTTTCTGTCCCTAGAAAAAATGTTTTTTTTAAGCACAATTTAGCACAAGGAGAATTCACTCACTGTCCTTCCAGGTCCCTGGAAACAAGGACTTTGACAGTGAAAGAAACTGACACACTCTCCCTACCTACAGTTTTCTGTCCCTAGAAAAAATGTTTTTTTTAAGCACAATTTAGCACAAGGAGAATTCACTCACTGTCCTTCCAGGTCCCTGGAAACAAGGACTTTGACAGTGAAAGAAACTGACACACTCTCCCTACCTACAGTTTTCTGTCCCTAGAAAAAATGTTTTTTTTAAGCACAATTTAGCACAAGGAGAATTCACTCACTGTCCTTCCAGGTCCCTGGAAACAAGGACTTTGACAGTGAAAGAAACTGACACACTCTCCCTACCTACAGTTTTCTGTCCCTAGAAAAAATGTTTTTTTTAAGCACAATTTAGCACAAGGAGAATTCACTCACTGTCCTTTCAGGTCCCTGGAAACAAGGACTTTGACAGTGAAAGAAACTGACACACTCTCCCTACCTACAGTTTTCTGTCCCTAGAAAAAATGTTTTTTTTAAGCACAATTTAGCACAAGGAGAATTCACTCACTGTCCTTCCAGGTCCCTGGAAACAAGGACTTTGACAGTGAAAGAAACTGACACACTCTCCCTACCTACAGTTTTCTGTCCCTAGAAAAAATGTTTTTTTTAAGCACAATTTAGCACAAGGTGAATTCACTCACTGTCCTTCCAGGTCCCTGGAAACAAGGACTTTGACAGTGAAAGAAACTGACACACTCTCCCTACCTACAGTTTTCTGTCCCTAGAAAAAATGTTTTTTTTAAGCACAATTTAGCACAAGGAGAATTCACTCACTGTCCTTCCAGGTCCCTGGAAACAAGGACTTTGACAGTGAAAGAAACTGACACACTCTCCCTACCTACAGTTTTCTGTCCCTAGAAAAAATGTTTTTTTTAAGCACAATTTAGCACAAGGAGAATTCACTCACTGTCCTTCCAGGTCCCTGGAAACAAGGACTTTGACAGTGAAAGAAACTGACACACTCTCCCTACCTACAGTTTTCTGTCCCTAGAAAAAATGTTTTTTTAAGCACAATTTAGCACAAGGAGAATTCACTCACTGTCCTTCCAGGTCCCTGGAAACAAGGACTTTGACAGTGAAAGAAACTGACACACTCTCCCTACCTACAGTTTTCTGTCCCTAGAAAAAATGTTTTTTTTAAGCACAATTTAGCACAAGGAGAATTCACTCACTGTCCTTCCAGGTCCCTGGAAACAAGGACTTTGACAGTGAAAGAAACTGACACACTCTCCCTACCTACAGTTTTCTGTCCCTAGAAAAAATGTTTTTTTTAAGCACAATTTAGCACAAGGAGAATTCACTCACTGTCCTTCCAGGTCCCTGGAAAAAAGGACTTTGACAGTGAAAGAAACTGACACACTCTCCCTACCTACAGTTTTCTGTCCCTAGAAAAAATGTTTTTTTTAAGCACAATTTAGCACAAGGAGAATTCACTCACTGTCCTTCCAGGTCCCTGGAAACAAGGACTTTGACAGTGAAAGAAACTGACACACTCTCCCTACCTACAGTTTTCTGTCCCTAGAAAAAATGTTTTTTTTAAGCACAATTTAGCACAAGGAGAATTCACTCACTGTCCTTCCAGGTCCCTGGAAACAAGGACTTTGACAGTGAAAGAAACTGACACACTCTCCCTACCTACAGTTTTCTGTCCCTAGAAAAAATGTTTTTTTTAAGCACAATTTAGCACAAGGAGAATTCACTCACTGTCCTTCCAGGTCCCTGGAAACAAGGACTTTGACAGTGAAAGAAACTGACACACTCTCCCTACCTACAGTTTTCTGTCCCTAGAAAAAATGTTTTTTTTAAGCACAATTTAGCACAAGGAGAATTCACTCACTGTCCTTCCAGGTCCCTGGAAACAAGGACTTTGACAGTGAAAGAAACTGACACACTCTCCCTACCTACAGTTTTCTGTCCCTAGAAAAAATGTTTTTTTTAAGCACAATTTAGCACAAGGAGAATTCACTCACTGTCCTTTCAGGTCCCTGGAAACAAGGACTTTGACAGTGAAAGAAACTGACACACTCTCCCTACCTACAGTTTTCTGTCCCTAGAAAAAATGTTTTTTTTAAGCACAATTTAGCACAAGGAGAATTCACTCACTGTCCTTCCAGGTCCCTGGAAACAAGGACTTTGACAGTGAAAGAAACTGACACACTCTCCCTACCTACAGTTTTCTGTCCCTAGAAAAAATGTTTTTTTTAAGCACAATTTAGCACAAGGTGAATTCACTCACTGTCCTTCCAGGTCCCTGGAAACAAGGACTTTGACAGTGAAAGAAACTGACACACTCTCCCTACCTACAGTTTTCTGTCCCTAGAAAAAATGTTTTTTTTAAGCACAATTTAGCACAAGGAGAATTCACTCACTGTCCTTCCAGGTCCCTGGAAACAAGGACTTTGACAGTGAAAGAAACTGACACACTCTCCCTACCTACAGTTTTCTGTCCCTAGAAAAAATGTTTTTTTTAAGCACAATTTAGCACAAGGAGAATTCACTCACTGTCCTTCCAGGTCCCTGGAAACAAGGACTTTGACAGTGAAAGAAACTGACACACTCTCCCTACCTACAGTTTTCTGTCCCTAGAAAAAATGTTTTTTTTAAGCACAATTTAGCACAAGGAGAATTCACTCACTGTCCTTCCAGGTCCCTGGAAACAAGGACTTTGACAGTGAAAGAAACTGACACACTCTCCCTACCTACAGTTTTCTGTCCCTAGAAAAAATGTTTTTTTTAAGCACAATTTAGCACAAGGAGAATTCACTCACTGTCCTTCCAGGTCCCTGGAAACAAGGACTTTGACAGTGAAAGAAACTGACACACTCTCCCTACCTACAGTTTTCTGTCCCTAGAAAAAATGTTTTTTTTAAGCACAATTTAGCACAAGGAGAATTCACTCACTGTCCTTCCAGGTCCCTGGAAAAAAGGACTTTGACAGTGAAAGAAACTGACACACTCTCCCTACCTACAGTTTTCTGTCCCTAGAAAAAATGTTTTTTTTAAGCACAATTTAGCACAAGGAGAATTCACTCACTGTCCTTCCAGGTCCCTGGAAACAAGGACTTTGACAGTGAAAGAAACTGACACACTCTCCCTACCTACAGTTTTCTGTCCCTAGAAAAAATGTTTTTTTTAAGCACAATTTAGCACAAGGAGAATTCACTCACTGTCCTTCCAGGTCCCTGGAAACAAGGACTTTGACAGTGAAAGAAACTGACACACTCTCCCTACCTACAGTTTTCTGTCCCTAGAAAAAATGTTTTTTTTAAGCACAATTTAGCACAAGGAGAATTCACTCACTGTCCTTCCAGGTCCCTGGAAACAAGGACTTTGACAGTGAAAGAAACTGACACACTCTCCCTACCTACAGTTTTCTGTCCCTAGAAAAAATGTTTTTTTTAAGCACAATTTAGCACAAGGAGAATTCACTCACTGTCCTTCCAGGTCCCTGGAAACAAGGACTTTGACAGTGAAAGAAACTGACACACTCTCCCTACCTACAGTTTTCTGTCCCTAGAAAAAATGTTTTTTTTAAGCACAATTTAGCACAAGGAGAATTCACTCACTGTCCTTCCAGGTCCCTGGAAACAAGGACTTTGACAGTGAAAGGAACTGACACACTCTCCCTACCTACAGTTTTCTGTCCCTAGAAAAAATGTTTTTTTTAAGCACAATTTAGCACAAGGAGAATTCACTCACTGTCCTTCCAGGTCCCTGGAAACAAGGACTTTGACAGTGAAAGAAACTGACACACTCTCCCTACCTACAGTTTTCTGTCCCTAGAAAAAATGTTTTTTTTAAGCACAATTTAGCACAAGGAGAATTCACTCACTGTCCTTCCAGGTCCCTGGAAACAAGGACTTTGACAGTGAAAGAAACTGACACACTCTCCCTACCTACAGTTTTCTGTCCCTAGAAAAAATGTTTTTTTTAAGCACAATTTAGCACAAGGAGAATTCACTCACTGTCCTTCCAGGTCCCTGGAAACAAGGACTTTGACAGTGAAAGAAACTGACACACTCTCCCTACCTACAGTTTTCTGTCCCTAGAAAAAATGTTTTTTTTAAGCACAATTTAGCACAAGGAGAATTCACTCACTGTCCTTCCAGGTCCCTGGAAACAAGGACTTTGACAGTGAAAGAAACTGACACACTCTCCCTACCTACAGTTTTCTGTCCCTAGAAAAAATGTTTTTTTAAGCACAATTTAGCACAAGGAGAATTCACTCACTGTCCTTCCAGGTCCCTGGAAACAAGGACTTTGACAGTGAAAGAAACTGACACACTCTCCCTACCTACAGTTTTCTGTCCCTAGAAAAAATGTTTTTTTTAAGCACAATTTAGCACAAGGAGAATTCACTCACTGCCCTTCCAGGTCCCTGGAAACAAGGACTTTGACAGTGAAAGAAACTGACACACTCTCCCTACCTACAGTTTTCTGTCCCTAGAAAAAATGTTTTTTTTAAGCACAATATAGCACAAGCACAAAACACACTGACACTCTCCCTACCTATCCTTCTCTTTCCCTAAACTAAAGGAATCCAGGTTAAGCAAGAAAGAAATAAAAGTCACTGTCCCTGCCTATGCTGCTCTATCCCTGCTCCGGAACACACTACACTAGGCCGCCGTGCTGGCGGCCTTTTATAGTGTGGGGCGTGTACTAAACACCCTCAGCAATAATTGGCCACAGGCATCCTGCCTGTGGCCAATCATTGCTCTCCTCACTGCCGGCGCTGTGATTGGCCAAGCATGCGGGGTCACAGTGCATGCTTGGCCAATCACAGCGCCTGGATGACACTGCGATGGCGTAGTGCATTGTGGGCCGTTCGCGTCACTCGAATTTGGCGCGAACGGCCCAAATCGTTCGATCTTCGTCGAACGATCGAACAGCCGATGTTCGAGTCGAACGTATGTTCGACTCGAACACGAAGCTCATCCCTATTGGTGTAACACACCAGGAAAACACAGCAATACGGGCTAGCTTCAGGTGTATATTTTGCAGGAAGCACACTACGCCCGCTGTAAGTGCTGCAAATGCCTGTTGGTGTAACAGACTAGGAAAACACAGCAATAAGGCCTGGCTTCAGGAGTATATTTTGCAGGAATCACACTACGCCTGCTGTAAGTGCTGCAAATGCCTGTTGGTGTAACACACCAGGAAAACACAGCAATACGGGCTAGCTTCAGGAGTATATTTTGCAGGAATCACACTACGCCTGCTGTACGTGCTGCAAATGCCTGTTGGTGTAACACACCAGGAAAACACAGCAATACGGGCTAGCTTCAGGTGTATAATGTGCAGGAGGCACACTCCGCCCGCTGTAAGTGCTGCAAATGCCTGTTATTGTAACACACCAGGAAAACACAGCAATAAGGGCTAGCTTCAGGTGTATACTGTGCAGGAGGCTTAGCAACAATGACACTGACACTGTCCCCTGCCTATCCTTCTCTCTCCCTGCACACAAGATTTATCAAAGAATATGACACTGACACTCTCCCTGCCTATCCTTCTCTCTCCCTGCACACAAGGTTTAGTAAAGAATATGACACTGACACTGTCCCCTGCCTATCCTTCTCTCTCCCTGCACACAAGGTTTATCAAAGAATATGACACTGACACTCTCCCTGCCTATCCTTCTCTCTCCCTGCACACAAGGTTTAGCAAAGAATATGACACTGACACTCTCCCTGCCTATCCTTCTCTCTCCCTGCACACAAGAATAGCACAGAGAATATCACACTGTCCCTGCCTATCCTTCTCTTTCCCTGCGCCGGAACACACTACACAAGGCCGCCGCGCTGGCAGCCTTTTATAGTGTGGGGCATGTGCTAAACCCCATGAGCTATAATTGGCCACAGGCAACCTGCCTGTGGCCAATTATGGCTCTCCTAGCTGCCGGCGCTGTGATTGGCCAAGCATGCGGGGTCACAGTGCATGCTTGGCCAATCACAGCGCCGGGATTGCACTGCGATGGCACAGTGTATTGTGGGCCGTTCGCGTCACTCGAATTTGGCGCGAACGGCCCAAATAGTTCGATGTTCGCCGAACGATCGAACAGCCGATGTTCGAGTCGAACGTATGTTCGACTCGAGCTCGGTGTTCGAGTCGAATGTATGTTCGACTCGAACACCGAGCTCATCTCTCTATAGCACCAATATTTGGGTTGTGATCCCTTTAAGGAGTGGTGATGGTGTTCAGGAGGTCACCCAGAATGGGTGAGGAATTCCCGGCAAAAGAAGTAGTCCAGAGAGGACTGGCCCGCAGTCCTCTTTGTCTTGATAGAGAGTTATTTGGGGCCCGGAATTTCGGAGGCTCTAAAGTGATATTTGGGTGGGATAGAGCCTCCACTCCTGACCACTGGGAGTCAGCACACTGGGGGTTAAAGGCTTCCAGGAAACAGCTCATAAGACAGGAAGTGATGCTAGAGGTGTTGTGAAATGAGTATGGGGATTGCACCTGTGAAGATGAGCTGTGTGTCTGCTGGGAGCTGTTAAGGATTAAGCAAGGGCTCTGGAAGTTCTGGGGCGAAGACCGCTCTACAAAAACTGTATGTGCCCTTTCTTTAATTTGTTTTGTGCTGAAGACAAGCAGGACTTTACTTTATGCTGGAGATAAGCGGACTTTGTTTTTATATTTTTCCTGTGTGCTGAATGAAGCTTTATTTTTGGTTTATTTACAAATAAAAGCCTTTTTGTTCAAGTTCAATGGTTTATGCACTTGGTCCCGTGGAGTTATAATCCCCAAAAATTTACAACTGGTGTCTTGGATGCTGGCAAAGTGCATTTGCAGCTGCAAAAACTGTTTAAAACAAACTGACACTTAAAGAGACAGTGTGCTTATGGCATGTATTGGGTGAAGTCAGCTCAGACATTGCAAACAGCAGACAAAGGCATGGAGGAGGTCATCAAGGCTTTGGCACAAGCCACTGCGACCCAGCAGCAAGCCACTGTGACTCAGCAGCAAGCCACTGCGACCCAGCAGCAAGCTTTAGCAGAGGAAAACCGTCGCAATGAGGAAAGTACATGGCGGCTAACCGCCCAGTTTATGGCCCAGCAGGAGTCCACTCAAGCACTGGTGGCTGCCTTGCAGGAGGCATTACAGCGGCTGGCTCAGGGACGAGAGCAAGCGGTCGTTGCCGCTGGCAACCAAGTGTCCGTGAGAGCCACCCATTTCTTACAAAAGCTAACACCCAGTGATGACGTAGAGGCCTTTATCACTACCTTTGAAAGGATAGCAGAGAGAGAGAGGGGTGGCCCCGTGACCAATGGGCTGGCATTATCTCCCCTTTCCTCACCGGTGACCCGCAAAAGGCTTATTTTGACCTCCCAACTGAGCAAATCAGCGACTATGAGCGGCTGAAGGCAGAGATCCTGGCCTGCCTGGGAGTGACCACAGCCGTCCGGGCTCAGAGGGTGCATCGCTGGCGGTACAAACCTGACCGACCACCTAGGTCCCAAATGCACAAACTAGTGCAGCTGGTGAAAAAATGGCTGCAGCTGGAAAAATTGTCGGGCCCACAAATGGTGGAACGGGTGGTGATGGACTGGAACCTGCGGTCCCTGCCAGATGACCTACAGCGCTGGGTAAGCCATGGAGACCCTGCAACTGCTAACCAGCTGGTTGAGTTGGTCGAAAGATATACCGTGGTAGAGGACCTGCTTGAGCCTGCCAAGCGTCGGGAACCCACACCAAGGGCAACCAGACCAGCCACAGCACCTAGGAGAGAAGCCCTGCCTTACATTGAAACCTGCAAACCTGCATCATCTTCCGAAAAACACGCTAAGGTTGGTTCCAGTCCCAAGGATGGGGGACCTACAGTGTTGGCGATGTCGGTCCTGGGGGTATACCCGGGCACAGTGCCCGCTGCAGGAGGAGCCTATAGACTGTGGGACTGGTCGGAGAAGCTCCTTCTATGTGCAAAGAGCGTGTGCCACTCATCTTGATCTGGCTGCAGGACGGTTCGAGTGTGAAGTGTGGGTAAACCACCTTCCTGCCAGGGCTCTACTGGACTCCGGTAGCATGGTAGCACTTGTACATGCCAGGGTGCTCGGGAGACTCGACCCAGTAAATAAGACTCTACGGGTAGTGTGTATCCATGGGGACACCAGGGAGTACTCCCTGGTCCCGGTGACGGTTTCCTATGGCCATACCTCAGTTACACAAGAGGTTGGGGTGGTAAAAAGTTTAATACATGACATCATAGTGGGGCGGGACTGTCCACTATTTCTCGAACTATGGAACCAGGTACAGATGGGGCTGCCGGGAGAACTGGGGACACTGGGCCTGGAAGGGACAGAGTCTGAGGGGTCCGGGCCTGAAACCCCCACAACACACCCCTCTAATATGGAGATACCCGTCACTGATAATGAAATTACAGAGAATGCTAATTTGGATGATAATGTTCCTGTTCCAGGTCTCAAAACCGAGTTGATCTCTGAGGGTGGGAAGTTTTCCCATTACAAGTTATGCTGGGGGAGGATGATGAGGAGCTCTCTCCGGTTGAGGAGGATGAGGGGGAAGCATCCATGAGGCCAGTGCATCCAGACCTGGATGTATCCAGGGGTGCATTTGGCACCGCCCAATTACAGGATCCTACCTTGATCAATGCTCGAGAGCAGGTTTCTGTTATTGATGGGGTCTTACAAATCCCAGGGGCAGATCAGAGGTTTCCTCATTTTGCGTTGAAGGGGGACTTGATATATCGAGTAGCTGAGAGCCGAGGGGAAACTGTAGAGCAGTTGCTGGTTCCCTAACTGTATAGGCGGATGCTCCTTGATCTAGCCCACATCGACGCACTGGGAGGACACCTGGGGGTGGAGAAAACAGAGGCCAGGATAACCGACAGGTTTTACTGGCCAGGGGTGAAGGCCGAGGTTAAAAGATATTGTGTATCTTGTCCCATTTGCCAGTTAACTGCCCCAGTGCCCCACTATAGAAACCCTCTAGTACCCTTGCCAATTATTTAGGTCCCATTCGAGCGAATCGCTATGGATCTTGTGAGACCCCTGGTAAAGTCGGAAGGGGGCACCAATACATGTTAGTCATCCTAGATTATGCAACTAGGTATCCAGAAGCAATCCCTTTGAGGAAAGCTTCCTCTAAGGCCATTGCCCGGGAGTTATTTCAAATGTTCTCACGAACTGGGTTCCCCAAAGAGATGTTGATGGACCAGGGCACCCCTTTTATGTCAAAGGTGTTGGCGGACTTGTGCAAACTGTTTCAGATTCAGCAGTTGCGGACGTCCGTCTATCACCCGCAGACCGATGGCCTAGTCGAGAGGTTTAATAAAACTCTAAAGTCCATGTTGAAAAGAGTGGTCCAGAAAGACGGGAAGGATTGGGATATGTTACTCCCTGCCTTGTTGTTTGCCATCCGGGAGGTTCCACAAGCATCCATGGGCTTCTCACCGTTTGAGCTAGTGTATGGACGAAGGCCCCGGGGGTTGCTCGATCTAGTAAAGGAAACGTGGGAAAGTGAGTCCTCACCGCATAAAACTGTGATAGAGCATATCTCTCAAATGCGAGAGAGGGTGGCTAAGGTGATGCTGCTGGTGAAGGAGCACATGCAGAAGGCTCAGGATGCCCAAAGAAGAGTGTATGACCAGTCGGCTAAAATTAGACAGTTTCAAATAGGAGACCGGGTGGCTGTTCTAATACCCACTGTGGAGAGCACATTCTTGGCCAAGTGGCAAGGCCCGTTTGAGGTAGTAAAGAAAACCCTACCAAATCTATCACGTAAATTTGATGAAGCCCTGGAGAGACAGAGAACAGGTATCCGCGGTGGTAGGGGTATAGTCAGGGGACCATGCAGGGATCGACCTGGTGCAGGTTGCTGCCACCCTAACTAGACCCCAAAACCAGCAAGCAAAAGAGTTTCTGCAAAGAAATAGGGTCATGTTTTCAGGATTGCCCGGTCTCACCAACGTCATCAAGCATGACATTGTAACCGAGCCCAATGTAAAAATCTGGTTAAAGCCTTACCGTATCCCAGAAGCTCATAGGGTGGCAGTATCTGAAGAGGTTAAAAGCATGCTTGAACTTGGAATCATTGAAGAGTCACAGAGCGAGTGGTCGAGTCCAATCGTGTTGGTACCAAAACCCAACGGCACCCTCCGCTTCTGTAACGACTTCAGAAAACTTAATGAAGTCTCCAAGTTTGATGCATATCCCATGCCACGGGTAGATGAGCTAATTGAGAGGTTAGGTCCTGCCAGGTATATCACCACTAGGGATGAGCCGAACACCCCCCGGTTCGGTTCGCACCAGAACTTGCGAACGGACCGAAAGTTCGCACAAACTTTAGAACCCTATTAAATACAATGGATGCGAACGTTCGAAATCAAAAGTGCTAATTATAACGGCTAATATGCAAGTCATTGTCCTAAAAAGGGTTTGGGGACCCGGGTTCTGCCCCAGGGGACATGTATCAATGCAAAAAAAGTTTTAAAAACGTCAGTTTTTTTGGGAGCAGTCATTTTAATGATGCATAAAGTGAAAAAAAAATGTAATATTCCTTTAAATATCGTACCTGGAGTGTGTCTAAAGTATGCCTGTGAAGTGCCACGTGTTTCCCGTGTTTAGAACTGTCCCTGCACAAAATGACATTTCTAAAGGAAAAAAAATGGTCATCTAAAACTGCTTGCGGCTTTAATGTAATGTCTAGTCCCGGCAATATGGATGAAAATCATTGAGAAAAATGGCATGGGTACCCCCCCCACCCCACTACAAGCTCCTTTGGGTCTTGTATGGATATTAAGGGGAACCCTGCACCCAAAATTTAAAAAAGGCCCTATATACTCTGAACAGCAGTATACAGGCAATGCAAACAAGACAGGGAATGTAGGTTGGTTCTTAAGTAGAATATTTTTCTAATTTGGAACAGGTACATTTTTTAAGTGTAGCTCTAGCCAAAAAACAGAAAATTGTATCATACTTACCAGTCATTTTCCTTTCCTGGTGCCTATCCATGGCAGCATACCTTTTGACAAGCTCCGCCTTGGCTCCTCCCTCAGGACTAGTGAATATTATAAAAGAGTTGGTTAGCACAGTCCCAACATTTACCGTAATATAGAATACCGAGGGTGGGATTGTATGCTGCCATGGATAGGCACCAGAAAAGGAAAATTACTGGTAAGTATGATACAATTTTCAGTTTTCCTGGTGCCTCCATGGCAGCATACCTGTGACAAATAACTAGCTGATATGGGTGGGATGATGCTCAGAGGTTTATTTTAAAGAGAATATTATCATCATTTAGAGGAATAAGCAAAGACCGATTTGACCACCTGTCTGCCAAACTCCACCGATGAGAGACCTCCTGGGTCCACTCGGTAATGTTTCAGAAACGTATGTTGGAACAACCAAGTCGCTGCCCTGCAAATAGTTTCAATTGACACATTCGCTCTTGCCACTCAAGAGGCAGAAACCGTTCTAGTGGAGTGTGCCCTGACTATCGAAGGGGATCCCAGTCCTTTTGCCCTGTACATCTTGTGGATGAGTTTAACGAACCATGAGGCAATCGTTCTTGCCGACGCCTCCTTGCCTTTGTTTATGAACAACCTGATAGTGTCCCTGAAGGATGCTGTAGCCTGCAGACAGCATCTCAAAGTGGAGGCAATGTCCAGCTCGTGAAGAGAACCTGAGTCTTGTTCCGAAAATATGGAAGTGCCCAAGGCTCCGACATGTTCGAGGATGATGTGACCTTGGGGCTAAATCCTCGCACCGTTCCGAGTTCTACTCTGTCAGGATAGAATATGATATGATGAAGATCTGCTCCTAAAGCTTGGAGCTCTGAAACACGTCTGCCGGAGGTTATGGCTATCAAGATAGCTTCATGATTAGATTCCAAAGTGATGCTGACTCCGAAGAGGCAAGAGGTGGATTGGCTAAGGACTCTAGGATGATAGCAAGGTCCCAAGTGGGAAAAGATTGTTTAGTTGGCGGTCGGATCTTTGACAGCTTTGGAAAATTGGATTATTAATGAATCCTCGGCCTATCTTTTACTGGTTGCCACTGAAATTGCTGCTACCAGCACCTTTAGTGTACTTAAGCAAGACCTAGGCCTAAGCCTGCCTGCAAGAATTTTAGAATTTGAGAGGATGATGGAGAATCTGGATCGCAGTTTCTGCTAATCATGAAGACCCTGAATTTGTTCCACACCCTATCGTATATACTGTTTGTGGATGGCTTTCATGCGCTGAGCCGAGTTGCGATAACTTTGTTGGGACACCCTAGGGATTGGAACCTTTCCCTTTCAGCTACCAGATGTGAAGATTTAACCTGCTGGAATCTGGATGGGTGTGACATCCCTGTGACAGGAGAAAAGGTATTATTGGAACCTTGACTGAAGGCTGTGTATTCAGGTACATTGCTGTGGGGAACCAGGGACGTCTTGGCCAGTACGGTAGGACCACTATCACCGTTGTGGTTTCTACCATGAGCCTCAACATGAGTTTTTTTGGAATGAGAGGCCATGGAGAGAAGGCATAGGCCAGATTGCATCCCCAGGGGCTGAGAGAGCATCTACTGCCTCCGCCTGGGGATGAGGAAGTCTCGAGATGAACCTTGAAAACTTGGTATTTAATGCTGTTGCAAATAGGCCCAGCCCGAGGGGACCCCACTGGTCCACTAACCAGTGGAAAACTTTCGGATGCAGAGACTATTCGTTGGAATCTATGAACCTGCGAGATAGGTGGTTAGCCCTTGAGTTAAGAAGACCGGGCAGATAGACTGCCCTTAGGTCTTTTAGATTCCTCTTTGCCCAAAAGAATATGGTTTCACTTCCTTCAGCAGAGACCTGCTGCGCGTCCCTCCTTATCGGTGTATATAAGACACCGCAGCCCTGTTGTCCATTCGGAGAAGAACTGGTTTGCCTGTAATCTTGAATTCTAGGGCTAGCAATGCAAAAGGTAGGATGCCCGGACCTCCAGGATATTTGATACCAGGCCTGTTGTATGGAAGGACAATCTTCCTTGCCCTGAGATCTGGTTGCAGTGTGATCCCCACCTGCTTTACTGGCATCTGTAATAATTGTGATCCAGTTGACATGTTCTAATGGACGTGATTTCATAGGCGTGTGTTTCTTCATCCACCAATGTAGACTCCTGAGCATCAGGGTCGTCAGGTGTATGGGTTGGGATAGATACCGTCTGTTCCACAGTCTCAAGAACTCCAGCTGGAAATGTCTCAAATGCCAATGGGCCCAAGGGACCATAGGGATGCATGACGACATCCGGCCTATCAGGCTCTGACAGTTCGAGTATGACAGGTAGGATCTCCCACTGACTTTCTTCATCTGTCGAAGAGTCGATGTCACAATTTGAGGTGGGAGGGATACTGTACCATTCTGTTCCACTAACTGGGCTGGATCCTTCGCCCGGAGATGAAGATCATCCAAGTAATGGTATACTCGAAGCCCTAATTCTCTTAGAGGGGCTATGATGGCAATTAGGGTCTTCGTAAAGACTCTTGGTGACGTGCAGAGGCTGAATGGGAGACTCCAAAATTTAAGATGTACAGGCACCACTGCAAACCTTGGATATTTCTGGAAAGGAGGGAGTGTCGGTATATGCAGGTAAACTCCCTTTTGAATTTTTTAAGGAAGATATAGCGATTTTGCCTCTTCAGGTCTAACACGGGTCTCCAACCTCTGTTTCTCTTGGGGACTAGAAACAGGGTGGAGTAAAAACCAAAAATCTTTCTGATGGAGACACTGGAACCACTACTTGCTGTTCCTGCAAGGAGAGAAGAAATCGCTGTAGTGCTTCAGTTTTTTGGGGGGAACCTTCACACCCTTGTCGGAGAGAAGAAGTCTTTGGAGGGTTTGTCTAGAAACGACCAGAAGTGACCGTATTTAACTGTGGAGACTACCCACGAATCCCTGCACTTTGCTCCCAGATCTTCAAGAAGTGTTTGAGTCTGGCCCCCACAGGGATCGCTTGGGATGGCCTAGCGTCAAAAGGATTTAGCAGAATCCTGAGGGATAGGCACGAGTCTCTGTCTATGGGTCTTGAGGAAGGTAGACTGCGTGCTTCTCCAATTTTGCCTGCGAAGGTCCTGGAGCGCCTGGATCGCCTGCCTTGGGGTAACAGGCCCAATTTCCCGCCCATGACGCGAGAGATGGCCTTGTCCAATTTCTCCCCAAACAAGGCTTTTCCGTCAAAGGGTATCTTGCACCAATTCTGCTTTGAGGCAATATCTGCTGACCAAGGTTCCAGCCACAAGGCCTGTTTGGCCATAACTGTGTGGAGCATTGACCTTGCGGAGCATCGAATTGAATCGATCGTGGCTTCACCAATAAGATCTACTGAGAGCTTTAGCTCCACTAAGGCCCTGATGATGTCCTCCCCTGGGGTATCCTGTTAGATTGCAAACTCTATATCATCTGTCCAGACGCATAGGGCTTTGGACACTGACGTCAGGGCTATCGCAGGTTTACAAGCGTTGCCCGCCATCTTTTGGGAGATTAAGATCCATCCTTCTGTCTGGTGGATCCTTAAACAAAGTCAAGTCTTCCATGGGCAATGTGACGTTCTTTGCCAACCTTACCACAGCTGCATCAACCACTGGAGGGCCCTCCAGCATTGCGGAATCGGCCTCTGAGAGAGGCTATAACTTTCCCAGTCGATTAATGGAGAATGTTTTCTCCGTCTTTTTCCACTCTTCCTCAATCACATCCCTGATATCCCCCATGAGAGGGAAAGAGGGTAATCTGGCATTTGAAAAAAGGGGAAGTACGACTTAGACTTCTGTGTCGGTCTCTTCCCAGCCGATCGCTTGTTTTACCGCCTGCACAAAAGGCTGGACCATGGCGAAGGCAAAACCAAAAGGTATCTAGGTCATCAGAGAGACCCCCTGAGATTGCATTCTCTTCCTGATGTTTAGAGGAAGAAGCAGGCGTCCGGCGTGAGATTTCACTTGAGGACGGCCCGGGAATGGATGCCTCAGCCGTTTGCTCCTGAGTAGGAGATGCCAGATGTTGCGGCAGCATTGTGGCTACCAATTCCACAAGGGAATTCTTTACTGCTTTCTTAAGTAGGTCCGCCACTTGCAGGCTTTCAGACTTTCTGTCCGCTGGGCAATTTCGACAGATCACTTTGTCTGGAAGTGGGGTGTCTCCACAGGACTGACATCCTGGAGATCTCGGCTTCAGGAGCGTTAGGCCACTTTCACACTGAGGCGCTTGAAAAACTGCCAGAAAAACACTGAGCGCTTTTGAAGTGCTTTTCAGGCGCTTTTGAAGGGCTTTCAATTCATTTCAATGGAGATGGGCGTTTTTTTTTTTCAGTGTACTGCCCCAGTGTGAAAGCATCCATTAATTTTAATGGAAATAAGTTTTCATGCGCCCTTTTTAGACGTCTTCTGGCGTATAGGGCTGAAATACATAAAAGTACCAGCTTCGGTGCACTCTTTTTTTTTTTTTTTTGTACGCTTACCTGGACGTAGGTCCTTACCTCAGAAGTAGAGTAGGATCTTGTACGGGCGGCGAAAGGCTCATGCTGAGTGGCATAGCAGAGGCAGCAGGTAAAAGAATAGAGAAGACACAACTGGCTGGATCCTAATTTGGCTAAGGGGAACGTACCTCTAAACAAAGGGTGTGTGTGTTTTTTTTTTTTTTTTTTTAAGTCCTCGAAAAATATGAATATCTATTTTATTTTATCTATGTATTCATTTATTTTTTATTATTATTATTAAAAAAATTTTTTTTAAAAACTCTTAACTACAAATATATACTTAAAATAAAAAAAAAACCCTAAACAAACATCTAGTATACATTTCCCCTTAATTTTAAGAAATTTCTTACCTGAAGAAAAAACAGTATTTCCTCCCTGGAGCTCTCGGTGTAGTTCTTCCTGCGGCCTCAGGTGTCTCACTGAGGCCACTAGAGAGATCCATATTGAAACAGGAAAGGCAGGGAACGCCTCTGTCCTGTGCCTGACGTTTTGTGGGCAAAAGACATCTTTGTGCCCTGATCCAAAATGGCATGCGCCGACCGCCGAGACGAGAACCCGGAAGACCCGCACCGCCGGCGCAGCTGCAGAATGAAGCGGAAGACGTATTACAATCAGGGACCCAATTATCATGCCCCTAGGCCACCTAGAGGTCATTTTAGAGGAAATTATAGAGGGAGACCAGTTCAACATCAAAATAACTATTCACAGGGGGGGGGGGGAATGGAGGGGATGGAAAGAGCCCTACAAAATCCCATCCACTACCCCACAATACCCCAAGGAACAGTTAGAAAAAGAGGTAGAAGAGGGGGAACCAGAAAGAAAAAGACCACGGGACAACTAAAGGAAGGAATTTTTAACCTTGCGGGAACTGACTTTACGGAGGCGGAGTTAGGGGTTTTATCGCAAGGTTTGAAATTTGCCCCAGATAAAAAGATCAATAAATTTGATCTTTTTATTGACATTGAAAAATATGTCAGAAAGTTAAATATCAAAAAACATTTTGCTTCCCAAACATCCACTACTCCCTCAAGTGTGGAGGAGAACATTTATTTACATAGTGGATTACGAAATAATTCCACATTTAACCCTAAGAAAGGTACACACCATCATGTTGAGGTGTTTAAACATATGGTGCAAGATGACATAAAGGACTTAAAGATACAACAGGTTAGACACAATCATTCATTGATGGAGGGAATTAGATCACTTGAACAAAATAAAAATATTGTGATTCGCCCCGCAGACAAAGGGGGAGGGGTGGTGGTACTTTCCAAGGAAAAATATCATGCTGAAATTGATCGTCTATTGGCAGATCAGAGCACCTACAAACCGCTCCCTGGTGACCCTATGAGAAGGCTCAAAGAAGATCTTTCGATTTGGGTCACGGAGGGAGCTGATAGAAACATTTTGAATACTAAAGAAGCTCAATACCTTATACCTCGAGTGCCCCGTACGCTGGTATTATATATACTACCGAAAATTCATAAGAACAGAGATAATCCCCCTGGCCATCCAATTATTAGCGGGATTGGTTCACTCTACTCCCGGGTAGGAGAATATTTGGACATATATCTACAACCCTTGGTTACACAAGGGAAGTCTTATCTTAAAGACAGTAGAGAACTTATTAGATCATTGTCTTCCATAGAAGTCACGCAAGAGACTCTGATGGTCACCATAGATGTAGAGTCTCTCTACACTAATATTGAGCAAGGTGATGCTTCTGTGGCTGTTGAATTGGCTCTCACAGAACATTCACATCTATCTATGGAACAAATCCATTTTTTGATGCATGGATTGAAACAAGCCATGGGTAACAACTATTTTTGGGCACAAGGCAAGTTTTACAATCAGATCAAAGGTGTGGCGATGGGGGCTCGTTATGCCCCCAGCGTAGCCAATTTGGTCCTTAACAAATGGGAAAATGAGTCAATCTACTTTAATGTTTCTAGGTGTCTGATTTACTACAAAAGGTATATTGACGATATTATTCTGCTGTGGGAGGGGTCATTACCCTTGTTTGAAACTTTCTTAGAGGCCATGAATGTGAATCATTATGGCCTCAAGTTTACAGCAGAGAGTAGTCTCACTTCCATCCATTATTTAGATCTAACATTAATTAAGAAAGAGGGGAGGGTATGCACTAAGACATACTTTAAAGTTACGGATAGGAATGGATTTGTACCGACCTCAAGTTGTCACCACCCTCAATGGTTAGGTGCGGTCCCGAAGGGGCAATATATGCGCATTCGGCGCAACTGCGATCAAATCTCCGATTTTGAATCTCAGGCTGCCACTCTTACTGAGAGGTTTAGGGAAAAAGGTTACCCCCAACACATGCTTGTGAAGGCAAAAGATGAAGTGCTTGCGATGGATAGGGAATCTCTCCTGGTTTCCAAGAAAAAGCCCCCTTTTTCAGGTGATCTTGCCTTCCTTTCGGGCTTTCATAGGCAATACAGAGATGTGGAAAAAACATTTAAACAATTTTGGCCTATACTCCTTAAAGATGCTGATTTGGCCAAAATGTTACCTCCCAAACCAAAATTCATCTATAGGAGGGCGCCTGTGTTACGAAACATTATTGCACCCAATATACCTGATCCCCCTAAGAGACCTCCCACTTTTTTGGACGGTTCGGGATTCTATTATTGCACCCGTTGTAAATCTTGTCGGAGAACCAAACGACATACAAGAAAAATTAGTAAATTTAAGTCAAATGTCACCCAGCAGGAATTTTCAATTAAACCTCTTATAACTTGTGACTCCAGACATGTCACATATGTCTTGGAGTGTCCATGCTCCCTTCAATATGTGGGCAGAACCACAAGGGAACTGAAGGTTAGGATAAATGAGCACGTGACAAATATCCTTAAGGGATTTCCTAACCACAGTGTCTCACGTCATTTTGCTCAATATCATGACCAGGATCCTGGGAAATTGACCTTCTATGGGATTGATAGGGCTGTTGGTCATTGGAGAGGAACAGATCTGAAAAAGGCCATTTCCCAGAATGAAACCCAGTGGCTGTATCGTCTCAGATCGATGCAGCCATTGGGTTTAAATATTGACCTGGATTTAAATTGTTTTCTCACTAACGAATAGATATTGCATCTATAGGGGTTATAGTTATTTTTAACATATTTTAAACATTTATTATGTTTTAAGTATTTTATTATATTTTACTATGATTATGTGATTTCTATGATTTTAATTATCATTTTAATCAGTATTCAAGGAAATTCTTAATTTTTACCTTATTTCTATTTTTCATTAATAAATATAGAATGTTTTATTAAATTTACATGATTTGTATATGCCACTGCATTGGTGTTCACAATATGCTGTGCTGCCGTGCCGGGACAGAGGCTGTTTATCAATCTATCCCCTCCCATATGCAAATTGAGTGACACATATATACTGCACCTCTAGCGTGACCTGGTACGCTTCCTGATGACGGAATACGAAACGTACGTCGAGGCGTAGTACAGGTCACGCAACTGATGTCACTTCCGGTCTCGCTTGGTTGTCTGTTTCTAGAGGTGGAATGCACGCCAGCTCCCACAGGACCGGGACTTTTTTCATTTGTATCCACACCATTACAGCCTCAGTGCCGGGTTCGGGGCACTTTCAAAGTAAGCGCGTTTTTGGCTTTTGTACAATTTTATTGTTCATTAAATAGGATTACACTATTTTCGGCTTCTCTTCTCTCATTTGCATACCACCAGAGTTATCTCAGAGCCTTATATCGCCTGTATAGCTGATACCATCTTCCATATTACCCAGCAAGTGGATACTTGCAGAAAGCGTATCAGACCTCTTTTTTAGTTAAAAGGGTCAACTCTTTGGGGTAAGCTGCCATCTTTATCATAGCACTATCGGGTGACATTGATTACGGTGAAGGTGGATTATAAAGTCACGAGATTCATTTGATCATCACTTTGAACATTGAGCACTTGGAAGATTCCTAACACATGCAGAGATTTCTTTTGATTAAGATTGTGCACTATTGCTGGGAGGATTTTTGTGTTTATTTATCTTTGGACTTTTTTCTGTACATTGTTCATTGCATAATTCACATTTCGAGTGTGGTTATTTTATTTCATGTTCCTATCTGTTGGGTAGGACTGTGTTTATTACTTCACTAATTAATTGTTCACATCTTTTGGCACTTTCACTAGCACAATTGAGTGAGGTGAGTGTCATTTATTTTATTTCATGTTCCACATATATAGGGGTCCTTATACTATTGTTTTGGGACCCGTAATTAGCGCCCTCACTTTTTTCTATTTTTCCAGAATTGAGCTAATGCCTGAAAACAATCTTGCAGATAACGCTCTTAGTTAAGAGACAACTGCTTGTCCCAAAAGATCCTACAGAAGGGACTCCCAACCTTATAAGCACATTTAGCTGCCCAAGAGAAGGGACCGCATCCGGGAGAGGCTTGAACCCGGACGGAAGCTGCCGAATGCAGAAGGTAAGGACATCTGACCAGAATTCACTGCCATGAGGTATGAGGAAAAAAAGGAGAATGCTGGGACTGTGCTAACCAACTCTTTTATAATATTCACTAGTCCTGAGGGAGGAGCCAAGGCGGAGCTTGTCACAGGTATGCTGCCATGGATAGGCACCAGGAAAATCTATTTTTAAGCTTTTTGGAGAACATAGGAAAGGGTTATCACTACTGTAACATTGGTTTTGCTGTCTGTGCACCAGTTCGGAAGATTTCACCTCACTTTCCGTCCCAATGACAAATGTTTTTGGAAACAAGGATTGGTGATAAAGCATCAGTAGAGAGGAGACACCTTTTTCCCATATTAACTTTTACAGGAGAGAATTTCCCTTCCTAGGGGTAGATTTCCTCTCACTTCCTGTTGTCTCCTTCCGTTTGCAAGTAGGAGTCGTTTGTAAGTTGGATGTTTGAAAGTAGGGGCCTGCCATATATACTCTGCAGAAATTTGCCTCTTAGGTGTTGGTGTTGCCACAACACTGTAAGCCCTCACAGTTACTCTTGGTGGGCGCTGGAATGCCCTGCTGTGAACTATTATATCAGGAATTGTAATTACATGCCATTGTTGAACAGTGGTAGGAAAAATTGTGCCTTTGGTGGTGGTGCTGGTGCCACAACACTGTAACCCCTCACAGTTACTCTTGGTGGGCACATGAATGGGCCCTGCTGTGAATTATTAGATCAAGAATTGTAATTGCATGCCCCTGTTGAACAGGGGCTGAAAAATTGGGCCTTTGGTGGTGGCGGTGGTGCTGGTGCCACAAGACTGTAAGTCCTCACAGTTACTGTTGGTGGGCGCAGGAATGGGCCCATCTGTGAAATATTAGATCAAGAATTGTTATTACATGCCCCTGTTGAACAGGGGCAGAAAAATTGGGCCTTAGGCACTGGTGCTGGTGCCACAACACTTCAACCCATCACAGATACTGTATTTGGAGCGCAGCAATGAGCCCTGTTGCAAAGCATTGCATCAAAAATTTTAATTACACGCCCCTGTTAAACAGGGGCTGAAAAATTGGGCCTTAGCCACTGGTGCCACAACACTTCAACCCATCACAAATACTGTATTTGGAGCGCAGCAATGAGCCCTGTTGCAAAGCATTGCATCAAAAATTGTAATTACACGCCCCTGTTAAACAGGGGCTGAAAAATTGGGCCTTAGTCACTGGTGCCACAACACTTCAACCCATCACAGATACTGTATTTGGAGCGCAGCAATGAGCCCTGTTGCAAAGCATTGCATCAAAAATTTTAATTACACGCCCCTGTTAAACAGGGGATGAAAAATTGGGCCTTAGCAACTGGTGCCACAACACTTCAACCCATCACAGATACTGTATTTGGAGGGCAGCAATGAGCCCTGTTGCAAAGCATTGCATCAAAAATTTTAATTACACACCCCTGTTAAACAGGGGCTGAAAAATTGGGCCTTAGCCACTGGTGGCGGCACCCAGAACCACAAATGTTCTTCCAAGCTATCGGCAGGATCATTGAGGAGGAAGAGGATAGTCAGTCAACATAACAGGACAGTCACTCAGCATCATCATAAGCAGTCTTGAAGGGATGTGACATTTAAAAAAAAATGATTTGGTTACATCAGCTTCAGGTGCTTGGTAGCTGGTGGTGATCCAAGACTGGTTCATCTTTATGAAGGTCAGTCGATCAACCGAGTTGGTGGACAGGCTCACCCTGTGATCGGTTACAAAGCCAGCAGCAGCACTGGATGTGCATTCCGAAAGAACGCTGGATGCAGGACAGGCCAGTAGCTCAATTGCATACTGTGCAAGCTCTGGCCAGTGATCCATCCTCAAGACCCAGTAAGCCAGAGGATTTTCGGTGGGAAAGGTGTCCAAATCTGACCTTGCCCCTAGGTATTCCTGGACCATGTAAGTCAGACGCTGGCGATGGTTGCTGGAACTGATCATACCTTGGGGCTGCGGACTAAAAAATTGTCTGAACGCATCGGTCAGACGGCCACCTTCCCCACTGCTCCTTCTTTGACTGACCGAAGCCTCAGCAACTCGTTGTCCAGGACCAGGAGTTTGTAACCTCCCAGTCTCTGGGAACGCGTTGCACAGACCTTTCTGCAAGGCCTCCCGGAGATGTATTATCCTCTGCTCCCTCTGCGACGGCAAGATAAGGTCCACAACCTTATCCTTGTACCGTGGATCAAGGAGAGTGGCCAGCCAGTAATGGTCCTCTCCTTGATCCGAAGAATACAAGGATCCTTCCGCAGGCTTTGCAGGATCAGGGAGGCCATGCAGCGTAGGTTAGCTGAGGCATTCGGTCCGGAGACCTCTGGGTCACTAAGGACAACATGATCCGCAGTCACCTCCTCCCAGCCACGTACAAGTCCACGGGTTTCTTGGGACTGTAAATCATCCCTAAAAGACTGCTGCTGTTGATGCTGAGTGCCAGGTTCTACCTCCATGCTGACACAATCCTCCTCCTCCTCTTCCTGTGCGAAGGGTGGGACAGAAGGAACACTGTCTGGGTAAAGGGGGCCTTGAGAGGCAAGGAAGTCCTCCTCTTCCTGCCTCTGTTCTGCCTCAAGTGCCCTGTCCATTATTCCAAGCAAGCGTATGCTCCAACAGGTGGACAAGAGGTACAGTGTCACTGATGCATGCACTGTCACTGCTCACCATCCTCGTGGCCTCCTCAAATGGTGCCAGGACAGTGCATGCATCCCTGATCATGCCCCACTGGCGTGGTGAAAAAAAACCGAGCTCCCCTGACCCTGTCCTGGTGCCGTAGTCGCACAGGTACTCATTGATGGCCCTCTGCTGCGTGTGCAGCCGCTGCAGCATGGCCAACGTTGAGTTCCACCTGGTGGGCATGTCACATATAAGGCAGTTCTTGGGCAGGTTCAACTGGCATTATATGATATATGGAAATGCACGCAGACTTTCCTGGCCTGCCTCAGGACATCCTGTACGCCCGGGTACCTGCCCAAAAATCGCTGCACCACCAGGTTAAGGACGTGAGCCACACAGGGCACATGGGTCAGTTGTCCCTGTCGGAGGGCGGAGAGGAGGTTGGTGCCATTGTTGCAAACCACCATTCCTGGCTTAAGCTGGCGTGGCGTCAACCACCTCTCGGCCTGCCCCTGCAGAGCTGACAGAACCTTTGCCCCAGTGTGGCTCCTGTCCCCCAAACACACCCGCGCAAGCACGGCATGGCATCTTTTTACCTGCGTACTTGCGTAGGCCCTTGAACGCCTACGGAGCACCGCTGGTTCCGAGGACGAAGCACAGGAAGAGGCCATGGAGGAAGAAGAAGAGGAGGGGGTGGAGGAGAGAGGTGTGTCACAACCAGTAGTAGCATTTTGAAGGCGTGGCGGCGGAACAACCTCCAACACTACTGCACCTTGTCCTGCATCCTTCCCAGCTGCCAAAACAGTGACCCAATGGGCCGTGAAAGAAAGGTAACGTCCCTGTCCATGCCTGCTGGACCATGAGTCAGCGGTAATATGCACCTTACCGCTGACCACCCTGTCCAGCGAGGCATGGACATTGCCTTCCACATACCGGTAGAGAGCCGGAATCGCCTTCCGTGAGAAAAAGTGGCGTTTGGGAACCTGCCACTGAGGAACCGCACATTGCACAAACTCACGAAAGGGGGCAGATTCTACCAACTGAAAAGGCAGCAGTTAAAGTGCTATCAATTTAGCCAAGCTAGCATTCAACCACTGGGCATGTGGATGGCTGGGAGTGAACTTCTTTCGACGGTCCAGCAGCTGGGGCAGGGAAATTTGCCTGCTACAATTGGACGTCGGTGTACTGCTAGCAGTAGACATGTGCACTGCCAAAAAATTCGTTAGTTTTCGTTTTCGTTTCATTCGGTTTTTTTTTTTTTCGTTTTTCGGGTCATTCGTTATGATCGCAATTCGTAAATTCGTAAATTTGTACATTCGTAAATTTATACATTCGAAATTTCGGAAATTCGATATTTTCGAAAACCCGTTAGTTTTCGTTTTCGTTTCATTCGTTTTTTTTTTTCGTTTTTCGGGTCATTCGTTATGATCGCAATTCGTAAATTTGTAAATTTGTACATTCGTAAATTTATACATTCGTAAATTTGTACATTCGTAAATTTGTACATTCATAAATTTGTACATTCGTAAATTTATACATTCGTAAATTTATACATTCGTAATTTCGGAAATTCGATATTTTCGAAAACCCGAAAATTTGAAAATCTGAAAAAATAACTATTAAATTATAGGTATTGTAATTTCCTTTCAAATTTGGCTGTTAGCGAACGTAACGAATACAAATTTATCTGAAGTTACGCATAACCTGAAATAACAAATGCCGCATCTAAACAAATGGAACGGAACAAATTAATAATAATAATAATAATAAAACGTTTTTATTATTATTATTGTTATTTATTATTATTATTAATTCATTACGTTCCATTCGTTTAGATACGGCATTCATTATGTCGGAAAACAATTCGTAACTTCGTTAAGTTCACTAACAGCCAAATTTGAAAGGAAATTACAATACCTATAATTGAATAGTTAGTAATAGTTAAGTTATTAGTTAATTATTATTTCAGATTTCCGAATTTACTAATTTACGATTGTACGAATGTACAAATTTACGAATGTACGAATATTCGTAAATTCGTAAATTCAAATTTACGAATTTCCGGATAGTTGTACATTCGTAAATTCGTGCATTGGTAAATTCGTATATTCGTAAATTCGTACATTCGTAAATTTGAATTTACGAATATTCGTTAAAATTCGTTAAATGAGTTTTCGCTAATTCGGATATTTCCGAATTAACGAATTTGTCGAATTTCCGGATAGTTGTACATTCGTAAATTCGTGCATTGGTAAATTCGTATATTCGTAAATTCGTACATTCGTAAATTTGAATTTACGAATATTCGTTAAAATTCGTTAAATGAGTTTTCGTTAATTCGGATATTTCCGAATTAACGAATTTGTCGAAATTCGTTAAAAAACGAATTCGGAACGAAACGAATTGCACATGTCTAGCTAGCAGAGTGCCCGCAAGTACTTGGCTGTGACACACCTAATTCTACACCTTCATTCCTCTCAGTGCAGGTTTCAGAGAGGACTGAAGGTATAGTGGGGTTGGAGATCCCAGCTGATGAGGAGCAAGGAGAGGTCCGCTTTGTTCTTTGGTGTGGGTCTTGAAGGTACGCTTGCCAACGAACTGCTTGGCAGGTCAACATATGTCTGGTCAAGCTTGTGGTGCCCAAGTGGCTGATGTTTTGGCCACGCGATATACGCTTGAGACATATGTTGCAAGTAGCAGAGGTGCGATCTGATGCACTTGACTCAAAAAAGCCCCACATCAAAGAACTTTTGGAATAACGGGCAGAGGCAGCGCCCTGCACAGGCGGGGCTCTGCAGTGTGATTCAGTCGGTGTGCTGCCCTTACTCTGGCCCCCGGAGGGCATCCTGCCTCGTTGGAGATGTGCCTCCTCCTCATCCTCCTCCTCCTCCTCTCTCCTATCAGGCACCCACGTGGAGTCAGTGACCTCATCATCCCCTCCCTCTTGATCACTGGAGCAAACCTGGCAGTATGCTGCAGCTGCTGGAACATGACTGCCAGATTGCTGTCCTTCTTGAGCATCCCCTCTCTCTGCGCTCACGCTACTGCCTTCCTCTAACTGTGTATCATCATCAGACCCTTCAAAACGCTGAGCATCCTCCTGGAGCATGTACCCAACACTGTGCTCAAACAGTTTGGGGGACTCTTCAGGAAGGAGGACGTGGTGGATCTAGGGAAGGAGTGACTGATGACATTGATACAAGGGAAGAGGATGCGTTGGCAGCTGCTTTGCCAGTACCCTGAGCCTGGGTGAGAGAGGATGAGGAGGATGAGGAGGGCTTGGTCATCCACTTTACCAAGTCTTCGGCATGATGCGGCTCAACACGTCCAGCTGCCGAAAATAAGGACAAGCATGTCCCATGGCCACGTGCTGATGACAATGCACCGCGTCCACGGCCAGCACTGTTGCCCCCAGACACAGAGCCAGCTTGCCCTCTTTTATTGGCTCATGACTGTCTGCTTCTCCTTGTTGGCCTTCCAGACATTCTAATGGCCTGCAGGGAGATGGGAAAACCAGCAATAAGGGGTAGCTTCAGGTGTATACTGTGCAGGAGGCACAGTACGCCCACTGTAAGTGCTGCAGATGCCTGTTAGTGTAACACAAAAGAAAAAAACCACGAGCAATAAGGGGTAGCTTCAGGTGTATACTGTGCAGGAGGCACACTACACCCACTGTAACTGCTGCAGATGCCTGCCTGTGTTACACAACAGGAAAACACAGCAATAAGGGGTAGCTTCAGGTGTATACTGTGCAGGAGGCACACTATGCCCACTGTAAGTGCTGCAGATGCCTACCTGTGTTACACAAAAGGAAAACACAGCAATAAGGGGTAGCTTCAGGTGTATACTGTGCAGGAGGCACACTACGCTCACTGTAAGTGCTGCAGATGCCTGTTAGTGTAACACAAAAGAAAAAAAACACAAGCAATAATGGGTAGCTTCAGGTGTATACTGTGCAGGAGGCACACTACACCCACTGTAACTGCTGCAGATGCCTGCCTGTGTTACACAACAGGAAAACACAGCAATAAGGGGTAGCTTCAGGTGTATACTGTGCAGGAGGCACACTATGCCCACTGTAAGTGCTGCAGATGCCTGCCTGTGTTACACAACAGGAAAACACAGCAATAAGGGGTAGCTTCAGGTGTATACTGTGCTGGAGGCACACTACGCTCACTGTAAGTGCTGCAGATGCCTGTTAGTGTAACACAAAAGAAAAAAAAACACAAGCAATAAGGGGTAGCTTCAGGTGTATACTGTGCAGGAGGCACACTACGCCCACTGTAAGTGCTGCAGATGCCTGTTAGTGTAACACAAAAGAAAAAAACTGTTATGTCCCTTAGACACGGGGTCTCTCAGAGTGTTGCTAGCAATGCTGCCAGCATCTGCTCAGCAAGTTACACACAGGCCAGATGAACTTCTTAACCATGGAAAGGTTTATTACTCACTCAGAACATGATGACTTTGTTACATAGAGTCCTAATACAACATGATTCTGTCATTACCAGATGTAATCCCTTCTGTGCATCATGCTGCTGCTTCCCAGTTCCACACAGCACTCTCACTACTTCCTGGTACAGCCCCTTCCCCAGCATGCATCAGGAGAAAAAGGTGAAGGGTCACACAGTGCTCCACACTATGCATACTACGCCCACTGTAAGTGCTGAAGATGACTGTTAGTGTAACACAAAAGTAAAAAACCACAAGCAATAAGGGGTAGCTTCAGGTGTATACTGTGCAGGAGGCACACTACACCCACTGTAACTGCTGCAGATGCCTGCCTGTGTTACACAACAGGAAAACACAGCAATAAGGGGTAGCTTCAGGTGTATACTGTGCAGGAGGCAAACTACGCCCACTGTAAGTGCTGCAGATACCTGTTAGTGTAACACAAAATAAAAAAAAAAACACAAGCAATAAGGGGTAGCTTCAGGTGTATACTGTGCAGGAGGCACATTACACCCACTGTAACTGCTGCAGATGCCTGCCTGTGTTACACAACAGGAAAACACAGCAATAAGGGGTAGCTTCAGGTGTATACTGTGCAGGAGGCACACTACGCCCACTGTAAGTGCTGCAGATGCCTGCCTCTGTTACACAACAGGAAAACACAGCAATGAGGGGTATCTTCAGGTGTATACTGTGCAGGAGGCACACTACACCCACTGTAAGTGCTGCAGATGCCTGCCTGTGTTACACAACAGGAAAACACAGCAATAAGGGGTAGCTTCAGGTGTATACTGTGCAGGAGGCACACTACGCCCACTGTAAGTGCTGCAGATGCCTGTTAGTGTAACACAAAATAAAGAAACCACAAGCAATAAGGGGTAGCTTCAGGTGTATTCTGTGCAGGAGGCACACTACACCCACTGTAACTGCTGCAGATGCCTGCCTGTGTTACACAACAGGAAAACACAGCAATAAGGGGTAGCTTCAGGTGTATACTGTGCAGGAGGCACACTACGCCCACTGTAAGTGCTGAAGATGCCTGTTAGTGTAACACAAAAGAAAAAAACCACAAGCAATAAGGGGTAGCTTCAGGTGTATACTGTGCAGGAGGCACACTACACCCACTGTAACTGCTGCAGATGCCTGCCTGTGTTACACAACAGGAAAACACAGCAATAAGGGGTAGCTTCAGGTGTATACTGTGCAGGAGGCACACTACGCCCACTGTAAGTGCTGCAGATGCCTGTTAGTGTAACACAAAAGAAAGAAACCATGAGCAATAAGGGGTAGCTTCAGGTGTATACTGTGCAGGAGGCACACTACGCCCACTGTAAGTGCTGCAGATGCCTGTTAGTGTAACACAAAAGAAAAAAACCACGGGCAATAAGGAGTAGCTTCAGGTGTATACTGTGCAGGAGGCACACTACACCCACTGTAACTGCTGCAGATGCCTGCCTGTGTTACACAACAGGAAAACACAGCAATAAGGGGTAGCTTCAGGTGTATACTGTGCAGGAGGCAAACTACGCCCACTGTAAGTGCTGCAGATGCCTGTTAGTGTAACACAAAATTAAAAAAAAACACAAGCAATAAGGGGTAGCTTCAGGTTTATACTGTGCAGGAGGCACATTACACCCACTGTAACTGCTGCAGATGCCTGCCTGTGTTACACAAGAGGAAAACACAGCAATAAGGGGTAGCTTCAGGTGTATACTGTGCAGGAGGCACACTACGCCCACTGTAAGTGCTGCAGATGCCTGCCTGTGTTACACAACAGGAAAACACAGCAATAAGGGGTAGCTTCAGGTGTATACTTGGCAGGAGGCACACTACGCCCACTGTAAGTGCTGCAGATGCCTGTTAGTGTAACACAAAAGAAAAAAACCACGAGCAATAAGGGGTAGCTTCAGGTGTATACTGTGCAGGAGGCACACTACACCCACTGTAAGTGCTGCAGATGCCTGCCTGTGTTACACAACAGGAAAACACAGCAATAAGGGGTAGCTTCAGGTGTATACTGTGCAGGAGGCACACTACGCCCACTGTAAGTGCTGCAGATGCCTGTTAGTGTAACACAAAAGAAAAAAAAACACAAGCAATAAGGGTTAGCTTCAGGTATATACTGTGCAGGAGGCACACTAAACCCACTGTAACTGCTGCAGATGCCTGCCTGTGTTACACAACAGGAAAACACAGCAATAAGGGGTAGCTTCAGGTGTATACTGTGCAGGAGGCACACTATGCACACTGGAACTGCTGCAGATGCCTGCCTGTTTTACACAACAGGAAAACACAGCAATAAGGGGTAGCTTCAGGTGTATACTGTGCATGAGGCTTAGCAAAAATGACACTGACACTGTCCCCTGCCTATCCTTTTCTGTCCCAGTATACCAACACACTGTAAATGCACAAGGTTAATGAAAGAATATCACTGACACTGTCCCTGCCTATCCTTCTCTGTCCCTGTATGCCAACACACTGTAAATGCACAAGGTTAATGAAAGAATATCACTGACACTGTCCCTGCCTATTCTTCTCTGTCCCTGTATACCAACACACTGTAAATGCACAAGGTTAATGAAAGAATATCACTGACACTGTCCCTGCCTATCCTTCTCTATCCCTGCACGCCAACACACTACACAAGACCGCTGCGCTGGCGGCCTTTTATAGTGTGGGGCGTGTACTAAACACCCCTGAGCTATAATTGGCCACAGGCATCCTGCCTGTGGCCAATTATGGCTCTCCTCGCTGCCGGCGCTGTGATTGGCCAAGCATACGGGGTCACAGTGCATGCTTGGCCAATCACAGCGCCGGCAATGCACTGCGATGGTGCAGTGTATTGTGGGCCGTTCGCGTCACATGAATTTGGCGCGAACGGCCCACAAAGTTCTGGTTTCGCCGAACAGGCGAACAGACGATGTTCAAGTCGAACATGCGTTCGACTCGAACACCGAGCTCATCCCTAATCACCACGTTGGACCTCACAAAAGGGTACTGGCAGATTCCCCTGACCAAGGAAGCCAGGGAAAAAACAACCTTCTCTACCCCGGAAGGCCACTTCTAATACAAAAGCATGCCATTTGGTCTACACTCTGCCCCTGCCACGTTCCAAAGGGCCATGGACAAAACTTTGCGTCCACATCAACGGTACGCTTCCGTCTACTTAGATGACATAGTCATCTTCAGCACTGATTGGGAGTCCCATCTTCCCCGGGTTCAGGCAGTCGTAGACTCCTTGAGAAGAGCAGGGGTTCACCATCAATCTGGAAAAGTGTGCCGTTGGGGTCGAGGAAGCCAAGTACCTAGGGTATATTGTGGGTAGGGGGCTGGTGAAGCCCCAAATGAGTAAGGTGGAAGCCATACAGGACTGGCCCCGTCCCCTAACCAAGAAGCAGGTCTGAGCGTTTTTGGGCATAGTTGGCTATTATAGGAGGTTTGTTCCCAACTTCGCCACCATTGCTGCACCGCTGACTGACTTGACCAAGGGCAGAAAGTCGGTGATGATAAAGTGAAATGCCGAGGCAGAGAAAGCTTTTCAAAAGCTTAAGACGGCATCGTGCCAGGATCCGGTTCTTGTAGCTCTGGATTTCGCAAAGGATTTTGTAGTGCAGATAGACGCTTCAAGTGAGGGGTTGGGAGCAGTCCTGTCGCAGGAAATCAATGGGGAAGAGCACCCCGTAGTTTTTCTTAGTAGGAAGCTGATGGCAGTTGAGAAAAACTACGCTGTGGTAAAGAGGGAGTGTCTTGCCATCAAGTGGGCTTTGGACTCCCTATGATATTTCCTCCTAGGTAGCAGGTTTCGCTTGATGTCAGACCACACTCCCCTTACCTGGATGAGGCCAAACAAGCACACCAATGCCAGGGTAACAAGGTGGTTCCTTTCTCTCCAGGAGTTCAATTTCGTGGTAGAGTACAGACCTGGGAGACAACATCAGAATGCCGATGCCCTCTCCCGAGTCCATTGTATGATGTCGATTGGTGCCTCCAACACCTCCGCGTTGAGGCAGAGGGGGGGATATGTACAGGACGCCAACGTTGGGTCCTGGACGGGTGCGATATAGCACCAATATTTGGGTTGTGGTCTCTTTAAGGAGTGGTGATGGTGTTCAGGAGGTCACCCAGAATGGGTGAGGAATTCCCGGCAAAATAAGTAGTCCAGAGAGGACTGGCTCGCAGTCCTCTTTGTCTTGATAGAGAGTTATTTGGGGCCCGGAATTTCGGAGGCTCTAAAGTGATATTTGGGTGGGATAGAGCCTCCACTCCTGACCACTGGGAGTCAACACACAGGGGGTTAAAGTCTTCCAGGAAACAGCTCATAAAACAGGAAGTGGTGCTAGAAGTGTTGTGAAAGGAGTATGGGGATTGCACCTGTGAAGATTAGCTGTGTGTCTGCTGGGAGCTGTTAAGGATTCAGCAAGGGCTCTGGAAGTTCTGGGGCGAAGACCCCTCTACAAAAACTGTATGTGCCTTTTCTTTAATTTGTTTTGTGCTGAAGACAAGCAGGACTTTACTTTATGCTGGAGATAAGCGGACTTTGTTTTTATATTTTTCCTGTGTGCTGAATGAAGCTTTATTTTTGTTCACTATTTTTTTTTAAAGACAGTCACCAGAGCAAGTGCAGTCTCACAGTGGTGACATCATTGACATCGTACTGCTGTGGCAATGATCTTGTACAATGGCTGGCTGCTCTGATGTCACTATATACCAGTGCCACCAGCCATTATCTCTGATCACTGCCAGAGCAGTACATTGTCACCAGTCCAGTGCTGCTAGTCAGTGTCCCTAATCCCCACTGCACCAGTCAGCATCCCCAATCACCACCACCCACTCAAAGTGTCCCCAACCACCGCCACACCACTCAGGGTGTCCCTGATCACTGCCACACCAGTCATATTGTTCTTGATGATGGCCACACCAGTCATATTGTCCCTGATCATCGCCACACGAGTTACAGTGTCTGTGATCACCACCACACTAGTACCAGTGTCCCTAATCACTGTCACATTGGTTATTTTGTCCCTAATCACTGTTACACTAGTCATATTGTCCCTGATCACCACCACACCAGTTACAGTGTCCCTGATCACTACCACATCAGTTATATTGTCCCTGATCACCACAACACCAGTCATATTGTCTCTAAAAATCCACCACACCAGTTACATTGTCCCTGATCACCACTTCACCAGTCATATTCTCCTTAAACACTGCCACACCAGTTACAGTGTCTCTGATCATTGCCACACTTTTTGAAAATCATATTTCTTACAATGTATCTGCTGAGGAAAGTATTGCATTAAAATCTTTATCCCAAAGAAGAAATACAATAATTAAACCTGCATACAAGAGGGGGGTGCATTGGTGGTGATGAATGTAAAAAAATATAATGACATGCTTTCACAACTTTCTAATTCTAATGTATACAGGTAATTTTCTGACAACCATGTACTATCTGTTTAATAGAAGATTATAAAATTGATTAAGTGAACATTTGAAGATGGTATAACAGAAAAGGGTGCTAAAACATTTTTACAGGTGGATTACACCATTGCACCCTTTACTTATCTGCTAACTAAAACATATAAGAGCCTTATCAATCTCCCTGGGAGAGGAATAGTAGTGAGAACTGGGTCAATCTGCTCTTTGCTAGGGCAAAATTATGACAAAATTATGTCACCATATTTTTTTTTTACTAGATCTCATCTCTATGACACAAATGCTTTTTTAAAAGGTTAAAACATTTGAGATCTCTACAGATGTCATTTTAGTCACCAAGTAAATACTTTTATATACCTAGATAGTTTTGGTATGCACATTAGCGATATTTTACTTGAATAATAAGGTACATATTCTGAGTAATAAATCCAACTCATAATAAAGTTGTTGAGAATTATTTAGCACATGGGGGGGGCGGGGTCTGGATTTCCCCTTTGTTAAAGGGGGCTTCCAGATTTTGATAAGCCCCCCGCCCCCAGACCCCCACAACCACTGGACAAGGGTTGTGGGGATGAGGCCCTTGTCTTCATCAACATGCCCCAGGGGACATGTATCAATGCAAAAAAAAAGTTTTAAAAACGGCCGTTTTTTCGGGAGCAGTGATTTTAATAATGCTTAAAGTGAAACAATAAAAGTGAAATATTCCTTAAAATTTTGTATTGATACATGTGCCCTACTTTAAAGGCATACTGTTTACACCCCCCAGGTACGAAATTTAAAGGAATATTTCACTTTTATTGTTTCACTTTAAGCATTATTAAAATCACTGTCCCGAAAAAACGTCCGTTTTTAAAACTTTTATTTGCATTGATACATGTCCCCTGGGGCAGGACCCAGGACCCCAAACACTTTTTATGACAATAACTTGCATATTAACCTTTAAAATTAGCACTTTTGATTTCTCCCATAGACTTTTAACAGTGTTCCGCGGCTTTTCGAATTTGCCACGAACACCCCAAATTGTTCGCTGTTCGCCGAACGGGCGAACAGCCAATGTTCGAGTCAAACTCATGTTCAACTCGAACATAAAGCTCATCCCTAATTGGCATCACTGATGGGAACTGATTGACATCACTGATGGGCACTTATTGTTACCACTGCTGGGCATTGACTGACATCATTGATAGGCACTGACTTTCATCACTGATGGGCACTGTTGGGGCTGCACTGATAAATAGGGCACCAATAATCAGTGCCCTGAATATCTGTACAAGTCTCCCCTGAGAGGAAATGCCACTGGTCGGCTCTCCTCTCCTCACACACTGTCAGTGTGAGGAAAGGAAAGCCGATAACCGGTATTCCCTTGTTTACATGTGATCAGCTGTGATTGTTTACATGTGATCAGCTGTGATTGGACAGAGCTGATCACATGGTTAAAGAGCTGCTGCATCAGCTTTTTACCGAGATTGGGGATGCGTCGTGTCCCAGAGACACAGCGCGCCATCAATCGCCGCACTGCATGCCCCCAAGGGCACACAAGTGCGGCGAGAGTAGGACAATGTCATATGATGTAATCCCAGAACAAGAGAAAGACCCTGCCGCCTTCCATTGTCTATACAGCGGGCGGGAGGTGGTTAAAGTGGTTGTAAACCCCGTTTTTTTATTTATTTTTAAACAACCTGCAAAACAAAGACATAATGTGCTAGTATGCATAGCATACTAGCTCATTATGAATCACTTACCTGAGATCGAAGCCCCCACAGCGGTGCTCGGACACCTCCATTGCCGATGCCATCTTGCTCCCCTCTGCCTTCCGTGTATCGCCGCTCTGGCGCTGTTATTGGCCCAGGAGCGGCGATGACGTCCCAAACGCATTTGCGCGCTCGGGCCGGCTAATTCCATTCAGAAATCCGGCTCCTAAGCCAGCCCGCTAGTGCACATGCGTGTGACGACAGCGGCGCCGGTTTTAAATGCAAATATATCCTTAATTGTGTAGGTTAAGGAGATATTTCCTGCACCTACAGGTAAGCCTTAATCTAGGCTTACCTGTAGGTGCATGTTGTGTAAGTGGGTTTACAACCACTTTAAAGATTAACATTATTTAAAACTACAGGTTGCAGAAATGGTCTCTCATGCCACTCCCTCTTATGCAAATGCATTTTCTGCTATGGAGAAGGAAAAGCATGTTTATACTAATGCTTTGTTGCAAAAACATGGACGGGGTTGGATGGGGTTTTTGAGTTATGTTTTTATCATTTGGCAGGGTGATATTGAATCAATATTATCTTTTTGTGATAATCTTAATCATGCTGTTCTGAATTCGCAATTTACTATTTAATTTTTGGATCCAGGGTGATGCTTTAAAAAGTGATTTATGTGTTAAATCAACAGATCAGAACCAATCACTTTAATTCATACAGTTTCAGCCACCGTCTGCTTTTAAGTCAGGTCCCTGAAGTCAACTTCAAAGACTGTCAAGGATTGTAAATGATAAATCAACTAGAACAACTACTGTAGATTATTTCATTAATTGTCTAATAAATGATTTGTCTGTATTAGATGTCATTGGCATATATTGGGTAAATACTACTCCTTGATTCTTAAATTCCAGTGCCCTCCTTTACAATTTTTTTAGACACGGCTGTACTATTTAAAAGCAGATAGTTTAACCATTGGTCTACAGGCTTTTTATTTATCACCTTGCACCGCCAGGGTCCAATGGGCCCTGTACTATAGTTTGGTACTTACTATTTTGAGCACTAACTGTGAAGAGAATCCTGTCTATATTATTTTGCACATAAATTCACAGATAACAATAAAAATGATAAAGAAACTTTCAATTGAGAGAAACATGAAATTTTGATGTAAGTGTAGGGCATAGGTAGTTAGAAAGGTTATGCTAATATGATGAAAAAGTGTCACGTCCACAAAGACACCACTTTCAGATGTTCTTGACATACATTTTTTTGCACACACAGCACACTGTTTGAGTTTTTCTGTCTTTGCTGTTAGGGCAGATACTGCAATGTGCTTTCTTTCTTGGTGGTTCTTCTGAGGCAGAAGTTTGAGGATACTCCAGTCAGTGCTTTCCCAAGATGTGTAAGGAAAACCTTCCTTTTGTGCAATTTATTTGCATTCCAGTCTGGTTTTAGCGACATCCAGATAATGTAGGCGTTGATGTAGGCGTTGATAGCACTAACATTCAACATGTTAAAAAATATAACCATTGGCCATCTTCTGTTCATTCTCCTAGTACTGTAATTGCAAACCATCTGATCCAACGTATCAACGCCTCCTTTTGTCTCATTGTATGACTGAATTATCTCTGTTTTTTTGTCTTCTCGGTTTTGAACAGTAAGTAGGTTGGAAATGCATAGAACTAAAGAGGGTAACAACTTTGTTTTTCTTGGGACAGTATGATGCAATCATCACGTCTTTCTGGAAACCAAACATAGTAGAGTAGATATTTTGTTTTTTTGTGGTCACAAATTCTAGGGGCAGTTCTTTTTTGTTTTTACAAATTGTTCCAACAACTGTGATTTTCTTCTCCAGTAATTTTTTAGTTAACTGCAGGCTCATGAAGTACAGTCGTTATCACAAGTGATGTTTCTTCCAGAATGTAATATTCCTTGAGCCAAATCCATTCCCACTCACTCCCCCTGATTCACTTCCCTTCCTTTGGTCTTGACATTTCCCGGTGTACACCTGCATAGTAAATAGTTATTTTCACAGGTGAAGATGGCAAATCAGTTTGGGTGGTAGGTGCTGTGACGGTGCTATCATCAAAATCCAAGTTGCCTTCTACAAGGATGTCATTCATTTCGTTTTCGTCATCCGATGGCTCGTAATCTGATGCATGTTGCTCTTTTTCAGAATCTGAGTTCAACAAACAAAGTATTTCTTCATTACTGAGGCATTTGGGAGCCATGATGAAACTATATCACCAAATCAAGAAAGCATAACAAATCTTCAAAAGATAAGAAAGCAAGTCCTAACATGTAGAAACATGTCCTAACTTGTAGACTGAAAATGGCTCAAAAAGTGCAGTATAGTAATCATGTGACTTGATGATTCATAATGGAGAAACCATTGAAGAGCAACATGGGTCCGATGGACCCTGCTAGTGTACAATGCTATAATTTGAATTTACAGTAAAAGTGTAAATACAAAAAATTCATGCTTTCAGGTTTATAATTAGCAGTAAAAAGTCATAAGTTCTAATCAAATAATAATAATAAATTCCATTAAAAGAACACAACACAAACTACCTACCTGCTGGACCCTGCCGGTAGACCGAGGGTTAAGTGGATTCCATAAGATCTACTATATGACCTATTAATACTTTATTGGCTTGAAAGGAAATGGTAGTTGTCCATGACTTTTTGCAATTGTGTTATTTTTTTTTTTTAAAGACTGTCACCAGAGCAAGTGCAGTGTCACAATGGTAACATTGTACTGCTATGGCAATGATCTTGTACAATGGCTGGCTGCACTGAGGTCACTACATATCAGTGCCACCAGCCATTATCTCTGATCATCGCCAGAGCAGTACAATGGGGTTGATGTACTAAAGGTAAATAGTCTGTGCGCTGCAAGTGCACCCGCAAGTGCACCCACAATTGCACTTCAAGTGTACTGCAAGTGCAGTTTCTCTAATTGTGAACGGAACGTGCAAGGAAAATAAAAACTGCATTTTTGCTTGCACATGATTGGATGGTGGAAATCAGCAGAGCTTCCCATAATTTCAGAGCTTCCCTTCAGCTCTAGAGCAACTGCACTTGCAGTGCACAGTATATTTGTCTTTAGTAAATCAACCTCCCTGTCACCAGTCTAGTGTTGCTAGTCAGTGTCCCTAATCCCTGCTGCACCAGTCAGCATCCGGAATCACTGCCACCCACTCAAAGTGTCCCTAATCACTGCCACACCAGTCATATTGTCCTTGATCACTGCCACACCAGTCATATTGTCCCTGATCATTGCCACACCAGTTACAGTGTCCTTGATCACCACCACACCAGTTACCGTGTCCCTGATCACCACCACAAAAGTCACAGTGTCCCTGATCACCAGCACACCAGTACTGCCACACCAGTCATTGTGTCCTTAATCACTGTTACACCAGTTACAATGTTTCTGATCACCGCCACATCAGTCATATTGTCCCTGATCACCACAACACCAGTCATATTGTCCCTAATAACCGCCACACCAGTTACACTGTCCCTTATTACCACCACACCAGTCATATTCTTCTTAAACACCACTCCAGTTATAGTGTCTCTGATCATCACCACACCAGTCATATTGTCCCTGATCACTGCCACACCAGTTACAGTGTCACCACATCAGTGCAAGCCAGCAACGGTTGTTACCAAACCAGTCCTAGTGTCACCTGACCAGTGTAAGTCAGCAGCATTGTTCCTGATTGCTGCCACACTAGTCCCCAATATTACCAGACCAGTGTAACCAGCAACCATGTTCCTGATCACCACCACACCAGTGTTGCTTCTGCCTGCTGCCTGTACTGACCCTGGCCTGTTTATTGACCACATTTCTGCCTGTTGTCTAAACCGGTCCCTTAACTTGTTTGCTGGTCATGCCTCTGCCTGTGTCTTGAGCTGACACATCTGTACTTCCGACTGACTATGTTCCTGTGAGACACCAGTCCCAGCCACTTCTTGCAGAGAACTGCACTTCTGGGACCACAGCAACTATTTTGTTCTTTTCTTCTGCCTCCTGCACTTCCAGGTCAGTGAACATGACATTCCTGGGGGCAGCCATGTACCAGTAGGTTAGGCTTGCTTGGCTTATAGAAACTGGGACTGCTATAGGTGATGCTACACTAAACTATATTCCATGATTAATTTGTGACCATTACAGTACTTTAATTTGATACAATTGGTTGATTGATACAATGTCCAGTATATAATCAGTCCCACACATGTGGTATTGCCATACTCAGAAGGAGTACCAGAATGTGTTTTGGGGTGTAATTTTAACTATGCCCATACTATGTGTGAGAAATATCATATTAAATTGACAACTTTGTGTTAAAAAAATAAAAAATAAAGTTCTTTCTACGTCTTCAAAAGACTCCCCATGCTTCCTAAAAAATCCTATTTTCTTTCCAAAATGTTGTTATTTTGTGGGTGTTTCCACTGTTCTGATGCTTCAGGGCCTCACAAATGTGATAGGTAGTCAGGAAATTAGAAGCATAATTTATGCCCCTAAAATGATTGAATGTGATCCTTGGATTTTGGGAGCCTCTATGTGGCTAGGTTGTGAAAAAGTCTCACACGTGGTATCTCTATACTCAGGAGGAGTAGCAGAATGTGTTTTGCGTTGTAATTCTAAGTATCCCTATGATGTGTGTTAGTAAAATCGTATTATTTGACAGCTTTGTAAAATAAATAAGATTTCATTTTCTTTCCTGAATTTTCAAAAAACTTTTGGCAAAAAAATACATTTTTAAAAGACTCACTATGCCATTATGCCTGGATTGTTTGCTTTCCGAAATACATTTTGGTGTAAAGTTATAAAGAAAGATTATTTATTTGCAGAAATTTGAGGGTTTTTTTTGAAATTTTTGATTTTTTTGGCTAATATAGCAAAAATTATAACAACCCAGTGGGGATTAAATACTACCAAAGGAAAGCACCATGTGTGTGAAAAAATAAATAAAATTGCGTACAGTGTTGCATGTCTGAGCAATTGCCAGTTAATATAGCACAGTTCTGAATAGCAATAATGCTCTGGTCATAAAGGGGGTAAAACCTTCCAGTATTCAAGTGGTTAATAAGAGTTAGGGGTTGTTAAATACCAAGGGCTCGTAATCTGTATTTCATAGCCTCTATCCTGCAGGCCAGACAAATTTCTATCATCCTAATATGCAGCCAGTCCATGGAGGTGAAACTGATTAGTTGCAGGTTAGGAAGTGGTAACACGTCACAAATACTTCAGGTTTGCATAGCATAATATCACAGTAATAGATAAATAAAGAAATTGGACCAAAAGCACTAACAGGAAGCTGCCAACACTAAAGTGTAAGCAATTAAAAATAGTAATAAAAAGTGTTGCACTACCTCAAACACATAACAAAAAAAATAATAATTAAAATTATTAAAAATAAATCGCAGTACAGACATGTTCAAAAAACATAAACATACATGAACTTTTGTCCAGGTAATGAACCTCAAGATTGCAGTGCTGCCAGTTCTAGATGCAAAACAATGTATTAGTAAAATAATGATATTGTACCGTACTGGGTTGTGTGCCATGTACCAGTGCTGTAAATATCAAAAGGATCTTAACAAATTCGTATTCACAAACAAAGAAAAAATAACAAAATATCTAAACCAAATGGGGTTGGTCCTACTGGATAGTGAGACCAGTTACAGTGCTTCAAAATCTTAATCAGAATTACCAACTAGTGCTAATATAAATGTGCAAACAACAAAGTGACATTCAGCAAGTGCCAGTACATAGATAACATTTAATAAAAACGAAATAATAAATAGTGTAGCTAATTTCACCACCACCATGCAAGCTAGCAGCTCACTCGAAGTACAGACCTTTATTTTCCATACGGGTCAAACAGCACTTGATATAAACGGTATCCTCACTTTTCCTCCACAAGGTATTGCTTTAGACAGAAATTCCTCCTCCCCAGTGGATGCAACAGTAGGGTCTCATGCACACTGGACGTTATAATAACGTTATAAAAACGCCAGTAGCTTTGCAGTGAGTTTTTCAAAGTTTTTGCAATAGTGCTTTATTAGCGTTTTTTAGCATTTAAAAAAATTTTTTTCAATGGATCAAAAATGTTAAACGCTGGTGAGCTGCGTTTTTGAGCGTTTAACTACGTTTGGATTTTTTTTACATTTTTTGACATTAGAGCATTTTTACAGCTGAAAACTGCCTCTCTGAACCCACTAGTTGTGGAGTTTTTTTTACAGCCAAAAAACGCCCCAGCCAAAAACAGTTGATAACAGCCTATGTATGCATGGACACATAGGATAATATGCTGAAGAGTTTATTAACTGTAGAAAAAAAATGTCTGAAGCCCAAAAAAGCAGCTGTAAAAATGTCCAAAAACATCTAGTGTGCATGAGGCCTAAAGATCATCATAGTGAAATACTTTTTAAAACACCATGTATTTAACCGCTTGCCGACCAGCCGCCGTCATTATACTGAGGTAGGTCAGTTTGTTCCCGCGGACCTTCGTAGCGGGGGTGTCAATGCTCGTGACCGGCGGTCTGTGAGGAGAAGAGATGCAGATCGTGAGTTCCTACAAAAAAAAAGTAGGATTTTTAAAACAGCTTACCTGTAAAATCCTTTTCTTGGAGTACATCACGGGACACAGAGCAGCATAGTCATTACTATGTGGGTTATATAGAATTACCTTCAGGTGCTGGCACTGGCAACTTCCAAAACAGGAAGTACCCTCCCCTATATAAGCCCCTCCCATCCGGGAGTACCTCAGTTTTGTAGCAAAGCAATACGTGTCCCCAACAGAGGGGTGGGAGCTCTGTGTCCCGTGATGTACTCCAAGAAAAGGATTTTACAGGTAAGCTGTTTTAAAAATCCTACTTTCTTGTTCATACATCACGGGACACAGAGCAGCATAGTCATTACTATGTGGGACGTCCCAAAGCAATGCCACATGAGGGGGGGGATACACCATACATAAGCTGGGCGCCATCAGGCATGAGGATCTTTTGCGGCCCGCAACACACTGCGCCCAAAGGCGACATCCTCCTGACTTCTCACGTCCACCTGGTAGAACCTAGTAAACGTGTGTACTGAAGACCATGTTGCGGCCTTACAAATTTGCGCCAGGGAGGCCTGGTGATGCACTGCCCATGAAGTTCCAACTGCTCTTGTGGAGTGCGCCCTAACTTTGAACGGAGGCGGTCTACTTTTCAAGCCATAGGCTTGTATTATGACCTGTCGAATCCACTTGGCTAAAGTAGATTTTGATGCTGCCTGACCCTTTCTGGGGCCTTCCGGCAGAACAAACAGAGAATCCGTTCTACGAATCTGAGCAGTGGCTTTTAGATAAGCTTTAACTGCTCTTACTACATCCAAAGAATGCAATAACTTTTCCTCTACCGAGCTTGGTTTGGGGAAAAAAGAAGGAAGAACCACATCCTGGTTCAAGTGAAACCTCGATACCACCTTAGGAAGAAAGGCTGGGTGAGGACGTAATACTACTCTGTCCTTATGGATAACCAGATATGGCTCTTTACAGGACATGGCGGCTAATTCCGACACTCTTCTAGCCGAGCATATGGCTACTAAAAATATCAATTTCCTGGTGAGTAGAACCAAGGAAATGTGCCGCAAAGGTTCAAATGGCTGCTTCTGCAGAACCGACAGAACCAAATTTAGATCCCATGGGCATATGGGAGCCTTAATCGGTGGAATAACACGAGTCACACCTTGCATAAAGGATTTGACAAGTGAATGCATAGCCAGGGGCCTTTGAAATAGTATTGACAAGGCCGAAACCTGGCCCTTGATAGTACTTAAGGCAAACTTCCTGTCTACAGCCCACTGCAGGAAGTCCAGAATTCTGCCTATAACGTACTTACGTGGATGCCATTTTCTGGCCTCACACCAAGTGATGTACGCCTTCCAAACTCTATAGTAGATCTGCCTGGATACAGGCTTCCTGGCATTGATTATAGTTGATACCACAGAGTTAGAGAGACCTCTCTTCTTTAGGATGTGGGACTCAATAGCCAGGCCGTTAAACTTAGAGTTAGTAAGGAAGGGTGGTATATCGGTCCTTGCGAAAGCAGGTCCGGACGACGTGGAAGGGTCCAAGGACTCCCCACAGACATTTTGATGATCTCCGCGTACCAGGCCCTTCGGGGCCACGCTGGAGCCACCAGGATCACCGGCTTCTTCTCCAACCTGACTCTGCGAAGGAGTCGAGGCAACAATTGTAGTGGAGGGAATGCATATATCAGTCTGAACTGATCCCAAGGGAACACCAGAGCATCCGAGCCGCAAGCGAGGGGATCCCTTGTCCGGGAGACAAATCTGTCCACCTTTGCGTTGAATCTGGATGCTAGCAGATCTACATCCGGTGTTATCCACCACTGACATATTGCTCGGAAGACCTCGGGATGAAGGGACCATTCCCCTGGGCATAACTGTTGGCGACTCAGAAAGTCCGCCTTCCAATTCTCCACCCCTGGAATGAAGACAGCTGATATACATGGGACATGCTTTCCTGCCCATTCCAGGATGTGACTTACTTCCCTCTGGGCTGCACGACTCCTGGTGCCTCCCTGATGATTGATATATGCCACTGCTGTGGCATTGTCTGATTGAATTCTGACAGGGGACCCTTGGAATCTGGATGTCCAGGCTACTAGGGCGTACCGGGCTGCTCGTATCTCTAAGAGATTGATGGGCAGGGTTTTTACTACATTTGACCATCTGCCCTGGAGAGACCATTGCTCCAGTACTGCCCCCCAGCCTGTAAGGCTGGCATCTGTAGTGACCACCTTCCAAGATATCGGGCTGAAGGGTTTTCCCTTCTGGAGATTCTGGGGGATCAACCACCAGCAGAGACTCTTCCGAACGGAAGGGGACAAAGCCATCGGGAAGTCTAGAGCCTGAACTTTTCCATTCCAGGCTGACAATATGGCCCTTTGTAAATTCCTTGAGTGGAATTGGGCGTATGGCACAGCTTCGAATGATGCTACCATCTTTCCTAGCAGCCTCATGCACAGGCGTATGGACGGCTGTCTTTTTGCACAAAGCAGACGGACCAAGCCCCTCAGAGAGGATACCTTGTCTAGAGGTAAGAAAATCTTCCTCTGGTCTGAATCCAGCCATAGCCCTAGATATACCAGGTTTTTCACTGGCTGTAGGGCTGACTTGTCCAGGTTGATGACCCAACCGTGAGATTCTAGATACTTGATTGTATCGACAATTACCACTTCTAGCTTGGCAACTGAGTGGTCCATCAACAACAGGTCGTCTAGGTATGCCATTATCGTTACACCCCGTGTTCTTAGATCGGCCAACAGTGGGGCCAGAATTTTTGTGAACACTCGTGGTGCTGTGGCCAGACCGAATGGTAAGGCTCTGAACTGAAAATGGCGCCCTTCTACTGCAAAGCGTAGGAATTTTTGATGACCTGGAAAGATGGGAACATGCAAGTAAGCATCTTTGATGTCGATCGAGGCTAACCATTCCTCCCCTTGTAGGGCAGCGGTGACCGATCGGATCGACTCCATCCGGAAAGACCGGACGTTTAGAAATTTGTTTAGACTCTTTAGGTCCAATATGGGTCTTATGTCCCCGTTTGGCTTCGGGACTGTGAAAAGGTTTGAGTAGAAACCCAACCCCCACTCTTCCATAGGAACCTCCATAATTACTCCTTGGAGCAATAGTTGTTCTAACGCCAATAGGAGAGACCGTCTTTTCAGAGGGTCTCTTGGCATGCCTGACCACATAAAATGGGACGGAGGAGACTCTTTTAACTCCAACTTGTATCCCAGAGTTACTGCGGAGAGCACCCATCTGTCTTTGATCGTCTCCCGCCAGGTCTCTGCGAACAACTGAAGTCTTCCCCCCACCCGTTTGAGTGGGGGCAGCCCTTCATAGGCTTGACTTGGAGGCTGGTTTAGTACCTCTTCGGATCCAGGGCTTTTTATTACCCTGTGGCTGTCCCTGATTTTTACCTCCTGAGTTTGACCGAGGAGGCCGTCGGAACTGCTTAGTAGCAGACGTCGCAGGGATAGGAGAGGTAGTCCTCTTAAAAGATGGACCCCTAGACCTCTTCTTACTCGGTAAGAGAGTACTTTTACCACTGGAAATCTTCTGGATATACTTATCCAGGTCTTCGCCAAAAAGGCGTTCCCCATGAAATGGGAAGCTAACTAAGAGCTTCTTACAGGGAGCTTCAGCAGACCAGTTTTTGAGCCACAGAAGCCTATGCATATGTACCAAAGACAGCGTGAGGCGGGAGGCCTGATGGATAGAATCCTTGATGGCGTCAACCGCAAAGCATAATGCTCTAGGCAGATCAGCCAGAGCCTGGGCCTGTTGGTCTGGCAAATCCCTCAGGACCATTTTCATTTGATCCTTTAAAGCTTGGCAGACTCCAATAGCTGCCACTGCTGGCTGTGTAACAGCCCCTGCTGTGGAAAAAGCAGATTTTAATAAAGATTCCAATTTTTTATCCACTGGATCTTTGAACATTTGAACATTATCTACTGGACATGTCAGTGATTTGTTCACAGAAGAAATGGCTGCGTCCACCGTAGGAACATTCCATCTCTGGGTGAACTTTTCCTCCATGGGATAGATCACCGGAAACCTTTTAGGCGGAACAAATAGTTTATCAGGATGTTCCCAATCCTGGTATATAAGTCCTTCCAATAATGGATGTATTGGAAAGGAGCAATTAACCTGGGGAGCTTTTAGCGACCCCAATGAGGAGACAGCAGTAGTTGATGGTTCAACAAGAGGCATTTTAAATGCAGATCGAACCATGTCAGTTAGGGTCTGGACCCACAATCTTTCAGTCTGTGATGCTGAAAATGGTTCATCTACTGTCGATTCCTCAAAAACAGAGCTAACCTCCTCCTGATCCCCTTCAGGTAGGTCGGTCCCTTCCTGGGACTGTTGCTCTGCCAACAGGCACTCTAATGGAGGTGATGGAGATCTGGCGCGCTTTCTTTCCTGTAGAGAAGAAGCGATCAATGCAGCCAATCTCTGCTCCAATCCCTCCAGAGTTGAGGAAAAAACCTCCTCTGTTATATATGCAGGAGCAGGTGGACTGAGGACAGCCGCAGTACCTGGCACTCCCGGGGGTTCCTTATGGGTATTAACCTCTGATTTCTCAGGGGAGGAGGGTGCAGATGACTGCTCCAGATCCTCAGAGCCCGATGGAGACCCCCTACACTTCCTGAGAGGTATATCTCGGAGTTTTTTAGGCGGCATATTCCTTAGTTCAAAGCTGAGGTATTCCAGCCGCAATACACCCCTTACTGAAATAGTCTAATGCAATTTGCTGCTATGTACATCAGTGGGTGTCTACTAATGCGTCTTTCTGGGGATGCCTGTATCAACCGCCCGCTGTAAGCCCCTATACCATGCTACCAGCTCCTTTTCATGCTCTGTGTCCATAGCAAGCAGCGTGGACTGAGTCCTTTTATCTTGCTGGGACGCCCGCACATGCGCAGAAGCGCTGGGCGCACAGAGCGTGTCATCCGCCAGGCTCCGCCCCCTTTTTTGAAGCTAAACCTTATAAAAAGAAAGCATGTGTGTGCGCGCACGCGCGTGCACGTGTGCGCTCTTGGCGCCATGTAGGGAGAGGAGCCAGGGTCCCTGTTTCACCAGGACTCGGGGATGGAAGGAAACTACTTGGCAGCATGACAGAGGAATGCAGCTTCCCTGATAGAGAGCTCACTCATCTGCCTGGACTTTCACCATGGAAGGAATAGTCCCAAGAAAAAAGACGTTCCACAGCGGCCTCTAGTGGACAAACACAGGTACCGCACTTTTGTCTTTTTTTTTTTTTTTTTAAAACCTCCTTTATGAAAAACATTTCCAGGTTTACAGTTTTTTTTTAAAACTTCCCTTATGAAAAAACATTTCTAGGATTTCTTAGGCATATACAGCTATTAGCGGGAATACCCTTTAGGTAACAGGCAGAAAGACATATTAGGCTTGGGGGTCCCCTCAATAGAACCAAGTTCCTGAGGGGCCCCCACTTACCTTTTCCCCGCCGCAGGACTTTGTTTGGTCCACAGAAGCCCAAACTTCACCTCTCACGGCAGGCATTGTACTAGACCTTCAGGGACCGGGTTCCCAAGGATTCCACTCCCCTGGACCTGTATAGCACCCTGCACAGATAGCCTCTTGGTTTTGGGTATGACCAGAGCTCTGGATCCCAGGGTCCAGCCCTCCTAAGAGAGGCATTACAGGCAAAACCCTGCTCTTCTCTGCAAGGCCCGGGTACCGACCGTTTAGCTATGAAGCTTTTTTTGGTCGGATCCGGAATAGCTTGCTAAGGCCCAGAGAACCTGTACACAAGCCCAGATGAATACATGTTAACCTTGGCCAACACCTTAGACACTGGCAAAAAACTGAGGTACTCCCGGATGGGAGGGGCTTATATAGGGGAGGGTACTTCCTGTTTTGGAAGTTGCCAGTGCCAGCACCTGAAGGTAATTCTATATAACCCACATAGTAATGACTATGCTGCTCTGTGTCCCGTGATGTATGAACAAGAAATAATAATAATAAAAATGCCATAAATCTATCCCCTATTTTGTAGACGCTAGAACTTTTGCGCAAACCACTCAATATACGCTTTTTGCAATCTTTATTACCAAAAATATGTAGAAGAATACTTATAGGCCTAAACTGAGGAAAACATTAGCATTTTTAAAAAAAATTGGTCTATTTATTACAGCAAAAAGTACAAAATATTGTGTTTTTTTTTTTAAATTGTCGCTATTTTTTTGGTTATAGCGCAAAAAATAAAAACCGCAGAGGTGATCAAATACCACCAAAAGAAAGCTCTATTTATGGGGAAAAAAGTTTGTTTGGGTACTACATCGCACGACCGCGCATTTGTCAGTTAAATCGACACAGTGCTGTATCGCAAAAAATGGCCTGGTCATTGAGCAGCCAATTCTTCCGGGGCTGAAGTGGTTAAAAAGTAGCAACACACATAACAGAACATGCCAATGAGCATAACAAACTTCTACAAGGATTTGCAGGACGTCCGGTCCCAGCTGCAACTAGAAGTGATATCACCTGGCTTCTACCAACGCATTGTGTCACCAATCACATGACTTCCTCAGGGTTGGTTCCCTGAGGATTTATTTATTAATGTTTGTTGGGTGATTGCTGTAGGGCCACACTTGTTTTTGCTATTTTACATAATATCACAGTACAGCACAGTGTTTTAGTAAGAAAAATAATTGTTGCTGGCAAAGATATGACTAGAGACTAGAACTAAGAACTAAAATGAAAAAGTTGCAGATAAAACCTAAATATGAATGATTTGTGGCTCTTTGTGACCTCAATATCCTGCTCTGGTTGTATTTTTTTAAGCATCAAAAGCAACATAGAGGTGCACCACTACGTTGTCTACTATGTGGTAACTGTGACATTTCTATGCAACATGGAGATGTGCTACGCTCTACTATCTATGCTACTATGCTCACTGAGGTATTTCTAAGTATTTAACTAAATCATAAATATTTTTATTTGAAGTATTTAACCACTTCAGCCCGGACCATTTGGCTGCCCAAAGACCAGAGGACTTTTTACAATTTGGCACTGTGCTGCTTTAACTGGTAATTGCGCGGTCATGCAATGTTGTACCTAAACGAAATTTGCATTTTTTTCCCCCACAAATAGAGATTTCTTTTGATGGTATTTGATTGCCTCTGCGATTTTTTGATTTTGTGCGATATAAATGGAAAATGACTGAAAATCCAATAAACTCAATTTTAGTTATACATTTAGGCCAAAATGTATTCAGCCACATGTCAATAAGCGTATAAATGTCAATAAGCATATATTTATTGGTTTGCGCAAAAGTTATAGCGTCTACAAACAAGGGTACATTTTCTGGAATTATAACAGCTTTTAGTTTATGACTGCCTATCTAATTTCTTGAGGTGCTAAAATGGCAGGGCAGTTCAAAACCCCCCAAATGACCCCATTTTGGAAAGTAGACACCCCAAGGAAATTGCTGAGAGGCATGTTGAATCCATTGAATATTTTTTTTTTGTCCCAAGTGATTGAATAATGACAAAAAAAAAATTATAAAAAAAAAAGTTTGTCATTTTCCGGCAACTTGTGGCAAAATACAAAATATTTAATGGACTCAACATGCCTCTCAGCGAATAGCTTGAAGTGTCTTCTTTCCAAAATGGGGTCATTTGGGGGGGTTTTGTGCTATCTTGACATTTCATGGCCTCCGTAACTGTTATAGGTAGTGAGGAAGTGAAATCACCATTTTACGCCCTTAGAAAGCCTTAAAGGGGTTGTAAAGGTTTGTTTTTCTATTTTTTAAATAGGTTCCTTTAAGCTAGTGCATTGTTGGTTCACTTACTTTTTCCTTTGATTTACCTTCTAAATGTTTTTTTTCTTTGTCTGAATTTCTCACTTCCTGTTTCTCCTCACTAAACTTCACACCATCATCCGAGTGGTGTGGAGTCAGCCAGAACAGCTTACTGAACAGCTTACTGAGGAGGAACAGGAAGTGAGAAATTCAGACAAAGAAAACAAAGAAAAAAAATATTTAGAAGGGAAATCTAAGGAAAGGGTAAGTGAACCAACAATGAACTAGCTTAAAGGAACCTATTTAGAAAATAAAAAACGAACCTTTACAACCCCTTTAAGGCGGTGATTGGATTTTGGGGTTCTGTACGCGGCTAGGCTCCCAAAAAGTCTCACACATGTGGTATCTCCGTACTCAGGAGAAGCAGCAGAATGTATTTTGGGGTGTAATTCCACATATGCCCATGGCATGTTTGAGCAATATATCATTTAGTGACAACTTTTTTTTTTCCAGCAACTTGTCAAAATATAAAATATTCCATGGACTCAACATGCCTCTCAGCAAATAGCTTGGGGTGTCTAATTTCCAAAATGGGTTAATTTGGGGGGTTTTGAACCGTCCTGGCATTTTATGCACAACATTTAGAAGCTTATGTCACACATCACCCACTCTTCTAACCACTTGAAGACAAAGCCCTCTCTGACACTTTTTGTTTACATGAAAAAAAAAATTTTTTGCAAGAAAATTACTTTGAACCCCCAAACATTATATTTTTTTTTTAAAGAAAAGGCCCTACAGATTAAAATGGTGGGTGTTGCATTTTTTTCTCACAGTATTTGCGCAGGGATTTTTCAAATGAATTTTTTGGGGAATTTTTTAATTTTTTTTATTTTAATGCACTAAAACACACTATATTGCCCAAATGTTTGATGAAATAAAAAAGATGATCTTAGGCTAAGTACATGGATACCAAACACGACATGCTTTAAAATTGCGCACAAACGTGCAGCGGCGGCAAACTACATACATTTTTAAAAGCCTTTAAAAGCCTTTACAGGTTACCACTTTAGATTTACAGAGGAGGTCTACTGCTGAAATTACTGCCCTCGATCTGACCTTTGCGGTGATACCTCACATGCATGGTGCAATTGATGTTTACATATGACGCCAGACCGATGCTTGCGTTCGCCTTTGCGCAAGAGCAGGGGGGGACAGGGGTGTTTTTTTTTATTATTATTATTATTTATTTTACCTTTTTATTTTATTTTTAAACTGTTCCTTTAATTTTTTTTATAATTTTTATTGTTATCTCAGCGAATGTTAATATCCCCTATGAAAGCAATAGGTAGTGACAGGTACTCTTTTTTGAAAAAAATGGGGTCTATTAGACCCTAGATCTCTCCTCTGCCCCCAAAGCATCTGACCACACCAAGATCGGTGTGATAAAATGCTTTCCCAATTTCCCAATGGTGCTGTTTATGTCCGGCAAAATCTAAGTCATGAAATGCTCGTAGCTTCCGGTTTCTTAGACCATAGAGATGATTGGAGCCATTCTGGTCTCCGATCAGCTCTATGGTCAGCTTGCAGAACCACCGGCTGCATTCTCAGGTTCCCTGATGGGACGAAAGAGCCAGAGAAAGCCATGGAAGACAGTGGGAGGAGGGGACATTCCCTCTCACTGCTTGTAAAAGCAGTCTAGAGGCTAATTAGCTGCTAGGATTGCTTTTAAATGAAAGCCAACCGCAGGCTAAAAATAATAATACCAAGATGATACCTAAACCCGCAGGCATCATTCTGGTATAACCACTCAAAGTCCAGCAACATACCAGTACGTTGCTGGTCCTTGTTGGGCTTATATTGTAATCTTTTTTTTCATGCAGCCTGTGGGCTGAACGAAAAAAAGAGATTGATTGGTGGGTATGCCCACCATTAGAATACCTCCCTTCATCCACCCACTTCTAATGATGGGCATACATGCACCATTTTGTTTTTAACTGTGGTGTTGAAATAAAATAAATAAAACAAAGTAACATTACATTATAACCGTAAGAAATACCATACCTGCAAAGAAAATAAAAAAAAATAGTAAAAAATAAAGCATTTTTTAACGCAATCTATTCCTAAAATATATATATGCCCAAGCATGGGGGCAATCCGCCCCAAAAGTTAGGAGCAAATTGCTCCTCCAGCCTTGCTTGCCCCCATGCTTCGGCATATATGCTATTTTCTTTAACCACTTCCATACAGGGCACTTATACACCTTCCTGCCCAGACCAATTTTCAGCTTTCTGCGCTGTTGCACTTTAAATTCAATTATTTTGGTGGTATTTGATCACCTCTGCGATTTTTATTTTCTGCTAAAAAAATAAAAAAAAGACTGAAAATTTTGAAAAAAATATTTTTTTTTTGTTTTAGTTACAAAACTTTGTAAATAAGTACGTTTTCTCCTTCACTGATGGGCACTGATGGGGCTGCACTGACGGGCACTGATAAGGTGGCACTGATGGGTACCGATGAGGTGGCACTGATGGGCACCGATAGGTGGCACGGATGGGCACTGATAGGCGGCACGGATGGGCACTGGTAGGCGGCATGGATGGGCACTGATAGGCGGCACGGATGGGCACAGATAGGCAGCATGGATGGGCACAGATAGGCGGCACGGATGGGCACAGATAGGCGGCATGGATGGGCACGGATAGGCGACACGGATGGGCACTGATAGGTGGCATAGATGAGCACTGATAGGTGGCACGGATGGGCATGGATGGGCACTGATAGGTGGCATGGATGGGCACTGATAGGTGGCACTGTACAGTAATGTGTTTTACTAATGGATGCCAATCAGTGCCAAACAATAATGCCTGCCAATCAATGGTGCCCATTGTGGGCACTGATTGGCATCCATTGTGGGCACTGATTGGCATCCATTAGGCATTTCTAATTGGCATCCCTGGTGGTCTAGGGTGACATACCTTATGGTGGGCATCCCTGGTGGTCTGGTGGCATCCCTGGTTGTCCAGTGTGGGCATCCTCGGGGGGGCTGCGCTGATAATCGATCAGCACAAACCCCCCCTGTCAGAAGAGCAGCCGATCGGCTCTCCTCTACTCGCGTCTGACAGACGTGAGTGAGGAGAAGCCGATCACCGGCTTTTCCTGTTTACATTGTGATCAGCCGTGATTGGACTCCGACGGAGACTCTTTACCTAGATCGGTGTTGCGGGGTGTCAGACTGACATCCCGCAACAACGATCGCCGCGATGCGTGCAGCGGCTCAATATCCTGAAGACGTCATATGACGTCCAGTCAGGATATTGAAACCACTTTGCCGCCATAATTTTGCTATAGGGCGGGCGGCAAGTGGTTAACTGTGGTGGTGAAATCACCTCCTACAGCGCTGGGGTCACGGCTTTATGTATCATGGGAGCAAACGCTGTTGCTGTCAAGATAAATAAATCCGCGCTGCAGCTGAATGGCATACCTGAAAACAAAAAAATGGTTAACAATAAAACATAGTAAACAGTAAAGTATAAAAAAATTACTGTACATACCTGAAAAGCAAACGTGATAAAACATAATAACAATAAAACATTGTTAAGCATAGAATACAGTAAAAAAGAGCAGAACAATAGAGAGAGAATAGAGAGAGAGAGAGAACAATAAAATGACAACTATTTTTGTACACTTTTTTTTTTAACTGCAACGGTTCAGTTCCAGGTTCGGGTTTCTCAAAATGCGATGGCATCTTGGGAGACCCTGTGAAAGTGTGTCCTATTCTGTGCAGTGCTGTGCCCTATGCTAAAACTCCACTAATGTATGGTAGCGTTCAAAACATTCACCAATGCAAAGACCAGGATTGTCAGGACAGCGTGGACAATAATAACAGGTGTCACGCCTATATCCGCGCTTGCTACAGACACAACATCTTCTTTGGGGGGCTCATTGGGTAGGGGTACCAGGGAGGACATACGGAAAATGGCTTACTGCATTTGGATTGGGATGGTAAGCTGAAGCACCGTCTGCAAACAGAAGGCCTCTGACGATCTCTTCCTGGAATTTAAGGAAGGATTCAGTCCATCCTGAAGCTCTGTATAGCACATGAGCGTTCAGCAAAGCCAAATAAGTATACAGACACTTTTTTGTACCAGCGTCTGGCCTTACAGGCAACTAGGTACCACGCCAACAACTGGTAGTTGAGGTCCACCCCTCCCATATTTTGATTATATTCGTGGACACAGAGGGGTTTCTCCACAAACGCCATAGAAATTTGGACCGGCATGTCTACGTGAAGGGAGGACAGAATGAAAACATTCTTATTATCCCTCCACTTCACAGCAAGCAAATTATTACACTTCAAGCAGGCTATCTCCCCCAGACTAAGACAGGAATCTACAAGCCGCTGAGGTAAGCCCCGGCGATTAGAACGCACGGTGCCACATGCGCCAATCTGATGATCAAACAAGTGACTAAAAAGTGGCATGCTCGTGTAATAATTGTCCACATACAAGCGGTACCCCTTTACATATAAGGGTGAAACCAAGTTCCACACAGTCTTGCCAGCGCTCCGTATGTAGTCTGGGCAGTTCTCCGGCTCTGTGTGACTATCTCTTCCCTCGTAAACCATAAAATTATATGTATAGCCTGTTGCCCTGTCACAGAGCTTATACATCTTGACCCCATATCTGCCATGCTTGCTGGGAAGATACTGTTTGAAAGACAAGCGGCCAGAAAATTTAATCAGGGACTCATCAACACAAACAACTTGATTGGGAGTAAATAAGGCTGCAAAATGTTCATTGAAGTGGTTTACGAGGAACCAAATTTTGTAGAGCCGATCGTATCCAGGTTCTCCTCGAGGACGACAGAGTTCACTGTCGTTGAAGTGCATGAACCACAAGATCTGCTTGTATCGTGCCCTGGCCATGGAGGCAGAGAACAGGGGCATATGGTAAATTGGGTCAATGGACCAATATGACCGCAACTTACTCAATTTATTTATGCCCATGAGGAGGGATAGGCCCAGAAAGGTCTTAAATTCGGAAACCGTAATTGGTTTCCATTCTCTGGCAAGGGAGGACAACTGGGGATTAGCGGCGATGAATTGACCAGCATACAAATTACTTTGGTCCACAATAGATCTATAAAGATCTTCCGTGAAAAACAGCGAATAAAAATCAAGTGACCTAAAATCATCTGTTTCCACTTGAATTCCGGGTTGGCCAGTGAATGGAGGAAGTACAGGTGCTGCAGAAGTTGTGGGCTCCCAATCAGGATTGGCAAATTCTGCAGGAAGGGTACTATGGGCACGACGGGACTGTCTTTGTCTTCTCAGTGGCAGCAGGACACTACTTCTGCTTGCCACCTCGCCAGCTTGAACTGCACTTATGGGACTCGCCACGTCACCACGTGATACTGCAGTGCTAAATGTAGGACCAGGGTGTACTAGGCCGCTGGTTCTTGCCAGTTCACTAGAAGGATGAGTGGCACTAGTACTTCTCTGCTCCATATGAGAGCCCTGCGGTTCTTGCACCTCAACAACAGCAGAAGAAGACTGGGGTCGGGTACGCCTGACCTTGACAGGGACCACAACTCCGTTGTCAGAGCTATCTGTCAGGGAGCCACTGCCGTATACAGGATCGTGTTCTGAGCCTGAATCTGACAGATACGTGACTTCCTCTTCACTATCTGTCATGCTCAGAAATGTGTAGGCCTCTTCACTACTGTACTTTCGATTTGCCATTTTGGGCTCTAAATTTACTGGTACACTAGTGAGACTCACAGGGAAAAAAAAGCTCCTAGACTGTCAGCAACTGTATCAAACGCTACAAAAAAAAACTGTTTGAGATCGCAGGGATCAGGCCTGACTCTGCGAACGCTGCAGTTATGTGTTTAGTGTTATGTAAGTGACAGTGATCGATTTCTGGAAATATGCTCAAACTTCAATCAAATAAAAAAGCAGGATGTTTTACTGTATACAGATAGCTTTTAATTTTCTTAAAAAATTCAGTGCATACATAGATCTTCAAAGAAATTATTTTAAATAATTTCCCAGCCTGCCCTCATTATGTATAACACACTAGTCAGGTACTTCTAACAAGCTCCCTAAAGAGCAGCAGTAGACTATTTAAAGACTCAGGGCGAGTGGGGTCAGACGACAAACAAAAATGAGGCTACGATACTGTGATCAGCTAACCTTCAAGGTGGAAGAGAGGAAAAATATGGAATTAGTTAAGCCACCAATGTTCATAAAAGGTGAAATGGGGTGATGTGTTTTGCATTCATGTGGACTGGCTCCCATTATTAATTCTCTTAGTAATATACAAAAAGGAACACTATTGCAAAGGACATCTTTTTTATATAAAGTGGTGACTGTTTAAGCATGTCTAAAGTTAAACAAAAAACTTAGTATGTGCATATGTCTTGGTCCATATTTTTGTTTTTGTATATACTGCTAGTAGATAGTAGTTTGAACAGCGGTAGCTGGATATGGTAAGTTTAATGTGCTTCTGATTACTTTTCCTAAATTGTTTACTTTTTTTACTTTGCTTTTGTGGCTTTTGCTGTTGGCTATTGCTTACTAGGCACTTGAGTAATTGTATATGTAACATTGCTGACTAAGGAAAGCCTTACATTATGCCATTTTCTTTCCTTCAACCATGGCTATGTCATACCATCAGGTTGACATGTGATTGGCCCCAAATTTATTCTGCAGCTGGCCATATCCCCACACATACAGCCAATGTCATTAACCAATTCAGCCCCGGAAGAATTGGCTGCCCAATGACCGGGCCATTTTTTTCCGATTCGGCACTGCATCACTTTAACTGACAATTGCGCGGCTGTGCGACGCTGTACCCAAACAAAATTGATGTCCTTTTTTCCCAGAAATAGAGCTTTCTTTTGGTGGTATTTGATCAACTCTGTGGTTTTCATTTTTTGCACTATAAACAAAAGAAGAGTGACAATTTTGAAAAAAAACACAATATTTTGTACTTTTTGCTATAATAAATATCCCAAATTTGTTTTAAAAACTATTTTTTTACTCAATTTAGGCCGATATATATTCTTCTACATATTTTTGGTAAAAAAAATCGGAATAAGCATATATTGATTGGTTTGCGCAAACGTAATAGAGTCTACAAAATAGGGGGTAGTTTTATGGCATTTTTATTATTATTTTTTTTTTACGAGTAATGGCAGCGATATGCAATTTTTATCGGAACTTCGACATTATGGCGGACACATCGGTCACTTTTGACACATTTTTGGGACCCTTGGCATCTATACAGCGATCAGTGCTATAAAAATACACTCATTGCTGTAAAAATGTCACCAGCAGGGAAGGGGTTAACACTAGGGGGCGATCAAGGGGTTAAATGTGTTCCCTAATGTGTGTTCTAACTGTAAGGGGGATGGGACTGACTTGGGGAGGAGACTGATCGGTGTTCATACATAGTATGAGCACACAATCAGTCTCCTCACCCCTGAGAGAACCAGGATGTGTGTGTTTACACACACACATCTCTGTTCTCGCTCTGTAATGAGCAATCGCGGATGCCCAGCAGTCATCGTGACCGCTGGGCACTCGCATCAAGTCCGGGGACACGCTTCGGCATGCGCGCCTCCGGTGGCGCACGCGCCCTGCCGGTGGTGCCTTAAAGAGGTGCCTTAAAAAGCTGACGTACAGCTATGTATAACTGCAGCAGGTGGTCCGGAAGCAGTTAAGAACTATCTTCAGTGTAAAGAAGAACAAGGAGTCCTGGAAGTTATGGTCTGACACCCATAGAGCCCTGATCTCAACATCTTCAAGTCTGTCTGGGATTATATGAAGAGGCAGAAGGATTTGAGGCACTCTACATCCACAGAAGATCTGTGGTTAGTTCTCCAAGAGATGTTTGGAACAACTTGCCTGCCACTGTGTGTAATTAGAAGAATTGATGCTGGTTTAAAGCCAAAGGGTAGTCATGCCAAATGTAGATTTGATTTAGATTTTTCTTCTGTTCACTCCATTTGAATTTCGTAAATTGATAAAAAAATAAACAGTTAAAATACCGTTTTTTTAAAACATTCTTACTTTATAGCATTTATTTACATCTGCTTAAAACTTTTACAAGCTACTTCAGATATTTAATTAAACCTAATTTAGAATACTGTGTCCAGTGCTAGAGACCTCACCTACAGATATTGATAAAATAGAATGAGTCCAGAGAAGGGCAACAAAAATGGTGAAAGGTCTGAGGGATAAAACATATCAGGAGAGACTTCAGGAACTTAAGTGTACTGTCTGGAGGAAAGAAGGGAAAGGGGAAACTTGACTGAAGCCTTTAAATACACCAAGGGGGAGAAAAAAGTTCATGAGGGCAGTATTTTGAATATTAATTTAAGATCAAGAACACAGGGACATGACCTTAAACTAGCAGAAGGAAAGTTCTTAGACTTTTGTTTTTACCAAAGAGTAGTTGATGCTTGGAAACCTAATTTTTCTACCTTCTATGTTTTGAGATAAATTAGACAATGTTCACTGCATCTTAACCGCTTGAAGCCAGCACCTCTGGCCCTTTAAGTGGTTTTGAATGCTTGGAGCCAGGGGGTTTATGATCATGTGACCATCGTGTTTGGTTGTCACAGCTGTCACATAAACGGAAAGCACCTGATCGCAAGTAGCAATTGGGAGCTTTCCGTTAGCAGCTGGTAACCATACCAGGAACATGCAGGGTGCACACGCTCTTGGTGCAGCTGTATTTACACTAATGAATGCAAATATGTGGCCGCTCTGCACCAAGGCCCACCCGCCAAGAGGTGAGGGGGTTAAGCTTTGCTAAGTGGGTGGCCCTATTGGCCCCTCCTGCCCAACATCCTTTGATTTAAAAATCAAAGATGCTGGGTGGAAAAGTGGCAGCCGAACAGCAGCTGCATTCAAACAGATAAGGACATGTGGTGCAGGGATAGCAATACCCAGGTGCATATGTCAATCCAAAAAGGAAAAAAAGTCTATAAAAGTCCTTAAAAGTCTATAATCCTTTTGAAACCCACACTTCAGCCAGCTTGTTCTTACAGAGTAGAAGCAAAACTACATGCAGGGCAAACAATAAGAATAAAGTGAAGGTTTTGGAGTGGCCATCTCAGTCTCCTGACCTCAATATTATTGCGCCACTCTGGGGAGATCTCAAACGTGCAGTTCATGCAAGACAGCTCAAGAGTTTGCAGGAACTGGAGGCCAAGAGGAATGGGCAGCTTTACCATCTGAGAAGATAAAGAACCTCATCCACAAATACCACAAAAGACTTCAAGTTGTCATTGATGTTAAAGGAGGCAATACACGGTATTATGTAAACCTTTTATCAGGGTCATTTGGGTAGTTCCTGTTGTGATTATGATTTAAAAAGAGTAAACACAGTTGACTGATAATAAATGGCTTCAGCCAAACACTAACCATGAGTGAAAGAAAAGTTTTTGTGTTATCATTCTTATTCTCTGGAAAATGGCCAAGGAATCATAAATGCTGTTAGGGTATGTAAACTTATGAGCACAACTGTATATATATATATATATATATATAAATATATATATATATAAAAGGACCTATATTAAAATAAAAGATGATAGTCTTGATTTTGTATATACTATGATAGCTGTGCAAAAATGTATCAAAACAATATTTCAAATAAAAATACATTGAAATCATCAGCAACACACAGAAGCAGAACTTGAAGTTATCCTTTTATTTGTCTATGCAGAGCAAAATAATACAATCACCTAAATCCCCCTCCCTACCTACATTCTCATTGCTCCTGCTCTGTTCAGCCATGACATATGTAGTATGTCCTCAGCAATTGAAGGGTTGAAAGAGATTGACAGGAAAATTTGGGTAGAACCAACTTCTTCCCATCTGCGGTTATTTACTACTGATTACTACTGATAAGGGTGAGGGTGTGCTTCTACATGGAGATTAACATACTAATGTCAAATATCTATCTTTCAAATTTTCCACATCCCTTTTAATGAGTCTTTTACCTTACCCAATAAAAACGGAATCTTGCCAAAAAAAAACAGGAAAAGAGAGGCCAAACATTTTAAATTGCAATTAATATCTTAAACGGAAACCTGTCATAAAAAGTACAATAGATTGTCCTTGCTGATCTACTTGAAAAAATACTAGATGCTTGGCATTTATCCTGACCCCATATGTCAGTGTTTTCTGAGCCACTACCCCTGGAACAGAAATGCAACATTCTATATTTTTTCCAACTTTTAATAGTGCATGCTTGTTACAGGTTTTTACTCAAAGGAGTTGATTTACCTAAACTGGAGAGTGCAAATTCTGGTGCTGCTCTGCATAGAAACCAGTCAGCTTCCAGTTTTTTTTTGATTAAGCTTAATTGACCAAACTGAAGTTAGAAGCTGATTGGCTACCAAAATGATGGCTATGAAAGATAAGCTTGTGGTAGTACTTCGGTCATCTGAGTTCTACTATTCTGTTGGAGGTAGTGTACAAAAAAGGCTTATGGACTAACAGTATATACAAGCATACCATTCAAAAGTAGCAATTTTGCTATTGTTTTAGTCTGCTTGTTAAACCAAACTATTAGAATTACTATACCAAACAACAGAAAGAAAGTCAAGGCTAGAGATGAATAATGGGAGGTCGCTAAGTTACATCCATACACTTCTCTTGTTGGCATTAACTTTTTTTTAAGTGAAGCAGGGAACATTATTTTGTGCCTTCAGAATGATTTAGCGTAATAAAACATATTGTCTTCTGTGACAGATTGCCCTATTTTCATCATAACTGTTCCTAAAAGGTCACATTTAATAGATCTTTCTCTTCTGTTGCAGTTCACAATGTGTTTGTCGCTTCCAGTAATACTGCTTTTGAAGCTGTTGTATTTCAGTCTTATTCTGTTCTACAAGACTGCACAAATAAATAAGAGAGAGACAGTTCTTTGTCAGGCATTTTCTACTATGTTCTGTAGGAGAGACATGTAATTTAAATCATTTACTCGTCTAGTATAAAGCTTTTGAAGTGCTAAAAGTCACCATGGAGTTAAGTAACCTTATACACACTTTAGGCTTTGTTCTTTTACATGTAGCGGGTATACACTTTTCCCTCTATTTAAAACTGGCAGAGACACCAGCAGTGTGCAGTTCCTTGCGGTCCAGCAGGTGGCACTGTCGCCCTGGGCTGGGGTTGAACCATTGCTGTGTGCCGTGCCTCCTTTTTGTCCTCCCTCGGCAGCAGTATGGTGGGGGGGGAACCCGCCATGCTTGCTGGGAGAGGGTATAAAGGGGGCCAGCCATCTTTGTCACAGGGTCGAGTCCCAGGCACCTTCAGCCTGAGGGCGGTGGTTCGTGTCGGTCCTCTAGGCGGCCTTGGCCTAGAGGATATCCGGAGGTCGTGTTCCATCCCAGGCACCTTTAGCCTGGGGTGAGGTACTCGGATGGAGGCCTGGAGCTCAGTGCCCAACACTGAGTTCCGCGAGGGAAGGAGGTCCTAGGGAACCCAGGGATTGGGTACCCGAATCCAGAAGGCGTAATGGACCGAGGGGAGATACTCACTTGAAGACCGGGTGCAGCAGGTTGCCAGTGACGGGTGAGCCACCCATCGGAGACCGCCTGGAAGGAAATCCCCCCCGCTCGGGGACCTCAGCCCACTTTCATGGAGGAAAGTGGAGAGTTCATTGTGTCTGGGCCTACTCGCATCCACACCTCCTTGTTTGTTCTGTTCTTTAAGGGAGTCTAACTGATTATGCTGTTCATTCGAGAAGAATAAAGGAGTGTTGGACTTTAATGGTGTGGGGCTCTTTTCTGGTGGACATTGTTCAAGGTAACTTCAGGTGCACAACACTGACCCGAAGGTAGAGAAAGAACTTTGCTTACACCGCACAGACATCTGTGGTGAAGGCTTGGCGTGGTGACCCCGCTCTCTCCCCTCTGAGGTACCCCTAGACAAGAAGAAAGACGAGCTGATGCAGAGAGGGGAGTGAGGAGGCCGCTACACGTGGGGGCTCGGATCCGGTATAGTGTTCGTGTACTACGGAATTGAACGTGTTTGCCCGGAGGAGTTATGAGTAGGCAGGCCTTCATTGGCCGAAGTGCATCCCTACTTGAAGTCGTGGACATGACCCAATGAAGGGAAAGGCCCGCGCAGAAGAGAGTGAGGAAAGGGGGGAGCTCAGCCGTGTGAAGGACTACACGTGGGGGCTTCTATTTGCACTGCGCCACCAGGCACACCCCCACCACTTAGTTCGTGTGCGTGACTCAGAAGGAAAAAAGAAGAAAAGCCAGCGAACTGGAGCAAAGGGGAGGAGTTCAATACGTGTGAAGGACTACACGTGGGACGTTGGCGCAAAAACTTTGCAGTGTGCGATGGATCAGCAACAGGTCACCATGTTCGGACATACATTGTGGATTCCGGTTCACCCTTCTACCACGACACTGACTGCTGCTGCTCCGGTAACAGATACGGGGATCCGGCTAAAGTCAAGGGGATGATTCGCCCTGTATTCATGCATGGACGTTGAGGCCCTGGGTGTGATTTGTCCCGACTGTTCGGGACTGGTGTGCCAACTGAAGCCGTTCGGGCGATGCGAGGCCTGTGGGGAGTTTCTTTTTGAAGTGGATCCAGTGGTTGAGAAGCCGAGAACCATTTACCCTGGCCGTGCTGCAGGCAACACCACTCAAAGAGGAGGAATCACTGCTTTGACAGCCATCCCTGCGCACACTGCAGCGACCGCGGAGGAGGTCGTGAAAACTCAACGGGAGAAATCCGAGGATGCTGAATCAGTCACCACTGTCTCGCAGCATCCACCACTGAAGAGAAAGACCGGTATGGTAGCCCCAACCAGCGGTTGTGGTGGTCCATCTCGCCCGCTTACGCCCGGCCCGGATTCATCCGTCGGCAGGAGTCCCGGACGTCCCGCTTCAAGTAAAGGCCGAGGTAAGCCAGGCGGAGAGATTTGTTGTGTGGGAAGAGGTGAAAACTCAGTCTCCACTACAGGGTACCTGCCCGCGGAGGAATGTGACACCCCTGACCTGGAGTCGCTCTCGGATATGGGAGACGACGTTGCTATAGACAAACTGTTTGCAGAGAAGGGCTGGGACAAAGTACCTCTCGCCTCATCCCGCAGAACCAGGGATCCACCCATGTCTACAGGGGATAGTACACCCTGGGTGGAGGCACCAGCACCTGAAGAGGGGTCCCGTCCCCAGCCTGCCTCTACATCCCCGGTATCACCTACACTGAAGACCGGAGAAAAGAGACTGCTGTTGCGGGCACCTATGCCCAGATCAGATGTGATCAAGGTCCCTCGCCACCCGGACTCAATAGTTTTGCCTGGCGAAGGGGACAGAGCTACTATGCCTCCTTTGGCCAGACTACAATGCCTATTTGGCCAGAAGGTTGCTGCAGAGTACAGATGGGAGTATCCATACTTGTCCAAGGAGCTGCTCTATGAGGTGGAAGTGTGCCGGGAGCGCTGGTACAATGACTTTGTGTGGACTCACCTTCAAATTCCACACGCCCGCAGGTACCTGGCGTGTTCTCCCAAGGCCTCTCAGCGTTTTAAGGACTGCAAGGCAGAGTGGATGTTGGGACGGCACATCCATGCAGGCAAAGTGCTGATCCGGTGCAAGGAAGGAGAAGATGTAGAATATCATCTGGAGACCATGGACCAGCACTTGAAGCCACTTGTTCTGCCGCATCCCCGCTTCTACCTGTAGGAGAGAAAAGACTCAGTTTTTGTTGTATGCTGCTGAACTTTCTGGGGCCCGTTGTCCTTATTACTCAGAGGAATGAAGGACTGTTCCTGTTTTTTCTTCACTTTCCAGCAAGAGATCATGGACTCTGGGGTAGATAGGGCTCAAAGGAAGAAGAAGAGTTCCACGAGTGCAGTTACCGCGACTCTGTCACCAGATGGCAGTGTTGCGCAACGTTAACACTTTTCATACACTCACTCTTTGGAGAAAAGGGATTTCTTCCCGGAGAAGTTTCTTTTCTCTCACACGAATACATGTGTCAGGGTTTGTGTGTGTTAATTTTCTTTCTTTTCCCTCTGCAGGAGAGCATCCCATCAAGACCACTGAGTATGGGGTGGGTCTTAGTCAGGATGGGTGGGAAAAGTATAATGTGAATATGTGATTCAAAAAGTTATGGTTAAATGTTGTTGTTTCCCTTCCCTTTTATATAGGGCTCAGACACAATTGCTCCAGATGATCAAGTTTTTCAAAAAGTTTTATTTTTGTACAATTTATAGTTGGTTTCTAGACTGGACTATGTCAGCCGTTGAGGACATGGTTTGCTCCAGACACTGGGGACCAATGTCAAACCACCAGGGGGAGAGTGTAGCGGGTATACACTTTTCCCTCTATTTAAAACTGGCAGAGACACCAGCAGTGTGCAGTTCCTTGCGGTCCAGCAGGTGGCGCTGTCGCCCTGGGCTGGGGTTGAACCATTGCTGTGTGCCGTGCCTCCTTTTCTGGTGGACATTGTTCAAGGTAACTCCAGGTGCACAACACTGACCCGAAGGTAGAGAAAGAACTTTGCTTACACTGCACAGACATCTGTGGTGAAGGCTTGGCGTGGTGACCCCACTCTCTCCCCTCTGAGGTACCCCTAGACAAGAAGAAAGACAAGCTGATGCAGAGAGGGGAGTGAGGAGGCCGCTACATACACAAGTATTAGAATGGAACTTCTAACTCTTTGTGTATTTTCCCTTTTATGAAAAATCCATGCAAAATATAATGGGACTAGAGACCAAACTCACATTTTATTTTAAATCTGTAAATATATTAAATATAATAAAAACTATTTGCCTTAAAATGTGGTATAAATGGCTGTGGCCCTTTATTACTGGCATGACAATATATTACCAATAATAACCAATACATTAGGACAATAAAACATTTTTAATAACCTTACATAAAATATCATACCAATGATTCAGTTTTAAAATTTCAAACCAACCTTTTTATAACAATATAACCACTATCCCCTTCAGTAGAAGAGATATTGAAACAGGGAAGGACCACAACAAGGGGAGGGAGGGATGCCTTTTCTTCTGCTGCAGCCGTTGTTCTGATAAAAACTAGGCTTGTGCAATTTGTTTCGTAACGAATCAAAATTCGTCCGAATTTAGCAACTTTCGGACATTCGGAAGCATTCGAATTTCCGAACAAAGCAATTACGAATAAAACCGAATCCGAAATAAATTATATCGCAAATAGCAAATGCCCGAATGTCTTCGGCATAATTCGTTATGAAAAAAGTTACGAATGTATGAATCCATTCGAAGCACAATAACACTCTGCTCTGCTCTCTGCTTCTCCCTCACCGTGCTAAACTCCCTCTCAAAATGGTGTACAGGGGCGGAGGCTATAGCCGCATGTAAAAAACGAAAGTAAAATACGAGATTTCGAATCCATTCAAAACACAATAACACTCTGCTCTGCTCTCTGCTTCTCCCTCACCGTGCTGAACTCCCTCTCAAAATGGTGTACAGGGGCGGAGGCTATAGCCGCATGTAAAAAACAAAAGTAAAATACGAGATTTCGAATCGTTACAAATAACCGCTATGTATTTAGAAAAGTACAAATCCATTCGAAGCACATTAGGCATAATAGGCAGTGTGGTTGTGAGAGAGACACGGAAAATTACGAATCAACGAACCCAAAAAAAGTTACGAAAGTTGGAGTTGTGTCCAGAATCAACGAAAAACAATGTACTCTACCGAAAGTACGAATTATAAATCAACGAAAAATAAGGCTTACATTAATACGAATCATTCCGATTCAACTAAAAACGTCGCTTGCCAAAATACGAATTAGTCCGAACACGAAAAATCCCGTCTAGCAAAATTACGAACGATTACGAATCAACAGGACCGAAAAGAAACGAACCGAAACTAAACAAATTTTCCTGTTGTGCACAAGTCTAATAAAAACCATTGGTCTGATATCTTTTAGAACCTCTTTTTTCTTCTTATAGGTTCGTTGAGTCACCTGATAACTGTGGAATGTTCCAGAATTCAAATATCAACTGACAGGTAAGTAACCAATTAGAAACCTGTATTTTTTTAAACTGCAAACTGCCCATTTGATTTGTTCCTAATTCCCATAGGTAGGGGGCACTATTGTGTTCCCCCAACTTTCATTTCAATTGACTGACACACAAAATTAGACTACTGTAATTAGCTTTCAACCTGCTGTCAAACACATAGGGATTAATTTACTAAAGGCAAATAGACTGTTAACTATGCAAGAAAATTTTGCCTTAGCTTAGTGAATGTGGTGAAAATTACCTTTACAAAGAAAACCCAATCATGTGCAAGGAACATTTTAAAGAAAACACAGTATTTTTGTTGCATACAATGGATCATGGAAGTCAGCAAAACTGTGTGTCATTCACTAAGCTAAAGGCAAATCCCCTTTAAAAGTAATGAGCCTATTTGCCTTAAATACATTTTCCTCTGCATCCAAAATACACATTAGAAAACTTTGTTAGTAATGTATGCTAGTAAAAAACAAAACATGGGGTTGGTACAATGGGGTTGATTTACTAAAACTGGAGAGTGCAAAATCAGGTGTAGCTGTGTATGGTAACCACTCGGCTTCTAACTTTAGCTTGTTCAATTAAAGTGGTTGTAAACCCACTTATGCAACTTGTACCTACAGGTAAGCCTAGATTAAGGCTTACCTGTAGGTGTTTGCAATATCTCCTAAACCTTTTGCACTCTCCAGTTCTAATAAATCAACCCCAATTCTATTTTTCAGGGAGACCACTGGCAATGCTGGTGACTAGTTTCTTGTGTTCTGAATTTTTTGATTTATTTGGACATACCCTCTACAGTTCAGTTCCTCTTTAACCACTTCCCGACCACCCGCTCGCAATGTACTGGGTAGCCGGTGTAAGCATAGCGATGTAGCCATACGTCACTTCTCACTCCTGGGCTTAGGGCGTGTGAGAGTGTCCGTCCCCCCCCATAGAAGAAAGTAAAAAATATTTTTTCATTTATATCATACTAAATAAAAAAACGGTGGTGATCAAATATCATCAAAAAAAGCTCCTTTTGTGTGAAAAGAATTACATACATTTTGTTTGGGTACAGCATTGCATGACCGTGCAATTAACAGTTAAAGTAATGCAGTGCTAAATAGAAAAAATGGCCTGGTCACAAAGGAGGTAAAATCTTCTGGGGGTCAACTTGTTAATGTATTTAAAAAAAAAATTGCTTCTATTTAGAATTTTTGCCCATATTGTTCAACTACATACTGTATGGAGGCTCTGCGGTTTTCATTGCAGTGCTACTAGCAGTGTATTAATGCTCTATTTACACAATGCATGTCCCCAAGACCACTAACATTTAAGAAATGGTATGTTCAATTTTCAAAGTTAATGATAGTCAATAAGGTAAACCTTTGAACACCTGATTACTGTATATTTGAGGTAAAGTAAAAAAAAAGAATGGTGTTTGTCAGCACATGCTTCTTCGACTGAAATGAATACAAATGTACCTTATTTACATGCTCACTGGACATTCAGTCTATGTTCCTCACTGAAAAAATACACTTCCTGAGTGGATAATTAACCTCTTGTTGAACACATAAATAATGCATATGTGTGTGCAGCAAGGAGACCCACTGGTACATCCATGGTTACTGAGGTTTCTCTTCTAAAAGTGTGTTTACTGTTCACACCCTTCACAGTGACCAAGCTTTTACAGACAGCTCCTGGTCTCTGGTTATGATTAGGAGTCGGCAGGATGTGACCATGTGACCACTGTGACAGCTGTGACAGCTAATCCCAGAAGTCCTCCCCTGGTGTAAAGATCTGTTTAAATGGCTGCAGGGAGTCGACAGGAAGGTGTTATGGTAGTAAACATTTATTTTAGATATGTACTGCAATAAAAAGTATATAATTAAATATGTGAACACTGAAAAATAATACCTTTACATTTTTTTTTAATCCACATTTTATTAAAGTTTTCAAAAAAAAAGGATACATAGGGAACAATAACAAGATTGTAGAGACAAAATCAAATAGGAGACTGTAACACTTCAAGAATAAAAGCAATTCAAAATGCAAGAGACGAAACATGTCAGGCCACATGAAGTCAAAAGTAGTGTCAGAATGTTTATACTGAAATAATAAAATAGTATTGTATTTATGAAATTATGCAAATCTTGTTTTGGGAGATTTTCCATTTTTCCAACAATACAAACAAGAAATTCAAGTTTGTTTATCCGTGCTATTTTGAAGACAAGTGATACAAATGATATGCTAAAAATATATATTTATTTACTAAAAATACAGTGCAAATTAATATCAGGTAAATTTGGTGAAAATACAAATAAATGGATATACTTCTACATATCAAAGATAAATGGTAATAAAGATAATTCACCCGTACCTGGCTTAAGCCCCATGGAACTACGGATGAGGCTTTTGAGGAGTGTATAGACATGGACATTGCGGTGGGGATGTTCGGTTGGACATTTGTCTAAATGCTTGAACAGGCAGGAGGTTTGTGGGGGATGGAGCAGGGTTGGGCCAATAGGGTATAGACAGAGTACTATATGCAAGAAGGGGTTATGAGCGGAATGTTTGATACACATATTGACTGTTATACTCAAGGACTGTTGCTGTATCATCATAATACATGAATATAATGTACCGTACTTCATGTTTTCATACTCTGTATGTTTTGTGAGCAATAAAAACCTTTTTGATAAAAAAAAGAAGAAGATAATTCACATTTCTAAACAAGCTCTATTACAAACTATCACATTTCAATTCTAGAATGATACTGATACATTTTAGACTTGTTAACTTGTGAATAGCTTTCCGTGACTCCACGGACTTGTGTAAACAGTTTTGTTTACCCTAACACTATGATGTGATGCTTTCTCAAAACAAACAGATCTTCTAACTTAAACTTTAAACATGCACAGACAAAATGTCATATTGTTCACAGCTTGATAATTGAATCAAGACTTCTGTTAAATTTAGGATGAATCAATTTCTAAACATATATCATATTAAAACCATTGTACAAGCTTTGGCTTTTAGCTTTTTAAAGACAGACAAAACTGTGTATGTCTCTTAATATTTGGAATATAATTATTTTATACTGCAGTTAAAAATAATACAACACCAGTTTGCTCTGCCATATATATTTAAATGGTTTTAGTAATGTATATGCAAAAAAAAATCAATTACCAAAAAGGTATACATGAAAAGATTAATACTTTACCAGGTCTTTAAGAATTCTGTCAGTTTGAGCAGCAAAGTCCCAAAAGGGACTTCTTTCAACATTGCTACATCTCTGCGTTTCAAGACCTCCTTCCTTCAGCCTCTATAGAGATAGAGGGATCCAGCCATCCATCGAGAGCTCCCCTCTCTGTTCTCCCTAGCTACTTTTATCCCACCCCAAAAGTGTGTGTGTGTCTCATTACTATGTAATTGATGATGTCATATGATGAGGAGTTTACCTGTTACCATAACAACCAAGTTTAGCATCCATATTGAATAATTACCAATTGTAATCTCTAGGGGCAGTATTGGATAAGAAATTAATTCTAATGTTATTTTCATCTATGTCTAAAATCATTTATGATGCCTTTTGACTTAGGCATAGCAAAACACAATTAATTGTGTAATAGTTGACAATCAGTTGTCAATTTCCTCCAGACACTCTGGCGTCTTAAAATATATGGATTAGGAATGTTTACCCCACATAATTAGCTAAGGTTTTTTAAATTCCTTGAAACTGCGACCATTGGAATTTAACTATAAACAAAACAGTTATTCAGTTCAATACAGCTAGGATCTCACATTTGTAACTTTTACCATAATAATATATGTATTAAACGGGTATATATATGAATAACTAATACAGATACACTCTGAACATATTATGAAAGAAAAACATTATTACAATATATAATACTAATATATGTGACATTATTCGCTTAATTATATATATAAGTATTTCAATATAATAATACTATATACTTTTGGTTAATATATAACTTGAGTAATATTATAATATGTTTAATTTGGTTGTATTTGAATAAACCCCCTTTTGTTTCGTGGCTTATTCTGAAAATACCAGTTAGGTTTGTAAGTTCACTTGAAATACGATTCCCTAAACTATACAACCTCTTCTTTAAAGACAGTGAACTTAATTTCAACTTTTTAGAGAGAAAATGGCCTTCCTCATGTTTATGTGAAAAATATACAAAATACGGCTTTATATATATATTCTTTTACCCCAAATGTTCTCTGACAGTAGTAAACATAAAAAGTACAGTGTATAAAAGAAGACACCTCATATAAGTGACGAACAACAGTGCAAACCTGAAAAACACACCAAGGGGTATAATTTAAGGCATAAGATCCAAAGAATTAGGGCCCATGCATGAAAAAACGACTGAAACGAGGGAGAGTGGAGGCCATATTCAGACTGGTCCCAAGCTTCCAAAACCTTATTGAACTGTGAGAGGGTATCGTTATATCATTACATTTTTGGTCAAATTTCTTGCCTAGATATGCATGTGAAGAATGTGATAGTATTTAGAAATTGTGGATGTTGTATTAAAATAGTATTACTTTTATCTTATCAATGTTCTTTTCAAACACGAAATTAGGCTCCAGGGAATTCATGAGAAAGCAATCTGTTCTTGTATATATTTTGCATGGGTATTAAAACTGATCACACCAAAAGTGGCTTCTAAAAGTAGATATAAACTGTAACTTAAGCAAATGCTGTCATTATAAAAAAAAACAGGCAAATTCCAAGATATAAAAAGAGGAGGACCACTTATATTTGGTGTCTTTTTTTTTTCCTGTTACGCATTTACTGAGTAATCTGTTGCGTAACATAAATGTATCTATTCCATTAAAGGGAAAAATTTAACTTTTTCATTGGCTAGCAATGTACAGTGTCAATGTAAGGGTGTTAAACTGCATTTGAAGTGTTTTGTTGAAACTTTGACTTCCATTGCCAAACAAAAGTTATGCCGCATACAGACGCTCGGAATTTCCGATGGAAAAAGTCCAATGGAATTTTTTCATTGGATATTCCAACCGTGTGTATGCCCCATCGGACTTTTTCCGTAGGAAATTGCAACGGAATTAGATAGAGAATGTGTTCTCATTTTTTCCGATGAAAAAAAATTCTATCAGAATTTCCATTCGTCTGGATGAAATTCCGACGGACTAAAAACCATGCATGTTCGGAAACAATTTGACGCATGCTCTGAAGCAGTATTTTACGTCACCCGCGTTCTTGATGGTCGGATTTTAGTGTGACCGTGTGTATGCAAGACAGCTTGAGCGGAATTCCGTCGGAAAAACCCATCTGAGTTTATTCCGATGGAAATTCCGCTCATGTGTACAAGGCATTAGCAGTGTTTCAGGTAAACTGAGCTGTACAAGTTCAAACTGAACTTTGGCTGTTCAGGCATTCGCTATAATACTTCCGCTATTATACATAGCAGCTTCCCGCCATCAATGGTTGTTATGGAAACCGGCAACAACCTGTGACGTTATCGGCCCCATTCACTTACAGTACGTGGCAGGGAATCCCCAGCCATGAAAGTAAAGGGATGGGATCAAAGTGACTTCATTGCCCATGTTTGGTTAATGATATCACTGGGAGACCTTGCCCCCTTGTTTATAACAGCTGTCATCCAAGGGACTTTCCAGTGAGCAAACACAAACCCAAAGATCAGGATATGCCTTGGCAATGGCGTTTTTTTATTTATTTCCGGGCAGGTTGTTGACCGCCAGGCATCATAATTTACATGGATCTGTATCACTGGAACATGTGATTAATGATTTTTTTTTTAAGAACATTTTTGGAGGATTTTTATTATTTTGATAAAGGGGTTATCAAACATTTTGACCTCTTTATTTATTACTGGTGCTTATATAGAACCATAATTTTACACAGCACATTACATATATTTATATATATACAGTGGGGAGAACAAGTATTTGATACACTGCCGATTTTGCAGGTTTTCCTACTTACAAAGCACGTAGAGGTCTGTAATTTTTATCATAGGTACTCTTCAACTGTGAGAGACGGAATCTAAAACAAAAATCCAGAAAATCACATTGTATGATTCTTAAGTAATTAATTAGCATTTTGTTGCATGACATAAGTATTTGATACATCAGAAAAGCAGAACTTAATATTTGGTACAGAAACCTTTGTTTGCATTTACAGAGATCATACGTTTCCTGTAGTTCTTGACCAGGTTTGCGCACACTGCAGCAGGGATTTTGGCCCACTCCTCCATACAGAGCTTCTCTAGATCCTTCAGGTTTCGGGGCTGTCGCTGGGCAATATGGACTTTCAGCTCCCTCCAAAGATTTTCTATTGGGTTCAGGTCTTGAGACTGGCTAGGCCACTCCAGGACCTTGAGATGCTTCTTACGGAGCCACTCCATAGTTGCCCTGGCTGTGTGTTTTGGGTCATTGTCATGCTGGAAGACCCAGCCACGACACATCTTCAATGCTTTTACTGAGGGAAGGAGGTTGTTGGCCAAGATCTCGTGATACATGGCCCCATCCATCCTCCCCTTAATATGGTGCAGTCGTCCTGTCCCCTTTGCAGAAAAGCATCCCCAAAGAATGATGTTTCCACATCCATTATTCACGGTTGGGATGGTGTTCTTGGGGTTGTACTCATCCTTCTTCCTCCAAACACGACGAGTGGAGTTTAGACCAAAAAGCACTATTTTTGTCTCATCAGACCACATAGCCATCTCCCATTCCACCTCTGGATCATCCAGATGGTCATTGGCAAACTTCAGATGGGCCTGAACACGTGCTGGCTTGAGCAGGGGGACCTTGCGTGCGCTGAAGGATTTTAATCCATGACAGCGTAGTGTGTTACTAATGTTTTTCTTTGAGACTGTGGTCCCAGCTCTCTTCAGGTCATTGACCAGGTCCTGCCGTATAGTTTGGGGCTGATCCCTCACCTTCCTCATGATCATTGATGCCCCACAAGGTGAGATCTTGCATGGAGCCCCAGACCGAGGGAGATTGACCGTCATCTTGGACTTCTTCCATTTTCTAATAATTGCACCAACAGTTGTTGCCTTCTCACCAAGCTGCTTGCCTATTGTGCTGTAGCCCATCCCAGCCATGGGCAGGTCTACAATTTTATCCCTGATGTCTTTACACAGCTCTCTGGTCTTGGCCATTGTGTAAAGTTTGGAGTCTGTTTGATTGAGTGTGTGGACAGGTGTCTTTTATACAGGTGCAGTTAATTCTGGTAATGAGTGGAGAACAGGAGGGCTTCTTAGAGAAAAAATAACAGGTCTGTGAGAGCCGGAATTCTTACTGGTTGGTAGGTGATCAAATACTTATGTCATGCAATAAAATGCAAATTAATTATTTAAAAATCATACAATGTGGTTTTCTGAATTTTTGTTTTAGATTCCGTCTCTCACAGTTAAAGAGTATCTACTTTTAGAAGCCACTTTTGGTGTGATCAGTTTTAATACCCATGCAAATATATACAAGAATAGATTGCTTTCTCATGAATTCCCTTGAGCCTAATTTCGTGTTTGAAAAGAACATTGATAAGATAAAAGTAATACTATTTTAATACAAGATCCACAATTTCTAAATACTATCACATTCTTCACATGCATATCTAGGCAAGAAATTTGACCAAAAATGTAATGGTATAATGATACCCTCTCACAGTTCAATAAGGTTTTAGATTCCGTCTCTCGCAGTTGAAGAGTACCTATGATAAAAATTACAGACCTCTACATGCTTTGTAAGTAGTAAAACCTGCAAAATTTTTAGTCTGTCGGAATTTCATCTAGACGAACGGAATTTCCGATAGAATATGTTTTCATCTGAAAAAATGAGAACACGTTCTCTATCTAATTCCATCTGAATTTCCAACGGACAAAGTCCAATGGGGCATACACTCGGTTGGAATATCCAATGAAAAAATTCCATTGGACTTTTTCCATCGGAAATTCCGAGCATGTGTATGCGGCATAACTTTTGTTTGGCAATGGAAGTCAAGGTTTCAACAAAACACTTCAAATGCAGTTTAACACCCTTACATTGACACTGTACATTGCTAGCCAATGAAAAAGTTAAATTTGTCCCTTTAATGGAATAGATACATTTATGTTACGCAACAGATTACTCAGTAAATGCGTAACAGGAAAAAAAAAAGACACCAAATATAACTGGTCCTCCTCTTTTTTATATCTTGGAATTTGCCTGTTTTTTTTTTACAATGACAGCATTTGATTAAAGGGGTTGTAAAGGTTCGTTTTTTATTTTCTAAATAGGTTCCTTTAAGCTAGTGCATTGTTGGTTCACTTACCTTTTCCTTTGATTTACCTTCTAAATGTTTTTTTTTTCTTTGTCTGAATTTCTCACTTCCTGTTTCTCCTCACTAAACTTCACACCATCATCCGAGTGGTGTGGAGTCAGCCAGAACAGCTTACTGAACAGCTTACTGAGGAGGAACAGGAAGTGAGAAATTCAGACAAAGAAAACAAAGAAAACAAATATTTAAAAGGGAAATCTAAAGAAAAGGTAAGTGAACCAACAATGCACTAGCTTAAAAGAACCTATTTAGAAAATAAAAAACAAACCTTTACAACCCCTTTAAGTTACAGTTTATATCTACTTTTAGAAGCCACTTTTGGTGTGATCAGTTTTAATACCCATGCAAAATATATACGAGAACAGATTGCTTTCTCATGAATTCCCTTGAGCCCAATTTTGTGTTTGAAAAGAACATTGATAAGATAAAAGTAATACTATTTTAATACAACATCCACAATTTCTAAATACTATCACATTCTTCACATGCATATCTAGGCAAGAAATTTGACCAAAAATGTAATGGTATAATGATACCCTCTCACAGTTCAATAAGGTTTTAGATTCCTTCTCTCACAGTTGAAGAGTACCTATTATAAAAATTACAGACCTCTACGTGCTTTGTAAGTAGGAAAACCTGCAAAATCGGCAGTGTATCAAATACTTGTTCTCCCCATTGTATATATATATATATATATATATATATATATATATATATATATATATACCTACTAGCATGTCTGTAGAGTGTAGAAGAAGACCATGGTACCTGGAGGAAACCCACACAAGTAGGGCCATGGTTGGAATTCAAACCAATGACCCTAGTGCTGCTAGGCAGAAGTGCCAACCACTTGGCCACTGTGCTGCTATTTCTATGTTCCCAATTTTTTGTGATATACATTTTTTCCAGGCCTGTCCTCAAAGACTAAATGTTTTCCAGTTCTTGTGATGAAATAGAGGGAAATTGGTATGAGTGTTTCTTTTACATTATTATTATAAAACACACCTTTGCTTTGAAAAAGTCTGACCTATGAATCTGGCGATAGATGGAACAAAATTCAGCTGGTTCAGAAGGGACTGGGATAATTTTGATCTATCTATGGCCATTCCCATTCAAGAGAAGTTGGTCTAATGATTGACTTCTCTCTATCGAGTTTGTGGTAAAACTATAAAGGATTCCTCCATCTACCTTGCTTGAATGGGGGATTTTTTTTTTCTATTAGCCCCTTGGTTGATTGAAAAAAAAAAGATCCATGTATGGCCTGCCTTAGTGATACTTGAGTGTTTAATATAGAATCCAGAAGGCTATTGTGCAAAGAGATAACTACTCTTTTGGAAAACCTCATTGTTGTTAAATATATATATATATATATATATATATATATATATATATATATATATATATATATATATATATATATATACCTTCTAGATAAAAACTGGAACGTTTTGTTTTTACTAGAATCACATACTGTAGTTATATTGTGCCTGAACATGCTTTTTTTGTTTGTATCCTGCCGTGTCTATCTTTTGGTACCTTGCTCCATTCACACTATTATTGCCATTACCAACACCAAAGGACTCAATCCCATGCCACAGCCCTTAAGAGTTAAACACCTGTATTAGGAAAAAAAAATCTACAGGGCCTAATCTATCTAAATAGAGTGCTTGTCTCCCCCTTTATTCGGTCCTTGTAAAGTATATTTCTGTCATGAACCTTGGAATACTGAAGTATTTCTCCTTTGAATCTATTACACAGTGGTGGGTCTTCTGCCCTGTCTTAAGGCTAACCCCCCCTCCAGACGGCTCCATGGTCTGGAAGAAAATCATTGTTCTGTGTTTGACTGTTTATGTACTTTAATTACCCCCTGGGGCTTCTGTGTCAATACACATATCAGTCCTGCTATTCAAGCTATCGGACCAATTCCTGCTGACCCTGTTTCAAGTCCTCATTTGCATGGCCAAGAGGACCTAATTGAGAACTACAATGTACTTTACAATTGACCAATAGGAAAGTGGTTGTGGGGGCAGGGTGTTCAAACTGCTATGTATAAAAGTGTGTGTGTGCATCCAATAAAGGGAGATTCCTGTGTGAACTTACATACAGCCTGCCTGGTGTTTGTTCTGAGCTATCACAACTGGATTTGAATGGCACATAGCTGTAGTTTGAATCCCGGAGCATCGGATGACCGAACCATCAGACGTTGCGATCTGCAATCTGATCCAATAGCAGCAGAGGAGTGTCGGGAGAGTGGAACCGAGCGAGAAAGGGGCTTGTTACATTGGTTGGCAGTGGTGGGATTTGCTCTCCAGTTACGGGGACACTCCAAACCACCACAGTGAATGACCAGCTATGCAGCCTGCAGGAGAGCCACGCTGAAAGACTTACTTGAGAGCTGTGGAGGGACCGGTGGGACAGAGAACAAGGCCACCCTGATCAGTGAGCTAGCTGAGATGGATCAGAGGGATGGTGATGCAGGACCCCGGTCAGTTGAAGACTTGTTTCAGCAACGAGTTTGAGAGCGGTTGGCATTATATGGTGCTAACCCATCAGAGACCACCATACAGAATGCCATTAGAGACATCCAGCTGCAGGATGAGCGACAAGAGAGAGAACTAGAGCGGCAACATGAGCGGAGAATGGCGGAAATACGGCAATCGGAGACAACACCTAAAGATGCAGCGTCTTTCCGTAAGTTGCCCTTTCGGGCATTCTAACTATTTAAGGAAGGAGAGGAAGAAATTGAAGCGTTCCTGCAGGACTTTGAGAGACTTTGCCAGATACATGAAGTACTGTCCCAAGATTGGGTTGCCTTACTGGCGAGTAATTTAACTGGCTGAGCGGCAGATGCGTATCGGGCCCTGGAGGATGAGGACGCTAAAGACTATGACCGGGTAAAAGAAGCTCTGCTAGCCCGATTTGCCATTACACCTGAAGCCAGCCGGATTAAGTTTTGAGAAGCGGAATCTTAAGGGCTGGTTCCAGGGAAGCCACGCTCATACCATAGAGGACATCACCCAGCTAGTACTCTTAGAACAGTTCTTTAACCATACCCCTCTAGTAGTATGGGATTGGGTGTGAGATAAGCGACCATGGACTGTACAGCAAGCGGCTACTTTGGCCGATGAATATCTGGACTCTCGAAGGCCAGGCGGAAGCGAGTGCTATCCACTATCTCGGCCCAGTTTACCAGCCTCTAACCCAACTTCAGTAGCTCAGTGGTCTGCCTCTAGACCCTCAGCCTGACCCAACCCTCCTACCAGACCTAAGTGCTATACATGTAACCAAACTGGTCATCTGCAACGATATTGCCCTACCCGATCCACAAGGTATAGAGAGACTGCTCATCCATCCAGACCCTCAGCCCGACCCAACCCTCCTACCAGACCTAAGTGCTATATCTGTAACCAAACTGGTCATCTGCAGCGATATTTCCCTACCCGATCCATGAGGTACCGAGAGACTGCTCATTCATCCAGACCAGCGGCTCATCGCTTCCAGAACGAGCCTGACCATCGAGATATTCAGGAAGAGTGCGGAAAACTTTTTGAGGCTGATCCTGTCCAAGCTGCTGCCGGAGATAATCGGCAGCACCATCGTCAGGCAGTATGGGTTAATGGACAGTCGGCCAGGGACTCCGCGATTCCGGGGCTACGATTACCCTCATCCAGCCTCACATGATTCCCCAGTCGGCCCGGACTGGCCAGACTCTTGCAGTCAGGGTAGCAGGGGGCAAGGTGCTACGTTTATCCACCGCCCAAGTCCTCTTGGATTGGGGCTCAGGGGAGCGACAAGTGCGAGTGGGATTACTACGTGAGTTACCCGCAGAAGTACTTTTGGGGAATGATTTGGGGCATTTAACTTCCTCATATGCCCCAGAGGCCGCCATGGCCGTGACCACCCGACGTCAGAGCCAACTTCAAGGCAACTCCACTCCTATGGGGACCCAGAAGCCTCCATGTTCGGGCTGGGAGCTGTACTAAGTCAAGTTGGTGATGACGGGAAAGAGCACCCGGTGGCGTATCTCAGCCGCAAGTTGTTACGCCGTGAAGTTGGATATGCTGCCATGGAAAAGTGTTTGGCCTTAGTCTGGGCTTTAAAGAAATTGCAGCCTTACGTGTATGGATGCTCTTTTACCGTCATGACGGACCACAATCCCTTGATATGGCTTAACCGGGGGGTGGGGAAAGAACGGCCGATTACTAAGGTGGAGCCAGGCTTTGCAACTGTACAATTTTACCATACAAAATCGGCCAAGGCCTGAAAACGGGAATGTGGATGGGTTATCCTGGCAGACGGACCTGGAACCTTAAGACTACTTTTCCAACATCCTCGAGTTGACCCGTCCAGGGTCCCACTGTGGCTATTGGACTATTTCCCAAGGGGAAGTATTGTCATGAACCTTGGAATACTGAAGTATTTTTCCTTTGAATCTATTACACAGTGGTGGGCCTTCTGCCCTGTCTTAAGGCTAACCCCCCCCTCCAGACGGCTCCATAGTCTGGAAGAAAAGCATTGTTCTGTGTTTGACTGTTTATGTACTTTAATTACCCCCTGGGGCTTCTGTGTCATTACACATATCAGTCCTCCTATTCAAGCTATCGGACCAATCCCTGCTGTCCCTGTTTCAAGTCCTCATTTGCATGGCCAAGAGGACCTAATTTAGAACTACAATGTACTTTACAATTGACCAATAGGAAAGTGGTTGTGGGGGCAGGGTGTTCAAACTGCTATGTATAAAAGTGTGTGTGTGCATCCAATAAAGAGAGATTCCTGTTTGAACTTACATACAGCCTGCCTGGTGTTTGTTCTGAGCTACTGGATTCGAATGGCACATAGCTGTAGTTCGAATCCCGGAGCATCGGATGACCGAACCATCAGACGTTGCGATCTGCAATCTGATCCAAAAGCAGCAGAGGAGTGTCGGGAGAGTGGAAACGAGCGAGCAAGGGGCTCGTTACAATTTCCATTTTACTATAGAAAAATCTTTAGAAACAAAGTCCTATAATGAACCTGTCTTGGAATAATTAAAAATAAAGGGGTGATTTATTAAGGACAATTAGGCTGTTCACTTTGCAAGAGAATTTGGCCCAGAGCTTAGTGAATGTGGTAAAGTTGCTCTTTTCAAAGAAAGCCCAATCACGTGCAAAAAGAAAAATATATATTTTTTGCTTGCACTTGATTGGATAATGGAAGTCAGCCAAACTTCATCTCGTTCCCTAAATTCTGGGGCAAATTCCCACGAAAACTGCAACCTTTCTTGTAAAGAAAATAGCCTATTAGTAAATCAAAGCAGAAATTGTTGTATTCATATATATTTGCAGTGTAATATAATGGTTACCTCACTTTTATCTTGAATTATGTATTTTTTTAACTTCTGCTTGGTTTCTTTAATTATAGCACACATTTTATAAAACTCTGCTCATTTCATACTGAGTTACAGTTACAATTTATGGTAATGTTTGGCTTTGCATCATTATTGCTATGCATCAGGAATTTCTTAACAGATGTGATCCTTTTCACACCATTTACCACGATGAGACAAAATATAAAATGATATGATCAATATCTATATTTATGTATAGACAGTCATTATTTTCAGTGATAACAGAAGGAAAAAAACACTTCACAAACACAAGAAATCCATGGCTATTCTCTTGGGAGCCAGCCCGAGATATTAAATGATCATTAATCCTTTACAGTATGTCTCCTTATTCATAAATCTCATCATAAACCCCATAATATAATCTTGATTTGTTAAGAAACCCTTTTATTTATATTCTGAGTTATACAATAATTCTGTTCGGCTCTGCTCTTCTCCAGGCAGGATGTATGGAGTTTGTAAAGTTCACAAAGGGGAGTGTGTTCCCTGCAGATATATTTACAGTTACAGTCTTTGGCTATTTTCTTTCATGTTTTCCTCTAGGTATCAATTAATAAGGTATTAAGATTCGCCAGCTGTCATGTTTGATTCCTATTTATTTTGTTGAATGTAGTTTCTCTCCAGATATTAATCTTTTTTAATATATGACAACAAAATACACAAACAATGCATTATATATGAAACGCCTTGAGACTATTAATAAACATGGTGAGTGTTCTCTTTTGATGTACAAATAGTAATTTGAATCTTTCTGAAGATACATGATGTGGGTGGTGTTCCAATACTCTTTGTTCCTTGCCCATTGCCTAGATGTATTATGAGATATGTCTTTGATCTTGTTTTCAGAGCTAGTGGCTTTCTTGGTAGTCAGAGATATAGTACTATAATCTCTACTCTAAAACACCAGATATGTCACATTACAAATTACATTGTTTTACTTGCTGAAGGTTGTAAGAAGGTTATATTTAGAAAAAAATACTTTATGTATTTGGAGATACAGCTGTCTAACTTGTAAATGTGACTGGGAAATTATAAATCAGACAATATTATGTATCTAGTACTAACACTTTCTCATGATTTTTCTAGTATATGATATATATTTCTATATAATATGTATTTCATCTTAGTTCTATTCAAATAACCAACATCATATCAGTAGTCCACCGAAAAGAACAAAAGTAGCGAAGGATCACCTATCTTATTATACAAGGTAAAGCTATGTTCATTCTGAATACCGGATTATATGCAAGGGAAAGTAAACTTAATAGAATTTATGTTGGCACATGATTAAAGGCGTTGTAAAGGCAGTGCTCACAATCACTGCCAGCCCCTCTGCTAGGATAACATGTGGTATACAGTGTATGCTGATTTCTAAAATTCTTCTTCTAAATACCTTATTGCTCCTCACTGATCAGCGGTCACGTCACTGTCTTCCTCTGATGTATGTACTACAGAGGTAGGGGCCGAGATCTCCCTCTGATGTCTGCCGGCCAGTCACATGACCTCCCTCTGTAGTGCATACATCGGAGGAAGACAGAGACTGGCGGTCACATGACTGCTGATTAGCGAGGAGCAATAAGGTATTTAGAAGAAGAACTTTTAAAACGGCATGCACTGTATACTACATGTTATCCTAGCAGAGGGGCTGGCAGTGATTGTGAGCAGTACATTTTATACTGCTCAGAATGGTGCTAGAAGGGGAGGGACGGCACAGACACAGAGCTGACAGGCAGGGAGGGGGGAGAGGTTGGGGGAGAGGAGAGCTGTGGATGATGGACCACGGTGTCAGGGCTCAGCAGCCATGATAAACCATGGTCAGTTTACAGGGGTGAGGGCAGAACAAGGCAGGATCAGCCAGGTATTTTAGGTGATAGAATGGGCCAAATGACACAGTGCTGTTATTCATGCTTTAAAGGAACAGGATCTTCTTTTTTTTTTTTTTTTTTTCAGAGTAATGCTTTAAGTGATTGAAGTGAACATAGCATTACCCTATTTAATAAGATTTGCAAACATTCACTTTGCAACATGAAGAATCTTACATCCAGGATATCAATATTATTATCTATGTCCCAGTAAAAACTAGTCTTCATTTCATTTGTGTCACCTTTAAAACTATCAGAAATGAAAACTGTCCGTCTAGCAGATATTTTCTTCAATTTTGCCTTACTGGCAGAAGATTTGTTGTCCCCTACAGATCATACACTGAAATATTTTTATAGATGCCATCAATGCCAGGCCAAGTATATTCAGAAGTCCAAGCTCCTATCTTTTTGATGTATGACAGCTAGGGCACAGCTATGGCACTAAGTTAATATATTCAAAATACTAGATGTAATCATCAATATATTAAGAATTTATAATTGCCTGCAAATGTTATTACTATGTCTGAAAACATTAGGTGAGTAACAGCAAAGTTTAATGTAGAACTTTCCGTAAACATCCTCTAAGCCCTTTAAACTAGCCCCCCCCCCCCCACTCAATAAAAAAAAAAAGATACCTAATAGCTTAAAAATAAAACAGTGTGTGTGCAAATGACAGAAAAAAACATTGTGTGCTGATTCAACAGAATTTTTTACATTTCTCTGGATGTTGTCCTTCAAAATGCATAAAATACTTTTTGATGTTGTGGCCGATAATTCAAGAAAAAGTGATATCAATTCACAATGATCAAACATTTTGCAGTGGTTGTTAAAGATGCAATTAAATAGTAGGGGACAATTAACTCTGAAATTTTGCATTGATATCATCCCAAATTAGTTCCCTAAATCCAACCAGGCCAGTCTTTCAATATTTGTATTTCTTATTAAGGCGATTGTAATCGCATTAATGCTCTTGTGACAGAAACAATTGAGTACTGCTCCGTTTTTTTTTTTTTTTTTTTTTTAAATATTCTGCTAAAACTTTGTGAATTAGTACTGATTGAACTTTGAAGAATGTAACATACCCAGAAAGCTTGTCCTGAACAATTGTATGTTAGTGCAAATAAAAAAAGTATCATAGACAGTACTCAAGTGTTTCTAGTTCTTATTAACCAATTGCACATGATAGGGATGATTTACTAAATGATTAGTGCAAATACACTTTGGAAATGGTATGTTCACAAAGTTATTGTTTTCTTTACTTAGTGAATTAAGTAAATTAGTTAGTTAAAGCTGCTATCACTTCAATCTTAATCATGTGCAGGCAAAGATCCTGTTTCTCTTTCCTTTGCACAACGTTACCACATTTAATTTGCCAATAGGACATACACTTTGCAAAGTGATTAATCATTTTGAGAACAGTCTTTTGATCAGGAGTGAAAAGAGGACTCTCTTCTGTCCTGCCCATCTGTGCCATGATGTATTTTGCTCCTTGTGTGTGCCCCACCCCCTCCATCACTCTTCATTCTTTTAAAAGGGAGACCAAATAAGCTCACAGATTTCCAATTATGTGCATGGTAAGTTGAAAAATAGATTTTGGTTAGCGTGATACTTTAACCCGCCTAGCGGTATTCCCGAGTCTGGCTCGGGGTAAGATTTCAGTACCTAAAGCAGTAACCCCGAGCCAGACTCGGGATCGCATCGCAGGATACAGGGGAGGATGCAGGGGAAGTTACTTACCTTGTCCCTGGATCCTGTGATGTGTCCCCGCTGTGTGAGTGAGCCGTCATCTCGTTCGATCCACACTGCCGAGTGCCGAGCTCCGTTCCCTGCGGCGCACGGGGGCGGAGTTTGGCGCCAAATTCAAAAAGTGAAACACACAATACACATACAGTATACTGTAATAATTACACACCCCCATTGACCCTAGTGGTCTGCCCAGTGTCCTGCATGCACTTTTATATAATAAAAACTGTCCTTTCTGCCTGGAAACTGGAGATTGTGCATAGCAACCAAAAAGTGTCCCTTTACATCAAAAGTGGTTTTAGACCAGCTAAAAAACAGCGATAATAAATTAGAATCACTTGCAGAATTGAGCGATACACTTTTATTATTATTATATTATTATTTGTTATAATTATTTTATAGTTATTTATTATATTATAATTTATGATTTTGTTTTTTGAAATTTATCATACCCGAGATGTCTACTAGACTCTGGTTTGGACAGATTTAAGTGAGTTATTACTAAGAATTACAGGCCTACAATGTAAAACGCCAAATTTCCATGCAGAATAATGGTACCGCTTTCAGCACATAAAATCTGACAGAATCATACCGCCAGGGAGGTCAATTGAAGTAAACATAGTTTCATCTGATTTGCTAAGTTCAGGAAAACATATACTCTAGACCTTTAGTCATTTCACTGTTTTTTGGGTTGTGAAGGTAAATCAGAGAAAACATACATGTAGAGGACAGAAAAACTCCATGGAGATGGTGCTTTTTGGGGAAAGCAAATTAAGTACCCCTGTTTTGAAAAAAAAGTGTTCTAAACTCCTGACCACATGACTGCTGAATAAAGTTTATGCTTTTTGCATCCCTATCCTTATATAACATTTTTAAAAGCTGTAATAATACCTATTGTAGTCCCCCGCTCTCTTTGTTATTTTACAATCTGCTTTTACAAGGTTTATCTGGAGATGTAAAAACTTAGACAACAGAGGAGAATTCTATCCCTCCCTAAAGAAGAAGGGGGTGCAGGGGCACCGGACTTATATTATTACCATGCTGCAGCGGTTTTAACTAGACTAGCGAATTTGTTCCATCATTTCCATTCTAAATAAAGGGTCTATATAGAGCAGTCAATTGCTCCCCAAAATCTCCAGGTGCTTCCCTGGTTAGACATATCTGCCTGTGGTCCACTTCCCTCTTTATCCTTCCTTACAGCATACTTAATGCGTGTCTGGGATACAGTGCAAATCCAATTGTAACTTTCCCCCAAAGTGGCACTGATGACTCCCCTGTTCGGCAATCCTTGCGTTCCTTTTGGCGGTGGCTTGGACATGTTTTTTGTCTTGGAATAAGGCGTCAATCCGCAGAATATCTCAAATCCTGTGTCAGGGAACTCTCCCACCTTTGTCAAATCTGATTCCTAAGCAGCAGAAATCAACTTCATGGGCTAGCACAAAGGGACTTGAATAAAGAGACATACAAACAATGAAAATACAAATATATTTTATAAATTTTTTGGCATTTTAAATGGCCACGGTGTTATCCAAGGGGTAACCTGATAATAATTAAAATTTAAATAAATATGTAAAGCCATCCTGGCTAAAAATACCTTAAACAAGATTAAACAGTGTCCAGCCAGACCAGGCTGGACAACTACAACCCCACTGGACAACACCATGACTTAACAAGATAGGGAGGGTGGGTGGGCGTCGTGGTCTGGTCCAAATGGTCAGTGAGACCCCCGCTCGCTGTTCCTTTTATAAACTCCATCCGCGCAGGCTTTTCATTCGCCAAATTCAGACCAATCAGCCGTAGCCCTAGGTAACCAATCCCCTGGCTGTTGCTGCCCGGGGGAAAAATTGCTACCAATGGCAACCTGAAAAATAAAGCACAGGGAAATATCTGTGGCCCCATTTGAGCTCCCCCATGATGGCCCAACATATTGCTATGACCCTTCATGGGCTAGCACAAAGGGACTTGAATAAAGAGACATACAAACGATGAAAATACAAATATAGTTTATACATTTTTGGCATTTTAAATGGCCACGGTGTTATCCAAGAGGTAACCCTATAATAATTTTAATTTAAATAAATATGTAAAGCCATCCTGGCTAAAAATACCTTAAACAAGATTAAACAGTGTCCATCCAGACCATGCTGGACAACTACACCCCACCAGCTGAGGCCAGCAGAGAAGCTACTGGCTGAAGCCCCCCCCCCATCACCGTGGCTGACGCAATCAAACTTTGCAATCTAATACAGAATATGTCCATGCCTATAGCAGATAGATGGACTGAATCATTCCGGAATAAACCCGGAATAAAGCCTTCCAACTCTAAATGACGATAAGAGATACCACCCGACAGCCGTAGAAAGCTATGGATTGTTCTATTGAATCATCTCCTGATCTTATCTACATAGAATAAATTACCCAAAGGGGAATAAACCAGTCTAGGGATCATTTCTGAAAACGCCAAAATAGCAGAAGGAAACATAAGCTTTATTGAGCAAAGGTCTTTTTTCATTTCACACATGAGATCCCATGTCCTAACCTTCCCTAAATCATTAGCCCCTGCATGAATAACTAAAACCTGGGGGGCGGACCAAATGCCAGCTAAATAAATTAAATGCTCTCTTAACCACTTGCCGCCTGCCCTATAGCGGATTGACGTCGGCAGAGTGGTTTCAAAATCCTGACTGGACGTCATATGACGTCCTCAGGATTTTGAGCCGCTGCGCGCCCCCGGGGGCGCGCATCGCGGCGATCATTGTTGTGGGAATTTTCAGTCTGACACCCCGCAACACCGATCTAGGTAAAGAGTCTCCGACGGAGACTCTTTACCACATGATCAGCCGTATCCAATCACGGCTGATCACGATGTAAACAGGAAAAGCCGGTGATCGGCTTTTCCTCACTCGCGTCTGTCAGACGCGAGTAGAGGAGAGCCGATCGGCTGCTCCTCTGACAGGGGGGGTTTGTGCTGATCGATTATCAGCGCAGCCCCCCCGAGGATGCCCACACTGGGCCACCAGGGATGCCAACCACCAGGTATGCCACCCTAGACCACCAGGGATGCTAATCAGTGCCCCTAATGGATGTCAATCAGTGCCCACAATGGATGCCAATCAGTGCCCACAATGGGCATCACTGATTGGCAGGCATTATTGTTTGGCACTGATTGGCATCCATTAGTACAACACATGACAGTACAGTGCCACCTATCAATGCCCATCCATGCCACCTATCAGTTCCCATCCATGCCCATCTGTGCCACCTATCAGTGCCCATCCATTCCACCTATCTGTGCCCATCCGTGCCACCTATCGGTGCCCATCCATGCCGCCTATCTGTGCCCATCCGTGCCGCCTATCTGTGCCCATCTGTGCCGCCTATCTGTGCCTATCTGTGCCCATCCATGCTGCCTATCCGTGCCCATCCGTGCCGCCTATCGGTGCACATCCGTGCCACCTACCGGTGTCTTTTTTTTTTTTTTTTAGCAGAAAATAAAAATCGCAGGGGTGATCAAATACCACCAAAAGAAAGCTCTATTTGTAGGAACAAAATTATAAAAAATTAGTTTGGGTACAGTGTAGCACAACCGCGCAATTGTCATTCAAAGTGTAACAGCGCTGAAAGCTGAAAATTGGTCTGGGCAGGAAGGTGTATAAGTGCCCTGTATGGAAGTGGTTAAGTTCTGCCACCTAAAAACCCTGAACAGCTGACCACAAAAATGTAAAAGACTCAATGTCCAGACCTAAGTTGGTGGAGTAGTTTCTAGTTCCGGCATGGTGTGCAGCCCAGAAAACGTAGGAATGTCCCACTATCCAAATAACATCTTTGGCAACATCTGAAAGAGAAATTCATAACGTTAGCAGATCAGGACGGACATATATTTTATACCTATCGCTCTCCCAGCGGCCCACTGTTTTCAAAATTTTGGAAGAAAAGCCCAAGGAATCAGCTGTAGTGGCTGCCCCAATTCTAAATGAATGGGAAGAAAAGCAAAAACCAGACAGGTTCAAACGTTTCAAAGAGGATACAATACAGCCGAAAATTGATACCTCGTTAGGGAAGACAGGTCCTGGTGAATAAAAAATGAATCATAAGTAGGTCTGACAGACATACCTTGAAACATGCAAAACTAGACATATGTCAGGATTTTTGGATTTAGCTAGAGAAAACCATTGGCCTTTTCCGACCGGCAGGGATTTTAACCTAGAAAGGAAGATGTTGAGGGAACCCTCACAAACTGAAACATGCTGAAAACAAAGAAAAGATAAAGACCTTCTATTTACTGCCGTAAATTCCCCAACTCTCATAGCACCAAAAAAGGCCATTGAAAAAGAGGCTCTAAAAAGAAGAAGCTCAAATTCTGAAAAACACACTCTTAACAGATCAACCAGCAACGAGACCGAAATGGGACGCCGATTATCGTGAGAACGTCTGGATCTCCTAAGACCTTTAAGTACCTGACTGACCTGAAAGAAAGAGGTTAGAGATGGTAAGCCTGAAAACTTCAGAAAAAAGGAGACACCGGATAATATATTGCTTATGGACGCTGGACTTAGATTGGACTGAATCAGAGAAGACAAGAAAGCCAAAGAGACATAAGAAGTCACGACTAAAGTATCCAAACCTGACTCCCGACAAAAAGAGTACCATCTGGAGCAAGAAAAGAGATAATCGGACCAGGTCTTCTGTGAAACTGAATTTTTGAGATTTGAGAATATTAGCTCCAAATTAAGCCCCAGAGGAAATCTGGGCAAGGAATTCCGCGCTGGTCCGCCTCTGGAGCCAAGTCCCGAAATTTCTCAAACTGCGAACGAGACAAAGCATCAGCAAGTTATTGTGTATACCTGCTATATGTGATGCTTTTAACCAAATATTATAACGCATACAATGCAAAACAAGAAAACACAACAATTTAATTACCGTTTCAGTCTTAGAAGATAATGAATTAACTGCAAAGAAAACACCTTTATTATCGGTGTGAACCAACACTCTACGATTCATAAAGACATCCTTCCAAACTACAACTGAAATGATAACCGGAAATAATTCCAAAAGGACAAGATTCTGAAGAATCTCTTGGTGCAACCAATCCTGGTGCCAACCAAAGCGCACCAATGGCCGTTCATAAATGCTCCAAAACCAGAGGATCCAGCCGCATCTGTGAAGAAATTCAGCTGATCATTAGTAACAAACTCTTGTTGCCAAATGGTTGTACCGTTAAAATTACACAAAAAGGCATCCCAGACCTTAAGATCCTCCTAATGCTCTTGGAGATGCATATATGGGCGTATGGAATCTTAAGGCCTCTGGTGGCTAAAGAAAACCTACGAGAAAATACCCTGGCCATAGGGAGGACTCTGGCTGCGAAAGTGAAGAGGCCTAACAAAGACTGGGCTTCTTTTAGCAAAACCTTTCTCCTGGACAAGAAGACTGCGATCATTAATCTCATTTTCTTCAGCTTGTCTAAGGGGAATCTGAACTGAGGAATCAATTATAATTCCCAAACATTCAATAGACGTAGTAGGAAGAACCGTTTTTTCAGATGCCAGCGGAACAAATAAAAAATTGTCTAAATAGTGCAAAAACCCTCCTTCAGGATAAAATTCCACCAAAACCCAGTGCAAAAAGTTAGAAAAAGCTTCAAAGTAAAAACAAGACAAAGAAAACCCCATTGGCATACATTTGTCAAAGTAAAATTGATCTTGAAAATGAAAGCCTAACGAATTAAATCCCCGAGGGTGGACTGGGAGTAAACGAAAAGCAGACTTTATGTTTGCCTTAGCAAGTAAGGCACCACGACCGTTTTGCAGCAAAATATCCAAAGCTCCATCAAAGGAAGCATAGCAGACCGGGGCCTCAACGTCAGAGACCTCATCATTTAATCAAGAGTCCAATGGATAGGAGAGATGGTGTATCAAATGATAACGTCCACTCTCCTTCTTTGGAACTATCCCCAAAAGAGAAAGCCTGAAGTTCGGAAATGGGGGAGATGAAAAAGGGCCTGCAACCCTACCCTCAGCCAATTCCTTGGATATTTTATCCCAAACCACAGAGGTATGTAAAGAGACAGATTTCAAATTGCTGACCATAGAACAGCCAGCTCCTTGAAAAGTAGGAACCAAGAAACCATCCCTGAAGCCTTCAATAAGCAGAGCTGCCATCTTGCGAACGGGATAGCGCTCTAACCAGGGAAGCATTTTTGGCAGGTTCACTGGGGTCAAGGCTTTTTGCACTAGAGTCTCTGGCGTGTGTTTGAAAAGAGGTTGCGGCAGATTTGCGTTTGTCTACTGTGGCTTGTCAATAAATACGTCAATTGTTTAAGAGCAACGACCGGAGTGCGGATCATCTTTTCCTCAGATTTACGAAAACACCTGTTGGCCGCATGACTCCCATTACAGTAGGAGCACTCGTGCCTATATCGGCAGTTAGACAGGAATTTACATTGCACTTCATTAAAGACGAAACAAAAACCTTTGCGGAAAGGGGTCTGCGGATTGAACACTATCCTGGGAGTGAACTAAGGCTTTAGAGGCAACATTAGATTTAGCCACAAGCCCACGTCCTTAGACCCACCAATGCAGAGAGGGATGAACCGCCAACTTTGGCGAAAAGTGTACCAAGCAGAACTGCCAAAATGGCGGAATGCTTCAGCAATTATATCCAGATGTTGGAACAAACCTGAGCATTTCCCAGGGAAGCGTTCACCCATCACTGCTGCAAAAATGCAAAAGGCCTGTAGCCAATTTTGAAATGTTTTAGGAATAGCTCTTCTCCTATCCTCTTCAGACCTGTCATCTGACTGCTTGTCGGTTTTAGATAAGAATTCTTTTGAAGCTGGAAGCAAAGATAACATATGTATGAATTTACCCCTCCAAATTTTCTCCTTCACTGATTTTGCCAAGTGAAAGCCCAAAGGTGATAACTCACAAGGTAGGGGCTCTTTATAGGAGGATTCACCAACCAATGCGGCCGAGGGTCTGAGAGGCAAAGAGGAGTTAATGGGCTGTGAGGGGTTAAAAATCCTAGCACAAGGTAAAATATCTGCATCCTCTTCCTGTAAAGCCTGATCACTCAAATCTTGCCATACAGAACCCACCTCAGCATAATTTAAATAAGCTAAAGCACCATATGAATGTGCTCCTGTATTTAACCTTTTAGAATCATGCATATAAATGTTGCCAGCACCAGTGACCTGTGGTCCCTTAGACTCTCTATCAGTCTTAACTAGGGATGAGCTTCGAGTTCGAGTCAAACTCATGTTCGACTCGAACATTGCCTGTTCGCCCGTTCGCCGAACAAATTGGGGTGTTCGCGGCAAATTCGAAGTGTTTGGGGACCCGGGTCCTGCCCCAGGGGACATGTATCAATGCAAATTTTTTTTTTTTAAACGGACGTTTTTTCGGGAGCAGTGATTTTAATAATGCTTAAAGTGAAACAATAAAAGTGAAATATTCCTTTAAGTTTCGTACCTGGGGGGTGTGTATGATATGCATGTAAAGTGGCGCATGTTTCCCGTGTTTAGAACTCTCCCTGCAAAAAATTTCATTTTTGAAGGAAAAAAAGTCATTTAAAACTCACTCGCGGCTAATAATGAATTGTCGGCTTTTATCAATACATACAAAAGTCATTGATAAAAAAAAAAAAAAAGCGTGGGGGTCCCCCAGAATTCAATTACCAGGCCCTTTAGGTCTGGAATGGATATTAAGGGGAACCGCAAATTTAAAAAAAAATGGCGTGGGGTTCCCCCAAATATCCATACCAGGCCCTTCAGATCTGGCATATATTTTAAGGGGAACTCCACCCCAAATTAAAAAAAAAATGGCGTGGAGTCCCCCCAAAAATCCATACCAGACCCTTATCCGAGCACACAACCTGGCCGGCCGCAGGGGAAGAGGGGGGGGAACGAGAGAGCGGCCCCCCTCCCTCCTGAACCTTACCAGGCCACATGCCCTCAACATGGGGAGGATGTCCCCATGTTGATGGGGACAAGGGCCTCATCCCCACAACCCTTGCCCGGTGGTTGTGGGGGTCTGCGGGCGGGGGGCTTATCGGAATCTGGAAGACCCCTTTAACAAAGAGGACCCCCAGATCCCGCCCCCCTATGTGAATTGGTAAGGGGTACTTTGTACCCCTACCATTTCACGAAGAAAGCGTATATTTTTTTTTTTAAAACACACAAACACCTTGAAAAAGTCCTTTATTAAAAAAAAAAAAAAAACATTCCAGCGATGAAATCCAGTGTCCCGCGGCGATCCGATGTCCAGCGCTGTCCGTCACTGGCTTTGCCTGAGCGGACCTGATGGGGAACTTCCTCCTCAGTGTTTTAAATGTATAGACCCGCCCCTTCTAAAGTTCCCCATCAGGTCCGCTCAGCGGACCAGATGCGGAACATGACAAGGGGCGGGTCTATACATGTATTACCACAGTGAGAGAAGTTCCCCATCAGGTCCGCCCCCTCGGTATGTCAGACCCCGCCTACGTCATTGGCCTACGTCATTGGCCTGAGCGGGAAACTTCCTTCACTGTGTAAATCTCAGGCCAATGACGTAGGCGGGTCCGACATACCGAGAGGGCGGTCCTGATGGGGAACTTCTCTCACTGTGGTAATACATGTATAGACCCGCCCCTGTCATGTTCCGCATCTGGTCCGCTGAGCGGACCTGATGGGGAACTTTAGAAGGGGCGGGTCTATACATTTAAAACACTGAGGAGGAAGTTCCCCATCAGGTCCGCTCAGGCAAAACCAGTGACGGACAGCGCTGGACATCGGATCGCCGCGGGACACTGGATTTCACCGCTGGAAGGTTTTTTTTTTTTTTTAATAAAGGACTTTTTCAAGGTGTTTGTGTGTTTTTTTTTTACATTTTTTTACGCTTTCTTCGTGAAATGGTAGGGGTACAATGTACCCCTTACCAATTCACATAGGGGGGGCCGGGATCTGGGGGTCCCCTTTGTTAAAGGGGTCTTCCAGATTCCGATAAGCCCCCTGCCCGCAGACCCCCACAACCACCGGGCAAGGGTTGTGGGGATGAGGCCCTTGTCCCCATCAACATGGGGACATCCTCCCCATGTTGAGGGCATGTGGCCTGGTACGGTCAGGAGGGAGGGGGGCCGCTCTCATCCCCCCCTTTTCCCCTGCGGCCGGCCAGGTTGCGTGCTCGGATAAGGGTCTGGTATGGATTTTTGGGGGGACTCCACGCCATTTTTTTTTACATTTGGGGTGGAGTTTCCCTTAAAATCCATGCCAGATCTGAAGGGCCTGGTATGGATATTTAGGGGGAACCCCACGCCATTTTTTTTGCGGCGGGGTTCCCCTTAATATCCATTCCAGACCTGAAGGGCCTGGTAATTGAATTCTGGGGGACCCCCACGCTTTTTTTTTTTAATCAATGACTTGTGTATGTATTGATAAAACCCGACAATTCATTATTAGCCGCGAGTGAGTTTTAAATGACTTTTTTTCCTTCAAAAATGACACTTTGTGCAGGGACAGTTCTAAGCACGGGAAACATGCGCCACTTTACATGCATATCATACACACCCCGCAGGTACGAAATTTAAAGGAATATTTCACTTTTATTTTTTAATTTTAAGCATTATTAAAATCACTGCTCCCGAAAAAACTGACGTTTTTAAAACTTATTTTTGCATTGATACATCTCCCCTGGGGCAGGACCATGGGTCCCCAAACACTTTTTAGGACAATAACTTGCATATAAGCCTTTATAATTAGCACTTTAGATTTCGAACGTTCGAGTCCATTGTATTTAATAGGGTTCTAAAGTTCACACGAACATTTTGTCTGTTCGCAGGTTCTGGTGCGAACCGAACAGGGGGGTGTTCGGCTCATCCCTGGTCTTAACATTGGAATGTACATAGATATTTCCACCAGGGACTTGGCCCATAAATTCAGTAATATCACCAATTGTTGTTTCAGCACCAGAAACCTGTGCTCCCTGACCAAAATTTGCACCAAGCGAATATGCCCCTTTAACTTGTTTAAAAACATTAGACAAGGAGGTAAACACATGTCAGCAACAGATATATTACAATGCTCACCAGCTAGAACCTCTGTCGCGTGCCCACTGCTGGCTGCCACTGAGGGCAACTGATTAGCGCTTCTCTTCCTATCAGGACTCGTCTTCTGCAGACCCGACCCACTGGCTCTCTCCCCGTCAGCCAGCTGAGGAGAAGCAGCTGTCCTCCGTCTCTTCTTAGCTCTTCCCGGCTGTTGGCGCGTCCCGCTGATAACCGGCGCTGTCTCCTCTTCTGTCCCTGGGGATGCGCGGACCACCTCTGCAGGGGGAGCCGAACTGTGTCCCTCCTCCAGGCACCGCAGCAGCCAATTCTTCCCCGCCTTGTCCCTCGGCTCTCTCCAACAGGTGACATAAGAGGGTTTCTCGTCTCCCGGGTGAACGGCGCTTCATGCTGCAGTCGTGGTCCGGTCCAAACGGTCAGTGAGACCCCCGCTCTCTGTTCCTTTTATAGGCTCCATCCGCGCTGGCTTTTCACCCAACAAATTCAGGCCAATCAGCCGTAGCCCTAGGTAACCAATCCCCTGGCTGTTGCTGCCCGGGGGAAAAACTGCTACCAATGGCAAACTGAAAGATAAAGCACAGGGAAATATCTATGGCCCCCTTTGGGCTCCCCCAAGATGGCCCAGCATATTGCTATGACCCTTCACACTGGTTGGAATACAGGCAATTATCGTAATTTCTATCTTCCTTCTCCTTAAGAGATGTAATTAATAGAGAGCCAGATACCTTTGAGTCTCTTCTTTTACAAGATACTAGACCAGATCATATTCTCTCCGCGGTATCTAAAATTCTAATTTTGAAACTTCTATCGCACCTGCCGGAATTTACAAATAAATGGACACTAGATTTAAATGTCCAAATTAAAACAGAGGAGTGGGAGAAAGAGTTTACCCTCACTCACTGTATGTCATTAGCAACTAAGGGACTTGAGACAAATTTCAAGCTTCTCTCTCATCGGTACAGATGCCCAACGCTGCTTCATCGGATATATCCGAATGTTTCAGATTTTTGTTGGCTTTGCCACTCTGCCAAGGGTTCACTACTACATATTTGGTGGGAATGTCCACCTGTTCATGATTTCTTGGGTGTGATTTTTCAGGCCTATACCAGGGTAACTGGGGTGATTGTCTCCAATACTCCAAAAATGACTCGCTATCTATCTTACCCGGCTCTTTTAAATGCATTAAAAAAGGTTTCCTTAGGCTGTGGCTGACAGCAGCAAGAGCGGTTTTACTATGCCATTGGCGAACGGCACATGCTCCACCTCTAAATGAGTGGGTTATAGAGATGAACCATATTGAGAGGATGCAGGCACTTCTGTCATGAGAATTGGACACATATGAACAATGTTGTTAAAACCGACTCTCCTGGAAGTTGTCCAGGGAGTCTGCTGAAATGCAAAATATTCTTGAGAGCTTATCGTAAGACCTGTACATGGTTTGGAGTTGGGAGGAGTGAGATGAGGTCTGAGTGCCTATTCCTGGTTGCTTTACTTCCATTATTCCCCTCTGTTCCCCTCTTTCACTGTATGTCCTTGTTTTTTGTGTTTTTATTTATTTTCTCACCCTTCCGTGTGATGTGCTTTATACCCTTGTGGGAGTCGAGGATGGGGGTAGTAAACCACAGACTACAATCTTGTTGGTATTATGAAGATATGATATGGCTACTCTATTCCTATTAGGGGCCCAACAATCTGAGTAGTTTGGTGTATCATTCTGTTCCTTATTAGAGATAGGTTCTTGCACCTGTCTACTATACCCAATAACACTTATATTAGTTCATGCCACATATGGGTAACGTTCCTTGTGGGGTGTTGATATGTGTCTATATGTTATATGCCATACACTATATACATTTTTATATTGCAGTATTTTTTTTCGGATTGTCTTTGGCATATGTATACTATCTATTGTTGTATAATTTTGTTTGGAAATATTTCAATAAATTTAGATAAAAAAAAAAAGCTGCAATTAAGGGGCTAAATTTCATAACACAATTTTCCTATCAATAGATTTGACTATTTTGCCTTGTGAGCACACATTGTTTTTTTTTTTTTTTTTTTTTTTAACAGAATCAGAAAATGTATTGTCATTTTACAATAACAATCATAAAATGAAACAGAGTTGTAGCTCCCTCACATAAAAAAAGAAATTCCACATCCAGCATAAAAACACTTAACCAAAAACAGCATACTGTAATAAATACATACTATAACTCCCAATCCATTCATTCCACAAGACCTCTAGCATTCAAGAGCCGCACAGATCTAGGGAAAAAACGATTCCGCAACCTGGTAGTATGAAAGCCAATACTTCTATACCGCCTAACAGATGGTAGAAATGTATACAGAGCATGACCAGGATGTGAAGGGTCTTCCAATATACTAATCATTCTCTGAAGACACCTCCCCTCCCCCAGTTCATCAATGCTCGGTAGACTAATTCCTGCAATAATCTTCTGTGCAGTTTTTATTACCCTCTGCAGGGCATTTATGTCATGAATTGTGTATGATCCTTGCCACAAAGAAATGTGATATGCTAGCACACTTTCAATAGAAGCTTTATAGAGGCCAAAAATGACCCCCTCTGAAAAGCCTGCCTTCCATAGCTTTCTTAAAATGTACAGTCTCTGATAAGCCTTGCCCACACAGACAGGATATATGCCAGGTCCTCCCTAATTATTGTTCCCAGGAAGCAGATTTTGTCTACCCTCTTAACCTCCATCCCATTAATCACCACTGGCTTATAGTTAACCTCCCATACTTTCCTGAAAGCAGTAATAAATCCCTTTGTTTTTGCTACATTTAACTGTAAGTCATTCTCTTTGCACCATCCAATTAGATTTTCAAGATCCTGACGATATGCAGACTCGTCTCCGCCCCTTATTTTTCCCACTAGCGTGGTGTTGTCTGCAAATTTTAGCACAGAGTCCACCGTGTTATACCTAATAGTATAAAAATATTTTAATAAAGATATTTCACTTGAAAAATAAATCACTAAACGTGTTAATCTCAAAAGCATTTCATTAATTTGTACTTCATGGCATTTTCAATTAACGTGAACCTGAAAATTATTTACTGGTAATTTTAATGAGTGTAGTATAGTTAAATTGCTTATAATAGTTACAACAATTAACAAGGTGATAAGAAAGAAAAATCCACAGGAGCAATTTAATTTGTTTTTTTTCTCTTTCTCCATGATAATGTGTGATCAATAATTTAACACTATTTAAATTAAATACACAGTAAAATACAAATGTTCATATCTCACGAAGAGTAACATATTCTGCTAAATGTTCCTATTTTGCTTCTTAAATTATTTTCTTAAATGTTTGTTTGTGCATCACTTTTAGTTAGTAATACTAATGTGCAGAACATGATTTGATAGTCTAATTTTCTTTTTACATTGTTTTGAGTCACAGCAGATTAGATTTAATGACCACACATATTACTGTAGGCTAAACTGTGAAATTGTATCATTCATGTCCAAAAGACATAGATGCAAAAAGAAAACTATTTAGGATTTTAATCAGAGGTTTTAGTTAAATTGCAGGAAGATTCCACTTCAGCTCTGACACAAGAAAACTGTTGATAGGAGTTGACATCATAAGGACAGGTTTACTGTCATTCTTCAGCTTTTCAGTGTCACTTCTTGACATGTTCCTAAAAGAACTGAAATCAATACCTGACAGTCACCTCCGGCAATAGAAAATCCACGTATTACTTTGACCTGTCTATTACATCATCCTATCTATTAAAATACTTTATGAGAATTTTAGGTATATATACAGTAAATGTTACTTGCTACAAAATATGACATATACCCGGAATACAGTTACCAGCTAAGATAATCAAAAATATATTAGCATTCCAGTATCATTAAATAAGACCATCATTTTTATATATACGTTCCAACGCATCAAATGTTGTAGTCACAGCAAATCAGTAAATCTGTTCAGTGCTTTACAATAACTATTATATCAATTATATCAATACACAGCTGTATATACACTTTTAGAAAATATTGTAACCTAGAAACAAATTTTCTCAAAATAAAAAATATATATATAGTTGCGCTAAATATAAAATCAATCATAAACACACCACTGGATAATTAAAAATTCATATAAATACAGCAGTGGCAAATAAAGTTATAGAGTGCTCAGTGAAGAACCAAAATACAAAATCAATATACACAATATTAGTGGTTGAAGTAATAAAAAATTAATGAATGGATAAATATGAATAATAGTCCACTGGTCATTTATACAAACAACCTCAGAGTTCATACATTGTGATTCAAACAAAAACACCCGTGCAGATATCCAGAAAATAAGGAAGGAAAATCCAATCTTCATTAAAGGAATACCAAACGTGAAAATCCACCACCATCCTTAAGTAGTCCTGCTTACCAGATAGAATTGGTCCCCTATGATGGAGGACCTCAAACTGCGTGTGATAAATCTCAGTAGATACCGGCAGACCTCAAACAACATGTAGTAGATCACAGTTGGTACCGCCAGACAGCTCATGTATCATCATTCAGATGCCAGTATTCCACACCTGGGATAATCTGTCAGCCAGGGCCACACAATACAACTAAAGGGAGATGTGCAGCAGAAGAGCTAATCTACTTTTCATTAAACCTGACTTTGCAGATCTACACCAGATTCAGAGGTAGAAAAAAAGTACAGACCTTCCTAACCAGGAGGCAGTCACCGAAGTGCACGAGCCAGATGGAAAACGTCATTAAAGTGCACAGGGCACGTGCAGTAAGTCCAGTCTTTAGACCCTTCTGCCTCTCCCCTCGTTGGCAATTCCCAGCTGTCAGTATAACTGGGGGTTGCTCATAGCTCTGGCTGACAAGAGAGAACTTGGTATCACAAGGACAAGAGAGAAAGGTATCACAAGGATGTTAAAATGAGGCAGCCAACTTTCCATTTGTGAGTACAGACTGCTGTTAGAGATCTTAGAGTTTGTGTAAAGGGGACATCAGCTGAGTGCTAAACAGCTTAGTCTATCTTGTTCTTTGTGAATGGACTCTGCTCTGATTGCTCTAAAGAAAGAAGCTTTTGCAAGGAATTTTGCCTCAGCTCTACGGAAAGAAGTTTACTGTCCTCATCTTGTACATAGTTCTTTTTGGAGTATCCCACACAATTCCCCACCCTATCCAAGTTACCCCAAAAATAAAAAAAACACCAATCATGTCTATCCATGGGATGCATATGTTCCCCTGCAGGCTCTACGGTAAGTTTGTCTTGATTTAAGGCCTAAATATCCTACCTTCTGAGGCATTGAGGGCTATTTTTGATCCTATGTCCTCCACTATTTCATATAGATCATACCCTTATCCTGGATTTGGCTTGGTGTGAATTGGGGGCTTGTGACACAAGGGGGCTTGTGTGACATTACAATCTCTGATTTATACACCTGTAGAGGAATCTAAGATCTTGACTATAAAGGTAAGAAGGCTATGTGCTCTAACACTAATATAGATACACCCAATGCTGCATGATTCATGCATGCAAAACAATAAGTCATATATTCCCTCTGTTACTTACAGGATTTGATACAATCATCTGGTATAGCTTTATGTGTTTAGCCAACCAGTCTACACTCCTCAATAGATAAACATTTGTTTATAAACAGGTCATTTGTCTTTTAAACACTATATATGTAATCAATTATTCTATCTCATCTGGAGCCAACAAACAACGCCCATATCTTTTTCAGACAAAAAATCCCTGTGTTTATAAACAAACAATTCACTACAAGATCTTTTGAGCCTTTTTTTTTTTTCTCTATATGCACGTGTTTTTGTGTATTTCTGCATATAGGGGGATAGGTGGGTTGATGGTTTTCCTTCTTTTTTTTTTGTGTTGTGTTCTGTATTTATATATATATATTTATATTTATGATGTTATTATGGTATGATGTTGATTAGGGGGTTAGGGGGCCGGGGGGATATAATCACACTAGACCCATCATACCCTCCCATAGGGTACAGTGCAGGGGAAAAGGATATGAGTAGAGTACGGAAAGAATTGGGTAGTAAATAAGTCAATGATATAAACAGTACCAATGATGGAAGAATTGGGAAGTGTAACTTAAAGAATGGTGCAGGAGGACAAGAGGGGATTAGAAAGATATAAAAGTAGGGAAAAAAGGCGGGAATAAGAGGGAGTACAGAAGTGAATAGGCAGGGGAGAAGGGAGGGGGTACAGCCTGGAGACATGCTTGAGGTAACCACACAGTAGGGGATTGCGGGGGGGAGGGAGGATATTAATAACGGGGGGGGGAATAAATTAAAAAAAAAAAAAAAAAGGGGAAAAAAGATAGAAAGGGAAATTACATAATTGGGTTTCTATCTCTTTCTTTCTTTTTTCGGATCCACATTAGGTCTTGAAAAGTGCACTTTTACGTAGTATATCACGTAATAACCTAACAACTCACTGGCTTATAAAATATACTAAAAACACATACACAATTAGTAGGGAATATAGTAGGAGGATTCCCCAAGGGTGGGGAGAAGAGAGGTACAATAGTATACAAGGCACATATATATTTATATGGGACAATGCACAAATACACAAACACACATTACACATATGGAGGTGTGGGGCGAAGGAGGGAAACTGCGGAGGGAGATGAGCGCAATCTTAAAGATATATGAATAACAAGTGCATAAGTATAGAGTCCGCCACCCCCCAAACCCCCAGAACTTCCCGAAGAGCAACCCCTTAAATTAGGTTGTCAGAAGTAGCCTATAGTAGGAAAGAACATTGGGGGCCAGGCTATAGCAGATGATATGATATAGGTATATGCTCATTTACTGAAGATCCGATGCGGGAGGGGAGATGGGGTGAGGGGGGGAAGAATAAAAGGGGGGTGGGAGGGAGGGATAAGATGTTTATAGATAGATGTGAAGTTTTGATACATTATGTTTTGTTACTGGCTAGTTCCTGAGGAGTGTTTTTTTTTTCTTTATATATGTGTGTGAGAGAAGGTTTGAAAATACTTTAACATGGCAATGCTGTGAACTAGATAGCTAGGTGAAAGATAAGGGAACTAAAATAGAGGTGGAAGATTGACTAGCAGTATTTAAGGAGCAATCATATAGAGAAGCCAAGAGACGCATCTCGCGTTAAAATTTGTTCAAATAAGAGGGTGCACCGGGATACTGGCCGCCACTCTCCATCTTGCTCAACCACTCTCCCCACTAGATACACCTCTCCTCCAAGGGGAGGAAAGTCGGAGGTGTTTTTCTTTTTTTTCTTTTTTCTAAACAAGCGTAGAGCGAAAGGGTCTAAAATTACCAGGATCCCGCATACGTTAAGTTTTCTATTTTTCCAGGGGTCACAGGCGGCAGACCGGACCCCAGGAGACTTCTACTTTCTCCCCCTGTTTTCCTGTTTTTTTTTTTTTTTGTGTTTGCTATACGTTCGGTGTCCATCCTCTACCCGACCTCTTTGCTGGGTGCCTTACCGGTCCTCCATTCCCCTCGAGCGGATATACTATTAAGATGACTAGGATAACTTTAACATCTTATAATGTGAAGGGGTTAAACTCCCCGGAGAAACTAAATATGTTGTTAGCGGAGCTAGGGAGATTTAAGTCACACATAATATTCCTTCAAGAGACACACTTTAAGAAAAACAAAATTCCAAGATTAGGTAACCCCAGATTCCCGAGTGTGTATCATAGTGCATCATTGACATCAAAAGCGAAGGGGGTTTCAATTATCCTTTCAAAACAGATAAGGTGGAAGGAATATCAGACAATAACAGATGAGGAAGGACGTCTCCTTATAGTAAAGGGATTCCTGTATGATCAAAAGATTACCCTGGTTAACGTATACCTGCCCAATGAGGGACAAGTCCCAGCCCTAGAGAGATATTTGAATTTGATACAACAGAATAAGGAGGGGATCCTGATAATGGGAGGGGACCTAAATATGGCATTAGAACCGACCTTAGATGTATCAAAAGGCACCTCACATATATCATACGCCAAATTGAGCAAAGCAAAAAGACTTCTTCAGGAAGCGCAATTAATGGACAGTTGGAGAATCTTCCATATACACGACAGGGACCATACTTTTTTTTCTGCAAAACATAAAACGTACTCTAGGATAGACTACGTTTTTATACCTCAAAATGCCCTGCAGTGTATCGTGGAGACCTCCATCGGCTCATTTACAATATCAGACCACGCACCAACTAACTGCATAGTGGAATGGGGAGAGCCAGCTCCCCGAGAATGGTATTGGAAGATTAATGAGACTCTTCTGAAAGAACCAGAATGCGAAACACAGATAGCTCAGGAACTAGAGTCTTTTTTTTCAATAAATGAGACAGGAGAGGTAACCCCAATGTGTGTATGGGAAACACACAAGTGCTATATCAGGGGAATCCTTATTGCTCTGGGAACTCGTAGAAAACGCTGTTTGGGGGCCAAGTTAGAAACGCTGCTCGGAGAGATCCATAGACTGGAAAGGGCACATAAGAAATCACAAGCAGTACAGACGGAGGAAGAGTTAGCTGGTCTACGTGAGGAATTAAAAGTGCTATTAACGGAAAAAGCCAAAGCTACAATAACTCGATGCAAACAAGCCTTTTACGAATACGGAAATAAACAGAGTAAGATGCTAGCTAATGCGCTTAAAGAGACTAGGGCACGAAACCACATTGAACGGATTAAAACTCAGGGAGACGCATTGGTCAGCTCCACACAGGAAATCGCTAAGACATTCAGAGACTATTATAAAAGTTTATATCAGATAGGGGATCAACAACGGGCCACAAGGATGCCTAACAGAGGGGGGGCAAAGGAGTATATAGAGGCTTCGGGTATGCCGGGCATACCGGAAAAGGGAGCAGAAGAGATAGATGGCCCAATTACGGCAGAAGAATTTTTAGGAGCCCTAAAAATATTAAAACCAGGTAAGGCTCCCGGCCCGGACTAATATACACTGTTGTATTATAGGACCTTTGCAGAAAAATTGACACAAAGATTCTTGGAGGCTTTTAACTCGGTACGAGAGGGGCAAAAGATACCAGATGAGACATTGATGGCTCACATAACAGTAATCCCCAAAGAGGGGAAAGATCCTTCTCAATGTGCGAGCTATCATCCAATTTCCTTGTTAAACGTAGACTTAAAGATTTTGACGAAAATACTTGCAAATAGGTTATTACCGTACATCCCTGCCCTAATACATCCTGACCAAGTGGGGTTTACGCCTAAGAGAGAAGGTAAGGAAAATACACAACGGGTTTTAAGTGCTATACACTATGCGCAAAATCAGCAAAAACCCTTAGTGTTGTTATCTATCGATGCAGAAAAAGCATTTGATAGGGTAGACTGGACTTTTTTAAAAACCACGTTACAACATATAGGACTGAGGAAGGGGATACAAAATTGGATTATGAGCTTATACTCCACACCTAAAGCTAGGGTCAAGGTAAACGATATACTCTCGGAACCCTTTGATATTTGTAATGGAACACGGCAGGGATGTCCGCTATCGCCTATTATTTTTATTTTGACACTGGAACCACTCTTAAGAACAATAAGGGCTAACTCAGATATCAGGGGTATATCAGTAAAGGGAAAGGATCAGAAACTAGCTGCATTTGCGGACGACCTCTTGTTTTTTGTAACCACGCCGGCACTGTCCCTCCCACCTTTACTGTCAGAAATACGCGAATATGGGAGGTTGTCCAACTTTAAGGTAAACTACAATAAATCAGAAGCAATGGGTGTGGAGGTGGACATAGCTTCGCAACAACAGCTATCCACCTTTTTCTCTTTTAGATGGACAGAATCTCATATAGGATATCTGGGAACAAAAATACCGAGCCGACTAAATAGAATATTTGAACTTAATTTTGCCCCCTTAGCAAGACAAATTAAACTAGATCTACAGAAGTGGGATAAGGAGGTCTTTACGTGGTTCGGCAGAATTAATATCATAAAAATGAACGTAATGCCAAGATTGTTATATTTGCTACAGACCCTACCCATTAAGATACCCCCAGGATTTCTGAGGGATCTGAGAACTAGGTTTGCGACGTTTATATGGGCAGGGAAACCAGCAAGAGTCCGAAGAGACATCTTGACTCTACCTAAAGAGAAAGGAGGGGTGGGATTCCCAGATCCGGTTGGGTACCAAGAAGCCCTACACCTAACAAGGGTTATGGACTGGTGTGTATTTCAAAAAGACAAGCCATGGATACATTTGGAACAGGCAATGTCCGAGCTACCCTTGGAGGGTTTAGTATGGCTCCAGGACCCGTTGATACCGCATACAGTAAAACACCATCCGACAGTGGGCGCCACACTTTTGTATGTGAAAAAGGTATTAAAAAAAAACAAAATGACGATGTATCCGAGCCTAATGACCCCAATTGTGTGTAATCCGGCCTTTGAACCAGGCTTAAAAGATCAAGGTTTTAGGAATTTAAATCGACAGGGTAAAGGTAGACTCGTACACTTCATGAAGGACAACCGAGTGATGTCCAGGGAGGAGATTGAGCATGAGTTTTCTGGGGAATTGGACTCATTTAGGAGAATGCAGCTGAATGCTTTTCTCCGATCAATATCAAAGCGAATGACAGAAGGAACAACACTCTCTAAATTTGAGGAGCTATGTCTAAAAGGGGAATCAGTGGGACATTCAGTGTCCCTGTTGTATGCCTTGTTGACCGAGTTAAAAGCCCCGCAAGAATTGGGTTTTATACAGGCTTGGGAAAGAGACCTAGGGATTACACTATCCGAGACGCAGAAAAATAAGATGTTTAGGCTCACACATAAGGCCTCATTAGCAACTAGATACCAAGAAGGGGGGTACAAGATACTAACCAGGTGGTACAGAACCCCAGCAGTATTAAATCGAATATACCCACAAGTGTCAAACCTTTGCTGGCGATGTCAAAGAGCAGTGGGCACATTGTTACACATTTTTTGGGAATGCTCAGGAGTTAGAGATTTTTGGAAAATGGTCTCTGAAACAATTACAGAAATTACAGATGTGTCTCTTGAAGAAAATCCGGTTACTTTTCTGCTATTCGATATTCCCCTCTCGACCGAAAACTTTAAAAAATCATTGATGAGACATCTGCTTACTACAGCAAAAGCATGTATTCCAGCCTTATGGAAAAGTACCATTCCCCCAACTAGAGCACAATGGTTTAATAAGATAACAGAAATCCAGCAAATGGAAAAATTCACCATGATTATAAGGGAGCAGGAGGACAAATACCGACAAACCTGGGCCCCCTATGATATATATAAGGAGATAGTGGGGGGGGGGGGGAATATGGAGGGAGGTCGGGTGGAGGAGGAGACCGGCGGATGTGAATAATCTTCAATAATTTTTTTTTTTTTTTTATTGTTTTTTTTTTTTTTTCCTTCTGACTTTTTCTATTTATCTTACTATTTCCAACTTTTCTATAAACCTGTTCTAGGCCCGAACACTTAGGGCAAACTGTTCAAGGGAAGGGGGACAATCGGGGGGGACCCCAGGGGAATAAAAACGAAACAAAGATAAAGATATTAAAGAAGAATAGGAAAAAAGTATCGGGTACAGTGACTAAAGAGGAGAGAGAGAAGGGAGGAACTAGCGGAATGGAATGTATTTCATTAATTGTTATATAGATAGATCTTCCCCTACTAACATCCCATTAATAGCTGAGATTTGTAAGGATGTGTAAAAAGTAGGAAACGTAAAATAGGTGGAAGATGCTATGAGTGAACTAACAGAATCATGTGTATAGATGCATTATATGAAATGTTGTATAACTATCTTTGTGAATATAAAAGAAAACGTAAAAATAAAGAATTGATAAAAAAAAAGATCTTTTGAGCCTGCAGGACCATATAAACATCTTCCCCATAGGTATGTTAAATTCAATGATATTATGCTGCATGCACATTATGATGATATATGCGGCATATATATATATACTGTGGTAGTGTGGTACCCCACCAGTGTACAAATACAGGATTCTCAACCAGGCAGCTTGAGGGGCTCCAGGGTATTTGCTTGTTTGGGAGGAAACTGGCTTTTCAGTTTCCTCATGATTGACTAAAGTCCACTTTGGGACCTGGAGCCTGGGGATTTTTTAGAGATCTGGGTGGGATGAAATCCCTAGTCCTGGATCCGGGTTTTGAGACTCAACAGCACACTGATTGTTCAGGTGTGTGTGGGCCTGATAGTAGAGTCAGGACCAGCATTCTGGGCTCCACCCTCACGACGAGTGCAGGTGTGCACTGGGGAAGACATAGAGTGCAAGTGTGCACTGGAGAAGCCAGAGAGTGGTTGTCTGCACACTGGAAGCCAGAGACCCAGGTCTGAGGGTCAGAGCAGTGGACCCAAGTCTGAGGCTCAGAGCAGCGAGGGGCTGCTATCTAAATGGACGGTGTTGCCAGTGGAATAGTCTGTAGGAGACAGACAAGAGCCTGACGTGGAAGGCCTGAGCAACACTGCTGTATGTATAAGCCAGGAGGCTGAATGTCATGTTATTGATGAAAAGGAGTGTTGAAACCCCTGCGAGGGAAACCTTTGATTTTGTTTGAACTTCTTTTAATAAAAATGGGCAAATAAAGCCCTAAAAAAGAAGACCCAGCAAGTGGCGGTGTCCTTCAAGCTCTACCTTTGATGCTAGTCCTTCACAATACATATATATTTGTATTATGTATGCACCACACATATGCACCATCCTTATTGGGTGAGTGGCTTATGTGAAAATTGTTGATCTTAGTATGGATTAACATATATACATATATATGGTTTGAAAGGAATCTCCTTCTTTTTTTAACAAGATTACCGACAGCCGGCGTTTGCACTTTTAGGGCTCCCGTGCCCTCTGGGGTGGGTTGCCTCCTTTCTGGGTCCCCGTTTTTTAACCCTCCACTCTGTAAGACATATAAATGACACATGGGTGTTTCTGCATAGGATGTTTTAGTATTTTATATATAATCTAACCATATGTATTCACAAAATGTATCTTATAAATAACCTGTATGTGTTTTCTTTATTTACTTTTCTAGTCACATAACAAACCTTTTATATGTGAAGCGCCCTGCTCCTGTTGGGTATGCGCTATGTGGTAAATTTAGTTGCCTGAGCTATAGTTTAGCTCAGAAGGTTTATGCTAAATTGTTGGCTCTGTTTCAGTCCAGCTGGGTAGCACGTTTTTCCACTTGACAGTAGGTGTCACTGTCACCACAGGTCAAGGTTGGAAATGCTGCGGGCTGGATGTATTGGGTATTCCTTTCCCAGAAGTGGCTCAGGGGGTGTGGTCAACCCGCTGTGCATTCTGGGGAGGGGTACTTAAGGGACAGAGACCGCTCTAGCGGGGTTAGTTTGCCGGATCCTGACCTGAGGGCTCTCCTGGTCTCAGGGATGTGCGAGCTGTTTCTCGGCCTCGGGGTCTGCTGGCCCGAGGCTCTGCTACTGAGAGTAGGCCCAGAAGCTTCTGGGGCCTACTAGTCCAGGGATTGTCCTACGCGGTCTTGCCTGCGGGAAGAAGCGGAACAATTGGGGACTCAATTGAAGGACGCATCCTGGCCAATTTAACTTGCGGTGCTGCCGGCTGGCTGAAAGATTCTGGCACCGTGAGCTGTGTGTTTCCTGAAGGAACTTTTGCAAAGTGTCAGTGTGGTTGCACGATCTTGAGGCAGAAAATTGTGAAACGACTCGACGGCACTCATCATGTCTGTCGCAGAGACTTTGAACGAGCTTCGCACCGGTTGCTAGACCAGTGAGAGTAGGCCTATCCGGTGGTTGCTGAATCCAGTGTGGAACTGATTTGTCCTCTGGATATAAGATTGTGCCCGTGATCCGCAAAGCAAGGTACCTGAACCTCCCCTATCCCTCTACCCCTCTGTTGGAACTGTTTAATAAAACTATTGAAGAAAAAGAAACCAAGTGTTGGTGTGGACATTCATGAAAGCTCTTCAAGAGGGACCCCTGAGACGAGTGTGGTGAACAGAAAGGTAATGGCAGGCCCAAATCTTAAACCAGCGGCCCCTTCGGGGGTATTGCTACATATGCTATCCAATATTTGAAAAGCTCCTGAAGAAGCGGTGAACACAAACCTGCGAAACATGTAGAGCACCCTAAAAAATAATACATGGATGGTATTTTATGTCCTAACTTGTAACAATAGGATGTACAAAATTTTCTCTTTGTTTTGTTTGTCATGATCTATTTTTATTCTGTGAATATGTGAATATCTATATATTTTTTGTAAAAAAAAATTGTAATTATTCTAATTTTGACTGTTTAATACCAGTTATTGTAGCATACGGTACCATCAAAGTTCAAACATAGCCTCTCCCCTCCTTTGCCATATTTTGACGGGACGAAGGTACCACAAATAATCTGTTTTTATATTCATGGCACTTCTCTACAGGTATTAAATCACTGCTGTTTTTTTTTTCTTAAAAAAAAGAAAAGTCTGAAATAAAAAACTGTTTCATAGTTTGTTATAAAAATATGAAAACAGGTCATTTTTCTCCTTCACTGGTGTACACTGATGAGGCGGCACTGATTGTGATGGGTACTGGTAGGCTGCACTGATAGGCACTGATAAGGTGGCACCGGTGGGAACTGATAGGTGGCACTGGTGGGAACTGATAGGTGGCACTGATGGGCACTGAGAGGTGGCACTGATGGGTGGCACTGATAGGCATCACTGAAGGGCATTGAAAAGGGGCACTGAGGGGCACTGCTAGTTGGCACTGATGGGCACTGATGGGTGGCACTGATGGGCAGTGATAGGTGTCACTGATAATGAGGCATTGATGGGCACTTATTGGCAGCACTGATGGGCACTGATAGGTGGCACTGGTGGGCATTGATAGGTGGCACTGGTACGTGGCACTGGTGGACGCTGATAGGCAGCAGTTATATGCACTGATAGGTGGCACTGCTGGGCACTAGCAGGTGGCACTGGTGGGCACTGCACAGCAGCAGTGGCTCTCCGTGATCAGGACCAGTGTGTTTCATTTTTTATATTTTTTTTGTACTTAATGAAGCTCAGAATTTGTTATATTAGTGATTGCCATTATCTGTAAACTAGCAATTCTGTTACTTAGTCTTATATACTTATATGATAAGGAAGCAATATATGTTATTTACAAGCAAACCCTTATTTTCCTTTCATTACATTTATTACATAAAGAAAATAAAACACAGAATTTACATTGATTTGGAAGACATGGGACATTAGGCAGCTTCAGTGCTCAGCTCCGGTCCATGCCCTACTTGTCTGCCCACTGTACACTGACCCGACCACACTGACAACACTCCCATAGGAAAACCAAAACAGCATCCAGCATCACTACTGTATCCATAGCCAAAACTGGCAAATTAAACTCCATTTTTTGGCACCTCAACAACCCAGTTCCTCAGCAGCCCAGAGATCCAAAACCGTGCTGGAGTGCTCATCTTTACAGGACCTGTCTTCACCTCACTCCTCTCTACGTGGTCACTTTCCTGTCCTGCCAAAGATGGGTCATAACATTCAAGGAGCCCCTCTCCAGGGGCGTACCTAGAGCATTTGGCACCTGGGGCAGATCCTATATCTGGCACCCCCCCCCCCACTGTAAAATGTAAAAACACCCCACTGTGCCCCCTGCATCCTTCAAAATCTCTTTGTCACTACTGTGTACCCCCTCTCCACAACTGCACCACTGGACCCCTTCACATTACACAGCACCCTGCATCACTGGACCCCATTACATTACACAGCACCCTGCATCACTGGACCCCTTTACATTACACAGCACGCTGCACCTCTGGACCCCTTTACATTACACAGCACCTTGCACCTAAAGACCTCTTTAGATTACACAGCCCTTGTACCTCTGGACCACTTTAGATTACATAGCACCCTGCATCACTGGACCCCTCTACAGTACACTGCACCCTGCACCCCTTTACATTACACAGCACCCTGCACTTCTGGACCCCTTTACATTACACAGCACCCTGCATCACTGGACCCCTCTACATTACACAGCACCCTGCACCCCTTTACATTACACTGCACCCTGCACCTCTGGACCCCCTTACATTACACAGCACCCTGCACCTCTGGACCCCTTTACATTACACAGCACCTGCACCTCGGGACCCCTTTACATTACACAGCACCCTGCATCACTGGACCCCCTTACATTACACAGCACCCTGCATCACTGGACCCCTTTACATTACACCGCACCCTCCACCTCTGGACCCCTTTACATTACACAGCACCTTGCACCTAAGGACCTCTTTACATTACACAGCCCTTGTACCTCTGGACCCCTTTACATTACACTGCACCCTGCACCTCTGGACCCCTTTACATTACACAGTACCTTGCACCTAAGGACCTCTTTACATTACACAGCCCTTGTACCTCTGGACCCCTTTACATTACACTGCACCCTGCACCTCTGGATCCCTTTACATTACACTGCACCCTGCACCCCTTTACATTACACTGCACCTCTGGACCCCTTTACATTACACAGCACCCTGCATCTCTGGACCCCTTTACATTACACTTCACCCTGCACCTCTGGACCCCTTTACATTACACTGCACCCTGCACCTCTGGACCCCTTTACATTACACAGCTCCTGTACCTCTGGACCCCTTTACATTACACTGCACCCCTTTACATCTGAACCCCCTGTATGTTACACAGACCCCCCCACCCCCCTACAGTGCAGACCCCCCTACAGTGAAGACCCCTCCCCCTACAGTGCAGACCCCTTCTACAGTGCAGACCCCCCTACAATACAGACCCCCTACACTACAGACCCCCTACAATACAGACCCCCCCTACAATACAGACCCCCTACAACAGTGCAGACCCCCCTACAATACAGACCACTACAATACAGACCACCCCCTACAATACAGACCCCCCTACAGTGCAGACCCCTCTACAACAGTGCAGACGCCCCCCCCCCTTCAGACCCCTTCAGACCCGTAATGCACCTCGGCTTGGCTCAGATGATCAGCGCGTGCTGCACACACAGCACTTGTAGACTACACGGAGGAGGGGGAGGCGGCTTCACTCTCTCTGCTCGGCTGTGTGAGACAGTCACAGCCGAGACTTAACAGAGCCACGGCCACGAGAGAGAAGGGAGTCGTGGAGAGGGAGCGCCGGCCTGACACCCCCCCCCCCCAGTATGTGGCCCACCTACTTAGTACGCCACTGCCCCTCTCCATTCTCAATGGTTCTGGAAGCTGGGCCTATATCAAGTTCCAGACAGGAAAAGAGCAAAGCACTGTTTAAGCAAACATTTAATACTAAGGGGCTGCATTTACACGTATATCACTTACAAATTCTCCACAAATTTCAAAGGAAAGATATTTTCTTCCTCCAGGAAATCCATTTTAGGTTAGACAGCACCCCCTTTGAGGAATACAGTGAGTATTACAGAAAAAGATCCTACCTCAAAGTCAAGAGGGATGGCTGTAGTGAAAATATGCCCCAATTGTTCTTGACTTGATAGACACATAAGGTTGACATGTTTCTTAAACAATAAGGTTAGTCAGAAAATATTTTTTTGGGGGTACTGTATAATCTCCTAACCAAGTTCAGATCCAGCACTCACAAAATTTCCTCTAGAAAACTCAACAGCTAGGCCATCCATGACCTTGGCATATTTACTTAGAATTCAAACCAACATGAACAGAATACAGCTGTCCGATAGCTAGGTCATATTTTATCTAAGTGCTTGAGGTAATAGGTATTACTCAAAAGTACACAAAGCTTCCTGCCCACTGTTTCTCTCCCCACAACAGAATCACGGCTGTAGGGGGGGGGGCGGTGGCTTGACAGCTCTTATTTCAACTGCTTTCTGGACCCCTCCGCACCCGGCGCGAGCCACTGCACTGCTAAGCAGTACTCCCCTGATAGTGGCCCTGCGTGAGGGAGGAGGGAGGATGGCGTGGGTGCAATTTTTGTGGGGGGGAGGGCGGCCGGCCGGCCGGCCACCCCCCGCAAAGTGCCACCCTAGGCCTGGGCCTTGTCGGCCTAGGCCAGAACACAGCACTGAGCGAGGGGCTGATGTTCTGGCTCCCTCCCTAGTGTTAAGTAGCCAATGGCAACCGGATTCAAACCCATGTTATGGAGATCTATGGCCTGGTCATGGGGTACGGAAAGAGGAGAGTTAAGTGAGAGAGCACATGAGGTCCATATTATGTGCTCAGCGGGACCCCAAGCTGTTACTGGGAGCAGAGGTACGCTGGACTGATGGAGTGGGCCCAGGCTCAGCATGTCCCTTCTAATGCAAATATACAAGTTACAGTTTGTCAGGGCTTGGACTTGAACCTGAGATCTCTGTTGGACAGCACCCTGTCTGATCCATTAGACAGCCCTGCCTTGACTTCTGCTGAACCTTTAACTTTTTGCTACTCCTATGAATTTCCTGATTTAACCACTTGACAACTGGGCACTTAAACTCCCTTAATAACCAGACCAATTTTCAGCTTTCGGTGCTCTCACATTTTGAATGACAATTACTCAGTCATACAACACTGTACCCATATGAAATTTTTGTCCTTTTTTTCACACAAATAGAGCTTTCTTTTGGTGGTATTTAATCACCGTTGGTTTTTTTTATTTTTTGCGCTATAAAAGAAAAAAGACTGAAAATTATTTTTCTTTGTTTCTGTTATAAAATGTAGCAAATTAGTAATTTTTCTTCATAAATTTTGGCCAAAATTTATACTGCTACATATCTTTGGTAAAAATAAGTACAAATTGGTGTATATTATTTGGTGTTTGTGAAAGTTATAGAGTTCACAAGCTATGGTGCCAATATCTGAAAATTGATCACACCTGAAGTACTGATGGCCTATCTAATTTCTTGAGACCCTAACATGCCAGAAAAGTACAAATACCCCCCAAATGACCCCTTTTTAGAAAGAAGACATTCCAAGGTATTTAGAAAGAGGCATGGTGAGTTTTTTTGAAGATGTCATTTTTTCCCACAATTCTTTGCAATATCAAGATTTTTTTTCATTTTTTTTTCCACAATATTGTCATATTAGCAGGTTATTGCTCACATACCTGTACAGCATATACATATCACAAGTTACACCCCAAAACACATTCTGCTATTACTCCTGAGTATGGCGATACCACATGTGTGAGACTTTTACACAGCGTGGCCACATACAGAGGCCCAACGTGCAGCAAGCACCTTCAGGCGTTCTGGAGCACCCAGGCCAATTCTGACATTTCTCTCCTACATGTAAAAATCATCATTTATTTGCTAGAAAATTACATAGAACCCCAAAACATTATATATATATTTTTAGAAAAGAAACTAGAGAATACAATGGCGGTTGTTGCAAGTTTTTATCTCGCACGGTATTTGTGCAGCAATTTTTCGAACGCACAGTTTTGTGCTTAAAAAAAAAACAGTAAAGTTAGCCCAATGTTTTTGCATAATGAGAAATATGAATTTACGCCGAGTAAATAGATACCTAACATGTCACCCTTCAAAATTGCACACGCTCGTGGAATGGCGCCAAACTTCGCTACTTAAAAATCCCCATAGGTGATGCTTTAAATATTTTTACTGGTTACATGTTTTGAGCTACAGAGGAGATCTAGGGCCACACGTATTGCTTTCGCTCTAACGTTTGCAGCGATACCTCACATGTGTGGTTTGAACACCATTTTCATATGTGGGCGGGACTTACGTATGAATTTGCTTCTGTATGCGAGCACACGGGGACAGGGGCACTTTAAAAAAAATATATATTATTTTTCATTTTACTTTATTTATTTTAGTTTGACACGTTTTTCTCCCCAAACATTTTTTTTGATCACTTTTATTCCTATTACAGGGAATGTAAACATCCCTTGTAATAGGAATATGGTATGACAGGTCCTCTTTAAAGTGAGATATGGGGTCAATAAGACCCCACATCTCACCTCTAGGCTGGGAAAACTGAAATAAAAAGAAAAAAAAAAGATCCTGGCTTTCGATCGTAGCGGTGAGTCGGTAGAAGCACTGGAGGGCGGCGGGAGGGGGGACGTCCCCTCTCGCCTCCCGTAAGAACAATCAAGTGGCGGGACAGCCGCTTTGATCATTCTTATGGTGTAGGGCTGAAAAATCTGATATCTGAATGATGCCTGTAGCTGCAGGCATCATTCAGATATTCCTGCACAAAGTCAAGGACGTCAAATCACGGCCGGCGGGCGGGAAGTGGTTAAAATGCATTTTTTTTTAACACAAAGTTGTCCATTTATACAATATTTCTAACACATAGCATGTACATACCAAAAATAACACCCCAAAATAGATTCTCCTACTCCTCCTGAGTACGGCAATACCACATGTGACAGACTTCCACAGTCTGGCCACATACAGAGGCCGAGTACAGCCGAGTATGGCAGAGTATGGCTGAGCATGGCAGGGTATGGCTGAGCCAGGCCGAGCATGGCCGAGCATGGCCGAGTATGGCTGAGCATGGCTGGGTATCACCGAGTATGGCTAGGTATTGCAGAGTATGGCTGGGTATTGGAGAGTATGGCTGGGTATTGCAGAGTATGGCAGGGTATTGCTGAGTATGGCTGGGTATCGCCGAGTATGGCTGGGTATCACCGCATATTGCAGAGTATGGCTGCTGGGTATGGCAGAGTATGGCAGGGTATTTTAGAGTATGGCAGGGTATTTCTTGGGTGCATTTTCTGCATATCTGTATGTGTGAGATACACACTTTAGATAGTGTTCTCCTATTCTGCTATTCAAAAAAAATATAATTTAGGGCAAAAAAAAAATGTTTTGATGCCTTTTCTGCCCCAAAAAAATTTTTTGATGCATTTTCTGCATATCTGTACGTGTGAAATACACACTTTAGATACTGTTCTCCTATTCTGCTCTTCAATAAAATAATAATTTAGGGCAAAAAAAAAATTTTGGTGCGTTTTCTGGCCAAAAATTTTTTTTTGGTGCATTTTCTGCATATCTGTACGTGTGAGATACACACTTTAGATACTGTTCTCCTATTCTGCTCTTCAAAAAAAGAATAATTGAAAGCAAAAAAATGTTTTGGTGCGTTTTCTGGGCAAAAAAAATGTTTTGGTGCATTTTCTGCACATCTGTACATGTGAGATACACACTTTAGATACTGTTCTATTCTGCTCTTCAAAAAAAAAAAATTAGGGCAAAAAAAAAATTTTGCTGCGTTTTATGGCCCCAAATTTTTTTTGGGGTGCATTTTCTGCATATCTGTACGTGTGAGATACACACTTTAGATACTGTTCTCCTATTCTGCTCTTCAAAAAAATTATAATTTAGGGCAAAACAAAATATTTTGGTGCGTTTTCTGCATATCTGTACCTGTGAGATACACACTTTAGATACTGTTGCTCTATTCTGCTATTCAAAAAACACCCATTTAGGGCAAGATCCTAAATTTCAGAAATATGAGGAGACCGTCAAATAAGGGACGTGGCCCCGGTCGTGGTGCTGCTGGTGGAGCTCCTGTTGCAGGGAGAGGACGTGGTCGATCTGTGCCAGCTACACGCACAAGTGAAACACCTTTCTCAGGTGCGAGTAGGCGACAGAGCCTGCAGCGGTCTTTGGTCGGGCCTAATACGGCTCTACGAATGTTGAGGCCAGGACAAGTACAGGTGATAGTAGATTGGGTTGCTAGCAGTGCCTCCAGTTCCTTCACATTGTCTCCCACCCATGTTATTTTAAGTTATTTCCCTATCCACATTTGTTTGCAGAGCATTTGCCATGCTCGTAACAACATTTTTCTGCCATTTGCAGCCCTCTAGCCCTTTCCATTACTTTTTTAGAGCCATTTTAGTCCTCAAAAGTTCGGGTCCCTATTGACTTCAATGGGGTTCAGGTTCGGGGTCAAGTTCGGGTCCTGAACTCGAACTTTTTTCCGAAGTTCGGCCGAACCTGTTGCACCCGAACATCCAGGTGTCTGCTCAACCCTACCCTGGCATTGATTAGCGTGCTCTGTGTGAGAGGTACCCCCACGTGCTTGGGTGAAGATGACCCTGCCTACAAACATAATAACTTCCATTAGGAGCAATAGGAGGAAAATATTTTTTCCCGATGTCTAATCTTGCAGATAGTAAAGTATGTGTGACTAAAACTCGGAAGCAATTAGGAAAGCTATCAATATCAGGGTTCAGAATAGCTAAGGAAAGGTTTAGCATAATCATAATCCCTGGTACTTTGGAAATTAACTGGATTTGTCGGGGTAAAACTTAACTATATAGTAGGGGGTCAAGTACCATCTTAATTATCGCTTTTGCATTAGTTCCCAATGATTAACACAGCTAGTAGCTGCAAAGACTGACTGGAAGACACTAGTCCATTGTTTTGGCCTCCCACTTAGTAAAAGGTATAGATTTGTTGAATACTAGTTTGTTTTGAAAGATGTTTTAAGACTAAGTTATCCCATTTGATCTGGATATAAGTGATCTATAAAACTGCACCGCTAAGTAGGGATTTGTTTATTTCTAATTGAATGTTTTTAAAACAAGTGGGATATTTGGAGGTATGTAAAGTGTTCCTTGGGAGGAGACCATATTCACATATTTCTGTAGCACCAGAGTGCAAAGACCCAGGGCTGGGGAAATGACCCCAAGCGAGTACGATCTCCCTAAAAAGAGATCTCTCCTTCTGGTAAGCGGCAGCATATCACTGGTGGAGGATCCTTCTGTCACACTATCATCACTCCCCTTCTCTTTGGGTGTTTGTTAATCATCACTGAAGATTTTTGGGGTGAAAAGACTCTATCACTCATCTTATTCTTTCACTTGGACTAATATGGTGATAATATCAGATGGGAAAAAGTTCATCTAATCCTTCCTATCAATCATTCTGATATTTGAGAAGAGACGTTATAATACAAGCACCTATTAGGTTACTCTAACAATATTGTTTGGAGTTGGAACACTGTATGGTGAGAGGTCACATCCTCATCTGTATGCACACACATCTTAGATGTATTAATTTTGGTATGTGCGCAGCTTATTGTTTTAGAATTTTGTTATATTGTGTGTGTCTCACATATTAAGTTGCAGCAATGCATGGCACATTATTAGGACTAGCGCAGTAATTCACCATTAACACAATTGCACAACAATCATGCCTGATAATTCTCCTCTCAGTATCCAAAGCTAACCCCCCCCCCCAGGAAAAAAATATCTATGACCCTGCATCACAGTGATGAGGAACCCTAGCTAGAATACCTAACAGTTGTTTTGATCCCTCCCCCTCTATCCAAATCTAAAAAAAAATGTTTTTGCTGGACTTAAAGCAATCAAACTCTCCTTTATCCTTCAAAAATTTAAATACAGGTTTTGCAAGTGTAGCGGAACCTCACCCCTCTCTCTCTCTCTTTATCGGTTATATGGCTGTTGTCTAGGGGTACCTGGGAGAGAGGGATAAGACACACCATGGCCCATGTCCTCCGTAACTAAGAGGTGAAGGCCAGAAGATTGGGCTTTTGTGTAGGTGTCCTAGAGTCAAGTCCAGTCCTTCGTCCCTGACTCCTTTGCTTTAGTAACCCAAGTTCCACACAGTGAATAGGTACAACTCAGTTTTATTCTTCTTGCCAAGCAATAAAACGATCTCTTTTCTTTGGAAAATGGGGGACAGATCGAGGCGCAATCCTTTCCCTTCTTGCTGCTGCCCACTGTGCTGTCACCAGTGGTGAAAAGTCACTGCCACTGACTAGGTAATATAGAACGTGAATTACCTTCGCTCACTTTGCCCCTGTCAGAGGAAGAAATGCGTCCAAGGGAGAAGTGGAGGCCTCTCCGTCACCAGCGATGCTGCGCCGGACTCTCCGGAGAAGTTACTGCGCACCAGTCCTCACGAACTCAGACACGGGCACCCAAGGAGTTAGGGACCCCTCGGATTCCTCCACCCTCGCGGAACTCAGTCGAAGGTACTGAGCTCCAGGCATCCGCCATAGTACCTCACCCCAGGCTAAAGGTGACTGAGATGGACTCCATCTCTGCTCCACCTAGGCCAAGGGCGCCTAGGCCTGGAACACCGGAACGCCAGCACCCAAGCTGAAGGTGCCTGGGTGCGGCCGCGTCCTCCAACTCTGAACCCTTTCAGGGCGTCCGCCCCTTATATGACCTCTCCCTTTGCGTCACAGCGGGTTCCCCGCCCCGCTGTACCAGCTCCAGGGGAGGACAAAAAGGCACAGTCTCGCGGTGCGAGCCCAACCCCGGTCCAAGGCAACAACGCCACCTTTAGGCCGGCGAGAACTTCACACCACCAGAGTCCTCCAAGACTCACAAAGGGAACCTTGAATTTCCTAACAATCAAAGCACCTGGGTCACACTAACACCCAGATGCTCCCCCTAAATTCAAGTACCCGCTACACAAGGGCAGACCCTTTCAATTTGTATATACTAATTCAGAGATCTTTTACATCTGAACATATGGTGTTTGTGTTGGCCCTTCCTTACCAAGCAAAAAAAAATTCCTTTCAGTATTATAACATGTAAAAACTGTAAGCAATTATTAGTTGGTACCAGAAATATTTTCATCCATTATTCCAGACATGAGTACCATAGATATTTTTAAAGTCTTAAGATACAGTCTTTAGAAATAAGTACAGTACCCTTGTTTTTTCTTTTTGATGGTATAGTCATAGCTTTAGGCATCAGGCTGTGTAACCTTGCAGATGACAAGTAAAATCTGAATGGAGTAAAATCTCAATTTTTACCATTACTGGGATAGTACCAAAATGAAAATGATCCATTTCATTATATAATAGAACATGCTGTTATGATACTAAAACATATGGTGTACAAATCTCAAAAGACAAACAAAACAGTAATAAAGATTTTGCTCACAGGCCTAAAATGTGTTTCATGAACAAATTTCTCTTTTGAATATGAAAGACTTTGAATAGATGTTTAAAATATTATATTATTCAAAACATTGTTAGTTTAAGAACTATTCTTCCATAAACTGAATTAATGGCATTTGAAAACAGACAGTGCACAAGATAATTTTTTTGGTATAAGGAAATAGAACCAACAGAGAAAACATTTGGAGCTCTGGGGGGGGGGGGTGTTATGAGAAACGACCCTTCCCAAACAAGATATTGATTGAACTAAACCAGTAGGTTTAAAGTGGAGTTCCACCCTGAAATAGCGGTTGCTATGCGGAAGTCCCTAATCTGCCTCTTCATCGTCCGTGGCTGGTCTTCTTCCTCCGTCCTACTCATGGTGTCTTCTGGTGAATGGGGCGCACTGCCTACTGGAAACTGTGTGTATCCCAGAGAGCAGCCGGCCCATTCACAAAGCGTCGCGCGGCTCGCACATGCGCAGTAGGAAACGGGCAGTGAAGCCGCGCGGAGCTGCCAGGATCGAGGGATCGGCCTCGGGGGGGCTAACATCGCGGGCGAGTAGGACAGGTAAGTGTCCTTATTAAAAGTCAGCAGCTACAGTGTTTGTAGCTGCTGACTTTAAAAAAATAAATAAATCACGGGTTGAATCCCTCTTTAACCACTTGACCACTGAGCACTTAAACCCCCTTCCTAACCAGACCAATTTTCAGCTTTCGGTGCTCTCACATTTTGAATGACAATTACTCAGTCATACAACATTGTACCCATATGACATTTTTGTCCTTTTTTTCACAGAAATAGAGCTTTCTTTTGGTGGTATTTAATCACCGTTGGGTTTTTTATTTTTTGGGCTGTAAAAGAAAAAAGACTGAAAATTCAGTAAAAAAATGAATTTTCTTTGTTTATGTTATAAAATTTAGCAAATTAGTCATTTTTCTTCATAAATTTTGACCAAAATTTATACTGCTACATATCTTTGGTAAAAATAAGTACAAATTGGTGTATATTATTTGGTCTTTGTGAAAGTTATAGAGTCCACAACTATGGTGCCAATATCTGAAAATTGATCACACCTGAAGTACTGACAGCCTATCTAATTTCTTGAGACCCTAACATGCCAGAAAAGTACAAATACCCCCAAAATGACCCCTTTTTGGAAAGAAGACATTCCAATGTATTTAGAAAGAGGCATGGTGAGTTTTTTGAAGTTGTAATTTTTTCCCACAATTCTTTGAAAATCAAGATTTTTTTTTTTTTTTTCACTAAATTGTCATATTAGCAGGTTATTTCTCACACACAGCATATGCATACCACAAATTACACCCCAAAACACATTATGCTATTCCTCCAGAGTATGGCGATACCACATGTGTGAGACTTTTACACAGCGTGGCAACATACAGAGGCCCAACATGCAGGGAGCACCTTCAGGCGTTCTGAAGCACCCAGGCCAATTCTGACATTTCTCTCCTACATGTAAAAATCATAATTTATTTGCTCGAAAATTACATGAAACCCCCAAAAATTATATATGTTTTTTTAGAAAAGACCCTAGAGAATACAATGGCGGTTGTTGCAACTTTTTATCTCGCACGGTATTTGCGCAGGAATTTTTTAACGCTTTTTTGGGAAAAGAAAACAGTTTGGTGCTTTAAAAAAAACAAAACGGTAAAGTTAGCCCAATGTTTTTGCATAATGTGAAAGATAAAGTTACGCCGAGTAAATAAATACCTAACATGTCACCCTTCAAAATTGAACACGCTCGTAGAATGGCGCCAAACTTTGCTACTTAAAAATCCCCATAGGCGACGCTTGAATTTTTTTTACTGGTTACATGTTTTGAGTTACAGAGGAGGTCTAGGGCCAAAATTATTGCTCTCGCTCTAAAGTTCGCAGCGATACCTCACATGTGTGGTTTGAACACCGTTTTCATATGTGGGCGGGACTTACGTATGCGTTCGCTCCTGCATGCGAGCACACGTGGACAGGGGCGCTCAAAAAATAATAATTATTGTTAATTTTACTTTATTTATTTTAGTTTGACACTTTTTTCCCCAAAAAATATATTTTTGATCACTTTTATTCCTATTACAAGGAATGTAAACATCCCTTGTAATAGGAATATGGCATGACAGGTCCTCTTTACAGTGAGATATGGGGTCAATAAGACCCCACATCTCACCTCTAGGCTGGGAAGCCTGAAATAAAAAAAATAAAACGACCCTGGCTTTGATCGTAGCGGTGAGTCGGTAGAAGCACCAGAGGGCGGCGGGAGGGGGGGATGTCCCCTCTTGCCTCCCGCAAGAACGATTAAGCCGTGGAACAGCCACTATGATCATTCTTATGGTATAGGGAATCGCCGGCTGAAAAAGCCGATATCTGTAGCTGCAGGCATCATTCAGATATCCCTGCACAAATTCAAGGATGACATATGACGGCACAAATTTAAGCATGGCCGAGTATGGCTGAGCATGGCCGAGCATGGCCGAGCATGGCTGAGCATGGCTGGGTATGGCCGAGTATGGCTGGTATGGCTGGGTATGGCAGAGTATGGCTGGTTATGGCTGGGTTTGGCAGAGTATGGCTGGGTATGGCTGGGTATGGCTGGGTATGGCTGGGTATGGCAGAGTATGGCTGGGTATGGCAGGGTAGTGCAGAGTATGGCTTGGTAGTGCAGGGTATTGCAGGGTATTGCAGAGTACTGCAGGGTATTACAGGGTATAGCAGAGTATTGCAGGGTATTGCAGAGTATTGCAGGGTATTGCAGTGTATTGGAGAGTATTGCAGAGTATTGCAGGGTATTGCAGAGTCTTGCCGGGTATTGCAGTGTATTGCCGGGTATTGCAGGGTATTGCAGAGTATTGCAGGGTATTGTAGGGTATTGCAGAGTATTGCAGGGTATTGCAGAGTATTGCCGGGTATTGCCGAGTATTGCCGAGTATTGCAGGGTATTTCAGAGTTTTGCAGGGTATTTCAGGGTATTGCAGAGTATTACAGGGTATTGCAGAGTATTGCCGGGTATTGCAGAGTATTGCCGGGTATTGCAGAGTATTGCAAAGTATTGCAGAGTATTGCAGGGTATTGCAGAGTATGGGCAGGGTATTGCAGAGTATGGGCAGGGATGGCTGAGCAGGGATGGATGGATCTGTGACTTCAATTGTCATTGTGAAAGGAGAGGGGAGAGAACAGATGGCAGCAGCGCTGTGGGCTGGATCTGTAGTGCCCACAGCGCTGATGCCATCTGCTCTCTCTCCTCTCACAATGTAGCGATCGGTACACAGAGGGAAGAGAGGAAACCGGCGTCATCACATGACGCCAATTTGTTTACAAGTTATCGCTCTGTCATTTGACGGAGCGATCACATGGTAAATGGCCGCGATTAGCGGCCATCTACCGTGATCCTTGATGCGCCGGGTCTTCCGGACCCGGTGGTCACGGATATGCCCCAGGGGGCGCGCGGGAGCAAGATTCTGGGAGGACGTCGTCCCAGAATAATTCGACGCGCTGTAGCCGTCTTTCGGCTATGGCCCGCTCGGCAAGTGGTTAAAGAGAGAAATAGAGAACCAGAACATTTGCTGAGTGGAAGGGTAGGTTTGATTACAAAGTTGGCAGTGCCTCCATGTAGGACAGGGCCTCTGTGAACAGAAGGGACTCCCATCCTGGGAAAATCACAGATTTTTACAAACTGTCAGTAAATTTACTGGTGGTTGGCAACCCTGTTTAAATATTTGTAGCCTACTACTATTAATCTGAGTGATTTTGAAGTGAGTAAACTTACTTTGTGAAGACCCCCACACATTTACTTCCTTGAATTCTGTGATACATTTTCACTATGTCTGTCCTGTGAGTAGGCACTGCTGTATCATGCATTTTACAGAGCCTGCCTTCTGAGCTATACCGAGAGGAGAAGTTTCAGGAGGTGAATTGAGCACAGGAATCTCAGCTTGCAGCCTGCTAGGTGTATGTAGTTCTTAGAAATTTAAATTAAACAGCTGCAAAGCATGCAGGGAATTCAGGAAGTTGTGGAAACAGATGATCAGCAGACAGATTGCGCTCACAACATACAAGGAGATTTAAAGCATTCTTATACTGGATTGTCAAAAATAATTATTCTTTGTATTGTTTCATGATGTTTGTTGATGTTATAATATGAAAATGTATGCTGTGACTGTAGAACTCCTTTAAGGACTGGACATTAAAAATGCATCTATGGTATCTAAAGAATCCTTCTCTGGTTACAAGAATTGTCTGGGGCATATATAACCAGTTTTGCAACACTGAATCTAAAAAATTATTGTCATTCTTTTCAAAACCATTACATTACAAATTATTGCTAGCACTGCTGAAAGATTGGTAGAATTAAAAAAAAGCATTGCAAAGGCTTTCTAAATTTAATAGGGGTGATATATTAACTCTGATCAGGTCCACTGAATTCAGTGATTTGTTTGTAGCCAAGTGTTAGGCTATAACAACCTGTAGAAGGAGACTAGGGATGAGCTTCGTGTTCGAGTCGAACATACGTTCGACTCGAACATCGGCTGTTCGATCGTTCGACGAAGATCGAACGATCTGGGCCGTTCGCGCCAAATTCGAGTGACGCGAACGGCCCACAATGCACTACGCCATCGCAGTGTCATCCAGGCGCTGTGATTGGCCAAGCATGCACTGTGACCCCGCATGCTTGGCCAATCACAGCGCCGGCAGCGAGGAGAGCAATGATTGGCCACAGGCAGGATGCCTGTGGCCAATTATTGCTGAGGGTGTTTAGTACACGCCCCACACTATAAAAGGCCGCCAGCACGGCGGCCTAGTGTAGTGTGTTCCGGAGCAGGGATAGAGCAGCATAGGCAGGGACAGTGACTTTTATTTCTTTCTTGCTTAACCTGGATTCCTTTAGTTTAGGGAAAGAGAAGGATAGGTAGGGAGAGTGTCAGTGTGTTTTGTGCTTGTGCTATAGTGTGCTTAAAAAAAACATTTTTTCTAGGGACAGAAAACTGTAGGTAGGGAGAGTGTCAGTTTCTTTCACTGTGCAAGTCCTTGTTTCTAGGGACCTGGAAGGACAGTGAGTGAATTCTCCTTGTGCTATATTGTGCTTAAAAAAAACATTTTTTCTAGGGACAGAAAACTGTAGGTAGGGAGAGTGTCAGTTTCTTTCACTGTGCAAGTCCTTGTTTCCAGGGACCTGGAAGGACAGTGAGTGAATTCTCCTTGTGCTATATTGTGCTTAAAAAAAACATTTTTTCTAGGGACAGAAAACTGTAGGTAGGGAGAGTGTCAGTTTCTTTCACTGTGCAAGTCCTTGTTTCCAGGGACCTGGAAGGACAGTGAGTGAATTCTCCTTGTGCTATATTGTGCTTAAAAAAAAACATTTTTTCTAGGGACAGAAAACTGTAGGTAGGGAGAGTGTCAGTTTCTTTCACTGTGCAAGTCCTTGTTTCCAGGGACCTGGAAGGACAGTGAGTGAATTCTCCTTGTGCTATATTGTGCTTAAAAAAAACATTTTTTCTAGGGACAGAAAACTGTAGGTAGGGAGAGTGTCAGTTTCTTTCACTGTGCAAGTCCTTGTTTCTAGGGACCTGGAAGGACAGTGAGTGAATTCTCCTTGTGCTATATTGTGCTTAAAAAAAACATTTTTTCTAGGGACAGAAAACTGTAGGTAGGGAGAGTGTCAGTTTCTTTCACTGTGCAAGTCCTTGTTTCCAGGGACCTGGAAGGACAGTGAGTGAATTCTCCTTGTGCTATATTGTGCTTAAAAAAAACATTTTTTCTAGGGACAGAAAACTGTAGGTAGGGAGAGTGTCAGTTTCTTTCACTGTGCAAGTCCTTGTTTCTAGGGACCTGGAAGGACAGTGAGTGAATTCTCCTTGTGCTATATTGTGCTTAAAAAAAACATTTTTTCTAGGGACAGAAAACTGTAGGTAGGGAGAGTGTCAGTTTCTTTCACTGTGCAAGTCCTTGTTTCCAGGGACCTGGAAGGACAGTGAGTGAATTCTCCTTGTGCTATATTGTGCTTAAAAAAAACATTTTTTCTAGGGACAGAAAACTGTAGGTAGGGAGAGTGTCAGTTTCTTTCACTGTGCAAGTCCTTGTTTCTAGGGACCTGGAAGGACAGTGAGTGAATTCTCCTTGTGCTATATTGTGCTTAAAAAAAACATTTTTTCTAGGGACAGAAAACTGTAGGTAGGGAGAGTGTCAGTTTCTTTCACTGTGCAAGTCCTTGTTTCTAGGGACCTGGAAGGACAGTGAGTGAATTCTCCTTGTGCTATATTGTGCTTAAAAAAAACATTTTTTCTAGGGACAGAAAACTGTAGGTAGGGAGAGTGTCAGTTTCTTTCACTGTGCAAGTCCTTGTTTCCAGGGACCTGGAAGGACAGTGAGTGAATTCTCCTTGTGCTATATTGTGCTTAAAAAAAACATTTTTTCTAGGGACAGAAAACTGTAGGTAGGGAGAGTGTCAGTTTCTTTCACTGTGCAAGTCCTTGTTTCCAGGGACCTGGAAGGACAGTGAGTGAATTCTCCTTGTGCTATATTGTGCTTAAAAAAAACATTTTTTCTAGGGACAGAAAACTGTAGGTAGGGAGAGTGTCAGTTTCTTTCACTGTGCAAGTCCTTGTTTCCAGGGACCTGGAAGGACAGTGAGTGAATTCTCCTTGTGCTATATTGTGCTTAAAAAAAACATTTTTTCTAGGGACAGAAAACTGTAGGTAGGGAGAGTGTCAGTTTCTTTCACTGTGCAAGTCCTTGTTTCCAGGGACCTGGAAGGACAGTGAGTGAATTCTCCTTGTGCTATATTGTGCTTAAAAAAAACATTTTTTCTAGGGACAGAAAACTGTAGGTAGGGAGAGTGTCAGTTTCTTTCACTGTGCAAGTCCTTGTTTCCAGGGACCTGGAAGGACAGTGAGTGAATTCTCCTTGTGCTATATTGTGCTTAAAAAACCATTTTTTCTAGGGACAGAAAACTGTAGGTAGGGAGAGTGTCAGTTTCTTTCACTGTGCAAGTCCTTGTTTCCAGGGACCTGGAAGGACAGTGAGTGAATTCTCCTTGTGCTATATTGTGCTTAAAAAAAACATTTTTTCTAGGGACAGAAAACTGTAGGTAGGGAGAGTGTCAGTTTCTTTCACTGTGCAAGTCCTTGTTTCCAGGGACCTGGAAGGACAGTGAGTGAATTCTCCTTGTGCTATATTGTGCTTAAAAAAAACATTTTCTCTAGGGACAGAAAACTGTAGGTAGGGAGAGTGTCAGTTTCTTTCACTGTGCAAGTCCTTGTTTCCAGGGACCTGGAAGGACAGTGAGTGAATTCTCCTTGTGCTATATTGTGCTTAAAAAAAACATTTTTTCTAGGGACAGAAAACTGTAGGTAGGGAGAGTGTCAGTTTCTTTCACTGTGCAAGTCCTTGTTTCTAGGGACCTGGAAGGACAGTGAGTGAATTCTCCTTGTGCTATATTGTGCTTAAAAAAAACATTTTTTCTAGGGACAGAAAACTGTAGGTAGGGAGAGTGTCAGTTTCTTTCACTGTGCAAGTCCTTGTTTCCAGGGACCTGGAAGGACAGTGAGTGAATTCTCCTTGTGCTATATTGTGCTTAAAAAAAACATTTTTTCTAGGGACAGAAAACTGTAGGTAGGGAGAGTGTCAGTTTCTTTCACTGTGCAAGTCCTTGTTTCTAGGGACCTGGAAGGACAGTGAGTGAATTCTCCTTGTGCTATATTGTGCTTAAAAAAAACATTTTTTCTAGGGACAGAAAACTGTAGGTAGGGAGAGTGTCAGTTTCTTTCACTGTGCAAGTCCTTGTTTCCAGGGACCTGGAAGGACAGTGAGTGATTTCTCCTTGTGCTATATTGTGCTTAAAAAAAACATTTTTTCTAGGGACAGAAAACTGTAGGTAGGGAGAGTGTCAGTTTCTTTCACTGTGCAAGTCCTTGTTTCCAGGGACCTGGAAGGACAGTGAGTGAATTCTCCTTGTGCTATATTGTGCTTAAAAAAAAACATTTTTTCTAGGGACAGAAAACTGTAGGTAGGGAGAGTGTCAGTTTCTTTCACTGTGCAAGTCCTTGTTTCTAGGGACCTGGAAGGACAGTGAGTGAATTGTCCTTGTGCTATATTGTGCTTAAAAAAAACATTTTTTCTAGGGACAGAAAACTATAGGTAGGGAGAGTGTCAGTTTCTTTCACTGTGCAAGTCCTTGTTTCCAGGGACCTGGAAGGACAGTGAGTGAATTCTCCTTGTGCTATATTGTGCTTAAAAAAAACATTTTTTCTAGGGACAGAAAACTGTAGGTAGGGAGAGTGTCAGTTTCTTTCACTGTGCAAATCCTTGTTTCCAGGGACCTGGAAGGACAGTGAGTGAATTCTCCTTGTGCTATATTGTGCTTAAAAAAAAATTTTTTCTAGGGACAGAAAACTGTAGGTAGGGAGAGTGTCAGTTTCTTTCACTGTGCAAGTCCTTGTTTCCAGGGACCTGGAAGGACAGTGAGTGAATTCTCCTTGTGCTATATTGTGCTTAAAAAAAACATTTTTTCTAGGGACAGAAAACTGTAGGTAGGGAGAGTGTCAGTTTCTTTCACTGTGCAAGTCCTTGTTTCTAGGGAATTGGAAGGACAGTGAGTGAATTCTCCTTGTGCTATATTGTGCTTAAAAAAAACATTTTTTCTAGGGACAGAAAACTGTAGGTAGGGAGAGTGTCAGTTTCTTTCACTGTGCAAGTCCTTGTTTCCAGGGACCTGGAAGGACAGTGAGTGAATTCTCCTTGTGCTATATTGTGCTTAAAAAAAACATTTTTTCTAGGGACAGAAAACTGTAGGTAGGGAGAGTGTCAGTTTCTTTCACTGTGCAAGTCCTTGTTTCAAGGGACAGAGAAGGACACCTGAAGGTAGCCCTTATTGCTTTTTTCCCATCTCCCTGCAGGCCATCTATTAGAATGTCTGGAAGGCAAACAAGGAGAGGCAGACAGTCAGGAGGCAATAAAAGAGGGCAAGCAGGCTCTGTGTCTGGGGGCAACAGTGCTGGTCGTGGACGCGGTGCATTGTCATCAGCACATGGCCATGGGACACGCTTGTCCTTCTTTTCGGCAGCTGGACATGTTGAGCCACATCATGCCGAAGACTTGGTAGAGTGGATGACCAAGCCCTCCTCCTCCTCCTCATCCTCTCTCACCCAGGCTCAGGGTACTGGCAAAGCAGCTGCCAAAGCGTCCTCTTCCCTGGTATCAATGTCAGACTCATCATCAGTCACTCCTTCCCTAGACCCACCATGTCCTCCTCCTGAGGAGTCCCCCGAACTGTTTGAGCACAGTGTTGGGTACATGCTCCAGGAGGATGCCCAGCGTTTCGAAGGGTCTGATGATGAAACCCAGCTACAGGAAGGCAGTAGCGTGAGAGCAGACAGAGGGGATGCTCAAGAAGGACACCAATCTGGCAGTCATGTTCCAGCAGCTGCAGCATACTGCCAGATTGGCTCCAGTGATGAGGAGGGAGGGGATGATGAGGTCACTGACTCCACCTGGGTGCCTAATAGGAGAGAGGAGGAGGAGGAGGATGAGGAGGAGGCACATCTCCAACGAGGCAGGATGCCCTTTGGTGGCCAGCGTAAGGGCAGTACACCGACGGAATCACACCGCAGAGCTCCGCCTGTGCAGGGCGCTGCCTCTGCCCGTCATTCAAAAAGTTCCTTGGTGTGGGCCTTTTTTGAGGCTAGTGCATCAGATCGCACAGCTGCTGTTTGCAACATATGTCTCAAGCGTATATCGCGTGGCCAAAACATCAGCCGCTTGGGTACCACATGCCTGACCAGACATATGTTGACCTGCCATGCAGCTCGTTGGCAAGCCTACCTCAAAGACCCACACCAAAGAACAAAGCGGACCTCTCCTTGCACCGCATCAGCTGGGATCTCCAACCCCACTATAACTTCAGTCCTCTCAGAAACATGCACTGAGAGGAATGAAGGTGTAGAATTAGGTGTGTCACAGCCAAGTACTTGCGGCCACTCTGCTAGCAGTACACCGACGTCCGATTCTAGCAGGCAAATTTCCCTGCCCCAGCTGCTGGACCGTCGAAAGAAGTTCACTCCCAGCCATCCACATGCCCAGCGGTTGAATGCTAGCTTGGCTAAATTGCTAGCGCTTCAACTGCTGCCTTTTCAGTTGGTAGACTCGGCCCCCTTCCGTGAGTTTGTGCAATGTGCGGTTCCTCAGTGGCAGGTTCCCAAACGCCACTTTTTCTCACGGAAGGCTATTCCGGCTCTCTACCGGCATGTGGAAGGCAATGTCTTGGCCTCGCTGGACAGGGCGGTCAGCGGTAAGGTGCATATTACCGCTGACTCATGGTCCAGCAGGCATGGACAGGGACGTTACCTTTCTTTCACGGCCCATTGGGTCACTCTTTTGGCAGCTGGGAAGGATGCAGGACAAGGTGCAGTAGTGTTGGAGGTTGTCCCACCGCCACGCCTCCAAAATGCTACTACTGGTTGTGACACACCTCTCTCCTCCACCCCCTCCTCTTCTTCTTCCTCCATGGCCTCTTCCTGTGGTTTGTCCTATGAAACAGCGGTGCTCCGTAGCCGTTCACGGGGCTACGCAAGTACGCAGGCAAAAAGATGCCATGCCGTGCTTGCGCTGGTGTGTTTGGGGGACAGAAGCCACACTGGGGCAGAGGTCCTGTCTGCTCTGCAGGGCCAGGCCGAGAGGTGGTTGACGCCACGCCAGCTTAAGCCAGGAATGGTGGTTTGCGACAATGGCACCAACCTCCTCTCCGCCCTCCGACAGGGACAACTGACCCATGTGCCCTGTGTGGCTCACGTCCTTAACCTGGTGGTGCAGCGGTTCTTGGGCAGGTACCCGGGCTTACAGGATGTCCTGAGGCAGGCCAGGAAAGTCTGTGTGCATTTCCGCAGATCTTATAATGCCAGTGCTCGCCTGGCTGAGCTGCAAAAGGAGTTGAACCTGCCCAAGAACCGCCTTATATGTGACATGCCCACCAGGTGGAACTCAACGTTGGCCATGCTGCAGCGGCTGCACACGCAGCAGAGGGCCATCAATGAGTACCTGTGCGACTACGGCACCAGGACAGGGTCAGGGGAGCTTGTTTTTTTTTCTCCACGCCAGTGGGGCATGATCAGGGATGCATGCACTGTCCTGGCACCATTTGAGGAGGCCACGAGGATGGTGAGCAGTGACAGTGCATGCATCAGTGACACTGTACCTCTTGTCCACCTGTTGGAGCACACGCTGCGTGGAATAATGGACAGGGCACTTGAGGCAGAACAGAGGCAGGAAGAGGAGGACTTCCTTGCCTCTCAAGGCCCCCTTTACCCAGACAGTGTTCCTTCTGTCCCACCCATCGCACAGGAAGAGGAAGAGGAGGAGGAGGAGGAGGAGGATTGTGTCAGCATGGAGGTGGAGGCTGGCACTCAGCATCATCAGCAGCAGTCTTTTAGGGATGATTTACAGTCCCAAGAAACCAGTGGACTTGTACGTGGCTGGGAGGAGGTGACTGCGGATCATGTCGTCCTTAGTGACCCAGAGGACTCCGGAGCGAATGCCTCAGCAAACCTACGCTGCATGGCCTCCCTGATCCTGCAAAGTCTGCGGAAGGATCCTCGTATTCTTCGGATCAAGGAGAGGGACCATTACTGGCTGGCCACTCTCCTTGATCCACGGTACAAGGGTAAGGTTGCGGACCTTATGTTACCGTCGCAGAGGGAGCAGAGGATGAGACAACTCCGGGAGGCCTTGCAGAAAGGTCTGTGCAACGCGTTCCCAGAGACTGGGAGGTTACAAACTCCTGGTCCAGGACAATGAGTTGCTGAGGCTTCGGCCAGTCAAAGAAGGAGCGGTGGGGAAGGTGGCCGTCTGACCGATGCGTTCAGACAATTCTTTAGTCCGCAGCCCCAAAGTATGATTGGTTCCAGCAACCATCGCCAGCGTCTGATAAACATGGTGCAGGAATATGTAGGGGCAAGGTCAGACTTGGACACCTTCCCCACCGAAAATCCTCTGGCTTACTGGGTCTTGAGGATGGATCACTGGCCAGAGCTTGCACAGTATGCAATTGAGCTACTGGCCTGTCCTGCATCCAACGTTCTTTCGGAACGCACATTCAGTGCTGCTGGAGGATTTGTCACGGATCACAGGGTGCGCCTGTCCACCGACTCGGTTGATCGACTGACTTTCATCAAGATGAACCAGTCTTGGATCACCACCAGCTACCACACACCTGATGCTGATATAACAGACTAATTGATTTTAACATGTCACGTCCCTTCAAGACTGATGCTGATGCTGAGTGCCTGTGCTGTTATGTTGACTGGCTATCCTCCTCCTCCGAGTCCTCAATGATACGATTGATGATGATAGCTTGGAAGATCATTTTTGTTTATGGGTGCCGCCACCAGTGGCTAAGGCCCAATTTTTCAGCCCCTGTTTTACAGGGGCGTGTACTTACAATTTTTTTAGCAATAATTTGCCATAGGGCTCATTGCTGTGCTCCAAGTACAGTATCTGTGAGGGGTTGTAGTGTTGTGCCACCAGTGCCTAAGGCCCAATTTTTCAGACCCTGTTTAACAGGGGCGTGTCATTACAATTTTTGAAGCAATACTTTGCAACAGGGCTCATTGCTGTGCTCCAAGTACAGTATCTGTGAGGGGTTGTAGTGTTGTGCCACCAGTGCCTAAGGCCCAATTTTTCAGCCCCTGTTCAACAGGGGCGTGTCATTACAATTTTTGAAGCAATACTTTGCAACAGGGCTCATTGCTGTGCTCCAAGTACAGTATCTGTGAGGGGTTGTAGTGTTGTGCCACCAGTGCCTAAGGCCCAATTTTTCAGCCCCTGTTCAACAGGGGCATGCAATTACAATTCTTGATGTAATAATTCACAGCAGGGCCCATTCCTGCACCCACCAAGAGTAAGTCTGAGGGCTTACAGTGTTGTGGCAACGCCACCACCACCACCACCACGAAAGGCCCAATTTTTCAGCCCCTGTTCAAAAGGGGCATGTAATTACAATTCTTGATCTAATAATTCACAGCAGGGCCCATTCCTGCACCCACCAAGAGTAACTCTGAGGGCTTACAGTGTTGTGGCAACACCACCACCACCACCACCACCACGAAAAGCCCAATTTTTCAGCCCCTGTTCAACAGGGGCATGCAATTACAATTCTTGATCTAATAATTCACAGCAGGGCCCATTGCTGCACCCACCAAGAGTAACTGTCAGGGCTTACAGTGTTGTGGCACCAGCACCACCATCAAAGCCCCAATTTTTACTACCACTGTTCAACAATTATATGTAATTAAAATTCCTGATATAATAGTTGACAGCAGGGTGTTCCAGCACCAACCAAGAGTAACTGTGAGTGCTTACAGTGTTGTGCCAACACCAACAACTAAGGGGCCTATTTCTGCAGAGTATATACGGCAGGTCCCTACTTTCAAACATCCAACTTACAAACGACTCCTACTTGCAAACGAAAGAAGACAACAGGAAGTGAGAGGAAATCTACCTCTAGGAAGGAAAATTCTCTCCTGTAAGAATAAATATGGGAGAAAGGTGTCTCCTCTGTACTGATGCTTTATCAGCAATCCTTGTTTCAAGAAAAACACCACATTTCAAAAACAGTTGTCATTGGGACGGAAAGTGAGGTGAAATGTTCTGAACAGGGGCACAGACAGCAAAACAAATGTTACAGGGGTGATAACCCTTACCTATGTTTCCCAAAAGGTTTAAAAATAGATTTTTGGGCTGGAGCTACACTTCAACAATGTACCTGTTCAAAATTACAAACACATTCTACATAAGAACAAACCTACAGTCCCTGTCTTGTATGCACCGCCTGTATACGGCTGTTCAGAGTATATAGGGCCTTTTTTATTTTATGTGCGGGGTTCCCCTTAATATCCATACAAGACCCAAAGGGGCTGGTAATGGGCTGGGGTAGGGGGGGGGGTCATGGGGTAGCTATGCCATTTTTCTTAAAGATTTTCATCCATATTACCGGGACCAGACATTACATTAAAGCCGCAAGAAGTTTTAAATGGCTTTTTTTTCCTTTAGAAGTGTCATTTTGTGCAGGGACAGTTCTAAACACGGGAAACACGTGGCACTTCACAGGCATACTTTAGACACCCCCCAGGTACGATATTTAAAGGAATATTTGACTTTTTTTTTTCACTTTATGCATCATTAAAATGACTGCTCCCGAAAAACGACCGTTTTTAAAACTTCTTTTTGCATTGATACATGTCCCCTGGTGCAGAACCCGGGTTCCCAAACCCTTTTTAGGACAATAACATGCATAATAGTTGTTATAATTAGCACTTTAGAATTCGAACGTTCGCATCCATTGTATTTAATAGGGTTCTAATGTTCGTACGAACTTTCGGTCCGTTCGCGGGTTCTGGTGCGAACCGAACCCGGGGGTGTTCGGCTCATCACTAAAGGAGACATTGTTGTTTACCTACTTCCCTCTTTCTATTGAGAGGCTGATGTTGTGCTGTACTGTTCTCCTCTGGCCAATAGAGGAAGAGCTGAAGTCAAGGAAGCCCAATGAAATTAATCAAGAATGCCAGGAATTATGGGAGGCATAGTCCAAATCTAAAGAAACAACTGACTTTCCTGAACTTCAGGTTCCAACAGACACTGGGCATCAGGGGAGGCCAGGAAAGGGGTTTTATTCTACTGCCCAGGAAAACCCTCTCTCTTGGCACCTCTGGAATCTTTGTGGACACAGCCAGACAGTACTCAAGCTCGAGAGCCAAGACACCAAACAGCATCAGCATCTTTGCACAGTTGTCGCTGGGAGACTGGAGCATTCATCTCACTCTCCACCCCAGATCGCTGTACAACTGAATGGTCAGGACATAAACGGGGGGCCCCTTTCATCCGAGACCCTGTTTCCAAATCCTGGAAGTCAATAAGAGGGCTACTGGTCTGGCTTTACACTGCTATCAGAAACCGAACCACTGATAGCTAGACATTTCGTGCACCAAATCCATACCATACTTTCACCAAACCTATACTGCAAATCTACCAACTCCATACCACCCCCTTACCAACTCTGTGTTGTGGTAATATCGCACTGTCATCACATCTGGACTGCATCCATGGCATCTATTGTTAACACTGTAATGCACTTCCCAATACTTTAATGAATGCAGGTTCAAAAGACTAGCATTAAGTACACCAATGTTTTTTAAAGGGCCCCAACTATAGCCAGCAGAAGACCAGCTTTAAGGACTGCCCCTCTCATTAATCTCCCAGCAAATTTCTATTGTCCCCTTTTTTCATTATTTAAACGAGGGCAGTGCCTACCCAGTCAGTTTAGGCCTAACATAGCCACCATTAGTGCACACTAACAGTATAACTCCTGCCAGGACAGAAGATGCCATCTTATGCCTAATCCTTACTGATAATAACACGTGCTAATTAGGGATGAGCTCGGTGTTCGAGTCGAAAATACGTTTGACTCGAACATCGGCTGTTCGATCGTTCGGCGAACATCGAACATTGAACGATTTGGGCCGTTCGTGCCAAATTCGAGTGACGCGAACGGCCCACAATACACTGCGCCATCGCAGTGCAATCCCGGTGCTGTGATTGGCCAAGCATGCACTGTGACCCCGCATGCTTGGCCAATCACAGCGGCGGCCTTGTGTAGTGTGTTCCGGCGCAGGGAAAGAGAAGGATAGGCAGGGACAGTGTTGATATTATTTGTGCTATTCTTGTGTGCAGGGAGAGAGAAGGATAGGCAGGGAGAGTGTCAGTGTTATATTCTTTGCTAAACCTTGTGTGCAGGGAGAGAGAAGGATAGGCAGGGGACAGTGTCAGTGTCATATTCTTTGCTAAACCTTGTGTGCAGGGAGAGAGAAGGATAGGCAGGGAGAGTGTCAGTGTCATATTCTTTGATAAACCTTGTGTGCAGGGAGAGAGAAGGATAGGCAGGGGACAGTGTCAGTGTCATATTCTTTACTAAACCTTGTGTGCAGGGAGAGAGAAGGATAGGCAGGGAGAGTGTCAGTGTCATATTCTTTGATAAACCTTGTGTGCAGGGAGAGAGAAGGATAGGCAGGGGACAGTGTCAGTGTCATATTCTTTACTAAACCTTGTGTGCAGGGAGAGAGAAGGATAGGCAGGGAGAGTGTCAGTGTCATATTCTTTGATAAACCTTGTGTGCAGGGAGAGAGAAGGATAGGCAGGGGACAGTGTCAGTGTCATTGTTGCTAAGCCTCCTGCACAGTATACACCTAAAGCTAGCCCTTATTGCTGTGTTTTCCTGGTGTGTTACACCAACAGGCATTTGCAGCACTTACAGCGGGCGGAGTGTGCCTCTTGCACATTATACACCTGAAGCTAGCCCGTATTGCTGTGTTTTCCTGGTGTGTTACACCAACAGGCATTTGCAGCACTTGCAGCGGGCGGAGTGTGCCTCCTGCACATTATACACCTGAAGCTAGCCCGTATTGCTGTGTTTTCCTGGTGTGTTACACCAACAGGCATTTGCAGCACTTATAGCGGGCAGAGTGTGCCTCCTGCACATTATACACCTGAAGCTAGCCCGTATTGCTGTGTTTTCCTGTTGTGTTACACCAACAGGCATTTGCAGCACTTACAGCAGGCGTAGTGTGATTCCTGCAAAATATACTCCTGAAGCTAGGCCTTATTGCTGTGTTTTCCTAGTAGACATGTGCATTCGTTTTCGTCCGAATGCATTTTCGGCCGAATTTCAGGTATTTTCGTTATCGTTTTAACAAACGAAAACGAAAATGCAGAATCCGAAAACCGAAAGATCCGACATAAACAAATGCTTAAATTTCGTTTACGTTGCAACAACAGTTCGATATTGATAGGAGATTCGACGTGACGCTGACAATAACAATCTGTGTCTATCGAACCTGTGGTCGAATGTGCCTAACCTTAACTCTATTAGTCCAAGATTATTCTACATAGAGAGAAAAGATTTGACATAGAGAGAAAAGATTTGACATTATAGAGAGAAAAGATTTGACGTTATAGAGAGAAAAGATTCGACATTATAGAGAGAAAAGATTTGACATTATAGAGAGAAAAGATTTGACATTATAGAGAGAAAAGATTCAACATAGAGAGAAAAGATCGCTGCTGGAATTGGGTGAGGGAAGTAAAATAAAAATAATGATGATGATGAATGTTATTGGCTGATTGTAACCAAAGAGGAGGAGCAGTAAAATAGCTAGAACTAACTTGACAATTCAACGTGAACGACGAAGATTCGACAAAGCATTGAAAAACATACAAACGTCGAATCTGTCATTGAAGGCTTATGGTGTCTGTCGAAAGTTCTAAGAAGATTCGATGGAGCAGCGAAACTGTACGACGCTGCAATCGTACATTCCTGGTCAAATGCATCCGCCCATAGGCTATAGAAGAATTCTAATGTTGGTTGACTAGTAATAGTAATTAATAAATATAATTATTACTAGTCATACAACATTAGAATTCTACTATAGCTAGTGTCATGTACCTAGCAGTGATGAGCCCGGACTTGCAGAGGAAGGCCTCCCTTACGGCTCCCACCAGCGGCCCCTGGTAAGGTAACAGCAGGTGCGGAGGTAGGAGGGGTACGAGTGCCTGGCAGGATCAACCAAGGTGAAGTTAGTTATGCAGACTTGGTAGGCACACTGGAACACAGCAGGTAGAACTGGAATCAGGAACACTCAGCAAACTGGAATCGTTCAGCAGACTGGACCGGAACCAGGAACACAGGAACTCAGCAAACTGGATCAGCTTAGCAGACTGGACCGGAACCAGGAACACAGGAACTCAGCAAACTGGATCAGCTTAGCAGACTGGACCGGAACCAGGAACACAGGAACTCAGCAAACTGGATCAGCTTAGCAGACTGGACCGGAACCAGGAACACAGAAACTCAGCAAACTGGATCAGCTTAGCAGACTGGACCGGAACTAGGAACAGTGAGATTGGTCAGACAAGCCGGGTCGGTTAACTGGCTGGCAGCAAGGTACAGAGGGATCAGACAGAGGAGAGGTCACAACAAGCCAGGGGTCGGATGCAGGCAGAAAACTGGAGAAGTCACAGGCAGGCCGGGTCAAACACAGGTAAGTCTTCAGATCAGGTTTTCAGGTACTCAACACTGTCGAGCAGACAGCAGGGACTGTCTGCGATTGACAGGTTTAAATAGCCCCTCTGGCGCCACCTGCAGGGCGGAGCATGCGCAACCGAGAATCAGGAAGACCGGGACGCCTGCTTCTGGCAGGATCTCCATGACATTGCCCCCCCCCAAGGGGCAGCCTCCGGATGCCCATCCGGGCAAACTTCTCAGGGTGAGATCTCTTGAAGGACTGCTCCAGGCTTCTAGCATGGATGTTCTCCTCAGGCTCCCAAGTGTTTTCTTCGGGTCCGTAGCCCTTCCACTTAATCAGGAATTGGTTCTGGTTATTCCTTCTTCTAAAATCCATAATGGCTTCCACTTTGAATTCCTCCTCCCCGTCTACAATGACAGGATCAGGGAGAGCCGGACTTCGGCCTGGAAATGGGTTGGGAACCGAAGGCTTCAGCAGAGATACATGGAAGACCGGATGGATCTTGAGGGAGTCAGGGAGCTCCAGTTCATAAGCCACTTCATTGATTTTCCTTTTGACAGGAAACGGCCCTAAGAATTTGGGGCCCAGTTTCTTAGAGGGGCATGCCATCCTCAAGTTTAAAGTGGATAACCATACTTGGTCGCCGGGTGCCAGCATTAATTCACCCCGTCTCTTCCTGTCAAAAATTGTCTTATTGTGTTCCTGAGTCTTGGTCATGGTTTCCTGTAGAAGTTGGTTGTTGGATAAAAAGAAGTTCAACTTTTCCTGGACTGCGGGCACCGTACATTCAGGAAGGGAATTGGGCAGGAATGAAGGATGGAAACCGTAATTTGCGAAGAATGGGGACTGCTTGGTAGCGGAATGCGTAGAGTTGTTATAGGCAAACTCGGCCAATGGGAGCAGGGAAACCCAGTCATTCTGGGCGAATGAAGAGAAGCAGCGCAGGTACTGCTCAAGGGTGTGGTTAGTCCTCTCAGTCTGTCCGTTGGTCTGGGGATGGTAAGCGGAGGAAAGGGACAATTCTATCTCCAGAGCCTTGCAGAGGGATCTCCAAAACTGGGAGGTAAATTGTACCCCTCGGTCAGAGACAATATTGGCTGGTACCCCGTGGAGTCTGACGACCTCTCTGATGAACACCTGTGCGGTTTCGGGAGCTGAGGGAGTCCCCTTCATGGGAATGAAATGTGCCATCTTGGATAGACGGTCTACTATCACGAAGATAGTGGTGTGACTCTCAGCCGGAGGCAACTCGACGATAAAGTCGATAGACAGCATTTTCCAGGGTCTGTCTGGGACGGGTAGGGGTCTCAGTAGTCCCCAGTCCTTGGATTTGTAACCCTTGTTTCGGGTACAAACTATGCAAGACTCCACAAACTTCCTACAGTTCTCGCGGAGCCGAGGCCACCAAAAAGTATGCTGTACCAAGTCGGTGGTCTTGGCAACGTCAAAGTGCCCGGCAAGGGCATGGTCGTGGCAGAGTTCCAGTACGGTTATTCTCAGCTCTTCAGGTACGTAGATCCTGTTCTGGTACCAAAACAGCCCATCTTTGGCCTGCAATTCCGGTTCGGAGGGGGGTCTCTGCCCAGTGGAGGCTTGCTTGATCCGGGAGAGTAGGTCTTCCTGAAGCAGAAGGAAGTTTCCAGGAGCAAGAATGGTGTCTGGAGAAGAGGTTTCCTTAGACTTATGGAACATCCGATAGAGGGCATCGGGCTTAATGTTCTTGGAATCGGGGCGGTAAGTGACATGGAAGGAGAAACGGGAGAAGAAAAGCGCCCACCTGGCTTGTCGTGGTTTTAGCCTTTTCGCTGCCTTCAGGTACTCCAGGTTCTTGTGGTCGGTGAATATCAGAATCGGGTGGGCAGCCCCCTCCAACAGATAACGCCACTCCTCTAATGCGGACTTGATCGCCAGCAATTCCCGATCCCCCATGTCGTAGTTCCTCTCTGCCGCAGATAACTTGCGAGAGAAAAAATCTACTGGGTGGAGCAAGGCTCTGGTCCCCTGTCTTTGGAACAGTATTGCTCCTACCGCAATTTCCAAGACGTCTACCTCCAGAACGAACGGTAATGAGGAATCTGGGTGCTTGAAGATAGAGGCAGAGGTAAAGAGACCCTTCAGGGCTTCAAAGGCCTTTTGGGCCTCAGGGGACCAGTGGAAATGGATCCCTTGTTTGGTCAGCTGGGTGATGGGTGCGATGATGGCTGAGAACCCTCTGATGAATTTGCGGTAGAAGTTGGCAAATCCAACGAAACGTTGGATCCCCTTCTTGTCCGCCGGGACTGGCCAGTCCAGAATTGCAGCAATCTTTTGAGGGTCCATTTTGATGCCCTCGCTGGAGATAATTAGTCCCAAGAACGATATACTTTCCAGCTCAAATTCACACTTCTCGGCCTTCGCATACAGGCCGTGCTGGCGAAGCCGAGCCAACACACTTCTGACGTGCCTGCGGTGGGAATCAAGGGAGGAAGAAAAAATTAGTATATCATCCAGGTAGACAATGACAAAGAGATCTAGGAAGTCCCGGAGTACATCGTTAATGAAATACTGGAAAGTGGCAGGGGCGTTGCACAACCCGAAGGGCATTACCCGGTACTCGAAATGTCCAAATCGGGTGCGGAAAGCGGTCTTCCACTCATCCCCCTCCTTGATGCGGACCAAATTGTAGGCTCCGCGGAGATCAAGTTTGGTAAAAATGATGGCTGTTCCCAGTCTCTGAAATAGTTCCGGTACCAAGGGGAGAGGGTAGCGGTTTTTTACTGTGATTTTATTTAATTCACGATAGTCCACACAGGGTCGAAGGGTATGATCCTTCTTCTCTACGAAAAAGATGCCTGCACCGGCTGGAGATTAAGACGGACGAATGAACCCTTTCTGTAGGTTTTCATCAATATAGTCTTTTAGTGCCCCCTGTTCTACCTCTGTTAACGGGAAGATCCTGCCAAACGGAATTGCCGCTCCGGGAAGTAGGTCAATGGGGCAATCATAGGCCCGATGAGGTGGTAGAGTCTCTGCCCCTTGTTTGCTAAACACATCAAGAAAGTCATGGTAGACCTCAGGGATGGATTGCCGTATTCCAGCCTCCATATTGATACATAAGAGGGTGGCCGGCCCAGGGGTCTTGAGTGTCCCGCAGGATTGCTGGCAGTAAGGAGAAGAAAAGGTCACCAACCCCGTGGCCCAGTTGATGGTAGGGTTGTGGACCTGTAGCCAAGGTATACCAAGGATCACAGGGAACGATGGGGAAGAGATAATGTCCAGGCGTAAGTATTCTTGGTGGGTTCCGGAGATGGTGGAGATGGTAGCGGGTAAAGGGGCGGTCTCTTGGACCACTGGTCCAGACTTAATGATGGACCCATCAGCCAAATGCACACATAGTCCATGGGTCTTGGTGACAAGAGGGATCTGGTGCTTGATGGCAAAGGCCATAAAGCAGCTGCAAGCCCCGGAATCAATAATGGCGGGCACTTGCAGAGTCCTTCCTGGGAGCTGTAACGAGACAGAGAGAGCAAGGTGAGATGTGGACTTGGCCTGTGGGTTGGTAGTGTCAGAAGATACTGAAAGACACTTACGAAGTTTCAGGGGACAATTTATAACGAAGTGTCCGGGTTCCCCGCAGTACAGGCACAAATTGTTCACTCGGCGACGTTGGCGTTCCTGTTGGGTGAGGGAAGGACGAAGCACTCCGAGCTGCATGGGCTCGGGTATGTCAGATGTAGCGGCTGGAGGTGCAACAGGTGCTGGGTGCAGATGGCTGGGAGCCCGAGGAAGCATCCAGGTCGGGCGGGAGAAGCCTGTGGACCTCTCAGCCCTTCGTTCCCTGAGATGTCGGTCGATCTGGATTGTTAAGTCAATTAGTGAATTCAGGGTTGGTGGTATGCCAACCCTAGCGAGCTCGTCCTTCAGAGGGTCGGACAGACCTATGCGGAACTGATGGCGGAGGGCGGCGTCGTTCCAACTGGTATCTGCGCTCCACCGTCTAAATTCCGTTACGTAGTCCTCTGCTGCTCTGCGCCCCTGCTGAAGGGTGCGCAAGGCGGTCTCTGCAGTTACTGAGAGCTGGGAATCTTCATATAGCTGGGCCATGGCGTCGAAGAAGGCAGTAAGGTTGTTTAACGCCATATCTTTCCGTTCCAAGAGACGGTGGGCCCAGCTCTGAGGGTCTCCGGAAAGCAGGGACATCACAAAGCCCACCTTGGTGGCTTCCAAGGAGAAGGTGCGAGGCTGCAGGGCGAAGTAGAGTTCGCAGGAATTACGAAAAGCCCTAAACTTGCTTCGATCCCCAGAGAATTTTTCGGGTGTAGGGACCCTGGGCTCCGGTGGAAGCATGACAACTGTGGGTGAGGATCCTGCCCCAGCAGTGGAGGTAGAGGTATGGGATCCCCCTTGGGCTCCGGAGGGGTTGGAGAGGACCCGCACTTGTTCTTCCAGATGGGTGTAGCCTTGCTGGAGGTTCTTGACCGCTTCAGCCAATCCTGCCAGGTGCCGACATAGTTCCTCCATAGGTGAGGCTCCCTGCTCGGGCTCAGACATGGCTGTCTGCTACTGTCACATACCTAGCGGTGATGAGCCCGGACTTGCAGAGGAAGGCCTCCCTTACGGCTCCCACCAGTGGCCCCTGGTAAGGTAACAGCAGGCGCAGAGGTAGGAGGGGTACGAGTGCCTGGCAGGATCAACCAAGGTGAAGTTAGTTATGCAGACTTGGTAGGCACACTGGAACACAGCAGGTAGAACTGGAATCAGGAACACTCAGCAAACTGGAATCGTTCAGCAGACTGGACCGGAACCAGGAACACAGGAACTCAGCAAACTGGATCAGCTTAGCAGACTGGACCAGAACCAGGAACACAGGAACTCAGCAAACTGGATCAGCTTAGCAGACTGGACCGGAACCAGGAACACAGGAACTCAGCAAACTGGATCAGCTTAGCAGACTGGACCAGAACCAGGAACACAGGAACTCAGCAAACTGGATCAGCTTAGCAGACTGGACCGGAACTAGGAACAGTGAGATTGGTCAGACAAGCCGGGTCGGTTAACTGGCTGGCAGCAAGGTACAGAGGGATCAGACAGAGGAGAGGTCACAACAAGCCAGGGGTCGGATGCAGGCAGAAAACTGGAGAAGTCACAGGCAGGCCGGGTCAAACACAGGTAAGTCTTCAGATCAGGTTTTCAGGAACTCAACGCTGTAGAGCAGACAGCAGGGACTGTCTGCGATTGACAGGTTTAAATAGCCCCTCTGGCGCCACCTGCAGGGCGGAGCATGCGCAACCGAGAATCAGGAAGACCGGGACGCCTGCTTCTGGCAGGATCTCCATGACAGCTAGCTTGTAGGCGGAACATTCGACCGGAAATGTATGATTGCGGCGTCGTACAGTTTTGCTGCTCCGTCGAATCTTCTTTGAACATTCGACAGACACCAAAAGCCTTCAATGACAGAATCGACCTTAATAATTCAGATTTTCGGACGAACGCAATTTCTAACGAAAAACAAAATAAATAAAAACAAATTTCGGGAGTAACTAAATAAATTTATTTTTCGAACGAAAACGAAATTCCGAAACAAAATATTTCAGTGTGCACATGTCTATTTCCTAATGTGTTACACCAACAGGCATTTGCAGCACTTACAGCGGGCGGGGTGTGCCTCCTGCACATTATACACCTGAAGCTAGCCCGTATTGCTGTGTTTTCCTGGTGTGTTACACCAACAGGCATTTGCAGCACTTACAGCAGGCGTAGTGTGCCTCCTGCACATTATACACCTGAAGCTAGCCCGTATTGCTGTGTTTTCCTCGTGTGTTACACCAACAGGCATTTGCAGCACTTACAGCAGGCGTAGTGTGATTCCTGCAAAATATACTCCTGAAGCTAGGCCTTATTGCTGTGTTTTCCTAGTGTGTTACACCAACAGGCATTTGCAGCACTTACAGTGGGCGGAGAGTGCCTCCTGCACATTATACACCTGAAGCTAGCCCGTATTGCTGTGTTTTCCTGGTGTGTTACACCAACAGGCATTTGCAGCACTTACAGCAGGCGTAGTGTGATTCCTGCAAAATATACTCCTGAAGCTAGGCCTTATTGCTGTGTTTTCCTAGTGTGTTACACCAACAGGCATTTGCAGCACTTACAGCGGGCGGAGTGTGCCTCCTGCACATTATACACCTGAAGCTAGCCCGTATTGCTGTGTTTTCCTGGTGTGTTACACCAACAGGCATTTGCAGCACTTACAGCGGGCGGAGTGTGCCTCCTGCACATTATACACCTGAAGCTAGCCCGTATTGCTGTGTTTTCCTGGTGTGTTACACCAACAGACATTTGCAGCACTTACAGCAGGCATAGTGTGATTCCTGCAAAATATACTCCTGAAGCTAGGCCTTATTGCTGTGTTTTCCTAGTGTGTTACACCAACAGGCATTTGCAGCACTTACAGCAGGCGTAGTGTGATTCCTGCAAAATATACTCCTGAAGCTAGGCCTTATTGCTGGTTTTCCCATCTCCCTGCAGGCCATTAGAATGTCTGGAAGGCAAACAAGGAGAGGCAGACAGTCAGGAGCCAATAAAAGAGGGCAAGCAGGCTCTGTGTCTAGAGACAACAGTGCTGGTCGTGTACGCAATGCATCGCCATCAGCACGTGGCCATGGGACACGCTTGTCCTTCTTTCTCGGCAGCTGGACGTGTTGAGCCGCATCATGCCGAAGACTTGGTAGAGTGGATGACCAAGCCCTCCTCATCCTCCTCATCCTCTCTCACCCAGGCTCAGGGTACTGGCAAAGCAGCTGCCAAAGCGTCCCCTTCCCTGGTATCAATGTCATCATCAGTCACTCCTTCCCTAGACCCACCACGTCCTCCTGAGGAGTCCCCCGAACTGTTTGAGCACAGTGTTGGGTACATGCTCCAGGAAGATGCCCAGCGTTTCGAAGGGTCTGATGATGATAACCAGCTAGAGGAAGGCAGTAGCGTGAGAGCAGAGAGAGGGGATGCTCAAGAAGGACACCAATCTGGCAGTCATGTTCCAGCAGCTGCAGCATACTGCCAGATTGGCTCCAGTGATGAGGAGGGAGGGGATGATGAGGTCACTGACTCCACGTGGGTGCCTAATAGGAGAGAGGAGGAGGAGGAGGAGGAGGATGAGGAGGAGGCACATCTCCAACGAGGCAGGATGCCCTCGGGGGGCCAGCGTAAGGGCAGCACACCGACGGAATCACACCGCAGAGCTCCGCCTGTGCAGGGCGCTGTCTCTGCCCGTTATTCAAAAAGTTCTTTGGTGTGGGCCTTTTTTGAGTCGAATGCATCAGATCGCACAGCTGCTGTTTGCAACATATGTCTCAAGCGCATATCGCGTGGCCAAAACATCACCCGCTTGGGCACCACATGCTTGACCAGACATATGTTGACCTGCCATGCAGCTTGTTGGCAAGCCTACCTTAAAGACCCACACCAAAGAACAAAGCGGACCTCTCCTTGCACCGCATCAGCTGGGATCTCCAACCCCACTATACCTTCAGTCCTCTCTGAAACCTGCACTGAGAGGAATAAAGGTGTAGAATTAGGTGTGTCACAGCCAAGTACTTGCGGGAACTCTGCTAGCAGTACACCGACGTCCGATTCTAGCAGGCAAATTTCCCTGCCCCAGCTGCTGGACCGTCGAAAGAAGTTCACTCCCAGCCATCCATATGCCCAGCGGTTGAATGCTAGCTTGGCTAAATTGCTAGCGCTTCAACTGCTGCCTTTTCAGTTGGTAGACTCGGCCCCCTTCCATCAGTTTGTGCAATGTGCGGTTCCTCAGTGGCAGGTTGCCAAGCGCCACTTTTTCTCACGGAAGGCGATTCCGGCTCTCTACCGGCATGTGGAAGGCAATGTCTTGGCCTCGCTGGACAGGGCGGTCAGCGGTAAGGTGCATATTACCGCTGACTCATGGTCCAGCAGGCATGGACAGGGACGTTACCTTTCTTTCACGGCCCATTGGGTCACTCTTTTGGCAGCTGGGAAGGATGCAGGACAAGGTGCAGTAGTGTTGGAGGTTGTTCCGCCGCCACGCCTCCAAAATGCTACTACTGGTTGTGACACACCTCTCTCCTCCACCCCCTCCCCTTCTTCTTCCTCCATGGCCTCTTCCTGTGCTTTGTCCTCGGACCAGCGGTGCTCTGTAGGCGTTCAAGGGGCTACGCAAGTACGCAGGCAAAAAGATGCCATGCCGTGCTTGCGCTGGTGTATTTGGGGGACAGGAGCCACACTGGGGCAGAGGTTCTGTCTGCTCTGCAGGGGCAGGCCGAGAGGTGGTTGACGCCACGCCAGCTTAAGCCAGGAATGGTGGTTCGCGACAATGGCACCAACCTCCTCTCCGCCCTCCGACAGGGACAACTGACCCATGTGCCCTGTGTGGCTCACGTCTTTAACCTGGTGGTGCAGCGGTTCTTGGGCAGGTACCCGGGCTTACAGGATGTCCTGAGGCAGGCCAGGAAAGTCTGTGTGCATTTCCGCAGATCTTATAATGCCAGTGCTCGCCTGGCTGAGCTGCAAAAGGAGTTGAACCTGCCCAAGAACCGCCTTATATGTGACATGCCCACCAGGTGGAACTCAACGTTGGCCATGCTGCAGCGGCTGCACACGCAGCAGAGGGCCATCAATGAGTACCTGTGTGACTACGGCACCAGGACAGGGTCAGGGGAGCTCGGTTTTTTTTCACCACGCCAGTGGGGCATGATCAGGGATGCATGCACTGTCCTGGCACCATTTGAGGAGGCCACGAGGATGGTGAGCAGTGACAGTGCATGCATCAGTGACACTGTACCTCTTGTCCACCTGTTGGAACATACGCTGCGTGGAATAATGGACAGGGCACTTGAGGCAGAACAGAGGCAGGAAGAGGAGGACTTCCTTGCCTCTCAAGGCCCCCTTTACCCAGACAGTGTTCCTTCTGTCCCACCCATCGCACAGGAAGAGGAGGAGGAGGAGGATTGTGTTAGCATGGAGGTGGAGCCTGGCACTCAGCATCATCAGCAGCAGTCTTTTAGGGATGATTTACAGTCCCAAGAAACCCGTGGACTTGTACGTGGCTGGGAGGAGGTGGCTGCGGATCATGTCGTCCTTAGTGACCCAGAGGACTCCCGACCGAATGCCTCAGCTAACCGACGCTGCATGGCCTCCCTGATCCTGCAAAGTCTGCGGAAGGATCCTCATATTCTCCGGATCAAGGAGAGGGACCATTACTGGCTGGCCACTCTCCTTGATCCACGGTACAAGGGTAAGGTTGCGGACCTTATCTTACCGTCACAAAGGGAGCAGAGGATGAGACAACTTCGGGAGGCCTTGCAGAAAGGTCTGTGCAACGCGTTCTCAGAGACTGGGAGGTTACAAACTCCTGGTCCTGGACAACGAGTTGCTGAAGCTTCGGTCAGTCAAAGAAGGAGCGGTGGGGAAGGTGGCCGTCTGACCGATGCTTTCAGACAATTCTTTAGTCCGCAGCCCCAAGGTATGATCGGTTCCAGCAACCATCGCCAGCGTCTGATATACATGGTGCAGGAATACCTAGGGGCAAGGTCCGACTTGGACACCTTCCCCACCGAAAATCCTCTGGCTTACTGGGTCTTGAGGGTGGATCACTGGCCAGAGCTTGCAATTGAGCTACTGGCCTGTCCTGCATCCAGCGTTCTTTCAGAACGCACATTCAGTGCTGCTGGAGGATTTGTCACGGATCACAGGGTGCGCCTGTCCACCGACTCGGTTGATCGACTGACCTTCATAAAGATGAACCAGTCTTGGATCACCACCAGCTACCAAACACCTGAAGCTGATATAACAGACTAATTTATTTTCAAATGTCACATCCCTTCAAGACTGATGCTGATGCTGAGAGACTGTCCTGTTATGTTGACTGACTATCCTCCTCCTCCTCAATGATCCGATTGATGATGATAGCTTGGAATAAGATTTTTGTTTCTGGGTGCCGCCACCAGTGGCTAAGGCCCAATTTTTCAGCCCCTGTTTAACAGGGGCATGTAATTACAATTTTTTATGCAATGCTTTGCAGCAGGGCTCATTCCTGCACTCCAACTAGAGTATCTGGGAGAGGTTGCAGTGTCGTGGCACCAGCACCAGTGCCTAAGGCCCAATTTTTCAGCCCCTGTTTAACAGGGGCGTGTTATTACAATTTTTATGCAATGCTTTGCAGCAGGGCTCATTCCTGCACTCCAACTAGAGTATCTGGGAGAGGTTGCAGTGTCGTGGCACCAGCACCAGTGCCTAAGGCCCAATTTTTCAGCCCCTGTTTAACAGGGGCGTGTAATTACAATTTTTGATGCAATACTTTGCAACAGGGCTCATTGCTGTGCTCCAAGCACAGTATCTGTGAGGGGTTGCAGTGTTGTGGCACCAGTGCCTAAGGCCCAATTTTTCTGCCCCTGTTTAACAGGGGCATGTAATTACAATTCTTGATCTAATAATTCACAGCAGGGCCCATTCCTGCGCCCACCAAGAGTAACTGTGAGGCCTTACAGTGTTGTGTCAACACCACCACCACCAAAGACCCAATTTTTCAGCCCCTGTTCAGTATCTAATAATTCACAGCAGGGCCCATTCATGCGCCCACCAAGAGTAACTGTGAGGGCTCACAGTGTTGTGGCAACACCAACATGTAAGGGACAAATTTCAGCAGAGTATATACGGCAGGCCCCTACTTTCAAACATCCAACTTACAAACGACTCCTTCTTGCAAACGGAAGGATACAACAGGAAGTGAGAGGAAATCTACCCCTAGGAAGGCAAATTCTCTCCTGTAAGAGTTAATATGGGAAAAAAAGTGTCTCCTCTCCACTGATGCTTTATCACCAATTCTTGTTTCAATAAAAACCCCAAATTTTCAAAAAACATTTGTCATTAGGACGTAAAGTGAGGTGAACTGTTCTGAACAGGTGCACACTGCACAGACAGCAAAACAAATTGTAGCAAAATACTGAAACTGAGAAATGGTTTGGATCACTTCAAAGGTGACAGCAAAGACTCATTCCAGGAAATGTAGAGACAGAATGTCTACTGATGTCTGAATAAGTAAATTGGGTTAATTGGGGGTCTGAGGTAGCGTTCCATTCATCTATTGTCAGTGTGTTAATGATCACCTATTATCTGCTACGGGATGTAATTACACTCCTAGTAATGTGTCTGGCACGGTTTCATTGTTATGGGTAAATATGCGGAGACAAACGTCTCACGCATCCCAGGTTGTTAGAAATAGTTCCAGGTAATTAAATCACTGTCATCTGTTAGTTGTTGAAGGGAATGCCCCTGGAAAATGAGTTAAGAAACCCCTTGCATGGGAAATTATATAAAAAGCCAGCTGGGGCAAAATAAAGTGTTGATTTACTCCCAGAACTGTGTGTCATCCAGTTACTGGGGGGTAACAGGTTGCCTTGGATAAGTCAGTACTTCCTCAGCTTCAAGGATTTCCCAGCGGACTTTGGAGTTCCGCAACACTGGTTGGCAGCGGTGGGATTAAAGCCTTGCAGCAAGAGGAAGCAGCGTTCATGCAAATTCGGCTACACGAATGGAAGTGTGAATGGAGACAAACTATGCTGGATTAAAACGAGCGACGTTAAAGGATTTGCTGGAAGCAAGAGGGAAGAGCGCCAGCAATAAAACCAAAGCAGAGCTGATTGCAGAACTGACCGAGGGAGATCGGGCACACAGTATGGCTACAGAAGCCATGGAGACCGAGTTTAACCAAGAAGTGAAACGCAGGCTAGCGCTTTATGGAGAAAACCCCTCCACCGAGCTGGTACAGGCAACGTTAGCCCAAGTAGATGCCTTTATCACGGCGAGAGAAGAACGGGAGACCCAACTCTGGCTGGCGGAACAGCGTGCCTCTGAGAGACTGCTAACGACTACACCGGCACCAGAGACAAAACTAAAAGTACCCCATGATGCCTTTAAAAAGTTTGTGGAAGCAGAGGAAGAGATTGATAGCTTCCTGCAAGATTTTGAACGGCAATGCAAGCTGTACCAGGTACCCCAGACAGACTGGGTACGGATCTTAGCTGATAAGCTGTCTGGCCGTGCAGCAGAAGCCTACAGAGCCATGCCAGAGGAGGAAATCACAAGCTATAGCCGGGTAAAGGAAGTTATTTTGGCAAGGTATGCCATCACCCCTAGAAGCATACAGGAGACGCTTCCGGGACACAAAGAAACAGGAGAAGGACTCCCACACCGAATGGGCTTGCCGAATGCAGAGGGCAGCCCTAGCTTGGCTACAAGCCAGTCAGGCAACCACAGCAGAGGCAATCACCCCACTGATTTTACTGGAGCAATTCTTTAATGGACTAAACCCAGAGGTACAGGAGTGGGTAAGGGATCGCAAACCTACCACTCTCTCGGAAGCGGCCAGGCAAGCTGATGAATATCAAGATGCCAGCCGGCCATCACAGACTAGCTTCCGACCAAGCACCAGACCACTGAACCATAACCCAGGGCCCCCAGCTACACAACGACCCAGGCTAATCCCTAACTCCCCTGCAAATCGATACCTCGGGCGCAAGGGAGTGCAGTGCCATTCATGCAAGCAATTTGGGCACTATCAGAGAGACTGCACTCAGAACCAGGACCAAGCTGCATGGATTCGACCAGGGCCACCCCCTCCAGCACGGGCTGCCGCTCATTGCTATCACACGGAAGCGGCCCCGGTCAACCGAGGAGCAGGAGAATTGGAGGAACACTGGAGTATCCTACACGAGGCTGACCCAGTACAGGCGGCTACCGACAACAGGCAACACCATCGCCAGTCAGTACAGCTGAACGGGAAGACTGCTCAAGGTCTACGAGATTCCGGCGCCACCCTCACACTGGTCAAACGTCACCTGGTTCCAGAGGCTGACCACACCGGGAGTTCCGTAGTCGTGCGGGTTGCAGGGGGAGCAGTACACAGGCTACCCACGGCAAGAGTACACCTGAACTGGGGTGCCGGTTCCGGATTAATTAAGGTGGGGTTGATCCAGGAACTTCCCGCTGATGTCCTGCTGGGGAACGATCTCGGCCAGTTGACTTCTGCTTTTGCATCAGCCCCGGTTACCAACGAGATCTACCCCGTTACCACCCGGTTCCAGGCCCACACCACGGAAAACAGCGCATCCTCTGAGGCTCTGATGCTTCAATGTTTGGATTGGGTGCGGTATTGAGCCAGGTTGGAGCAGATGGCGGAGAACACCCTGTAGTTTACTTGAGCATGAAGCTTCTCCCCAGGGAAGTGAGCTACGCCGCCATAGAAAAAGAATGCCTGGCTGTGGTGTGGGCCCTAAAGAAGCTTCAGCCCTACTTGTACGGACAACAGTTTACCCTACTCACAGACCACAACCCGTTGGTATGGCTAAATCGAGTGGCAGGGGACAATGCCCGGTTGTTGCGCTGGAGTCTGGCGTTACAACCGTATGACTTTACTATCCACTACTGACCCGGGAAACAGAACGGCAATGCTGACGGATTATCGCGGCAAACTGAACTGGAAAAGTGATCCGTGAGTACTCTCCGGACATCCCCAAGCCGATCCGTTAAGGATCAGACTGTGTATGCCGGCTTGTGGGTAAGGGGGAGCAGTGTAGCAAAATACTGAAACTGAGAAATGGTTTGGATCACTTCAAAGGTGACAGCAAAGACTCATTCCAGGAAATGTAGAGACAGAATGTCTACTGATGTCTGAATAAGTAAATTGTGTTAATTGGGGGTCTGAGGTAGCATTCCATTCATCTATTGTCAGTGTGTTAATGACCACCTATTATCTGCTACAGGATGTAATTACACTCCTAGTAATGTGTCTGGCACGGTTTCATTGTTATGGGTAAATATGCGGAGACAAACGTCTCATGCATCCCAGGTTGTTAGAAATAGTTCTAACAAGGGAATGCCCCTGGAAAATGAGTTAAGAAACCCCGTGCATGGGAAATGATATAAAAAGTCAGCTGGGGCAAAATAAAGTGTTGATTTACTCCCAGAACTGTGTGTCGTCCAGTTACTGGGGGGATAACAGGTTGCCTTGGATAAGTCAGTACTTCCTCAGCTTCAAGGATTTCCCAGCGGACTTTGGAGTTCCGCAACACAAATGTTACAGGGGTTATAACCCTTCCCTATGTTTTCCAAAAAGCTTAAAAATAGATTTTTTGGCTGGAGCTACACTTAAACAATGTACCTGTTCAAAATTACAAACAGATTGTACATAAGAACAAACCTACAGTCCCTGTCTTGTATGCACCGCCTGTATACGGCTGTTCAGAGTATATAGGGCCTTTTTTATTTTGTGTGCGGGGTTCCTCTTAATATCCATACAAGACCCAAAGTGGCTGGTAATGGGCTGGGGTGGGGGGGGGGGGGTGATGGGGTAGCTATGCCATTTTTCTTAAAGATTTTCATCCATATTACCGGGACCAGACATTACATTAAAGCCGCAAGCAGTTTTAAATGGCGTTTTTTCCTTTAGAAATGTAATTTTGTGCAGGGACAGTTCTAAACACGGGAAACACATGGCACTTCACAGGCATACTTTAGACACCCCCCAGGTACAATATTTAAAGGAATATTTTACTCTTTTTTTTCACTTTATGCATCATTAACCACTTAACGACCGCCCACCGCCGATTTACGTCGGCAGAATGGCACGGACAGGCAGAATCACGTAGATCTACGTGATCGCCTTTGTGCAGTTGGGGGGTCCATCCGGACCCCCCTTCACTGCAGTGAGCGGCCGTTAAGTGTTCGGGAGCGATCAGGCATGAGGGGGGGGCCGCTCGATTCTGCCCCCCCCCCTCGCGATCGCTCCCGGCCAATGAAAATGCTTCCTCCGCCATGTGATGTAAACAAGGCTGGAGGAAGTGATGTCATCTCCCTCGCCGCGGTCTTTTCGTTCCCGGCGCCAAGCAGAGAGGAAGCAGGTTAGTGCACTAACAGTCCACTGACACGTAGGTACACATAGGCACACAAATCACCCCCCAGTCACCCCCAGATCACCCCCAGGTCACCCCAAAGCCCCCAATCACAGTGTCACTGATTGCAGTGATCATTTATTTTACTGATCACTGCATTTAGTGTCATCTGTGATTGTAAAAAGTTGCAGGGCAGTTAGGATTAGGCCCCTTTAGGTCCAGGGTAGCCCCCTAACCCCCCCTAATAAAGGTTTAACCCCTTGATCACCCCCCAGGTAACCCTTTCACCCCCTAACTTCAGCGTCACTAAGCGATTGTTTTTCCGATCGCTGTATTCGTGTCGCTGGTGTTTTAGATAGGCAGTTATTTTTTTTAGGTTCGCCGCAGGTTTTTATTAGTGTCAGGTACCCCCATATATTATTTTAACCCCCTGATTGCCCCTAGAGTTAACCCTTTCACCAGTGATCGCCGTATAAGCGTCACTGGTGTCACTGGTTAGCCAGTAAGTTATTTAGTTATTTAGGTTACCCGTCAGGTTTTTATATAGTGTCAGGTACCCCCATATTTAACCTAATAAAGGTTTTAACCCCCTGATTGCCCCTAGTTAACCCTTTCACCAGTAATCACCATATAAAGGTTACGGGTGACGCTGGTTGATTAGTTTGCTTTTTATAGCATCAGGGCACCCACCGTATATAACCCAATAAAGGTTTAACCCCCCTGATCGCCCGGCAGGTGAGATCAATTAGGTTTTAGCGCCAGAGAGGGTCTGCGTCGCCCCAGGCAGTGTTAGGTTAGTGACAGTAATGCTAACACCCAAGCGCAAAGCATACACCCCCCTTAGTGGTATAGTATCTGATCAGATCTGATCAGATCTATACTAGCATCCCCAGCGGTTTAGGGTTCCCAAAAACGCAGTGTTAGCGGGATCAGCCCAGATACCTGCTAGCGCCTGCGTTTAGCCCCTCCGCCCAGCCCAGCCCAGCCCAGCCCACCCAAGTGCAGTATCGATCGATCACTGTCACTTACCAAACACAACACACATAACTGCAGCGTTCGCAGTGCTTGGTTTTTGGGGCCCTGTACGCGGCTAGGCTCCCAAAAAGTCCCACACATGTGGTATCCCCGTACTCAGGAAAAGCAGCAGAATGTATTTTGGGGTGCAATTTCACATATAACCATGGCATGTGTGAGCAATATATCATTTAGTGACAACTTTTTGTACATTTTTTTTTCTTTTTGTCATTATTCAATCATTTGGGACAAAAAAAAATATTCAATGGGGTCAACATGCCTCTCAGCAAATAGCTTGGGGTGTCTACTTTCCAAAATGGGGTCATTTGGGGGGGTTTGTGCCATCTTGGCATTTTATGGCCTTCAAAACTGTGATAGGTAGTGAGGAGTGAAATCAAAAATTTATGCCCTTAGAAACCTTGAAGGCGGTGCTTGGTTTTTGGGGTCCCGTATGCGGCTAGGCTCCTAAAAAATCCCACACATGTGGTATCCCCGTACTCAGGAGAAGCAGCAGAATGTATTTTGGGGTGTAATTTCACATATGCCCATGGCATGTGTGAGCAATATATCATTTAGTGACAACTTTGTGCAAAAAAAAAAAGTTTGTCATATTCCCGCAACTTGTGGCAAAATATAAAATATTCCATGGACTGAACATGCCTCTCAGTAAATAGCTTGGGGTGTCTACTTTCCAAAATGGGGTCATTTGGGGGGGTTTTGTGCTATTTTGGCATTTTATGGCCTTCGAAACTGTGATAGGTAGTGAGGAGTGAAATCAAAAATTTGCGCCCTTAGAAATCCTGAAGGCGGTGCTTGGTTTCCGGGGTCCCGTACGTGGCTAGGCTCCTAAAAAGTCCCACACATGTGGTATCCCCGTACTCAGGAGAAGCAGCAGAATGTATTTTGGGGTGCAATTCCACATATAACCATGGCATGTGTGAGCAATATATCATTTAGTGACAACTTTTTGTAATTTTTTATTTTTTTTGTCATTATTCAATCACTTGGGACAAAAAAAAAAAATATTCAATGGGCTCAACATGCCTCTCAGCAATTTCCTTGGGGTGTCTACTTTCCAAAATGGGGTCATTTGGGGGGGTTTTGTACTGCCCTGCCATTTTAGCACCTCAAGAAATGAGATAGGCAGTCATAAATTTAAAGCTGTGTAAATTTCAGAAAATGTACCCTAGTTTGTAAACGCTATAACTTTTGCGCAAACCAATAAATATACGCTTATTGACATTTTTTTTACTAAAGACATGTGGCTGAATACATTTTGGCCTAAATGTATGACTAAAATTGAGTTTATTCGATTTTTCTTATAACAAAAAGTAGAAAATATCTTTTTTTTTCAAAATTTTCGTTCTTTTTCCATTTATATCGCAAAAAATAAAAATCGCAGAGGCAATCAAATACCATTAAAAGAAAGCTCTATTTGTGGGAAGAAAAGGACGCAAATTTCATTTGGGTACAACATTGCATGTCCGCACAATTTACAGTTAAAGCAGCGCAGTGCCGAATCCCAAAAACAGGCTTGGTCCTAATGGCCCGAAATGGTCCGGGGCTTAAGTGGTTAAAATGACTGCTCCCGAAAAACGGCCGTTTTAAAACTTCTTTTTGCATTGATACATGTCCCCTGGTGCAGAACCCGGGTTCCCAAACCATTTTTAGGACAAAAACATGCATAATAGTCGTTATAATTAGCACTTTAGATTTCGAACATTCGCATCCATTGTATTTAATAGGGTTCTAACGTTCGTGCGAACTTTCGGTCCATTCGCGGGTTCTGGTGCGAATCGAACCCCGGGGGTGTTTGGCTCATCACTAGTGCTAATTAAGGTTTTTGCTATGATCAATCTATTTGTATTGGATAATAATACATTTTTACAAGTTTATCTTCACTACCATGTTTGGTGCCTGTTTCCTTGATATAGCATTACACAGGGTATTAAGTACTACTTTCAGTTCGTTTCTGTGGTATTGTAGGTTTGTATACTCAACAAGATGTATCCAGCAGCTCCTGCGGGGGTAGCACCACAAGGTCCCATGCCTGCCAGGACACTACCACAAAGTAAAAAAATCCTGGGAAGAAAACATTTGGAAATATACTTACCTAACTCCAAGCTTACGCACTTAAGGGGGTAATGTCATAATCTTCACGACAAGCTCCTGGGGAATGCTAAGTACCCCAAATTCCACAACAAGATACTCCTGCACTGTTCTGTGGATCATCTTGTAAAATTTGGGATGCTCAGCTTTTTCCAGGACCCAGGTGGAGAGATTGTGATATCACCCTCTCCCGGGTGCTGTAGGCAGACAAATGAGGTAAAGTAAGCACATCTAGTAAAGTATACAGCCCTTGAATGTTTAAGTGGCCACTGAGGTACCAAATTAGAAGCACCGCTTAAGAGACATCTGTAATAGGACACCATTTTTCGAACTGCAAGCCTCCTTTTAGCTGAGAAATTAATACATTTTCCAGGGGGAGACTTTCTCTGTAAGTGAGAACTGTCTGCACATGTGTTGTGAAGAAATCTGGAATACATTTTCTATGGTTGTGGCCTGCACTTCTTCCAAAGCAATCTGCATATAAAGAGAAGTACATCTCTCCAATGAGATATATACCCTGTATACAGTATATACTTACTGACTCCATGAAAGAGCTGCAAGTGACTATAGGACTCTCTATTGACATGTGCTGATTTTCTGATATGCATTACTTACAGCTATGTGCATGTATAGGCATTTCCCAGTATGTGGCGTGGTGAGAATTGAAACATAGTTAATGGAATATCAGTTATGACCATCTCTTTAAAAATGCTCTTTAAAGTGTAGACATTGATCGAGTGCTGTACATACTGTACCTCTGCTAGCACTTTTTCCATGACAGAGTTATAGAGGATTCTAGGCCTCTTTGTATTAGAAGCTATGATATACATATGTTTTCCATATGTATAGTGTAAGGTGGCTTTTTAGTTTTAGGACACTTTGAGATGTTGCAACCTTCATATATAGAGAAAGAAGATATATATAGACTCCTCACTTTAGAGCCCAGAAGCCATCTGCCAATTTTACAACTTTTTGTGTACATCCTCACTACATGCTCTAGCCCCTGTCTGTGGGTGGGCAGTGTGCTTTGACGTGATATTAAGATTGCTTTACTGCTATATTCTCAAGCGGTATTTTTATGTATATGCGCTACAGCGCATCTCCCCAGTCTATGGACGTCCTCCCAGAACCACGCCTGCCATAAGCCCCCTGGGGTGCACATCTGTCACGCTCTGTGATCGCTGTGTCCTTTGGACACATCTGATCACAGATCATGGTAAAAGGCCAATCACAGTGGTCCTTTACCATGTGATCATCTGTATCCAATTACAGCTGACCACATATAAACAGACATCAATCCTTTCCTCACAAGCTGTCTCTGTGTGAGGAAAGGAGAGCCAAAACCAGCAAGACTGACAGGGCACAGTGAATACATTGATTACACTTATAATCGGGGCACTGATCATCAGTGCCTTGATAATCAGTGTAGAACAGTGTCACCTATCAGTGCCCATCAGTACCTCCTCATCAGTGCCCTTCGGTACAACTTATCAGTGCTCATTAGTGCAGCTTATCAGTGCCCATCAGTGCAGCTTATCAGTGTCCATCGGGGCCCATCAGTGCAGCCTCATCAGTGCCCATGAGTGCAGCCTAATCAATGTCCATGAATGCAGCCTTATCAGTGCTCATCAGTGCTTATCTGTGCAGCTTCATCAGTGCCCATCGGTGCCGCCTCATCAGTGGCCATTGGTGCAGCCTCATCAGCGCACATCACTGGAGAAGATTTTTTTTTTCATTTGTTTAGAAAAAAATAATAATCAATTGGTGATTAAATACCCCCAAAATAAATCTCTATGTTTCTCAATAAAATGATACAATTTTCATTTGGGTACAGTGTTGCATGGCCGCACAATTGTCATTGAAGGTAAGACAGCACTGAAATCTGAAAATTGGCCTAGGCAGAAGGTGGATGAAAGTGCCCGGTATTGAAGTGGTTAAGGGGGGTGATTTATTGGTTATACCAATGTAGAGGAGCACCTTGCACTATACCAACAAGAAATGTAGCGAAATACACTATATTACCAAAAGCATTGGAACGCCTGCCTTTACACACACATGAGTTTTAATGGCATCCCAGTCTAAGTCTGTAGGGTTCAATATTGCGTTGGCCCACCCTTCTCAGCTATAACAGCTTCAACTCTTCTGGGAAGGCTGTCCACAAGGTTTAGGAGTGTGTCTATGGGAATGTTTGACCATTTTTCCAGAAGCGCATTTGTGAGGTCAGGTACTGATGTGGACAAGAAGTCCTGGCTTGCAGTCTCCGCTCAAATTCATCCCAAATGTGTTATATCGGGTTGAGGTCAGGACTCTGTGCAGGCCAGTCAAGTAACTTCACCCCAAACTCGCTCACCCATGTCTTTATGAACCTTGCTTTGTGCATCTGGTCCAAATCATTTGGTGGAGGGGGATTATAGTGTGGGGTTGTTTTTCAGGGGTTGGGCTTGGCCCTCTGTTCCAGTAAAGGGAACATTTTAGGCTTTAAGCATACCAAGACATTTTGGACAACTTCATGCTCCCAACTTTGTGGGAACAGTTTGAGGATGGCCCCTTCCTGTTCCAACATGACTGTGCACCAGTGCACAAAGCAAGGTCCATAAAGACATGGATGAGTTGAGGTGGCAGGGACTTGACTGGCCTGCACAGAGTCCTGACCTCAACCTGATAGAACATCTTTGGGATGAATTAGAGCGGAGACTGCGAGCCAGGCCTTCTCATCCAACATCAGTGCCTTACCTCACAAATGCGCTTCTGGAAGAATGGTCAAACAATCCAACTTTGCGGGAACAGTTTGCCAGACTGGTAACGAGAAAAAAACCTTGGGAATTAATCACCCCGTCCCTGAGGTCCCTACATTGGCTAGCCGTAAAGGATCGGGTTACATTCAAGACCCTCTGCCTCACTCACAAATGCACACAAGGAAATGCTCCTCAATACCTATGGGAGAAAATAAAACACTACAACCCTAGTCGCGCCCTCCGGTCAACTAACCAAAACCTCCTCCACATCCCCAAGACCCGCTACAAATCTAAAGGAGAACGAAGATTTGCAGTCCAAGGACCACGGCTATGGAACGCTCTACCCACAAACATCCGCATGGAAGAAAACCATCGGGCCTTCAGGAAAAAAATTAAGACCCACCTCTTCTGAAGGATCAGGATGACACTGGATGCAAGCGCCTTGAGGCGATTTAGTTCCCATTTGTAGTGCTATATAAGTTACTCACTCACTCACTCACTCAATCCCATAGACACGCTCCTAAACATTGTGGACAGCTGTTATAGCTGCAAGGGGTGGGCCAACTCAATATTGAACCCTACGGACTAAGACTGAGATGCCATTAAAGTTCATGTGTGTGTTAAGGCAGGGGTCCCAATAATTTTGGTAATATAGTGTATGTGAGGACCAGTGTCTGCTAGTGGCCTTAGGATTTTCTTCAGAAGACTGCAAGCCCCCATTTAGTTGGGTTACATATTTGGAGATATATAGTCTCTCCCCACTAAAGAGGAGAGTGGAGAGGGCATTCAAACAGGATATCGAGCAGTTCCAGTCAGACACCACTCAGGGTGGGCCACAGGCTGGAAGAATTAGAGAATAAGTTTGAAGAAGTTATTTCTTCTATTGCTTTATTGAAAGATAAGTGTGCTATCCAAGAGAAGAAAATGGAATCCTTGCTATGCCAGCTGGATGATTGTAAAAACTCCAGCAGTCGGGCTTATATCTGCATCAGAGGCCTTCCGGAGGTTACAGCACCCGAGGACATATCCCTACATTGAAGGGGAAGGGGATCTTTGAGGAAATCTTGGGTTCCTCATCCCCTGATAGCATTGTAATTAACAGAGCCCATAGGGCACTATGGACCACCAGCACAGGACTCTGATAGCCCTAGAGATGTGATTTGTAAACTGCATACGTATAGCATGAAGGAACCCCAGTGTACTCCAGTTGAAGTCTTAGGAGACGAAACGTGTCGGATTTGCATGCTGGCTCAAGCTGCCCCACACTGCGCTGTTTAATGGTTCAATTGAACTTTTTAATATATTAATTTGTCTGAATATTTTATTTCAAATAAACCCCAATTTTTGGTTTTACACTATGTGGGGGCCCTCTCTTTTTTCCTTTGTATATTCCAACGTTTGGTGGAGTTACAGCCTGGATATATGACAACTCATCACCCTTTTTAATCCTTGGAGTCATCTGCCCTTTTGGATCTGGTGTCAGCACAGAGAGGAGGAGAGTGGAAGACCCACACCCCTGGTTTCATGACCTGTGGATATAAGCTTGATTAATCCACCACCGTACAGTGAGTTGGGTCCATACCTTCGTGTAAGAGTATTCATTTCTCCCCCCATATCCAAGGGTGAAGGCACTCCCAGGTGACAATTCCTGCTGTACACCACTTTTATTTAAAGACTGTTGGGCTTTTGTTGCTACAGTGGGCCAACTTCCCACGTCCTTTCGTATATGGACCATTCAGACGATGTCTGCCAGCAGTATTTGTACCTTTATTGTCTTTCACTATGGTTCATTGTTTACTGTGAGAATATTTGGGCACATTATACTTCATCTCATTCACCTCTGAGAGACTGTGTGCTTTACCCCCAAACTGCAGAGGGTCATATATCTATATATCTATGTATTAGGATATGATTGTAACGGGTCCCCAAATATCAAGGGGGTTAACGCCGTTTACGATGTCCCCTCTCCTGGACACACATCCACTCGCTACCAATCTTCCACAGCCAAACAACCCCTTCCCATAGGAACCAATCCCTCTGGAAGAAACGAGACGCACTCTGTATTCTTCTGGGGTAGAATGACTTTTATTGAGAAACATTGTAACTTTTATATACATCTAATACACAGTAGTTTAACATGAACAATGGCCCAGCTCCACCCACACATCACAAGACTCAACACATCATCCTGACGTCTGCTAGGCTTCACAAGATCCCACACAATAGAATATAACGATCCCCAATACACATCTTATCACAAAGTGTTGGCAGCCAGTCTGTCTGCCGGATACCATACAC